>OZ025289.1:284127100-285381600 GCA_964019185.1 Maratus speculifer
GTATGATTCTTGGAAATGTCTAGCATGAATAGAAGAGGAAAAATATTTTTCAAGATGTAAAACAGCTTTATTTCATAAATAAACTTTTGCAGCTTTCATTTTGTTATTTCTAATTTATACAAAAATTCACTTGTAAATCAAAACAATAGCAGCAAAAGGAAAGTGATGCATAAAAAATAACTGCCTAGAAATTTGTTTATATTAAGATTTTAAAAATTTCAACGATTTAAACTTTACTTGTAAACATCTAACGCAAAACATTACCGAATATATTCAATTTTGTTTTGCTATTAATGAGCTCAGATGAAGAATTTTGGTTGCATACATAAAGATCTAGCTCAGCACGTGTATGAGTAACACGCTTGTATTAAGATACATTTTTATTTAAGAAAAACTACTAAGGTAAATAATTATTAAACGAAATATATTAAACAAAAACTTACAGAAATACTCACTTTTTGCCATTTTTCTAATTCTTTTACAGCACCACCTGCAGCATTAAGAGTAGAAACTAATTTTTCCCAGTCTTTAAGTTTTTGCTGTGCTGTATAATTGGGGTTCAGTAAACCTTTATTAAGCTGTTTATTTTTTTCCATTTCGTCCACTATTATTGCAATCTGCTCCTTGGTGACACATTTTCTTATCCGTTTCGGAAATGGAGCCATAGTAGATGAAAGATCACAGGAAAATATAAAATAAGCACGAGGTAAATAGAGAATCACAACACAAATAATCAAATAAAGTGGCAGAATTTCGGTTACAGTTACGGCGAAAATTTGCTTGTCTGTGATTGGTCTATCAAAATCCGACTCCGATGAAGGTTTAATCTCTCAGCTTCAAATCCGATATGCTTTGCCGATGACATCATGGTAGCACATAAAGTGAGTATCGGATTTGTTTTGTCGAAAACGTGCTATTCCGAAATCGAACTTTTTCCGATTCGGAAACGATCCGATGTCTTCGTGGTAGGTCCCCTGGGCTGTTTTTGCAACTTTTACCTGATCGAACATTGCCGTTCAAAGGTGAAAAGTGTTATGGAGAGAAGAAATCGAAATAGAGACTGACTATTCTTCTGTGCAGGCGCGGATCCACGGGGCGATCGCCCCCCCCTCCCCCAAACCAGTGTTGAATTCAGGCTTTTTTCCGGAAGGGATTTCTGCGACTCCGTCGGAGACATTCTATTGTTCCGGGAAAAAATCGAATTTCATTAAAATGTCGCTAAAAAGCGCTAATTTTGTCAAAGTGTCGCGGAAAAAGAGCGAATTTCACCAAAGATCGCGGAAAAAGCATGAATTTTGTCGAAGGTTGCGCCAAAAAAAAAAAAGATTTTTGACAAAGGATCGCTAAAAAACGCGAATTTTGACACAAGATCGCTGGAAGCGCAAGTTTTGTCAAAGTGTCGAGGAAGAAGCTCGAATTTCGTCAAAAGGTCGAGGAAAAGCACTAATTTTGTCAAAGGATTGGAAAAAAGGAAGGCAAAGTATAGCGGAAAAAGTACTAATTTTGACCTAGGATCGCTGAAAAAGCGCGAACTTCGACATAGGATTGCTGAAAAAGCGCTAATTTTGTCAAAGTATCGCGAAAAAGCGCGAATTTCGTGAAATTATTACGGAAAAAACGCGAATTTCATCATAGGGTCACAGAAAAAATGCGAATTTCGACAGAAGTTCGCGTAAAAAACGCAAACTTTGACATAGGATCACTGAAAAAGCACTAATTTTGTCAAAGTATAGTGAAAAAGCACGAATTTCGTCAAATGATCACTGAAGAAGCGCGAATTTCATCACAGGGTCGCGTAAAAAACGCGAATTTTGACAGTGGATCGCGTAAAAAACGCGAACTTCGACATAGGATCACTGAAAAGGCGCGATTTTTATCAAAGTGTTGCGCAAAAAGTTTGAATTTCGTCAAAAGTTCGAGGAAAGAGCGCTACTTTTTTCAAAGGCTTGCAAAAAACTGCTAATTTTGTCAAAGTACCGCGAAATAGGGCGAATTTCGTCAAAGGGTCACGGAAAAAATGCGAATTTTGAGAGAGGATCGCGTAAACAACGCGAACTTTGACATAGGATCGCTGAAAAGGCGCAATTTTTGTCAAAGTGTCGTGTAAAAAGCTCGAATTTCGTCAAAAGTTCGCGGAAAAAGAGCTACCTTTTTCAAAAGGTTGCGAAAAGGGAAGGCAAAGGAACACGGAAAAAGTGCTAATTTCGACATAGGATCGCTGAAAAACCGTGAACTTCGACATAGGATCGCTAAAAAAGCGCTAATTTTGTTAAAGTATTGCGAAAAAGCTCGAATTTTGTCAAATGATCACGGAAAAAGCGCGAATTTCGTCAAAGGGTCGAGAAAACAACGCGAATTTTGATGTAGGATCGCTGTAAAGCACGTATTTCGATATAGGATCGCTGAAAAAGCGCGATTTTTGTCAAATAGCTGCAAAAGAAGCGCTAATTTTGTCAAAGTATCCCGAAAAAAAGAGCGAATTTCGTCAAACGATAGCGAAAAAAGCATGGATTTCGTCAAACGAAAATCTCGGAATCGCCCCTCCCAAAACGATTCTCTGGATCCGCCCCTGCTTCTGTGTACAAATAGCACAAGCACACATACAATCCAAATTTTAAATAGTTATCAGTCTTTCATTGAAGTCAAGGTGCTTCAAGAATATAAAAAGTCTTCCTGTGGAATATAAAGCCAATAAAAAGCCTTGGATGATTTTTAAATTTTTTTCTGATTGTTTATAAAAGTTAGATAAAGAAATGAAGCACGAAAAGGAAAGGAAAATATTTTGTTGATGGATAACTGCAATGCTCACGCCTCATTATAAAGATTGAAAATAAAGTAGAAGACCCTTCTGAAGCTCTAAATTTGAAGAAAGTTTTTGTCAACATTGCTGGAAGTTAGTGGGAACAGAAAAAATTATTCGTAGTTGTTTGAAAAAGGCCGATCTTTGTGTTGTGGAAGATAACAAATATGATTGTGATAAAAATTTCATAAACAATAATCTTTCAGATAGTCAAGAACATGTTTTGAAACTCCAAAAATCTTTATCTCAACCTGATGAAAAAAAGTGTCAAAAAGCCTGGAATTAGCATGGAAGACTGTTTAACAGTAAATGACGACTTTATGGTTATCGGAGGAGCTACTAATGAAGACTAGTCGTTGGAGGCCACCGTAATACTTACCCATCATGCATAACATAATATATGAAAACATAACATATGTAAACAATTTATAAAATGCAGTAATTCCAAAACAAAATATAAACGTATTTTTAAGTATTTTTAACACATCATCATGCTCTATTAATGAATTTCTGATGAACCAATTTCGATAAATTGTATGAAATGCCAAACTATTCAAGTAGCACTGAATTGCATAAAAGAAAACATCCTTATAATTCTAAAAATAATTATCATATTCACTAACGGTTTCTTGCATCGAATTAAGTGTCTCATTTGCAATTAAAAGATATCTTTGAACTGAAATTTGAATGAAATACAGGGTCATGAAAAATCAAAGAATGTGGAAAACAGGATTAAAAATATCTCGACAACTAATAATCCGATCGACGTCGTTTTTTATGCAAAATTTGTCTTAATTTATTGCCTTTTACGTCCACTTCTTAAAATTAAAAAATTCGAAAAATTTTATATACCTTTCATCAGAAGGAATTTTTCGAGAGTCCGAAAAAAATAGTTCCGGATAATCGAGGTTACTGATATTAAATAGGCTTCGTCCCATTCTTACATACTAAGCACATACAAAATTTCAAGTCTCTATCTCAATTTGTTCGGGAAATAGAGCGGTTACAGACAGACACACAGACGGACGGACGGCAAATTTTTTTTTTCTAAAAATATGTTTTTCGGAATCTCCAGTGTCCAAAACGTGTAAATCCGTCAAAAAAAATTTTTCGATTTTCAAAACGATTGCAAGACTTACCCTATACTACGTATGATGGGTAAGTAATATTCTCTCTGAAATTACTTATGAGATAGAAAATAATGAAGAAGAGGTTGGTGATAATACAGATCCATCGAAATATTGATTGTCATCCCAGAAATCTCTTCAATCTGTGAAGTCTCTATGGACCAGACATGTTACTTTTCCGCGGAAACGCGGAATTCCGCTTTTTCGGCGATGAATTTTATTATCCCTGAGATCGATGCAAATATGCATTAAAATTTTTTGACATTTTTATGGGGGGGGGGGGGGTAACGGATGAAATACAACAAAAACGCGAGTGCAAACCGCTTCAAATTACGCAAATTCCTTCAAAGAATTGCAGGAAAAAACGCAAATTTCTCCAAAGATCGCAAAAAACTATAAATTCTTTAACAATCGCGGAAACAATACTATTTTCATCAGAGGATCGCGGAAGAAGCGATTTCCGTCAAAAAATTGCGGGAAGAGATACGATTTTTGTTAAAGGATCCCAAACAAGACGCGATTTACGTCAACGGATTGCGGGAAAACGCGATTTTCGTGAACAGGTTGCGGAAAAATACTCTAATTTCCTCAAAGAATCGTGAAAAATACTTCAATTTTATCGAAAGATCGTGGAAAATATTCGAATTTTGTAGAAAATTGCTGCGAACTTTGTCGAAAAATCGTGGAGAATATGCGAATTTTGTCAGAAAATCGGGGAAAATACACGAATTTTGTCGAAAGATCGGTAAAATACGCGAATTTTGACGAAAAAACAAGGAAACTATGCCATTTTTGTCAAAAGATGGCGAAAAAAATGCGATTTTTGTCGAAAGATCGCGAAAAATACGAGAATCTTGACGAAAATCGAAGAAAATAAACATATTTTGTAGAAATATCGCGGTAAATAAATGTATTTTGTACAAAAACCGCGGAAAATATGCTAATTTTGTCGACAGATCGGAGAAAAATCGCGAGGTTTCTCCAAAGATCTAAGAAAAAAAGGCATATTTTGACGAAAGATCGCAGAAAATATGTGAATTTTAAAGAAAGATTACTGAAAATTTACGAATTTCGACGAAAGATCGCGGAAAATACGCGAATTTTGAAGAAAAATAACTGAAAATATGCGAATTTTGGCGAAAAATCGCTGAAAATATGCAAATATTCTGGAAAAATCGCTGAAAATATGCAAATTTTCTGGAAAAATCGTGGAAAATACGCGAATTTTTTTATAAACATCGAGGAAAATAGGCGAATTTTCTCGAAAAATTGCAGAAAATACACAAATTTTCTAGAAAGAGAGAGAGAAAAACCTTTAATTTTGCTCAAAGATCGTGGATAATTGCAAAATTCATTGAAAAGACTGAAAAAAATGCGATTTTCATCAAATGGTTGCAGGAAAAAGCTAATTTAATAAATAAATTGCTGAAAAACGCAAATTTCATCAAAACGCTGCAAAAAAAATACAAATTTCATCAAAAGTCTGTGATGCCGTGAAAGTTCAGCTTTTTTCTTGCTGAGCCTGTACCATGTCTGATGGACAATTTTTTTAAAAGTCTTTCAAAGCCAAATGAAGACTGTTTTTATACCCTTGATGCAGAGTTTGCGTTTTTCCGCGAATGTTTGGGACGAAATTTGCCGGGTTTTTTTTGCAAATCTTTTGACGAAATCTTCCATTTTATCGTGATTTTTTGACGGAAGTTATTACGATCACATTTTACGTGATCTTTTGGAGAAATTTGCCGTTTTTCCCGAATCGTTTGACAAAATTTTCCGTTTTATTGCGATTTTTGACGAAATTTGTCGTTATTTTTTGAGGAAATCTGTCGATTTTTAGGATTGTCTGGCGAAATTAGCCATTTTTTGCGAATTTTGCCGAAAATTAGTCATTATTTCGCGATTTTTTAACGAAATTATGCATTTTGTGGGACACATAAGAGACTATTTTTTGCGTTCCGTCGCCGATTTTTTTTTTGCGTAATTTATGCGCTATAGCGCGTCCGCATCATCGCTGAAGGGCGCTATTTTTTTGAATGAGCGACAAGAGGGGCGCTAGTTTTTGGATGAAGGGCAAGAGGGGCGCTATTTTTTAAACTAAAGGGCAGGAGGGGCGCAGCGCTCCCTGAAACCCTCTGGAGGAAACTCTGCTAGATGCAATGCTATGGCATGAAAACTATTTTCATGCTCTAGATGCTTCTTTGTTGGTAGACATAAAAGTTTAAAAAAAAAATAAGCTAACTAAAATATTGGATTATTCAATAAAAATGGTTTTCGAGTATGTGAATATTTCTTAGCTTATTTTCCAAATTTATTTTATTTTATTCATTTATTTATTTACTTTTTTGAAGTGAGTAACCACTATTATTAGCATACTGCAAATTAATTTCTTCTAAATATAAATTTTTAAGCATGATATACCTTAAAAAAAAAAAAAAAAAAAAAAAAAAAAAAAGAAACTTATTAAATGCCCAAAATATGTAAGTTCTCAATATAGCAATATACCTCTCTACAACAATGTATTTATTTAGTCCCTAAAATATTGTAACGAGGTTTTCCTTACACCATTCTGTGTGAAATCTCCCATGCTCAAAAAAAGAAAAGAAAACTAACTCCTGTGGCGCAGCGAGGGGGGGGGGGGTTAACCCCCCCCCCCCCCCAAGAGCCATGACAAAAATACAGAAATTTCCATTTTTATGAACTGCTGAATCATAAAAAACAAAACTAAAGTTAGAATTTTATTTGTTTTGTTCTCGAAATCTGTCGCTTTATTGAATCAAATTTTATTTAAAAATTTGACTCGTTTAACCCTTTCAGGGGCGGTGTTTGCAGTCTGCAAACACATAATATTACTGTTCCAATTTCGAACTGGCACCAGTATAATTTTAATGCAAGTTCGATTTTATAATATTCGCGAAAAACAGCTCTTGATTACTTTCAAATAAATCTGTTTTTTAATTGTGGTGTGAATCAATTATTTGAACATTTTCGGAGCAGAAATACCTTGCCCCTGAAAGGGTTAAGCGGCAGTAATGTATTTTCTTTTAAAAATGGGGAAAATATATGGTAACTGTATCAGTATCGAAAACTGGTCACTCATTTCGGAAAAGGCCGGCACGGCATTCATTTATACTATTGGAAATCAGCCGAAGGCTAAAAGGAACGGTCATTTCCTGTCACTGCCAATGCCGTCTCGGGTTTTCCAATACTGCACCATTGGGGGGTCTTAATTAGTTACATCTGTTTCTTGCTCTTTTTTGGAAACGGGACTGGACACTCCAATTCCAGGAAAAACACAATAAAAAAGAATACTGCCCAGTTAAACTGATGGCATTGAGCTCACAGGCTACAAATACTAATTGTACATTAAAGCCTTATATTTTCAAGGGTTAATTCCGTTAAAAAATTAAGAAAGGGAAACAGCTCTCTTCTTTCCTCTTTTTTTATACTTAATCATTGAACCTCCTATACTATCAAAGATATGCTTTATCATATAAAAAATCTATATCCAAAATTCAGAGCAAATTAGATAATTCTTAATAAAAACCCATTTAGCATTTATATAATTTAAAAGGAGTTATCCCCCTCTTTTATACTTAACCATTAAACTTCCAAAACTATTCAGAGATTTGAACGAAATCTGAAAATTCTGCTTGAAAAACCCATTTATATAAATTAAGGGGGGGGCATTAGAACCCCTGTTCCCCCTATTTATACTTATACAATGAACACCTAATAACAGTCACTGAATCGCCTCATCTGAATGATCCTAATCTAAATTTTGAACGAAAACTTAATTCTGCATGAAAATCCCATTTATATCAACTAACGGGGGGGGGATTAGAACCCCTGTTCCCCCTATTTATACTTATTCAATGAACACCTAATAACAGTCACGGAATCGTCTCATCAGAATGATCCTAATCTAAATTTTGAACGAAAACTTAATTCTACATGAAAATCCCATTTATATCAACTAACGGGGGGGGGGATTAGAGCCCCTGTTCCCCCTATTTATACTTATTCAATAAACACCTAATAACAGTCACGGAATCGCCTTATCAGAATGATCCTAATCTAAATTTTGAACGAAAACTTAATTCTGCATGAAAATCCCATTTATATCAACTAACGGGGGGGGGGATTAGAACCCCTGTTCCCCCTATTTATACTTATTCAATGAACACCTTATAACAGTCACGGAATCGTCTCATCAGAATGATCCTAATCTAAATTTTGAACGAAAACTTAATTCTGCATGAAAATCCCATTTATATCAACTAACGGGGGGGGGGATTAGAACCCCTGTTCCCCCTATTTATACTTATTCAATGAACACCTAATAACAGTCACGGAATCGTCTCATCAGAATGATCCTAATCTAAATTTTGAACGAAAACTTAATTCTGCATGAAAATCCCATTTATATCAACTAACGGGGGGGGGGGGCATTAGAGCCCCTGTTCCCCCTATTTATACTTATTCAATGAACACCTAAAAACAGTCACGGAATCGCCTTATCAGAATTATCCTAATCTAAATTTTAAACGAAAACTTAATTCTGCATGAAAATCCCATTTATATCAACTAACGGGGGGGGGGGGCATTAGAACCCCTGTTCCCCCTATTTATACTTATTCAATGAACACCTAATAACGGTCACGGAATCGCCTCATCAGAATGATCCTAATCTAAATTTTGAACGAAAACTTAATTCTGCATGAAAATCCCATTTATATCAACTAACGGGGGGCATGAGCCCCCCGTTCCCCCTCTTATACATATCGAATGAACTCCAAAAACTAATCAGGGAAGCGCCTTGTCAGGATATACCTACATACAAAATTTCAAGTGGATCCGATATTTTTATCATGAGTTATCGCGTTACGCACATACGCACATACATACAGAACGGACGGGCACATAAGCTCTCAGGCTATGATAGCCTGTGAGCTAAAAACGCATGCTTTGAAGAATAGGCTTAATTTCACAAACATTCTGTTGTTAGTTGCTGTAATGCTAAGGTTTCCTTTATTGTGCGTTTCGCTATGGATATTAAATCCTATTCAGAGAAAAAAATATGAAAAAGATGGATATAAGAGATCATTTTTTAAAATCTTTCGAATTCCTTCAAGCATTCTTAAAATCCAGGTATGTTTGGAAAGTATATAATTCGTTTATATTTATGTCTCTGGAAAGATATTAACAGTGCCGTGCGAAAGGAGGGGGGGGGGTAGAGGGCGGTCGCAGGGATTTAGGGGGTGCCAAATTTCTAACTACTTTCTACTTACTACTATTTTAAAGGGACTACTTTCAGACAATTTTTTAAATTAATATTAATTCATATTTAAAAAACGCCCGAAATAGGCAAGTAGGTAAACGGAAAAAAAGTTACCGGAAAAACAGTTATCGGAAAAAAAGTGACTTAAACTACAAAAGCGGAAAAGAAGTTACCGAAAAAAAAAAGGGACAAGGAATTGATTTTGGGAATTCATTATTGATTTTGAGGATTCGTTGGTTAAGTATTTAGGGGGTATCAGGGGGAGATTCTTAATTTAAGTAAATGGGTTTTTCGTGCTGAATCAACTGTTGCTCAGTTTTTGGACATATGACACCCCCCCCCCCATCCATAACTTCTCAAATTAAATTAATAGTTTTTTTACGCAGATTTATCCGATTCGGTTGGAATTTCGGACATAAGATCATTATGATAAGACGTATCTCTGATTAGTTATAGAGTTATTTTGCTTATTATAAAGGGAGAATGGTCAAATACTTCCCCCCCCCCCGATAAGATCGGATCAAAATTATCCGATGTATTTCAAATTTAAGATACAGATTCTTTCTGATAAGGTGAATCCCTGAATAGTTTTAAGAGTTTAATGACTAAGTACAAAGGGGAGAGGATGAGGGATAATCCCTCTTAAATTAAACAAAATGGCTTTTTACGCAGTATTATCCGATTTGCTTCGAAATTTGGACGTAGGTTCATTATGATAAAATGGTTATTATGATATTGGTTACGGGGTTCTTTTCCTTATTATAAAGGGGTGGGGGGCAAGCAATTATTTTCCCC
This sequence comes from Maratus speculifer, assembly GCA_964019185.1. Taxonomy (NCBI): domain Eukaryota; kingdom Metazoa; phylum Arthropoda; class Arachnida; order Araneae; family Salticidae; genus Maratus; species Maratus speculifer. The sequence continues at coordinate 284,137,101 of OZ025289.1, forward strand.
TCAAATTAGATAAATCGGTTTTTATGCAGAATTATCTGATGTATTTCAAATTTTAAATATAGGTTCTATCTGAAAAGGTGAATCCCTGAATAGTTTTAAGGGTTTAATGGCTAAGTATAAAGGCAAAAACAGGGGATAACCCTTCACCCCCTTTAAATAAAATAAATAGCTTTTTATGCAGAATTATCCGATTTAAAGAATTACTATTCAAATTTTGGATGTAGGTTCTTTATGATAAGGTATATCCCTGATTAGTTATGAGGTTCTTCTGCTAAGTATAAATAAGGAAACGGACGATTATCCCCCCCCCCCTTAAATTAGATAAATTGTTTATGCATAATTATCCGATGTATTTCAAATTTTTGATATAGGTTTTTTCTCATAAAGTGGATCTCTAAATAATTTTAAGGGCTTAATGGCTAAGTATAGAGGGGGGAATTGGGGATAACCCCACTTAAATTACATAAATGGCTTTTTACGCAGAATTATCCGATTTGCTTCAAATTTTAGATGTAGTTTCATTATGGTAAGGCGTATAAGCTAATGAATATAGTTAAAATAGGGAGGGATGCAGATCCATTCAGGAAACCTTTTCGGGGAAAGAAGCTTGCTTTCCCCATTCGACGGAGGGGGATGTCCGGTAGATATCGCCGGTGGCTAGTTTCTTAGGGAATTTGTCGATCAGGGGATTTCCCGGTAAAGGTTTGCCGCAAAAATATTCAAGTAACATAAAAAACGAGTTGAATGCAACTGAACGCAAATAACAAGTAAAAACAATTTTTCTTTATTTTTTAATTTAATGATTGAAAACTATTTTGTCAGAAAACATTATAACATATTTTACCTTTTTTCTGATAATGATTAATTTCCATTCATTTTGCACTTAAAACTGGTTGAATTTTTTTTTTTATTTGTGAAAAAAGTAATTTACTAAATTATTTGTTGTAATTGTCATTTTAATTTACGCCAAATATTTATCATTTACTGGATTTTTACTAATTAATATCCCATATTACACATCACAAAGTATAAAACATTTTAAAAATATATGTTAGAAAATTTTAATGTACATACTATGTTGTATGTCACGAACGAATGAACTAGTGAATTCATTAATTTGTAGTAATAAAAATAGTTTTTTATTACTAGCTTATGTTAGTAATTAGGAAGTTAATTGTTTAAAAACCTATAGTTCTTGATAGATCTTCAGGTTTGAACGCTTAAAAAAATAAACGGATTTAAATAAAAAAATGATTTTAAGAAAAACAGGATATTTTTTTCTTTGTTACGATGTTTATAGAATACTGAAAAATGCTACGCAGAAACATAACTCACAGTTTTCAATTCAAACAGCTATTGAGGATATATAAACAAATCCTTAAAACTATTCAGGGATTCACTTTATGAGAAAGAAACTATAGCCAAAATTTGAAATACATCAGATAATTGTGCATAAAAAACAATTTATATAATTTAAGGGGGAATAAATTGCGCGGCCCCCTTTTTATTAGCAAAAGAACCCCATAACTAATCAGGGATACCCCTTATCTTAATGAGCCTACATTCAAATGAAGAAAATCGGATAATTCTGCGTAAAAAGCCATTTATTTAATTTAAGAGAGGTTATCCCCCCATGCCCCCTCTATACTTAACCATTAAACTCCCAAAATTCTTCAGGCAGTATATACTCTGACGGCTATCTGACAACATTAATCGTGGCTGAAGATAGATAGCGAAGTCTTATTGTGAAAAAAGATGCAGGGGTGAATATATCTTCATTCAAAAGCTGAGAAGAATAGGTGCTATTAACCTCAAGGGACATACCTAGAAAATAATTGCACTGGTCTAGTGGCAATGAGCTGAGGGGGACACTGGGATTATTGAGCACCGAGAGGGAAGGAAGATAGTTGGAAGAGAGACATGTGCTGGTAATGTACAAGAAAATACATTGATGTAAGATGGCTTAGACGTGCTAAGCGAAATGTAATATTTGAGTGTGGCTCCTATGTAGTTGTAATGTCGTTTTATTTATTTTTTAATAATTGATCTGTGGTTCTAATAAAGAACTTGAGAAATTAAAAATGTGTTATTGATGAACTTAACAAATAAACCACTTAGTAAAGAGGAACTCAGGGCGCGACACCACAATACTATATATAAGCCTTATCAGGAAGAACCTATATCCAAAATTTGACACACGTTGGATAATTCTGCTTAAAAAACCATTCATCTTATTTAGGGTGGAGGGGGGGGGAGTTAATCGTCCGTTCCCAAAACTAATCAGGCAAGCGTCTTTTCAGTATGAACGTATATCCAAAAATTGAACCAAAACAGTTAACTCAGCATGAAAAAATCATTCACTTAAATTAAGAGCCGACCCCCGACCCCCCCCCCCCATTTCATGCTTTGCCAATAAATCTCCAAAATCAAAAATAAATCCCCAAAATCAATTCCTTGTCACTTTTTCCCCAGTAACATGTTTATCTTGTCCCTTTTTTCCGGTAACTTTTTTTCGTGTCATTTTTTTCTGCTTTTGTAGTTTGTCACTTTTTTCCGATAGCTATTTTTCCTAGATTCAGGCAAGTAGATATCATGATTAAAAAGCTATGTAACTGAGAAATGTTCTTCATTCTTTGATAAGATCTTTCAGATGACGATTCTCACAGTGGATGATTTGAAACGAATTTACGACGTAATAGCAACAAAAAGGAGAAAAAATGGTTGCCCTGCGATCAAAATCGCTTATAACTCGTTAACTAACATACTTATTATAAAAAAGAAAAAAAATGGCGTATTTGTTTCGTCAATGTTTTTGTCAAAGAACTTTGTCAAAAGATCGCCGAAAAACGCGAATTTCCAGTGCGGATCGCGGAGAAAACGGCAATTTCACCAAATATCCGATAAGATAAAACGAAGATATAAGATAAAACGCTGATTTCGTCTGAAGACCGCGGGAAAACGTCGATTTCGTCTAAAGATTTCTGATATAATGCCGATTTCGTTAAAAAATCGGGAAAAAAACGCCGTTTTCGATAAAAGATTGCTTAAAAATATTTTGTCAAAAGATCATTGAAAGAAAAGGTCGTTTTCATCAAAAGATCACGGAAAAAACGCCGATTTCGTCGAAAAACCGCGAGGATAAAGCACCGTTTTCAAGAAAAGATCGCGTAAAATTGCAAAATTTGTCTAAAGATCGTCGAAAAAACGCCGATTTCATAAAAACCACCGATTTCGACAAAAGATCGCGGAAAACCACCGATTTCGACAAAAGATCGCAATAAATCACTGATTTTGCTAAAATATTGCAGATAAATTGCTGATTTCGTTTAGAGGTCGCGGAAAAATGCCGATTTCGTCAAAAGATCGCGGAAAAACGCCGATTTTGCAAAAGATCACGGAAAACTGCCGATTTTGCTAAAATATCGCAAATAAATCGCTGATTTCGTCTGAAGGTCGCGGGAAAACGCCCATTTCGTCTGAAAATCGCGGATAAAACCCCCTCGCGGGGGGGGTAACTCGCTGCCCCCCCCGCCGATTTCCGAAAAAAATTTCAACCAGAATCATCCCTGAAGCAACTCTATCCCCCCCCCCCCAGAGCCGAATTCTGACTGCGCCACTGCTAACTCTATTGCGTTATGCACTAAAAAATTTCATTTTATTTCAGAAATCCTTTCCGAAATCTTATAAGATAATATTTTTTATTTGCAAATAAAGATTGAGTTACACCCTGGGCGGACCGCCCCCCGCTAGCTACGCCACTGGTAAAAAACCCTGAAAAGTAATTGAAACAAAGCAATGGCGGATCTAAAGGGGGAGCGATGGGGCGATCCCCCCCCCCCTTGAGTCCAATAAAGGGTCTGAAAAACGATATTAGATGCCCGCACGGAAATAGGATTGGACTTCAACTCGAGACCCGCCATTTTTAAGTCACGGAACTGGGTCAGATCTTTACACTTTCAGAACCGCGGTGGATCGAATCTTACTTTTTCCTGTAGAGCGGGCGGGATCGAGCCACACTTTTCTTTTCAGGGCGGGCCTGTCGTGGATTTCGTTCTTTCTTGAGGTAAACGCTCGGTCTGGGATCGAACCAGACCATAAGGGGGGGGGGGGAGAAGCAATGGCGGATCTAAGGGGGGGGGGAAGAAAGGGCCGCCTTGGCTAATAAAAGTTTCCTAAAAAGACGTGCATCCTCACAGGAAATGAATTGAAGCCTAACTGGAGTCCGGCGCGGCCCGCCCCGCGCCGCGCCTTTTTAATTTTGCGAGACTCGGGCTTTGTCAGGTCTTCTCGCTTTCTGAATCGGGCCGTATCGTGATCATTATTTTTCTGCAGATTTGGGTCGGGCCGAATGGCGAGTCTGAGGGGGCGATCGTCTTCATTTCTTGGGCTAATAAAAGTTTCCCAAAAATACATGCATCCTTCAAGAAATGAGTTAGATCCTAATTAGAATTCGGCGCCCCCCCTACCCCCGGGCCGCGCCTCTTTAAGTTCGCGAGGCTCGGGCTGTGTCTGGTCTTACCGCATTCAGAACTCGGCCGTCATTTATTTGATACTATCATGATCATTATTTTTCTGCAGATTTGGGTTTGGCCTGACTTATTTTTCTTCCAGATCGAGTCTGGCCTGGAGTCATTCTTCTTAGATGTCTGCATTAGAGATGGCACAGGTTCAGACTTAGCCCATGTCCGATACGAGATCGTGCTCTGTTTTTATGCTGGTCTACTGATTCGGACTCATTTTTTCTGAAATCTGAAAATCTTATTTATCGATGAATAGAAAAATATAAAAAACTTTTCCCCCCTTAAAAATTAGTACTTATTCCTCAATTCAAATCAATGTCTTGCTATTTTGATAAAATGAAAGTGAAGCACAATTTTTTTTCCTATTTTAATATTTAAATGCTATTTAAAAAAAATTAGTCATAACTATATCTGTACGTTTATGTTCAAGCATTGCCGACGACCGACGATCCGGCGCCTACGAAAAAAGGCGGGAATAATGAATTTGTCTTTAGTTTGATTTTTGTTAGTGGCAGAGATTATTTTACAATTGGATTGTTTATTATTATTATTTAGGCATCTAACGCGAAAAGAATATTTTCTTTTGATTTTATTTTGCGGTTACCGTATAATTTAAATTTCTAGTGTATGCAACGTATACAAGTCGTAATCGCTTTTCATATGGAAATAATACCCTATTCGCACTGGGATAGTTCGCATTTACTAAACATTGTAAGTGATTTAACTTGGCCAAACTGACATCTGAGCATGCGCATAAGTTCTGAAATTTGTAATTGCAACTTTTAACTTTTTTGTTTACACAGTAAATATCCTGCCTTATTTCAATTAAAAAATTAATTTCTTTTGTGGGAGGAAAAAGCAGGTTCAACGTTTTCCATTTTCGGCCTTTGATTACAAAAACACCCCACAAACACGCGTGTTAAGCATCTGGAGTAAACAAATAACAACTTGAAATAGTTTATAATTATTTGTAAGACTCAAATTCATTAATTTAATAATCAGAATTAAATATTCTAAAATTCAGAAATAATAATTAAATATTCAGAAGGCAGATTTCCACTCAACTCATAGTTAAGAGAGCAAGCTCACTTGAGCAAGTTTCAGAAACTTGCTTAAGTGAGAATCTTGATTCCAGGTACGACCGCTTCAAAAAATTCCAAGTTAAGTGACTTAACTTTCTCAGTGCGAACAGGATATAACTGTAGTAATTATCATTTCTTTTGGGATCTCTGCTAATGCCGTAGCGGTAAGTAAATGTATTTACCATATTCTTGCGATCGAGTAGTGTTTCCTCTGTTCCTAAAAAAGTATTGAACTTTAAAAATTTTAATTTGAGGTTATTTTCTGGGTCAGGCCTATAACGAAGGCTTGTTATGAAGAATGAAATGGTTATAGTTAAAAATGTGCACTTTTTGCAGAAAATTGAAAAATGTTGTTTGATTTGACAGATAATAGTATTTTCTACAGGTTTCATGCATCTATTCATGAAACACACTTCATTAAGATGTCCATAGTCCATAATATTTTCTTACTGAAACAAATTATGAGAATCCTTTTATGCGTAAAATATATTTTTATTTTATACCAAACTGTTCTTTTGATAATATTAAATTTAATTTTTCGTTTAATAGCCCTTTTTTTTATATAAAAAATAGCTTTAAAATTATAATTACTTTTGGAACATTTTTTATACTGTATAATTTCATTATCGGGCTTTTGCTCTTGATGCCGCAAAATGTTTCTGGCTCAGGCGGGACCGGGCTGTAGAATAAGAGCCCGAATTTATCTCTACTCCGCACAGACCAAAATTTCCCTCGTCGGGGTTCGGCTCGGTTCGGTATGAAAGTTAAATTTCGGTGCGTGTTAATCATCTATTCCAGCCTACACGTATGCACGTGCCCGGGCCTGGCCGAGTCGGCAAAATGGTTCCGAATTTTCTAACGGGCTAGCAAAATTAGAATAATTTTTCCAACAGGCCGGGCCAATAAACAAAATAAACGGGCCGAGTCGGCAAAAAGAAAATTGAAGAGCCATATGGGCCGAGCCCATAAAAAAAAGTAGTGGGCCCACTGGCCCTTTATAAAGATTTAAGCAGGAACGTTAAAATATGAGCTATTTCAATTATATGGGTTTAATGAGAATAAGTATAAATGTGCGTCACCAGCCGATACTAGTTTGGCAACATCAATACAGAAATGAAACTTTTACAGTGTAGAGATCAGCATCGGAGAATTATATTGTGTGTAACCCGAGTTTAATATTTTTTTTAGCTGGCTCGTACCGGCCCGAGATCAGGTTTGCATTGTTTTTCTACATATAGACCAGCCGGGCTGGAATTAGACTTAATTGTTCAAAAGATGTGTAGGACAGACAAAATACAGCGCCGTTCGAAGGGGGGGGGGAAGGATGTGGTCAGCCCGTGCACGGAAATTTAGGGGGCGCCAAATTTATGCTACCAGCTTAATTTTTGGCTTGTTACAAGAAAAAGTTGGGTCGGGGGGTGGCGCCGCATTTTGCTTTGCCCCGGGCGCAGTTTTCTCTTCGCACGCCAAATGATTGCAGATTTTCTACCTTCTCATGCTGTCGCTTCTAGAAATTCTATTCAAAACGATAATTTTCACAGTATTTTCTTAAACTGCTTATCAAAAAATGGATAACGCCATAGTTTCTGAATAAAAACACCTGCTAATTCTGCTAGTGTTACACATAACTCCACAACACAAACATTAGTTAACTCAACCAGCTTCAAAAAAAGGAAGTCAACCTGACCCAAACCCGACCCACAGCAAAATCTAGAAGTCAACCGGACCCAGACCCGACCCGCAGCAAAAAATAAAAGTAACATGACCCGCAGTGAAAAAATTAGCCCCGACCCACGCAGTAAAGTCGAGTCTCCAAATTTCTGAAATCGCCCCCCCCCCCCCTTGAGGACTCTCCAAATCCGCCCTTAAAACAAAGTAAAAAACCCTGAAAATCAACGATGCGAAATATATTAATTCCAAAGGTCATATTCACTCAAAAAGATTTAGAACAGCAACAAAGAAAAAAAAAGTTTTGGGGGAAAACAAAGGATGTAAAAAAAAGTAGCAACAAAATCAGTTTTTAAAACAGCATAAATAATTATTGGAACAGAAAGTTCCACTCAAGCAATAACTTTTTCTGCAATCTTTTGACAATATTTGCAGCTTTTTCGTGATCTTTTGACTTAATTTGCCATTTTTTCGCGATTTCTGGACGAAATTGGCTGTTTTGTGTAATTTGTTGACGAAATTGGTCTTTTTTTTTTGCAATTTCTTGACAAATTTTAACGTTTTTTGCAATTGTTTGACAAAACTTGACGTTCTTTTCCGCGATCTTTTCACGAAATTTGCCTTTATGCGATTTTTCGACAAAATTGGTAGTTTTTTGCGATTTTTTGACGAAATTTGCCTTTTTGGGCATTTTTTACGAAAATCACGTTTTTTCCTTGCGATTCTTTTTAAAGAAATTCGTGTTTTTTCCATTATTCGTTGACGAAATTTGCGTTTTCCCCGCGATTTTTCGACATTCCCGATATTTTTTAATGTCCAAATTTTCCACTAAACGTAGCGATATCATAAAACCGGGAGGATCGATCAAAAAAAAAAAAAAAAAAAACTCGGAAATCCGGGATACACCCGGAACACAATCATCCCTACTTTAAGATTTTTAACATAGACTTATCTACTATATCAATAAAAAAGAGAATGGTTTTCATCTACACACTCATACTGTGACCTGGGAAACCATGGTTCGATCCCCTAGCTATTATAAAGGACTAGCATTTGTTTGTATATTTGTAGGGGTAATTTCTGGAACTGGCGAACCAATTTTAAAAACAATGGTTGGAAATTAATGGTGAAAATCTCACTTTCCAACATAGACTATATTTTATGTCAAGATTGTTATCTTTTCTTAACTAAAATCATAAATTTTTACTAAAGATTTTCTGTTATACCTTCTTTTTATTAAAGAAAAAATATTTTGTGCCCAGCTGCTAGGCCTCTCTAGGTGCGAAGCCCTGTGCAGCCGCACCTGTCGCACACCTAGGACAGCTCTGTCCCCCCCAGGAGCCACTGAAGTTCCACCCGGAGAATCGACTGCAGGTGATCTGGATTGAGTCGGCATAAATAAGTATTTTAAGCACTAAGTTACTGTACTATAACGTATAAAAATAGTTTTTTTTCCTAATGGCGTTTGCTACTTACGAACATGATTTTCGGACATTATGCGGCTCCATTTCCTTTATAGACTCAAATTGAGCGTTTTCCTGCATTTTTGCGTATTTTCTAGTATGTCTTCCTCCGACTTCACGTTTTTTTTACTTGGAATTCATTCTTGGACTCTATTTTTACATTGGCAACTTGCCTCTTTTCAGAAGGGAAACTAGTTCTATTTATTTCAATAACTTATAAGCGGTCACCCGATCTCAATAACACAGTATTCAATAAAAAATAAAATAAAAATTCATTTCTCAGATTTCACCCCGCCTTCCTTTCCCATTCATAATATAATTTTTATAACTAAAATAAAACTTTGATGGACCCCACTTATATGGTATTTTGGATCATTTCCTTGAAACTGCCTACACTGCTCCATAATTAGGGTGAAGTAATCGTTTTCTATAAAAGCGGTGGAGTGATGATGCAGCAAAAGGGTCAAATGTTTTGTAGCGTAAAATAAAACTTCGATGGACCCCACTTATATGGTATTTTGGATCATTTCCTTGAAACTGCCTACACTGTTAAAAGTTTGAAACTTTTACTGCATCATCACTCCACTGCTTTCATAGAAAATCTCTATTTTGACTCGTGAAAATGCTCCATAACCATAATATAGAGACGTGATCGTTTTCTATAAGAGCAGTGGAGTGACGATAAAGCAAAAGTTTCGCTCCAGGCGCGGACATTTAGGGGGCGCCAAACTTATGCTACCAACGTCATTTTTGGCCTGTTACAAGACAAAGTTGAGGAAGAGGGCACTAAATTGAAACTTTGCCCGGGCGCAGTTTTCTCTTTGCACGCCCCTGTTAACAACGTAGTCTTTTGCTGGGAACCATACATGGCTTTTGTCCTACCATCTGAATGGACATTATGTACGTCACGTCAGCTGCGGATATTTAAAAGAAAAAACAATAGAAGGGAAAAACATTTTAACATCGCTTCCCAAAGCAAAAAGAAAGAATAGAGATGCGTAATTTTTTTTCCCAAGCAACTTCGTCGTTCCAAGCCCAAGCTCGCACTCTGATTGGTTGTTGCTCTCGGCACTGTTTTCATGTAACTTGGCGATAATCATACTTGGCGTAGCGATAGATGCTTCCGTCGAGGAGTTTGATTTCCTTCCAAACCGAGTACAAAGTAACTTTTCCCGTTTATTAGTAAAGCATTAGCCATTTTATAAAATAACACAAGATAATAAGACACAAGAGCCCAAAATGAAGGAAGAATAAGAATGAGTAGGTTATGTTTTAGGTTTACTCGTTCACTTACGAGCGAAGTATTTTTCGCCAAGTATGGTTATTGCTAAGTTACGTGAAAACAGTGCCGAGAGCAACAACCAATCAGAGTGCGAGTTTGGGCTTGGAACGACGAAGGTGCTTGGGAAAAAAATGATGATGACAAATTATGATGAAATGGTAGATGAAGTACAGCGGTTGAGGGTGACGCCAAAATATAACCCTAAAATTCACTACATATTAAGACCAAACACAATCACATGCTTCCGTAAAAAAAGAAGAAAACTTTTAATAATACGTATTATTAAAAATTTTCTTTACAATTTATAATTTATAATATCACGAAATGTTATTTTAGAATGCTTAAGTATATGCAGATCATTTTCATTTAGAGAAAAAATGCACGACTGACATGAAATAATTCGTCCTCTGTTCTACGTGAGTAGTTACATATATGTAACTACTGACTTCAGCTTAGTGTCGTGCGCATTGCATTACATGTATTTTAAATTTGTTCAGAACAAAATAATATTTCTTGCGGCATTTGTGCTCTGTCCTGTATGACAAAGTAAAAATCATCTGAATTTTGATATCTAAAACTTTTAAATGCATTTACAATAAAGAATTATTTCAATGGCGCTTTATCATTAGTTAAAGGAACGATTTTCCTGTACCGAAGGCTGTGAGCAACGCTTCTACAGGCTGCTTTGATTCCCAATTTTGTTTGAGTCGAATGAAGCGAAGGCATTTAAATTTGAGCTATAATAAATTCTGAACAAACCAATTTTACGGCATACTACAACTCCATCTATCTTTTTCTTCCATGATCGCTTCCCCTTTATTCAATCAGTGATCATGGCGACTCACTATTGTCCAATATCGTTGGACAGATTATGCTTACAAGGAAGGTCTCCATACGGGCATACTCAGAAAAATCTGAAAAAATTACAGAATGTTCTTCTCATATAGTTATATATGTTTATAAAAAAAATTTCGGCGGAACTTCATTGCAGTGTCCGTAAAAAATTAATGAAAATTTCGTTTATTTGGCGATTTATCTCCGGTTGGCGAAAAAACGAAATTTTGAAAAATACGCTTTTACGCTTCGAACACTGTTAAAAATCTGCTGCATTTTGTTGCTACGCACTCCACCGCTTGTATATAATATCTCTATCCCAACCAATGAGAAAGCTTCATTTCACGGCCAAGTAACCGTTTTCTATACAAGCAAGGGAATGCGTTGCAGCAAAATGCAACAGATTTTTATCAGTGAATACCTTTTAAAGAAAAAACTTTCTATGTTCAATTTATTTAAATAAGTTTAGTTTAAATAATTTTAGTTTTGCATTTTTACTTTACTTTAAGTGTAATTTTGTCATATACGTTTATATGTACTTATAACAAAATGAAATTAATATATTTTATCATTTAAAACACAATTTAAATTGATTAAAGTTGTTCCAAATTGAAAAATACACTGATAAAAATCTGTTGCATTTTGCCGCAACGCACTCCCTTGCTTGTATAGAAAACGGTTACTTGGCCGTGAAATGGAGCTTTCTCATTGGTTGGGATAGAGATATTATATACAAGCGGTGGAGTGACGTTGCAGTAATTTTCATTCAGCATTCTCATTGGTCAGAAGAGAGATATTCTATAAAAGTAGTGGAGTGACGTTGCAGTAATTCTCATTCAGCATTCTCATTGGTCAGAAGAGAGATATTCTATAAAAGTAGTGGATTGACGTTGGAGTAAATGCTGCAGATTTTTAACAGTGAAGTCAATTAAAATCAATTTTCAGATTCGTTAAAATCGTCTGCTTTTGGCGAGGAAATGCACTGCTTGCCAAATCCCGCGTCGCTTTCAGCTTTTCACGCCAATTATTCCAAACTATTTTATTTTTTTACATATCTAATAATGTAATTCCGCCGCTAATTTTCACTGATCCTTTATTACCTACATGAGTAGTTTAATTCGTATTTTTTTAAAAAAATTCTGAGACCTTCCTTGTTAGACAGAAGCGTTTGCTCAATAGTTAGTTTACTCCATACGTTTTAATCTCTTTTGAGATTCCTTAACCCGATTCCCGATCCTAAACAGAGTCTAGGTCATCATGCCGAAGACAGGAAATCGGTTTCTGCTTTTGCTTTCATTCTTGGATTTGTTGCTGTGAAGTAAACATACGTGACAAAAGTAAACTTGTTTTATCTGTTTGCTGGAGACTGGATTTGACTAACCGCTGTTACAGCGGGTTGATTTAAAAAGTGTACTTTAAGAAGAATTCTGTTGCGTCATCTGTTTTTAATTTTGTAAGTATAAATAAACGCTGATCGACTTGTAGTAGAGAAAATCCACACTTTATTATGAGCTAATGAGTTTAATAATGTCTTTGTCAAGCCTTTACAATATTTTCCTTAGATTCATTCTTTAACGTATTACAAGTTAATTATATAGACAAGCTTTGATGTTTAAAAGATTGCGATGATTTGAAAGTTATCTTCAATACTTGTTTGATCTTTTGTTCATGTGATTTTATTATATCTCTTCATATCCTTATACATGTTGTGATGCCGACTTACAAGTTGCTTTATTATGCTATTTATTAGAACTGTCCCGTTGGTCGTTATTATCCAATAATGTATATGTTGTTTTGTTGGTTATATTTGTTCTAATCTGCTTTAATTCTATTCATAAACTTTTTATATGGCGCAGTGCAGATTTGTACTCATATTTATCAATATCTGCGCTATGAATTCCAAAATATTTCACAAAAGAAAAGAAAACAGTATTACTCTTTTGTGTTAACCTGTCTTTCAATAAGATAACTTCTGTAAGTTTAATTCCTAAAGCAAAAACAGTTTTTAGCTGATAAACTGTTCTTTTGTTGTTATTTGCCTAAATATTAGTTATATTTAATTAAATGAGAAGATGTTTTAAAATTAACTAATTGTTGTGTTGGAAAATAATTTTTTATTTAGGTGAAAAATAGTTACTATCCTATTTCGTATTACTTTTGTGTTTTTCAAGACAAACACTTGGCTGCACTTTTTGGCTTATTCATTATATTTTTATTGCTTTTTCCATTATGAAAGGGAAATGTTATGTTTATTCATTGTAACATTATAGTACTTCACAATTTCTTAGTGCTGCATAGGTTGATTGCTTCAATCTGACTTTTAAGTATTTTAATATCAGCAGATTAATATAGCATTGATATCAGAAGAGAAAAAGTGATATTTATAAAATTAAATAGCTAATTTTTTGTTTGTAGAACCACTGTTTTTAAGTTAATTTTAAAATAATTTTATTAACCAACTTCCAAAAAGGAGAGGAGGTTATCAATTCAACGCGTATGTATTTTTTTTTTTTTTTTATGTATGTTCACCGATTACTCCGAAACTATCCAACCAATTAACTTGATTTTGGTGTTAAATCAGAGAGCTTGCTCTCGAATTGGTACCACTTCCGTTTCATAGAAATTGGTTCAGTACTTTTTTAGTAATTAGGCAAAAACTAATAAAATTAGTGATTTCTCGCAAATCAGTAGTAATATGGATGTCGAAAAAACTTACCGATGTCGGGATGGCCGAGCGGTCTAAGGCGCTTGATTTAAAATCTGGTTTTCGAAAGGCAGCGTCGGTTCGAACCCCACTCCTGACGTACGTGTATACAATAATCTTTTCCGTATTATAATTTTTAAATATATATTTTACAAGTTAAATACTAATTATGCTATTAGGAATATTATGTATTTAACCGTTACCACAGAGTATCAGAGATTTTTTATTAACTCAATACTTTATCAGTGAAAGAGTACTCAAAAAGAGAATAGACTTGCGAAAAGTAACATGACATTGAATAAGTTCTCTGAAGCGAATGAAGTCCGGACAGCCGAGCGGTCTAAGGCACCAGATTTAATCTCTGGTTTTGAAAGAGTGTCGGTTCGAACCTCACTCCTGACATATGTGTATAGTATACAAAAATATTTTCCGTGTTATATATATTTTTAAGTAACTTCAAAAAAGGAGAGGATGTTATCAATTCGGCGCGAATGTATTTTTTTTTCTATGTATGTTCAGCGATTACTCCGAAACTATCCAACCGATTAATTTGTTTTTTGTGTTAAATGAAAGAGGCTACTCTTCCATTGGTACTTCTTTCATTTCATTGAAATTGGTTTAGTACTTTTTTAGTAATTAAGTAAAAACTAATAAAATTAGTGATTTCTCGCAAACTAAAAGTAACATGGACGATGACGAAGCTCACCGAATGGAGTGCAGTCAGGTGGCTGAGCGGTGTAAGACAGCAGATTTGATTTCTGGTTCTTGAAAGAGATTGTGGGTTCGAACCCCACTCCTGACATACGTGTATGGTTTACAGTGATTTTTCCCGTATTATAATTTTTATTAACTGACATAAAAAAAATCGTTAACTTTTAACTAAAAAGAGAAAAATAAACTTTTTCTACCAAAAATTGAACCGACTTCAAAAGCTACTGCAAAGTGAAAAATAATTTTTTTACAGAATAGTATTAAGAAATTAAATTAAGAGCATAGTATTTATCATGCGTATTATTATATTTATGTAGATTAATTTGATTTTTTGAAGTCGGTGCCAGCCAAGCCAAGTTCAAAATTAAAATTAATTATCCAATGCAAATCGTAAAAAAACTCATAGATACTTGGATGCGTGTCTATTGGAAATTTATATGCAACTTGGATTGGCTGGCACCGACTTCAAAAAATGAAATTAATCTACATAAATATAATAATACGCATGATAAATACTACGCTCTTAATTTAATTTCTTAATACTATTCTGTAAAAAAATTATTTTTTACTTTGCAGTAGCTTTTGAAGTCGGTTCAATTTTTGGTAGAAAAGTTTATAGTGTTGAAAATAGGAGTGTAATAGATAGTACATATTGTCAGTATCATGTCAAACTATCCAATGTGCAAAAATGCATTTTTCATATTTTGTGCCATTTTGTTTACTTATGCATGACTAGAGATGGGAAAGCTCGGAAAAAAAACAGAAAAATTGGGAAAAAAAACAGGTTTTTTTCCGAAGGCTTATTTTTCAATTTTTCCGAACTGGAAAAATTGAAATTTCATTTATGAAATAATATAGTGAAAATTTTGTAATAGCTACATTCTCATACTTTTTATTTTATTTATTTTTATGTTGAGTGTCCCACAGAAAAACTTTAATGTGGGTAATGGTAATCTGATCTCTGAGCAGAAATCTGTTTGAGAAAACTTGAAAGGATCCTTCACATTTTTTTCTTGTTTGAAACACAAGACCCTTCGCAAAATTTCTCTTGAAAACAGACATTTTAGAAAAAAGTTTAATCTACAAATTGAATCTTTCGCAGATACAGTGATTGCAGAAAAAAAAATCTCACGCCATATAGCAGCTGAATCTTATCAAGTTGTATATATGCATAAATAACCTTATTAATAATTTCTTATTCATAAATTCTGAATATATTTTGTATAAGTATATATACAAGAAATTCACAATTTCACAAAAACAGGATTACATGTAAAAAATCTATATACATAATTAAATGCAACTTCTCTTTTTTAAAAATTAATTCATGTGCAAAATTATTTCAATAATATGCTGATTAATAGAAATGGTAAAATTAAAAATTTAACATAAAGTTTGAAGCAAGCATTTAGTACTTTTTTTTTTTCTATCTTTTCAAGAAGTAAGTATTGAATTCGTGAAAATTTTGACTTCCAGTTTTTGGTGTATTTAAACGTTTTAGAATGTCCTGAACACGATTTGATAGTTTATGGAAAATGTATGTCACTCTGTGAGTCTGTATGGGACAAAAATTTTATGGGCACTCAATTTCAAGAACTGATGCACATAATTTCACAAAACTTTAGATTCAGTTACACCTTGATATAAACTCGAGATGTTTAGTTATTAGTGTATATCGCCCAACTGATGGCGCTGCTATGCTCCATTATTCATAATTTCCACAATAGTTCTATCTCAAGAATTAATGTATGTATTTTCATAAAACTTTAGATTAAGTTGATCTTTGATATAACTTTGTGCACATTACTTTTTGGTGTAAATTGCTCAACAGATGATGCTGCTATGCTGCATTATTCATGATTATCGCAATAGCTCTATCTCAAGGACTAAAGAACGATTTTTTATCAAAACTACAGATTCAGACAGTTTCTGATATATATTAATGTTGTTTAGTTTTTGGTGTAAATTGCCCTATAGGTGGCACTACTATACTGCATTTTTCAAGATTTCGTTATAGCTGATTAATTGAATGTTTTTTCAAGGTGTTGAATCTAAAATTGACCTCCATTTTACCTCCATAATGTACATTAATGCTGCAAAAACATGGGTCGTTTGCATTAGAAAAGTACAACTGCGATAAGAAAAGAAAAAAAAAACATTTTATTACAAGTAACTATGTTCCAAATTATTCATTCCCTCTTGATTATACTTTGAATTTTTGTAGTTTTTTAAAGCACACTAGAAGTTTTATTAGCTGCTTTTGTTAATTCCTCAAATAGCGAGCATTTTCTATTTGTAGTGTCTGTTTTCATAACTTTTGAGTTCCATTCTTAGAAATATGAAATTACCATACGGAAACACTATTGAATATGGTTTCTTACTCAAGAATAGAATACCAGATTTCAGGATAAAAAGAAAAAAATTATGTTTAATTAAACTTAAAAAAAAAATATTTTTCTGGTTTCAGTGAGTAATAATCTAACAGTCAATAAATCCTATACTATTTTTTAGTTGCAGACCTGAGTAAGCAAAACTAAAACTTAGTTTTGTTTCAATTTAGATTATAAAACTAAATCAAAACTTTGAGTTGAGATTGGAAAGCTATACCAAAACTAAACATATCTTATAAAGGAAATAAAATTATAATTGTAAGGAAAAAGTGTAATAATGTAAAAATATACATTTTTTCAACAAACAATGGAATATTTGAATACTGATATGAATAATAATGACAAAACTGCAACAATTTCTTTAAACTAGTATCATTTACTTAAAAACTATACTTATGTAAATGGAATGCATAATTTATTTCATTCCAAACTGCAGACATATTGGCTCAGGTTCTTACATTAGGTCAATTGGTAAACTGAAAAATCATTTCAACAGAGATATGATATAACAAACAATAGTGTTTTAAAAATTCTTAGGCTGTGGGAAAAAAAAAAAAAAAAAAAAACTAAACTTTTAAAAGCAGGCTTTGCTACTTTCTTTTTATTTTATAATATAAAGTGAAAATATTTTTCATTTAATACAAATAAATAAGGGAAAATGTTTATTATTTAATATTCTCTAAGAAAATATAATTTATTTGGGAGGAGTAGTCATAAAAAATCAATTTTTCTGTTTTTTCCCGAAAAAAACCGGTAAAAAACCAGTTTTTTCCCACCACTTATATTTTTCCAGAAAATTTACATCTCTATGCATGACACATACTATTCAAAATCGCCACATCCCTAACTCGCTTAGAAATTTAGATAATGTCTGTGTCAAAGTATCCAATGTTCACTTTTTTCAAAAACTTACCATGTCAAACTATCCAATGTGCATATTCGAACGTCTGCCACGAAAATTGTATTATTTTTCTTTTTCTGATCATTTGTACCATGTCAAACTATCCAATATGAAAACATCCACTTTTCGGGGCAGCAAAACATTTTTATTATTGCTGATTTAAAATCAGCTCCAGTCATAAATAGGAAATTTTCTGTTTTTTACAAAATGAAATAAAAATAACTTTCATTAGTTTGAATCCTTTACTTGTACTTATCTGATGATCATTGCTTCAAATTAGTAAATCTGCCACATTCAATAGTTTGGATTGTATAAAATTTGGTATTTACTTATACAATATTAAGTACTTAATTTCTTTTAATAACTCAAAAAACGAATGTACAGTAAATTGATAAATAAAAACATATTTTTAAACGTTTTTTAATTTTTTTTAAAAATGAGATGAGATAACAAATAAATAACCCACAAATAGACTGTTGGAGAACAAAGGTAGATTTTTTATCATCATTTTTGAATAGTTTTTTTGTCTTATTTAATCAATGAAGTAGTTGGGCCAATGACTACGAAATTCTGAAGAGTAATAATGGTATTATTAACGATTATTATTATTTCCAAAGAGTAATCTTTCTTTATTGAATCTCTATAATATGAGTTGGAAAAAATGCCTTCAAAGAACATTTGGAAATCACAATGCATGATAAGCTCTTATTAGGTCCATTCGTAATTATATAAATACGTAGAACTTATAATTGTTGTTTAGTTCGTCCGCCTGTCTGTGTGTCTACACGTCTGTTTGCATATAACAATGCAAAAACCTCCCAAACCGAATTCTTGGAATTTTAAAGTAGATAACTGTTGTATATTTTTGTTTTTGACGACATTTTGTTGACATTTCAAATTTTATGAAAATTGGATGTATAATTTAATTACAGGGACTGTCAAAAGTATTCCATTACATTACGAACAACTAAAAAAAAAACAGTTTGAAGTGGTTTTAATGTTACACTGTTTCAAACATAATAAGACTGATATGCATTTATGAGTAACACGAATATACACATTTTATAGAATCTAAGGTGCAAAGAATATTTATTATTCATTTACAGGGCCACACAAAAGTTTTTCGTTACATAATAGTATAGGGGAAACATTGTTTGGAGCGTAATTTAACTATGTTAAAATATTTCACCATATTCTGAAATTGATATACGTTGCTGAGGTTCACTACAAGTTACTTCTTGTATAATAGAAAGTGCAAAATATTTACAGGGACACACCAAAGTTTTCGGCTGTTATGTATCTGAAGTACTGTACTATAAATGCTCCAGATCATATACAAGGCTATACAAAAGAAGTTGAAGAATTACTACATAAGAACGAAAATGCATTTTTTTTTTTTATGAGTTATGGATTTTTACGCTTAACTACATATAGTATACTAATATAACATCATATAACATAGAAAAAATGCATACAATGCCACGCAAATAATTGGATAGATGGCCGTCTATGGCTGATCGCTGGATGTTTGATTTTAGTAGTTTTAAAGTGTGTTTTGATCTTTATTAAATTTTAACTGAATAGTTAGTATATAAAGATAGTAGGTACAATTTGGGTCAATCCACTTCAAGTGGTCCAGCACTGGTCGCTCGACCATTTTTTAAAAATCTGAAATTTTTTGTACAACAACCCTAACACGGTGGAAGTTCAAAATAACCGTTATTTTAATTTTACTATTTTTTGTTTGTGCATGGCGGCCATCTTTGTTTCATCGTGTGCAGCGATTTTCTCAGATACAAGGATACACAAAATTGTAAATATCTCGTCTTTTATTTCCCCAATTGAAATGGGGTTTGCAGCAATTTGTTCAGAATAAAATGGGCTAAATGTATGGTGGTAGAATAATTTTGAAAAATAAATTTTTAAATTGGAAATTTTAGCAGAAAATTTAAGATTTTTTTCCCCAAAATCTATCCTTTTGCAAGACGAAATTTTTCATGAGAGGAAAACTGTCAATCTTACACAATTTTTTCTACAAATAGGTCAAAAATGCGTGTACTCATACACCAAGTCCCATATCTAGGAGTTGATTTCTCTTTGCGAAAAAAAATTCCGAAATTCGTCAAAAATTTCAAAAATCGCACTTTTTAGGCTTTGATATCTCTGGTGGGGCACGAGATAAAAATCTGAAATTCTGGCCTTTGAAAGCATTTTGTAGTAGTGTTATGTACAAAAAATTTCAAGAAGGAGATTTGACTACAAGCTGAGATATGGTATGGACAATATGTGAAAACAATACTGCCAAACTATTGTAACCTGCTATATAATTGTTCATACCTTCAAAATTTTAAATCAATTATTTATGGTACAGAGTTAAATGTTAATTACAAATATCTTCTTCAAATGCTTCTGTGTGATTCAAACGATTCAGAATGTATGCTAAGCCAATACACTATTTGTCCAGATCAGGGCCGTAGCTAGAAGTTAACAGTAAAATCACTCATAATTTTTTTTCTCTCTCTCTGACGCAGAAAGATAAATTAGTTCATATTTACATTGTAGATACAGTGTAACCTCTGAATAAGGGACGAGTGTGGGACCGTAACTTTTGTCCCTTAAATAGAGGTGTCCCTTATTCAGAGTTTTGATTGTTATTTTTGATTAATCGTTTAGAAGGATATAAAAATAACAAATCATTAAAGGTGAAGTTTAAATGTACTCAAAGTGTATGAATTACATTAGTGAGCTAAAAGAAATTTAGGGAATTAAAAAATTAAAATTTTTAATTGATTACTAAATCATTAAATTATTTGTAGAATTATTGATTTTTATTTTATATACAAATTCTGTAGATGCTAAAGGATTACAGCATTTAAAAAAATTATCTCGAAGCACCATCAAAAATAATTGTTTTGCAAATTTCAATTTTTCACTACAAATCTTTCAAGTGTCCATTTACTATACTCATAAATTTTAGTTCTTCATTATCAGGAGCATTTACAAAAAAAGTATTCAACTGCTGTGCTCAGCTAGTGGGAAACGTTTTGACATATTTACAAATTCATTTTTTAACGGAAAGGTATAAAACTGGAATGCCTGACTATGGAAGCGATTTGTAATCGAACTGAGTTTTCACTTTTTTGATAAATAAATTACCTATTGAGTTATAAGCGATTTTGTTCATGTGACAAATACGTTTATCACCCTTCCAGAGTATTATTCTTCTTTCGTGTAAAAATTCGGTTCAAAACGCCCATTTTGACAATATTTTCTGTAAAGTCTATTGCATATGCCCTCAAAAAAATGAAAAAAAAAAAAAAAAAAACCAGTTCGATTACATATTTCTGAACAACAACGCCTGCTAGTTTTGTGCATTTCTGAATAAAAATAAATGAAAACTTATGTCGTAAAAGTTGCCCTTTTGGATTTGAGAACAGCCGAATGACATCTATTAAGTTCTATGTTTCGTACTTTACTTTTATTCTCCACTTTCAGAACCATCCTGAAAATTTCCAACATTACTTTCAATGGGGAAAAACGCACTGATGCCAAATCAGAATTGTGGGTAAATAAATAATCGTCAATTGTGTCGTATGCCGCTGTATCTACATGACTGTCTGTCTGTTTGATAAATTCACAAAAATCTGTATTTTCATTTTCATTACAGACATATTTCATTAACTGAAATGCAAAAACCAGTCCCTTTGATATCATTTTCAACTGTCCCTTATTCAGAGGTAAGTACATTACATGTCCTATACCAAGGGACTGGGACCGGAAGTTTTGTCCCTTAAATAGAGGTGTCCCTTATTTGGAGTGTCCCTTATTTAGAGGTTTCACTGTACTATGTTTCTTATTAAACTGTAATAATAATTTCATTTTATGCTAAGAAAAGTACAGGATGGTGAAATTTTTGAGTGTATAACTTGGAGCAAAATTGAACATCATGTTGGTTTCATATGTACAAATAAGATGAGGAATTGTTTAAACACTTATTTTAGGTACAGTTTAGTATTTCTGCAAAACTGTGAAAGGGTCTCAAAAATAAATTAAATTTTGAACGAAATTTCATTTGAATTTTTGGAACAGAAATTTATTTAGTGACCTTGGAATTGTTTCCAGGGGGGGGGGGGGCTCAAAATATTTTAGGGGGGGCTGAGCCGCCCATAGCACCACCTTAGCTATGGGCCTGATCCAGATGAACAAACCTACTAGAAATGCTATTGCAACAATTTTACTCTGAACACATTTCAGAAAAAGTAAAATACAGACAATGGGTGCAACTGATCAAGTGGTTTCAATTATTAAACCTAGAGAATTTCATTCAAATTAACAAGGGATGACAAGATTTGAGTGGCTTCAAATAAAATTTTGAGAAAGAACAGCCTGATCCTGATGGACTGATAACAGTAACTGGTCGAACTCATAACATATCTCGTAAATAGTTTAAGCTCTTTCTTGAGCATATATAGTACCTTTGTAATTTAAACATTTATTATTAAACTGTTTTCAACAAACGATATTTTCTGTGTAAATATTGTAATAAAATACACTAATCTCATTTCTCCTAATGTTCTTGTAATAGCATTTCTTAACATTTTTTAATCACCATATCTAAGCTTATAGTCAAATCTCCTTCTTGAAATTTTTTGTGCATAACACTATCATAAAATACTATCAAAAGCCAGAATTCCAGATTTTTATTCCGCACCACACAAGAGATATCAAACTTCAATGTGAGGAAATAGCTGCACACTATGAAACAAAAATGGCCACCATGCCAAACGAAAAATATTAAAATTAAAATAATAGTCATTTTGAACTTTCCTCATATTGGGGTTGTTGTACAAAAAAATTTCAGATTTTTTAAAAACGGCCAATCAACCAAAATATTTTCGGGGCCATTGAAATGGACGAATAGCATTTCTAGTTGGTTTTGTTCATCTGGACAAATAGTGCATTGGCATAGCATACAATCTGAATTATTTAAATCACGATTTAAACAGAATTTGAAGATGATCTTTGTAACTTTGCATCATCAACCATTAGTTTAACATTTTATAGGTATGAACAAACACATAGTAGGTTACAATAGTTTAGACGTATTGTTTTTACATATTGACCATGCCATATCTCAGCTTGTAGTCAAATCTCTTTCTTGAAATTTTTGCGCATAACACTACTACACAATACTATCAAAGGCCAGAATTTCAGATTTTTATCTCGTGCCCCACCTGAGATATCAAAGCCTAAAAAGTGCAAATTTTGAAATTTTTGACGAATTTCGGAATTTTTTTCGCAAAGAGAAATCAACTTCCAGATCTGGGACTTGGTGTATAAGTACACGCACTTTTGACCTATATGTAGAAAAAATTGTGTAAGGTTGACAGTTTTCCTTGCATGAAAAATTTCCTCTTGCAAACGGATAAATTTTGGAAAAAAATCTTAAATTTTGTGCTAAAATTTCACTTCTAAAAATTTATTTTTCAAAATTATTCTACCATCATACGTTTAGCCCATTTTATTCTGAACAAAATGCTGCAAACCCCATTTCAATTGGGAAAATAAAAGACGAGATATTTACAATTTTGTGTATCCTAGTATCTGAGAAAATCGCTGCACATGATGAAACAAAGATGGCCGTCATGCACAAACAAAAAATAGTAAAATTAAAATAACGGTCATTTTGAACTTCCATCATGTTAGGGTTGTTGTACAAAAAATTTCAGATTTTTTAAAAATGGTCGAGCGACCAAAAAAATATTTTCTGGACCACTTGAAATGGATTGACCCTAGGGCTGTACAAAAGTATCATTTATCGATAATTTCTGAAAAGAAAATTTGAAACTATTATGCATTTGTAACACTTTCCTACGTAGTTAAGTAGTGTTTGTGAATTCTGTTTGTCTGTTCATGTGTCTGTCTGTCTGCCCGAACTGAACTGGAACTTGCATTAGGATATTAATAGGATTGTCTCTGTAATTGATATATGTTATTAAAATTTGCAATGCCATATTCGGTATTGGAAATAGAGTATGTAGCATTCACAGTTTATTTATAGAGACAGTCAAAATTATTCCATTACATTATGGTCTACGAAGAAATGTCTTAATTATTTAAATACGTAGCACCTCAAGTCATCATTTGATCCATCCGTCTGTCTGCTTAAAACACAACGAAAACAATCCAACCAAATGATTTGCAATATAATATATGTAATTGCTGCAGAATTTTGTCGAATCATTTAACATTTTATGAAAATCAAGTCAAAACATAAAAAGATATTAATTAAAGTTTTCTTCATTCTATTAAATCTTATCATTCATAATTAATTCAATGACATCCGATGATAAGGGATGATTCTAGGTTGTGATAGCGCCCTAATTAAAATGAAGACATATTGTTTCCATATTGCTGAATTTATAGAACAAACAAACAAACATACAGACAGGCAGGCAGGCAGGCAGGCAGACAGACAGACAACAAAACGACACATGCACAAACAGACAGACAAACAAACTGATTGCCAGACAGACAGACACACAAACAGACATACATACAGACAAGCAAGTAAACAAACAGACAGACATGCAAACAGAAAGACAGACAGACAAACAAGCAAGCAAACAAACAACAAACAGGCAGACAAATAAACAAACAGACAGATAGGCAGACAGACAAGCAAGCAAACGAACCAACACACAAACATACAAACCAGCAAACAAACAGACAGACAGGAAAACAAACTGACCGACAGACAAACAAACATAGACAAGCAAACAACAAACAGACAGACTTCAAAAAACAAACAAACAGAGAGACATATAGGCAGACAAACAAACAGACAGTATTTTACCCAGGCAGGATTCCCAGCGTCATGGAAAATCTGGAAAGTCATGGAATTTCAAAGTAGTCAGGGAAATTTAAAAATATGCATGAAAAGTCAGGGAATTTACAAATATTTTCTAAAAAGTCATGGAAGATTTTTGGAGAAAAAATGTAAAATGATAGAAAATTCATCAAATAATCTTGGGGGAAAAAAATCACGAAATTCATCAAATCATCAGAGAAAAGGAAATTTGGGAAACAATTGCAGAAAAAAATCATTAGTTTTGACAAAGAATTCTGGAAATAAGTAGCAAATTTCATTGTACTCGTATATTTGCTTGTTCAGGGAATTTTTTGAGATTCGGTCAGGGAAAGTCATGGAATTTTTCGAGATTAGGTCATGGAAAGTCAGGGAATTTGCCATTCATGTTTTGCTGGGAACCCTGCCAGGGCTGCCAAGTTTCTGCCGGGATGGTTTAAACCGCCGGTTAAAACCGGCATGGCAGAAACTAGTTCATGCCAGTAAGTGGCAAAATCTGGCAGAAACCAAGAACTTTAACCTGCAATGATTCATAATTCACATTTGTATTTAATGTATAAAAAATTTAGTTAAAATAAAGATTATGAATGTTATTTAAAACAGCAAAAAGTTTCAAAAGGATCATATAAGTTCATAATAGAGTACATATTATATATACTTCTGAGAAAGGAGTTTATTTTGCTAAGGGGTTATTATATACGGCACAAAATTTAGATGAATATCAAAAAGCAATTTTCTTTCTCTTTCTTTATGCTCAAATGTCAATTTTGATCCAACATACTTAGGATGAATTGAATAAGCTAGCACTGCATTAAATGAGATTTGAATCTTGCATTTGTGTGTTTCCATAATATTTCCATAATTGAGTAAAGTTAAGTAAATTTTATGAGCAGCTGCAATAGAACACTCGTGTTTTTTAGTTTTCTCTTAAAGCAACAGTAATGGATTTTAACATTTGTAACAAGTATTTAACTCTTTATAAATCATGATATTTATTTATAATTTTAACAACTGCTATGTCTTTAATATCATTTTCATGATTTTCAATTATCAAATAATATGGATCATTCTTCTTGAAAGATTCAAAATTAATAAATTCTAATAGTCTCTCTAACCACAGGCTTAGAATGATTCTAACAATAATTATTGGCGCGTTAAAAATCGTTTTGCTTTTACTTTTGTTTGTTTACTTTTTTATCATTTAAATTTTCCTTTTTTTATCATCTTGTGAACTGCAGAGAGTATAATTTAAAGATATATAATTTAATAACTCTCATAGTCTGTGAACTTAACATGTGTCATTACCAAGCTCCTTATTGTTGAAATGCTTATTCATTAATTTAACTTTACAGAATCAATTACAAAGACAGTTTGAGACAAGGGCGGATCCAGCCCAACCTCCAGGGGGGGGGGGGGGGTCACAACTTTTGTCAAATGATTTAACGAAACAATTTTAAAATACAGTAAATCTTTTGAAAACGGAATTACGATAAAAAGTAGCAAATTTCGCCGATCGGGCATGAAAAAAATTGTGAATTTTGTCGATTAGGCACGGAAAAATCACGAACTTTGTCGATCGGGCGCGAAAAATCTCAGATTTCGTTTATCGGGCAAGGAAAAAAAAATCTAATTTTTTTTTATAATACTTGAAAAAATTGCAAATTTTGTTCATAGGTTGCGGAAAAGTCGCCTGTTTTGTCTGTTTACTGATCGAAAACAACGCGAATTTCGTTGATCGGGCGCTGAAAAATCGAAAATATCGTCAACTGGACATTAGAAAATCGCCAGTTTTGTCTATCGGCCTTCGAAAAATCTCGAATTTTGTCTGTATGTCTCTGAAAAATCGAAAATTTTGTCGATCGAGCACAAAAAATCGCGATTTTTGTATATCTGGTGCAAAAAATCGAAATTTCGTTAATAGGGCATGGAAAATCCCCAATTTTCTCGATCACTTCGTAAAAAGCGCAAATTTATTCGATCGGAAAGGGGAAAATCGCGAATTTTATTGTTTGGGAATAAAAAAAATTGTTAATTTCGAGTTGATATGGAACGCAAAAATTGCCAATTTCGTGAATCGGGAAAGAAATTATCGCGAATGTAGGTCGATTCTTTTCGTAAAAAGAGCGATTCGGGAGATTGGGCACGAAAAACTCGCGTCGATTCGGAGCGAAAAAGTCGCTAATTTCGTTGATAGGGCATGGAAAAATCGAAGACTTTGTCGATGATACGCGGAAAAATCGAAAATTTTTTTGAGCGGCTGCAGAACAATAGCGAGTTTTATCAGTTTATCGCGAGAAAAAAAAATCAGATTTCATCAATTTACGGCAGGGGAAAAAATGTAGATTTCATCAGTCAGTTAAGAATCGGGAATTTTATTGTTCGGTGCGGAAAAATGCGTATTTCACGGACAAGAACGGAAAAAGGCGTGAATCTCGTCAATTGGACACTGAAAAATCCCGAATATGGTCGATCGCTTTCGTAAAAAGCGCGAATTTAGTCGATCGGGAACGAAAAAAATCGCTTTTGGTAGGGCACGGAAAAATTGCGAATTTTGTCGATCGGGAACGAAAAAGTCCCAAATATGGTCGATTAGTTTCATAAAAAGCGCAAATATAGTCAATCGGGAATGAAAAAAATCGCGAATTACGTTGATACGGTGAACAAAAATTGACAATTCCATCGATAGGGAAAGAAATTATAGCGAATACTGTCAATCGCCTTCGTAAAAAACACGAATTCGAGCGATCGAGTACAAAAAACTCGCGAATTTTGTTGATGGGATGCGGAAAAACCGCTAATTTTGTCGATGATGCGCGGAAAAATTAAAAAAATCTGAGTGGCTGCGGAACAATCGTGAGTTTCGTCAGTTTATCGCGAGAAAAAAATCACGGATTTCATCAATTTACGGCGGGAAAAAAAGCAAATTTCGTCAGTCAATTAAGAAAAGCGTATTTAACTGACGAAGTTCATGAACGAAAAAATTCGCATTTCATCGAACAAGAACAGAAAAATGTGCTAATTTTGTGGATTAGGCCAGGAAAATCGTGAATTTTTTCAACCAAGTGAAGAAAAATTGCAAATTTCGGAGACCATTCGTGGAAAAAATCTCAAATTTCGTCGATCACATCCAAAAAAAAAATCGTGAATTTCGTCGATTAGACATCGAAAAATTGTGAATTTCGTGGATCGGCTTCGCAAAAATCGCGAATTTCACCGATCGGGTGCGAAAAAATTGTGAATTATGTCGATCAGTCGGCTGTGAATTATGTCGATCAGGAAAATTCCCGAATTTTCCTGATTAGTTTCGAAAAAAGCGCAAACTCTTTCGATTAGACGTTATTTTGCGTTCTTGTTTTAGCACTTTTTACTTACACTGTGCATCACTCGTTGAAGAGCTCCAGGGGGGGGGGGTCATGACCCCCCCCCCCCCCTTGGATCCGCCACTGGTTTGAGATTGCTTTCAGAATAAATATTCCATAAGTTTTAAATTGTTATAATTTAGTTCTAGAATAGGGTTAACGTTAAAAATGTCATTACCATGTTCATTATCATGGCGTATTATATTTATGATTTCAAGGTCATATTAATGGCAATTTCCGACATTTTAAAAAATTCATTGCTATTTTTTAGCAAAAATTCCCATTTCTTAAATGTCTGGTGTATTTTGAGTCAGAAATCAAGAGTTAAAATATTAGAGTCTAGTCATTTTATCGAAGCCAAAATTTCTCTTTATCTGAGAATGACCCATTAACTGCTTTATCTGTTTTACACTGATCCCCCCCCCCCACTTTTTATTTTTACTGCTTTATAAAATTAAAGAGGACAATGATTACTAAGTTACATGTTTTATTACTTAACAAGTTTTAAGAGCTATTAGTATAAAAGTCTTATTTTATTTATTATCATATATATTAAAAAAGTAGCCTACTTCTTTAAGAGCAACTCAAATTGGTCTTTGCGCATGCGCGAAGTTGAACTTATTAGGCCTTCCAGATAGAGAGAGGTCGAAGCAAGTCTGGTTAGCTCAGTGGTTTAAGGCACGGATTTATAGTTCTGAGCTTTTGTAGAGAACTAAGGTTCAATCCCAAAGCTCGGCATTTTTTTTTTTTTTTTTTTTAATAATGATACATTTTACTACGTGAGGAAATTATATGATTTTTATTCTTTTGTTATTATTATTATTTTGATGCTTTATAATTAAATAAAACTTAACACTCAACAATGTTTTTTTAAGTAACAATTTTATTTTTAAAATAATTCAAGTAATTAAAACATAGTAATTATTAGAAATAAACAGCCAATTTCCAATCCAGGGCTTTAGAGATAAATTTGCAAGAATAAAATTATTGAAAATCTTTACAAATTGCATTCTTAAAAAATAAAAATAAAATAAATAACAATAAATACAACACACACAAATACAAATTGTAAAAATGTCGTAAAATTTAATTTAACATCTAGCAATATTTAGTAGGTTAAACTGACAGAATCATGAAACGCTTTGAATCTGTTGGAATCACATAGGTAACATTAAAATAAATCAAGTTTTCAAAACTTTATTTACAGGTTCTAATTAATCTTTTAACATGTTTATCGTCAAATCTTGACGGATACCATCTAGTTAACATTTAAAATTATATATAATCATATAATAAAAGCACCATTTTCGTTATTAAAAACAATATTATGAATAGCATATGCATGAATATGCACTCTTTTAAATAGCAATAAATTTTATTTAGAAAATGTTTTTTAATTGTTCGATTTAATATACATTTATGTACTACTCTACTTAAATATCATAACTTTTCTAATTTTTCTTTTAACATTTATAACGTAATCTCACCATATGGATTTGTCAGGATGTTTCCATTTTGATGTACTACATTTTGTCATTGTTTAATGAAAATAATCTTTAAAATGTGTAATATATGTGCAATTATGTAATATAGAATTTTAAAACAGTAGTTTAAAATCTAACTTATATTCTTTTCAATATTATATATTATTATTATTAGGGATGTACCGAACATTCGGTATCTATTCGGTATTCGGCCATGTTACCGAATATTCGGTTAGGCCGAATATCAAAGTATTCGGCCGAATCCAATACCTAATAAAGTCTTTTAAAACACATTTTAAAAAACTTTTCACAATTTCTACTTTTAACTGTCAATTTATTAATATATTTAAAATAATTAGAAATAAAATCATATTTAAATAATATAGAATGATTTTACATTATTTATTTGCTGTTTGTAAAGTTTAACTTAAGAAAATTAACCATGAGAAGGATTAAAATTATGATTTATTAGGATTCTCCTTAGGAATAAATGATGCGAGTGCAGATGCAAATTTCTAAATTCTATTTAGTAAATAATCTGTTTCTTGCTTTTCCCAAAAGTCCTGAAACAAGAAAGGAAAACTTTTGAGATTAATAATAGCTATCAAGGCAGACAATTTTTTGTTTCTGAAACCATAATCATAATCAACTTATTGAATCATAAATGCATTGTATTTCATCTCACTTTAGGTCAAACTTGTGTTTTCGTTTGTTGATTAACAATAAATAAGATACCATAACTATATTTTCAACTCACATGCTTTGTTTTCTGTAAAATATGATATGGGAAGAATGGAAAATGCCACTATTCATAAGAAAAGAACTATGAGCTAGACATTTCTTTATTCAGAATAAGTTGAAAGTATTTATACTTTATATTTAAAAAAATATGCCTTGAGTTATTTAAAACGAATAAATATGAGACTGTACAGTTTTTCTTCAACTATTTTTTCATTATTTTTCTTTGATTTCAAAATGTTTGTTTCAATTCGTAGAAGAAATGAAATTTAAAACTTTACTGATTGAAAAAGTCTCATAATTATGGTTCTTAAATAAAAAAAGGCAGATTTTTTCAATACTGAATGTTCTTATAAAATCAAAATATAAGTTTCTGTTATTAAATATTATGTAAAATTGTTTTAAAAAGTAACATTTTAATACCTTTAAACTTTGAAATATAAAAAGTATTTGGAAAGCCGAATATTCGGTATTCGGCCGAATAGTTACTTTTCGGCGGGCCGAATATTCGGTATTCGGTTTAGCTATTGTCGAATATTCGGTATTCGGCCAAAATAGCTATTCGGTGCATCCCTAATTATTATTGAGTTATAATGCCCCTATTGTTGTTTTCTTGCAGTTAAAAAGGCTTCTTTATTTGACAAAATTTATTTTTAAGCTATCTTTTTAGGATTTATTAACTGATTTCTCAACGTATTCCTGCAGTCGTAAATCTATATAATAAAGGCCAAACGTATCTGTGCGTAACGCATACGTCATGCTTTGAATGGCAACACTTTCCGATGAAATTTTGTTTTTGCAATTTTCGCTATTGTAAATTTTTATACATCTAGACATAGCACATTTTCAACCTTTATACCATCGTATAGAGAAAAAAATGCACTTTTAAATGCAGTTTGTTAGAAAACTGTATCTCAATTTGTTTTTGAGATATTAATTTTGTTGTAGTTTTTAGTTCGATTTCTCTAATGGTGGCAACTTGAGATCGCATTCATGAGGGAAATAAACGGAAAACAGCCGTAGGCATTTTTGCCGATCCCACCGAAGCTAGCATAGGGGAGAAAAATACGGGCTTCTGATTGGTTGAATAATTTTGCTTTCCTTCATTTTTGAGTTTACGTTTATTTAATCCCCAATCTCTATTTGAAAAGCTTTTGAAAGCTGGATTTTCCTTCTGTTTTTAAATATTTATTAATAGATAAAGAAATAGATAATTCGGAATTTATAATTAAAGAAGTTAATCAGGATGTTTAACAATTGTTCTGTATTACTTTTAGAAAATAATAAAAATAGAATTGCCATTTCTTCTTTCTGTTTTTTAACATGATATGCACATATATACACAATCAGAACAATTTATTTAGAAACAACAGTATTTTTATTTTATGGCGTCAAACTCAATTGTTCTATGTTACCTTTAAAAAAATTGCCATTTCTTCTTCTTCTTATTATTATTTTAATGATATACCCATATATGCTCCTAATACGTACATTAGCATTCAGGATGATCTATTTACAAACAATTTTTCGACCAATCAGAAGTCCGTATTTTTCTCCCCTATACAAGCTTCGGTGGGATCGGCAAAAATGACAGCCGTAGAGGAAAAAAAAAAAAAAGAATAAAGATGCAGTTTGGTAGCTGGATGTGACGCCAAAAAGGTAACCCTAAAATTCCCTGCATTGCATCAAACGCAACCGATTGCTTTAGCGATACTGTTTTAATTCATAAATAAATACAATGAAATGCTAAAATATAATCAGATCTTTTTCATTTAGAGAAAAAAAAGATGTTAAAGAATTCGGTCTCTGTTCCACGTGATTGTTTTGTCTGGGCCGAATAAGAGACTTAAAATGGAAGAATAACGCCCGTCAAACCGTTTTAATCGCATACTGCACCTCCATCTACCTCTTTTCTCCCTGGAAAATAATAGAACACGGTATATTTTAGTTGCCATTTTTTCATAGCAACAGAAAAATATGATGTAATTAAAAATCCGTTTATGTCAAAATATCGTCGGTTTTAAAACCCGGTGAATGTTGTTGGTTTTATTTAGTTTTTATCCATCAATTTAATTACTTTTAGTTCGTTACAAGCTTACTTTACAAAAGATACATCAATTACTTTTATAAAAATGTGTTTTAAAGAATATCTGTGTGTCATATTTTCTTAGTTGGTTTTAAAAAATGAAAGAATGAAATTTTATTCTTTGGCAAAATCTTTGGCTAACTTCAATCTTGCATCTAATAGGGAAGTAACAATAATTTTCAAAGCTCTACATGATTACATAATTAATATGTTTCATATAGAATTGGTGTTTGGAATTAGTTGGCAGTTTAAAAAGCGTATTACGTAGGAAAACATTATTAGACTTTTCAATTTTAAATTTTAAAAAAGTTTTTCACCTTTACTCTGTGACCCGGGAACCCCGGGTTAAGTGTACTAGTTATTGATAAAAGCGATATTTTAATATTGCATTTTTCATTTATAAGAGTTTAGTTCCTACTTTTAAATCTTTAAAATGTTTCATTTTTGCAGTTTCACAGTGCTTTGGCATATTTCGGAGAGCATCTATTGGCGCTTAATTAAATGCATTTTTTTTTTTTTTTTTTAATTCCCAGATTGTATGAGTTACAGAGAATTTTTGGCGATTTATCACCTGTGGCGTATATAATTATATATGCCTGAAAAGTGATGTATTAAGTTCTGGAAATTCTAAAATTTTGTACTGCCATCGGAAACAAACCTTTCTGTATAAATTTTATAATTCTGGCATACAGGGCCGTAGCTAAGGGGGCGCTATGGGCGGCTCAGCCCTCCCCTAAAATATTTTGAGTCCCACCTAGAAAAGATTATGGTCACTAAATGAATTTCTGTTCCATAAATTCAAATAAAATTCTGTTCAAAAATATAATTTAGCTTTGAGACCCTTTCACAGTTTTGCAGAGTTACTAAAATGTATCTAAAAGAAATGTTTCAACACTCCTCATTCTATTTGTAAATATGAAGCTAACATTATGTTTAATTTTGTACCAATTATATACTCAAAATTTTCATCACCATATTCTTTTTTTTAACATAAAATGAAGTTATTATTACAGTTTAATAAGAAACATAGTACCTACAATGTGAATATGCACTTATTTATTTTTCTGCGTCAGAGAGGGAGAGAAAAAAAATGAGTCCCCCCTACATTCTCTTGAGCCCCCCCCCCCCCCCCCAAGAGAAATCAACTTCCAGATCTGGGACTTGGTGTATAAGTACACGCACTTTTGACCTATATGTAGAAAAAATTGTGTAAGGTTGACAGTTTTCCTTGCATGAAAAATTTCCTCTTGCAAACGGATAAATTTTGGAAAAAAATCTTAAATTTTGTGCTAAAATTTCACTTCTAAAAATTTATTTTTCAAAATTATTCTACCATCATACGTTTAGCCCATTTTATTCTGAACAAAATGCTGCAAACCCCATTTCAATTGGGAAAATAAAAGACGAGATATTTACAATTTTGTGTATCCTAGTATCTGAGAAAATCGCTGCACATGATAAAACAAAGATGGCCGTCATGCACAAACAAAAAATAGTAAAATTAAAATAACGGTCATTTTGAACTTCCATCATGTTAGGGTTGTTGTACAAAAAATTTCAGATTTTTTAAAAATGGTCGAGCGACCAAAAAAATATTTTCTGGACCACTTGAAATGGATTGACCCTAGGGCTGTACAAAAGTATCATTTATCGATAATTTCTGAAAAGAAAATTTGAAACTATTATGCATTTGTAACACTTTCCTACGTAGTTAAGTAGTGTTTGTGAATTCTGTTTGTCTGTTCATGTGTCTGTCTGTCTGCCCGAACTGAACTGGAACTTGCATTAGGATATTAATAGGATTGTCTCTGTAATTGATATATGTTATTGAAATTTGCAATGCCATATTCGGTATTGGAAATAGAGTATGTAGCATTCACAGTTTATTTATAGAGACAGTCAAAATTATTTCATTACATTATGGTCTACGAAGAAATGTCTTAATTATTTAAATACGTAGCACCTCAAGTCATCATTTGATCCATCCGTCTGTCTGCTTAAAACACAACGAAAACAATCCAACCAAATGATTTGCAATATAATATATGTAATTGCTGCAGAATTTTGTCGAATCATTTAACATTTTATGAAAATCAAGTCAAAACATAAAAAGATATTAATTAAAGTTTTCTTCATTCTATTAAATCTTATCATTCATAATTAATTCAATGACATCCGATGATAAGGGATGATTCTAGGTTGTGATAGCGCCCTAATTAAAATGAAGACATATTGTTTCCATATTGCTGAATTTATAGAACAAACAAACAAACATACAGACAGGCAGGCAGGCAGGCAGACAGACAGACAACAAAACGACACATGCACAAACAGACAGACAAACAAACTGATTGCCAGACAGACAGACACACAAACAGACATACATACAGACAAGCAAGTAAACAAACAGACAGACATGCAAACAGAAAGACAGACAGACAAACAAGCAAGCAAACAAACAACAAACAGGCAGACAAATAAACAAACAGACAGATAGGCAGACAGACAAGCAAGCAAACGAACCAACACACAAACATACAAACCAGCAAACAAACAGACAGACAGGAAAACAAACTGACCGACAGACAAACAAACATAGACAAGCAAACAACAAACAGACAGACTTCAAAAAACAAACAAACAGAGAGACATATAGGCAGACAAACAAACAGACAGTATTTTACCCAGGCAGGATTCCCAGCGTCATGGAAAATCTGGAAAGTCATGGAATTTCAAAGTAGTCAGGGAAATTTAAAAATATGCATGAAAAGTCAGGGAATTTACAAATATTTTCTAAAAAGTCATGGAAGATTTTTGGAGAAAAAATGTAAAATGATAGAAAATTCATCAAATAATCTTGGGGGAAAAAAATCACGAAATTCATCAAATCATCAGAGAAAAGGAAATTTGAGAAACAATTGCAGAAAAAAATCATTAGTTTTGACAAAGAATTCTGGAAATAAGTAGCAAATTTCATTGTACTCGTATATTTGCTTGTTCAGGGAATTTTTTGAGATTCGGTCAGGGAAAGTCATGGAATTTTTCGAGATTAGGTCATGGAAAGTCAGGGAATTTGCCATTCATGTTTTGCTGGGAACCCTGCCAGGGCTGCCAAGTTTCTGCCGGGATGGTTTAAACCGCCGGTTAAAACCGGCATGGCAGAAACTAGTTTATGCCAGTAAGTGGCAAAATCTGGCAGAAACCAAGAACTTTAACCTGCAATGATTCATAATTCACATTTGTATTTAATGTATAAAAAATTTAGTTAAAATAAAGATTATGAATGTTATTTAAAACAGCAAAAAGTTTCAAAAGGATCATATAAGTTCATAATAGAGTACATATTATATATACTTCTGAGAAAGGAGTTTATTTTGCTAAGGGGTTATTATATACGGCACAAAATTTAGATGAATATCAAAAAGCAATTTTCTTTCTCTTTCTTTATGCTCAAATGTCAATTTTGATCCAACATACTTAGGATGAATTGAATAAGCTAGCACTGCATTAAATGAGATTTGAATCTTGCATTTGTGTGTTTCCATAATATTTCCATAATTGAGTAAAGTTAAGTAAATTTTATGAGCAGCTGCAATAGAACACTCGTGTTTTTTAGTTTTCTCTTAAAGCAACAGTAATGGATTTTAACATTTGTAACAAGTATTTAACTCTTTATAAATCATGATATTTATTTATAATTTTAACAACTGCTATGTCTTTAATATCATTTTCATGATTTTCAATTATCAAATAATATGGATCATTCTTCTTGAAAGATTCAAAATTAATAAATTCTAATAGTCTCTCTAACCACAGGCTTAGAATGATTCTAACAATAATTATTGGCGCGTTAAAAATCGTTTTGCTTTTACTTTTGTTTGTTTACTTTTTTATCATTTAAATTTTCCTTTTTTTATCATCTTGTGAACTGCAGAGAGTATAATTTAAAGATATATAATTTAATAACTCTCATAGTCTGTGAACTTAACATGTGTCATTACCAAGCTCCTTATTGTTGAAATGCTTATTCATTAATTTAACTTTACAGAATCAATTACAAATACAGTTTGAGACAAGGGCGGATCCAGCCCAACCTCCAGGGGGGGGGGGGGGTCACAACTTTTGTCAAATGATTTAACGAAACAATTTTAAAATACAGTAAATCTTTTGAAAACGGAATTACGATAAAAAGTAGCAAATTTCGCCGATCGGGCATGAAAAAAATTGTGAATTTTGTCGATTAGGCACGGAAAAATCACGAACTTTGTCGATCGGGCGCGAAAAATCTCAGATTTCGTTTATCGGGCAAGGAAAAAAAAATCTAATTTTTTTTTATAATACTTGAAAAAATTGCAAATTTTGTTCATAGGTTGCGGAAAAGTCGCCTGTTTTGTCTGTTTACTGATCGAAAACAACGCGAATTTCGTTGATCGGGCGCTGAAAAATCGAAAATATCGTCAACTGGACATTAGAAAATCGCCAGTTTTGTCTATCGGCCTTCGAAAAATCTCGAATTTTGTCTGTATGTCTCTGAAAAATCGAAAATTTTGTCGATCGAGCACAAAAAATCGCGATTTTTGTATATCTGGTGCAAAAAATCGAAATTTCGTTAATAGGGCATGGAAAATCCCCAATTTTCTCGATCACTTCGTAAAAAGCGCAAATTTATTCGATCGGAAAGGGGAAAATCGCGAATTTTATTGTTTGGGAATAAAAAAAATTGTTAATTTCGAGTTGATATGGAACGCAAAAATTGCCAATTTCGTGAATCGGGAAAGAAATTATCGCGAATGTAGGTCGATTCTTTTCGTAAAAAGAGCGATTCGGGAGATTGGGCACGAAAAACTCGCGTCGATTCGGAGCGAAAAAGTCGCTAATTTCGTTGATAGGGCATGGAAAAATCGTAGACTTTGTCGATGATACGCGGAAAAATCGAAAATTTTTTTGAGCGGCTGCAGAACAATAGCGAGTTTTATCAGTTTATCGCGAGAAAAAAAAATCAGATTTCATCAATTTACGGCAGGGGAAAAAATGTAGATTTCATCAGTCAGTTAAGAATCGGGAATTTTATTGTTCGGTGCGGAAAAATGCGTATTTCACGGACAAGAACGGAAAAAGGCGTGAATCTCGTCAATTGGACACTGAAAAATCCCGAATATGGTCGATCGCTTTCGTAAAAAGCGCGAATTTAGTCGATCGGGAACGAAAAAAATCGCTTTTGGTAGGGCACGGAAAAATTGCGAATTTTGTCGATCGGGAACGAAAAAGTCCCAAATATGGTCGATTAGTTTCATAAAAAGCGCAAATATAGTCAATCGGGAATGAAAAAAATCGCGAATTACGTTGATACGGTGAACAAAAATTGACAATTCCATCGATAGGGAAAGAAATTATAGCGAATACTGTCAATCGCCTTCGTAAAAAACACGAATTCGAGCGATCGAGTACAAAAAACTCGCGAATTTTGTTGATGGGATGCGGAAAAACCGCTAATTTTGTCGATGATGCGCGGAAAAATTAAAAAAATCTGAGTGGCTGCGGAACAATCGTGAGTTTCGTCAGTTTATCGCGAGAAAAAAATCACGGATTTCATCAATTTACGGCGGGAAAAAAAGCAAATTTCGTCAGTCAATTAAGAAAAGCGTATTTAACTGACGAAGTTCATGAACGAAAAAATTCGCATTTCATCGAACAAGAACAGAAAAATGTGCTAATTTTGTGGATTAGGCCAGGAAAATCGTGAATTTTTTCAACCAAGTGAAGAAAAATTGCAAATTTCGGAGACCATTCGTGGAAAAAATCTCAAATTTCGTCGATCACATCCAAAAAAAAAATCGTGAATTTCGTCGATTAGACATCGAAAAATTGTGAATTTCGTGGATCGGCTTCGCAAAAATCGCGAATTTCACCGATCGGGTGCGAAAAAATTGTGAATTATGTCGATCAGTCGGCTGTGAATTATGTCGATCAGGAAAATTCCCGAATTTTCCTGATTAGTTTCGAAAAAAGCGCAAACTCTTTCGATTAGACGTTATTTTGCGTTCTTGTTTTAGCACTTTTTACTTACACTGTGCATCACTCGTTGAAGAGCTCCAGGGGGGGGGGGGGGTCATGACCCCCCCCCCCCTGGATCCGCCACTGGTTTGAGATTGCTTTCAGAATAAATATTCCATAAGTTTTAAATTGTTATAATTTAGTTCTAGAATAGGGTTAACGTTAAAAATGTCATTACCATGTTCATTATCATGGCGTATTATATTTATGATTTCAAGGTCATATTAATGGCAATTTCCGACATTTTAAAAAATTCATTGCTATTTTTTAGCAAAAATTCCCATTTCTTAAATGTCTGGTGTATTTTGAGTCAGAAATCAAGAGTTAAAATATTAGAGTCTAGTCATTTTATCGAAGCCAAAATTTCTCTTTGTTACATGTGGGTTCTGGATGCCGAGAAAATTAATGCAAAATCGTTAAAAATGTCTCAAATTAATGGATGATTTGCATAAAGTTAACACAGGAGCATCAAAAATTTCGACATCCAAAGCACACACGTAATCGGCCGAATCGCATAGTGGATAAATAAAAAGAAAATAAAAAAAAATAAAATTAATTAAAAATAAGAAAAATTTAATTTATCAAAAAAAAAAAAAATAAAACACTGAATACCACTGATGATAAAAAATAAATTCAAATAAAATAAAAGGAAAGGACTCACCCATCTTGTGAATAAATCAGTAAACACACAGCTATGCACATCAAATTATTTTATTATTTTGTATATATGAATACGAAACGTTGCATTCTAAACATTATATTGTAAATTAATTTTACTTCATTTCTATTCTAAAAAAAAAAAAATTGAGTCCTGATTAATAAAGTACATAAAGAATGAATTTAACTATTGTTCAGATTGATAGGTCCGTAATCGTTTAAATAACTGTTCATGATAAAATTGGATGAAGTCCAGAATATTGTAGATTAATTAGACAATCTTGCTGACGGAGAATAACAGCTGCGGTAGTGATTGCTGAGTGTCCTTATTCTTCTAGAACGAAGAACATTGGAGGTAGGCGATGTTGTTGCATGGACAATAGAGATATTTCTATTCACATTAAGGTGGCTGCTGCAGTATTTCCACCGTATCAGGATCGAAGAAAATTTGAATAAAGACGATGCTGTAGTAGACTCTAATAGAAGGGGATGTTAATGAATCGTATCAGGATCAAAAAATATTTGAATAAAGAAGATGCTGTAGTGAACACCATCAGAAAGGAAGGTTGACGATTGTTGACTGTTCCTGATCTTCTATATAAACATCATCAGCACGAAAAAGGATTTTTTTTGATGAGATTTCAGGCTCCAAAAATTAAGTGGCCTTCATCACCGACGTCTTTTCATCTCTCTGCCCCAACGCTACGGGAAAAATTCCCGAGCGAGGGAGAAACACAGCAGCGGCTACATAGCAGGAGTGTCCGAGTGGAAAAGATGAGTTTACCAGACGCTAGCCTCGCAAATCAGCCTCGGCTTAGCCAATCAGAGACGATCCTGATCGTACACGTTTCCCGCGTTTTCTCGAAAATTCTATGATGATTCATCCTTAACACCACGGACCTACACATGACGAAAAATGGCGTCTATTTTGAAGGGAAGAACACATTTTTTCACTGTCATGGCGGACCGATTTACAGCGGGAATATTCAAAATATAAAAACATTACAACATACAAAATAACATATTTCAGCAAATATATGGTTGTTTTAGGAGTTACTTATGTCAAAATAACCAGAAAAATTTTATCTATCTATTGAATATAGATAGTATTAAAAAAAATCGGAAATAAAAAATATTTTATTTCTTGCAAAATAAAACAAAGAAAAAAAATGGTGCACGTCAAGTATAGCGAAATGTTTAAAATTTTTATATTAAAGATTACGTTATAAGATCGATTTATTATTTTTATTATTAAATTAAAAAGTGAGAAATAGATGATATCTAGAATTTATATTATATAAAACTTTTAATTTTAAGACTTAATTTTAAAAGATCGTTATTTAAACTGATAAGATTGAGAATTGAAATACTGTTAAATGTAACGGATTTTAGAAATAAAGTAAAAACATTATGAAAGTAAATAAATTGTTATTATGAAAAAGCAACTATTTTCGAAGGATGTATAAAAGGACTTAAAACTTAAGTAATTAAATTTATGAAAGATCGTTCTATTTGCTAAATGAAATTTTGAAGAGGAATATTTTAATTTAAATTTTAAAAAACGGAAATAATTTTTATTTTAATTTATTTATTTCTTTTAATTATTTAATATGATGTAACATTTACCTTCCCCCTGTGGAAAAAAAAAAATGAAGAAAAAAAAAAAAAATTTTGCTAACGGTCCCTACAAGAAATTGAAAACTTGAAAAAAAAAAAAAATTTCCTAGACAAAAATAGGAACAATATAAAAAAAAATTTGCATAGACAAAATAGGAACTATAATATGCAGCAAAATTTCACTGATGAAAATAATACTAAAATATGAATGCAACACCAAAACAATATATATATATATACAAAACAAAATAATTACCACAAAGTACAATATCAAACCAAGGACAAAACATTACAAGAACATAAAACAAATATAATGCTGACAATGTATATATTGGCTACAGAAACAGTTCACAAGTGGAAATATACCCCGTACCTACAGAAGGGTGAGTTATCCGGTAAGAGGGATGACGAAAAGAACATAAAAAAAAAATATAAATCATGTGCAGACTTTGACCCTAAACATATAGTAAAATAATGCACAATATTAACTATGTACTATTTACAAATAAATCTCAGTAAAATCCAAATATTCAGAATAGCAAGGCAAATAGACACATGGTGATACAACATAATACTGGTAATACCGTACATAACTGTTTCAATCAAAACATCAATTGTAAGCAAACTTGTAGAGTGATTATTTACATATTGCAAATGGAATAAGTATTATTTTGTATTTTATAATTTTATATACATCAAATAATTTAAATAACTACATAAACTCTAGGAGAAAAACTTACGTACATCTCACAGAGAATGTAGTTGTGTCCCATGAAATAATTGGTTAAAATTTGAAAAAAAATCAAAATTATGTTTTGGACACTCATAAAAAATAAAAAAAAATTTCCCTTAAAATTATAGCTTA
The DNA here is from genome assembly GCA_964019185.1 of Maratus speculifer. Lineage (NCBI taxonomy): Eukaryota > Metazoa > Arthropoda > Arachnida > Araneae > Salticidae > Maratus > Maratus speculifer. The sequence goes on from OZ025289.1 coordinate 284,178,384, forward strand.
ACTGCACCTTGAAGGATTTATCGGAAGGGCATAAATTTGTGTTTCTGATCTCCCCAAGCTATGCCGAATTTACCTTCCGTGTGTGCTCGTTAAAATTTTTTGGGACTAAAAAAAAAGAAGAGAGAAAGTACTTAGAGCAGTTGCTCCATCGTATTCTCATAAAAAAAATCTCCACTAGTACCAATGTAGGCATGCGCATTATTGGAGATGTTTGTATACATTTTACTTTATATATGTTTGTATTTTTTATTATTATTTGCATTTTATTTTCATTCAATCAATTTTTTATTATTATTAGGATCCTATATAGAGAATTTTTTTTTTTTTTTTTTTTTTTTATTCTGATTTATTTTATCACTCTAAACAAGTCATTAATTTAGTATGCCCAAATGACTACCACTCAAAATTTTGATATAGATAATATATTGACAGGAAAATAATTTGTGAAATAAATAAAAAAAATAATGGTAACTTGATATTGTATACTAAGGTATTAAATATTGAAACTAAAGAAAAAGGTTTGGGTGTAGCATAACAATATTAAAATAAAACAAATTTAAATGGATTTTATGCAGAATGAGTTATCAAAGAAGAATGAATAGACCCCAAAGGATTATATGCATCTAGTCCAATGGTTGTTTCGCCCGCGAGACAAGGAAAATTCACTCTAAAATGATTTTATAGTTACCATAATATTTATATGTATAGTAGATGTGACATAAAAGGAGTTAAATAATTAAAAAAAAGGAATTACAGTTGTAGGAAGATTGGTATAAATAAACAAAACAAAAAAAAATAAATTTCTATATCAGAATGAGATGATATATGTTGATAAAAGACACACTAATTATCTCCTGCTCTAATCAATTTACTGACATTTACGGAAATATCTCTGACAGTTGTGTCACTTAAATGTCTAATTAAATAATTATTACTTCTTAGTGCTCTTATTATTTTATATGGACCAGAATTTTTTGGATGTAAGGCTGATGTGTGAGTAAAATTTTTTAAATATACAGTATCACCAATTTTGAATGTTGTAGCTGGTCGACCCCTAAGGAATTTGTTATTTTTAGCAAAATAGTTTTGTTCAAATTGTTTGACCAATTCTCTAGTAGCAGTAATATGTTCTTTTTGTTTCTGAAAGTAAATTGGAGGTTCCTCAACTTCTTTAGGTGGTTGAAAAGTATCAATAGGTAAGTTTAAATCTCTGCCGAAAAATAAATTAGCTGGAGTGAAGTTAGTTACTGAATGTTTAGAGTTATTGTAGTGCAAAACAAAGAATTTTAATCTGTCAGACCATTCTATGACTTGATCGGATAATGCTGCAACAGATTCTTTAAGGGATCTGTGTATCCGTTCTAAAAGACCGTTGGATCTTGGAAAATAAATAGACGAATTTCTACGTATTATGTTAAGACTTTTAAGAAAAGATTTGAAAATATCAGAGGTAAAATTTTTTGCATTATCAGACAAAATAAATTTGGGAAGACCATATCTAGAAAAATAATCATTTAGTGCTTTAATGATTGAAGTGGAAGTAGCATTAGTAAGTGGAACAGCTTCCAGAAAGCGTGAATAGTGGTCAACGATGGTAAGAATAAAGAATTTTCCATCATGTGACCTGGGGAGCGGACCCACAATATCTATCGCAACCATCTCCCCGGGAGCCAATTCGCACTTAGAAATGAATGAAGGTTTAGTATTGGTCTGTTTACTTTTATATGGCAGACATTTCTCACAACTATTGACAAAATTCTGAATATCTTGAACCATTCCGTGCCAAAAATAGTGTCTAGAAATAGCATCTACAGTCTTTGTTATTCCAAAATGAGCTTGATGACCAAGAGCAATACAACTATTTATTAAAGTTTTAGGAATTAGAATTTTGTGAGATCTATTGACATTTTTAGCTTTTTTCCTAGCAAACATTAAAAGGTTGTTTTCTGGATTGATGGAATAATTAGGATTGGAACAGGTTTTATTGATTATTTTTTCTCTGATTTCTTTTAATTTTTGATCATTTAGTTGTTCTCTCAAAATATTATCTGTGCTTAAAGAATCATTGGTTGGTATAAAAATATTTAATGCATTAACATATAAATTAGGGTTATTGGGAAGATCAATGACACGGGATAAAAAATCAGCAGGATTAACAAGTCCAGGAATATGTTCAACCTTAAAATTAAAACCTTGTAGAAATAAAAGCCATCTAGTTATGATCTCGGGTTGTTTTTCCAAATTTAAATGATAAGTTAAAGCTTTGGCATCTGTTAAAATTTTGAATTGTCTTCCATACAGGTATTCAGAAAAATGTTTTACAGAAGAATAAATAGCAAAAAATTCACGTTTAATTGAAGGATATTTTGATTCTGCTTCGTTTAACTGTTTCGAATAAAATTCAATTGGATAAAATTTATTGTCATGTTTTTGCATTAAAATTCCACAGATAGCAACCATAGATGCATCAGTAACCAGAAAAACTTCTTTAGTGTCGTCAAAATTTTTGACAGTGGGATTAGTTAGCAAAATATCTTGAATTTTAAGAAAAGCCTCCTGACATTCCTTGCTCCAAACAAATTTAACCTTCTTTTTTGTTAAGTTAACAATAGGCTGAACAATTTTAGCAAAATCAAAAATTAGATGTCTGAAGTAGTTAATCATGCCTAAATAGCTCTGAACCTGTTTAATATTGGTAGGAACTGGAAATTTATAAATTTTATTTACATTGTCAGTGGAGGGAGAGTGACCATTTTTATTTAATTTAAAACCTAAATATGTGATTTCTTCTTTGCATATTTGAAGTTTAGCAGGATCTAAAGTTAAGTTAAATTCTTTAAGCTTATCAAAAACTTTTTGGAGCCAGACTAACATTTCTTCAACAGAATCCGCAGCAATAATAATATCATCTAGGAAGTACTGTACATTTTTACCTCTTAATGAACTCAGACAATTATTAATTAAGGTGTGAAAGTAACTAGTACTATTGATTAATCCGAAAGGTAAACGTTTTGGCATAAAATTCCCAAACTCTGTTGCAAAAGCCAGTTTAGATCTATCTTTTTCTTGAAGAAGAATTTGAAAAAATGCTGCTTTGAGATCTAACACTGTATACAATTTTTTCCCAGAAATATTTTGCATTATGTCATTAATTTTAGGTAAACAAATTTTGTAAGGTTCTGTTATTGCATTAAGTAGTCTGTAATCTATTACCATGCGAAATTTAAGTTTATTTGGATCATCAGTAGAAAGGTTTTTCTTTTTAACAAAAATAACAGGAAAACAATAATTAGATGTAGAATTTTCAATTATGCCTGCATTTAGAAGTTCAGAAATTTCATTGCGTGCGAATTCTTTCGCAATTCTCGGAATAGGGTATGGTTTGGTTTGAAGAGCGAAATTATGCAATAAATTAAATTGAGGTACTACTTTATCTGTACAACCCAGAGTTTTGTAGGAAGAAGAAAAAACAGCTGAGTTTTGCATCAAAAGTTTAAGAAGAATTTTCCTATCTGCATCAGGTAAGTGATCTAGATTGAAATTATTAACATTTAACTCTTTCTTTCTTAATTCCAAAATATCCTCAGAAGCCAAAGAATTTACCTGATACGTTTTAGTATTTTCATGAGAAGAAATTTGATCATCAGAAATATATTTCAAATAACCCAATTTGGTGTTTTTATTTAGAGTTACTTTTTGATCATTATTGTTGTAGACATATAATAAAATAGAATTATTTACATTTGGAGTATGAAGACTGAAATCTAAATTTAAAGGTAATTTATTTGTAGAAGGACAAAATAAATAGTTAGCTGAGTTCTGAATTTTATGAAGTGCTTTTAGACGAATAATTCTGCCTTGATTCGGTCTTAGAATAATTTTATGTGAAGGTGTGACAAAATTTTTTAAATTATCATCCTCTGTTTGTTCATGAATATCTGAAGTAATAGATGTGGAAGAATTATCAAATATATTATTATCAGAATTTAAATCTCTATTGTTGTTGATATTTTGTGTAGAATCAGGATTCTTGTTTTCAAAAGGAAATGACAAAGTGCCCATTAATAGTTTAGAGTTTGCTGAATCTAAAATTAGTTTGTTTCTGTTTAAAAAATCATACCCTAAAATCATTTCATAGTTTGAATTCCAATTGTTATGAGTAACAAAAAATACATTTTTAAACCATTTATTTTGAATTTGGAAATTTAGTTGAACTGTCGAAGTGTATGGGATATTTGTATTGTTGATAGTTTTGATGTTAACAGATCTGGATAAAAAATTAAGTTTGTTATTGATTTTGAGCTTTTCTATTGTTTTAGGTTGAATTAACGATAAATTAGCCCCCGTATCTAACAATGCCTGAAGATTATGTTTATGAAATTTAACTGAAATGATCGGAAGATGTGATTCTTCAGCATAACAAGACATAAGATTTTTAGAATCAGAAAAATAAAAAAAAGAATCATTACCCTCACTCGAAAATTTATTAAATTGGGTTCTGTGAGATTGAGGGAATTTTTGAGAAAAATCTTCAGAACCCTTTAAAAGTTTAAATTGCGCCTAGGTCTCTGATTGTAGGGTCTAAAATTATTTCTACCTCTACCTCTGCCTCTTTGAAATCTCGGAATATCATTATCACTACCTCTGTTGCTATGATTCATTGCATTACTGTTTGTACCATCAAAAAATCTATCTTGATTGTGCGAATTTTTATGAGGACTTGAAAAATTGTAACCCTGACCTGAAAAATTGTGGGGCGGGTTTGAAAAATTATTCTGCATAGGAAAAACATTCTGGTTCGTAGAGGGAAAATACCAGCAATCTCGTGTATTATGTGGTTTTCCACAAATATGGCATGCATCTTTCTCCTCTTTTAACTTTTTTAGTTGCTCTGCCATTTCTGTTAATAGTTTGTTGGAGTCATTCTGTTGTTTTATTAATAGTGCAAATAAAGATTCCTGGTTATTAGAAGTACTTGATTGTGTAGCATTTAAGGTGTTTACTGAAAAAGATTGTTGATCAAGTGCATTTTCGATGTCAATAGCACATGCAACCAAATCCTCAAAATTTTGCTTACCAAATTTTAGAACTTCAAGTTTTATATCTGATCTTAAGGCATCTAACAATTTATTGAACATCATATTCGTTTTAACTGAATTGATTTGTGGTAACTCCTCAACATTGGGTATCATCCTATTTACAACCGATTTGATTTCCTCAGCTAAGTTTTTTACACTTTGTTTAGGTTTCTGAGAAATTTTCTGAAAATCACTAGAAGCGGATTGAAAGTTATCAGCTTTGGTAAATTTTCTTCTAAAAAGTCTTACTACCCCCTCAAAAGTTTCTTCATTTACAACCTCTGAATCCCCAGAAAGATATTCTAAAGCCTTGTCCCTGCATAAAAGACGCAAAACAATGATTCTGATGTGGTCCGGCCAGGCCTCAAGATTGCACACATCAGAAACATTTTTGATGAAAAAAACTACATTCTCCTCATCCTTTCCATGAAAAGTGGGGATGGAAGAAATTAAGGAATTTAAAAGTGTCTGATTAGACATTGCTAATTCCCTGGTAAATTCAAAAATTTAAAATTACAAGGGAAAAAGAAAGGAAAACTAATCAAAATACCAATGTAAATAATAAAAAATATATGTATTTCAAAATTTGTAAAAGAAAAAAAAGATAAAATATATCAAAATACACTAAAACTCATAAAATTAAAAATGAAAATAAGCACCTAAATATTCATATGAGAGTGAACCCAAAAAAAATATGCATAAAAATATGATCAATGAAAAATATATATATATCCCTAAAATGTATTCAAATTAAAAATTTTTTTAAAGAATACATAGGAAAAAAAATTTTTTCTTTCATTTGCATGACTAAATCCCCCAAAAATAAATAAATACACAGTAAATAAATAAAATTACTAAAGTACTTGCATTTTTAACACAAAAAAAAAATATATATATATAGTCAAAGTCAGCACATGAACCATAAAAATAAAAAAAAATAGTGCATTAAAATTTATTAAATCATCTTTATTTATTGAAAATTTAGCTATGAAAGAAAAGAAAAAAAAATACTAAAATTAGCAAAGTACCCCAAGCAAGATCGCTAATGTCAGGGCACCAAAATGTTACATGTGGGTTCTGGATGCCGAGAAAATTAATGCAAAATCGTTAAAAATGTCTCAAATTAATGGATGATTTGCATAAAGTTAACACAGGAGCATCAAAAATTTCGACATCCAAAGCACACACGTAATCGGCCGAATCGCATAGTGGATAAATAAAAAGAAAATAAAAAAAATTAAAATTAATTAAAAATAAGAAAAATTTAATTTATCAAAAAAAAAAAAAAATAAAACACTGAATACCACTGATGATAAAAAATAAATTCAAATAAAATAAAAGGAAAGGACTCACCCATCTTGTGAATAAATCAGTAAACACACAGCTATGCACATCAAATTATTTTATTATTTTGTATATATGAATACGAAACGTTGCATTCTAAACATTATATTGTAAATTAATTTTACTTCATTTCTATTCTAAAAAAAAAAAATTGAGTCCTGATTAATAAAGTACATAAAGAATGAATTTAACTATTGTTCAGATTGATAGGTCCGTAATCGTTTAAATAACTGTTCATGATAAAATTGGATGAAGTCCAGAATATTGTAGATTAATTAGACAATCTTGCTGACGGAGAATAACAGCTGCGGTAGTGATTGCTGAGTGTCCTTATTCTTCTAGAACGAAGAACATTGGAGGTAGGCGATGTTGTTGCATGGACAATAGAGATATTTCTATTCACATTAAGGTGGCTGCTGCAGTATTTCCACCGTATCAGGATCGAAGAAAATTTGAATAAAGACGATGCTGTAGTAGACTCTAATAGAAGGGGATGTTAATGAATCGTATCAGGATCAAAAAATATTTGAATAAAGAAGATGCTGTAGTGAACACCATCAGAAAGGAAGGTTGACGATTGTTGACTGTTCCTGATCTTCTATATAAACATCATCAGCACGAAAAAGGATTTTTTTTGATGAGATTTCAGGCTCCAAAAATTAAGTGGCCTTCATCACCGACGTCTTTTCATCTCTCTGCCCCAACGCTACGGGAAAAATTCCCGAGCGAGGGAGAAACACAGCAGCGGCTACATAGCAGGAGTGTCCGAGTGGAAAAGATGAGTTTACCAGACGCTAGCCTCGCAAATCAGCCTCGGCTTAGCCAATCAGAGACGATCCTGATCGTACACGTTTCCCGCGTTTTCTCGAAAATTCTATGATGATTCATCCTTAACACCACGGACCTACACATGACGAAAAATGGCGTCTATTTTGAAGGGAAGAACACATTTTTTCACTGTCATGGCGGACCGATTTACAGCGGGAATATTCAAAATATAAAAACATTACAACATACAAAATAACATATTTCAGCAAATATATGGTTGTTTTAGGAGTTACTTATGTCAAAATAACCAGAAAAATTTTATCTATCTATTGAATATAGATAGTATTAAAAAAAAATCGGAAATAAAAAATATTTTATTTCTTGCAAAATAAAACAAAGAAAAAAAATGGTGCACGTCAAGTATAGCGAAATGTTTAAAATTTTTATATTAAAGATTACGTTATAAGATCGATTTATTATTTTTATTATTAAATTAAAAAGTGAGAAATAGATGATATCTAGAATTTATATTATATAAAACTTTTAATTTTAAGACTTAATTTTAAAAGATCGTTATTTAAACTGATAAGATTGAGAATTGAAATACTGTTAAATGTAACGGATTTTAGAAATAAAGTAAAAACATTATGAAAGTAAATAAATTGTTATTATGAAAAAGCAACTATTTTCGAAGGATGTATAAAAGGACTTAAAACTTAAGTAATTAAATTTATGAAAGATCGTTCTATTTGCTAAATGAAATTTTGAAGAGGAATATTTTAATTTAAATTTTAAAAAACGGAAATAATTTTTATTTTAATTTATTTATTTCTTTTAATTATTTAATATGATGTAACACTCTTTATCTGAGAATGACCCATTAACTGCTTTATCTGTTTTACACTGATCCCCCCCCCCCCACTTTTTATTTTTACTGCTTTATAAAATTAAAGAGGACAATGATTACTAAGTTACATGTTTTATTACTTAACAAGTTTTAAGAGCTATTAGTATAAAAGTCTTATTTTATTTATTATCATATATATTAAAAAAGTAGCCTACTTCTTTAAGAGCAACTCAAATTGGTCTTTGCGCATGCGCGAAGTTGAACTTATTAGGCCTTCCAGATAGAGAGAGGTCGAAGCAAGTCTGGTTAGCTCAGTGGTTTAAGGCACGGATTTATAGTTCTGAGCTTTTGTAGAGAACTAAGGTTCAATCCCAAAGCTCGGCATTTTTTTTTTTTTTTTTAATAATGATACATTTTACTACGTGAGGAAATTATATGATTTTTATTCTTTTGTTATTATTATTATTTTGATGCTTTATAATTAAATAAAACTTAACACTCAACAATGTTTTTTTAAGTAACAATTTTATTTTTAAAATAATTCAAGTAATTAAAACATAGTAATTATTAGAAATAAACAGCCAATTTCCAATCCAGGGCTTTAGAGATAAATTTGCAAGAATAAAATTATTGAAAATCTTTACAAATTGCATTCTTAAAAAATAAAAATAAAATAAATAACAATAAATACAACACACACAAATACAAATTGTAAAAATGTCGTAAAATTTAATTTAACATCTAGCAATATTTAGTAGGTTAAACTGACAGAATCATGAAACGCTTTGAATCTGTTGGAATCACATAGGTAACATTAAAATAAATCAAGTTTTCAAAACTTTATTTACAGGTTCTAATTAATCTTTTAACATGTTTATCGTCAAATCTTGACGGATACCATCTAGTTAACATTTAAAATTATATATAATCATATAATAAAAGCACCATTTTCGTTATTAAAAACAATATTATGAATAGCATATGCATGAATATGCACTCTTTTAAATAGCAATAAATTTTATTTAGAAAATGTTTTTTAATTGTTCGATTTAATATACATTTATGTACTACTCTACTTAAATATCATAACTTTTCTAATTTTTCTTTTAACATTTATAACGTAATCTCACCATATGGATTTGTCAGGATGTTTCCATTTTGATGTACTACATTTTGTCATTGTTTAATGAAAATAATCTTTAAAATGTGTAATATATGTGCAATTATGTAATATAGAATTTTAAAACAGTAGTTTAAAATCTAACTTATATTCTTTTCAATATTATATATTATTATTATTAGGGATGTACCGAACATTCGGTATCTATTCGGTATTCGGCCATGTTACCGAATATTCGGTTAGGCCGAATATCAAAGTATTCGGCCGAATCCAATACCTAATAAAGTCTTTTAAAACACATTTTAAAAAACTTTTCACAATTTCTACTTTTAACTGTCAATTTATTAATATATTTAAAATAATTAGAAATAAAATCATATTTAAATAATATAGAATGATTTTACATTATTTATTTGCTGTTTGTAAAGTTTAACTTAAGAAAATTAACCATGAGAAGGATTAAAATTATGATTTATTAGGATTCTCCTTAGGAATAAATGATGCGAGTGCAGATGCAAATTTCTAAATTCTATTTAGTAAATAATCTGTTTCTTGCTTTTCCCAAAAGTCCTGAAACAAGAAAGGAAAACTTTTGAGATTAATAATAGCTATCAAGGCAGACAATTTTTTGTTTCTGAAACCATAATCATAATCAACTTATTGAATCATAAATGCATTGTATTTCATCTCACTTTAGGTCAAACTTGTGTTTTCGTTTGTTGATTAACAATAAATAAGATACCATAACTATATTTTCAACTCACATGCTTTGTTTTCTGTAAAATATGATATGGGAAGAATGGAAAATGCCACTATTCATAAGAAAAGAACTATGAGCTAGACATTTCTTTATTCAGAATAAGTTGAAAGTATTTATACTTTATATTTAAAAAAATCTGCCTTGAGTTATTTAAAACGAATAAATATGAGACTGTACAGTTTTTCTTCAACTATTTTTTCATTATTTTTCTTTGATTTCAAAATGTTTGTTTCAATTCGTAGAAGAAATGAAATTTAAAACTTTACTGATTGAAAAAGTCTCATAATTATGGTTCTTAAATAAAAAAAGGCAGATTTTTTCAATACTGAATGTTCTTATAAAATCAAAATATAAGTTTCTGTTATTAAATATTATGTAAAATTGTTTTAAAAAGTAACATTTTAATACCTTTAAACTTTGAAATATAAAAAGTATTTGGAAAGCCGAATATTCGGTATTCGGCCGAATAGTTACTTTTCGGCGGGCCGAATATTCGGTATTCGGTTTAGCTATTGTCGAATATTCGGTATTCGGCCAAAATAGCTATTCGGTGCATCCCTAATTATTATTGAGTTATAATGCCCCTATTGTTGTTTTCTTGCAGTTAAAAAGGCTTCTTTATTTGACAAAATTTATTTTTAAGCTATCTTTTTAGGATTTATTAATTGATTTCTCAACGTATTCCTGCAATCGTAAATCTATATAATAAAGGCCAAACGTATCTGTGCGTAACGCATACGTCATGCTTTGAATGGCAACACTTTCCGATGAAATTTTGTTTTTGCAATTTTCGCTATTGTAAATTTTTATACATCTAGACATAGCACATTTTCAACCTTTATACCATCGTATAGAGAAAAAAATGCACTTTTAAATGCAGTTTGTTAGAAAACTGTATCTCAATTTGTTTTTGAGATATTAATTTTGTTGTAGTTTTTAGTTCGATTTCTCTAATGGTGGCAACTTGAGATCGCATTCATGAGGGAAATAAACGGAAAACAGCCGTAGGCATTTTTGCCGATCCCACCGAAGCTAGCATAGGGGAGAAAAATACGGGCTTCTGATTGGTTGAATAATTTTGCTTTCCTTCATTTTTGAGTTTACGTTTATTTAATCCCCAATCTCTATTTGAAAAGCTTTTGAAAGCTGGATTTTCCTTCTGTTTTTAAATATTTATTAATAGATAAAGAAATAGATAATTCGGAATTTATAATTAAAGAAGTTAATCAGGATGTTTAACAATTGTTCTGTATTACTTTTAGAAAATAATAAAAATAGAATTGCCATTTCTTCTTTCTGTTTTTTAACATGATATGCACATATATACACAATCAGAACAATTTATTTAGAAACAACAGTATTTTTATTTTATGGCGTCAAACTCAATTGTTCTATGTTACCTTTAAAAAAATTGCCATTTCTTCTTCTTATTATTATTATTTTAATGATATACCCATATATGCTCCTAATACGTACATTAGCATTCAGGATGATCTATTTACAAACAATTTTTCGACCAATCAGAAGTCCGTATTTTTCTCCCCTATACAAGCTTCGGTGGGATCGGCAAAAATGACAGCCGTAGAGGAAAAAAAAAAAAAAGAATAAAGATGCAGTTTGGTAGCTGGATGTGACGCCAAAAAGGTAACCCTAAAATTCCCTGCATTGCATCAAACGCAACCGATTGCTTTAGCGATACTGTTTTAATTCATAAATAAATACAATGAAATGCTAAAATATAATCAGATCTTTTTCATTTAGAGAAAAAAAAGATGTTAAAGAATTCGGTCTCTGTTCCACGTGATTGTTTTGTCTGGGCCGAATAAGAGACTTAAAATGGAAGAATAACGCCCGTCAAACCGTTTTAATCGCATACTGCACCTCCATCTACCTCTTTTCTCCCTGGAAAATAATAGAACACGGTATATTTTAGTTGCCATTTTTTCATAGCAACAGAAAAATATGATGTAATTAAAAATCCGTTTATGTCAAAATATCGTCGGTTTTAAAACCCGGTGAATGTTGTTGGTTTTATTTAGTTTTTATCCATCAATTTAATTACTTTTAGTTCGTTACAAGCTTACTTTACAAAAGATACATCAATTACTTTTATAAAAATGTGTTTTAAAGAATATCTGTGTGTCATATTTTCTTAGTTGGTTTTAAAAAATGAAAGAATGAAATTTTATTCTTTGGCAAAATCTTTGGCTAACTTCAATCTTGCATCTAATAGGGAAGTAACAATAATTTTCAAAGCTCTACATGATTACATAATTAATATGTTTCATATAGAATTGGTGTTTGGAATTAGTTGGCAGTTTAAAAAGCGTATTACGTAGGAAAACATTATTAGACTTTTCAATTTTAAATTTTAAAAAAGTTTTTCACCTTTACTCTGTGACCCGGGAACCCCGGGTTAAGTGTACTAGTTATTGATAAAAGCGATATTTTAATATTGCATTTTTCATTTATAAGAGTTTAGTTCCTACTTTTAAATCTTTAAAATGTTTCATTTTTGCAGTTTCACAGTGCTTTGGCATATTTCGGAGAGCATCTATTGGCGCTTAATTAAATGCATTTTTTTTTTTTTTAAATTCCCAGATTGTATGAGTTACAGAGAATTTTTGGCGATTTATCACCTGTGGCGTATATAATTATATATGCCTGAAAAGTGATGTATTAAGTTCTGGAAATTCTAAAATTTTGTACTGCCATCGGAAACAAACCTTTCTGTATAAATTTTATAATTCTGGCATACAGGGCCGTAGCTAAGGGGGCGCTATGGGCGGCTCAGCCCTCCCCTAAAATATTTTGAGTCCCACCTAGAAAAGATTATGGTCACTAAATGAATTTCTGTTCCATAAATTCAAATAAAATTCTGTTCAAAAATATAATTTAGCTTTGAGACCCTTTCACAGTTTTGCAGAGTTACTAAAATGTATCTAAAAGAAATGTTTCAACACTCCTCATTCTATTTGTAAATATGAAGCTAACATTATGTTTAATTTTGTACCAATTATATACTCAAAATTTTCATCACCATATTCTTTTTTTTAACATAAAATGAAGTTATTATTACAGTTTAATAAGAAACATAGTACCTACAATGTGAATATGCACTTATTTATTTTTCTGCGTCAGAGAGGGAGAGAAAAAAAATGAGTCCCCCCTACATTCTCTTGAGCCCCCCCCCCCCCCAAGAGAAATCAACTTCCAGATCTGGGACTTGGTGTATAAGTACACGCACTTTTGACCTATATGTAGAAAAAATTGTGTAAGGTTGACAGTTTTCCTTGCATGAAAAATTTCCTCTTGCAAACGGATAAATTTTGGAAAAAAATCTTAAATTTTGTGCTAAAATTTCACTTCTAAAAATTTATTTTTCAAAATTATTCTACCATCATACGTTTAGCCCATTTTATTCTGAACAAAATGCTGCAAACCCCATTTCAATTGGGAAAATAAAAGACGAGATATTTACAATTTTGTGTATCCTAGTATCTGAGAAAATCGCTGCACATGATAAAACAAAGATGGCCGTCATGCACAAACAAAAAATAGTAAAATTAAAATAACGGTCATTTTGAACTTCCATCATGTTAGGGTTGTTGTACAAAAAATTTCAGATTTTTTAAAAATGGTCGAGCGACCAAAAAAATATTTTCTGGACCACTTGAAATGGATTGACCCTAGGGCTGTACAAAAGTATCATTTATCGATAATTTCTGAAAAGAAAATTTGAAACTATTATGCATTTGTAACACTTTCCTACGTAGTTAAGTAGTGTTTGTGAATTCTGTTTGTCTGTTCATGTGTCTGTCTGTCTGCCCGAACTGAACTGGAACTTGCATTAGGATATTAATAGGATTGTCTCTGTAATTGATATATGTTATTAAAATTTGCAATGCCATATTCGGTATTGGAAATAGAGTATGTAGCATTCACAGTTTATTTATAGAGACAGTCAAAATTATTCCATTACATTATGGTCTACGAAGAAATGTCTTAATTATTTAAATACGTAGCACCTCAAGTCATCATTTGATCCATCCGTCTGTCTGCTTAAAACACAACGAAAACAATCCAACCAAATGATTTGCAATATAATATATGTAATTGCTGCAGAATTTTGTCGAATCATTTAACATTTTATGAAAATCAAGTCAAAACATAAAAAGATATTAATTAAAGTTTTCTTCATTCTATTAAATCTTATCATTCATAATTAATTCAATGACATCCGATGATAAGGGATGATTCTAGGTTGTGATAGCGCCCTAATTAAAATGAAGACATATTGTTTCCATATTGCTGAATTTATAGAACAAACAAACAAACATACAGACAGGCAGGCAGGCAGGCAGGCAGGCAGACAGACAGACAACAAAACGACACATGCACAAACAGACAGACAAACAAACTGATTGCCAGACAGACAGACACACAAACAGACATACATACAGACAAGCAAGTAAACAAACAGACAGACATGCAAACAGAAAGACAGACAGACAGACAAACAAGCAAGCAAGCAAACAAACAACAAACAGGCAGACAAATAAACAAACAGGCAGATAGGCAGACAGACAAGCAAGCAAACGAACCAACACACAAACATACAAACCAGCAAACAAACAGACAGACAGGAAAACAAACTGACCGACAGACAAACAAACATAGACAAGCAAACAACAAACAGACAGACTTCAAAAAACAAACAAACAGAGAGACATATAGGCAGACAAACAAACAGACAGTATTTTACCCAGGCAGGATTCCCAGCGTCATGGAAAATCTGGAAAGTCATGGAATTTCAAAGTAGTCAGGGAAATTTAAAAATATGCATGAAAAGTCAGGGAATTTACAAATATTTTCTAAAAAGTCATGGAAGATTTTTGGAGAAAAAATGTAAAATGATAGAAAATTCATCAAATAATCTTGGGGGAAAAAAATCACGAAATTCATCAAATCATCAGAGAAAAGGAAATTTGAGAAACAATTGCAGAAAAAAATCATTAGTTTTGACAAAGAATTCTGGAAATAAGTAGCAAATTTCATTGTACTCGTATATTTGCTTGTTCAGGGAATTTTTTGAGATTCGGTCAGGGAAAGTCATGGAATTTTTCGAGATTAGGTCATGGAAAGTCAGGGAATTTGCCATTCATGTTTTGCTGGGAACCCTGCCAGGGCTGCCAAGTTTCTGCCGGGATGGTTTAAACCGCCGGTTAAAACCGGCATGGCAGAAACTAGTTTATGCCAGTAAGTGGCAAAATCTGGCAGAAACCAAGAACTTTAACCTGCAATGATTCATAATTCACATTTGTATTTAATGTATAAAAAATTTAGTTAAAATAAAGATTATGAATGTTATTTAAAACAGCAAAAAGTTTCAAAAGGATCATATAAGTTCATAATAGAGTACATATTATATATACTTCTGAGAAAGGAGTTTATTTTGCTAAGGGGTTATTATATACGGCACAAAATTTAGATGAATATCAAAAAGCAATTTTCTTTCTCTTTCTTTATGCTCAAATGTCAATTTTGATTCAACATACTTAGGATGAATTGAATAAGCTAGCACTGCATTAAATGAGATTTGAATCTTGCATTTGTGTGTTTCCATAATATTTCCATAATTGAGTAAAGTTAAGTAAATTTTATGAGCAGCTGCAATAGAACACTCGTGTTTTTTAGTTTTCTCTTAAAGCAACAGTAATGGATTTTAACATTTGTAACAAGTATTTAACTCTTTATAAATCATGATATTTATTTATAATTTTAACAACTGCTATGTCTTTAATATCATTTTCATGATTTTCAATTATCAAATAATATGGATCATTCTTCTTGAAAGATTCAAAATTAATAAATTCTAATAGTCTCTCTAACCACAGGCTTAGAATGATTCTAACAATAATTATTGGCGCGTTAAAAATCGTTTTGCTTTTACTTTTGTTTGTTTACTTTTTTATCATTTAAATTTTCCTTTTTTTATCATCTTGTGAACTGCAGAGAGTATAATTTAAAGATATATAATTTAATAACTCTCATAGTCTGTGAACTTAACATGTGTCATTACCAAGCTCCTTATTGTTGAAATGCTTATTCATTAATTTAACTTTACAGAATCAATTACAAAGACAGTTTGAGACAAGGGCGGATCCAGCCCAACCTCCAGGGGGGGGGGGTCACAACTTTTGTCAAATGATTTAACGAAACAATTTTAAAATACAGTAAATCTTTTGAAAACGGAATTACGATAAAAAGTAGCAAATTTCGCCGATCGGGCATGAAAAAAATTGTGAATTTTGTCGATTAGGCACGGAAAAATCACGAACTTTGTCGATCGGGCGCGAAAAATCTCAGATTTCGTTTATCGGGCAAGGAAAAAAAAATTTAATTTTTTTTTATAATTCTTGAAAAAATTGCAAATTTTGTTCATAGGTTGCGGAAAAGTCGCCTGTTTTGTCTGTTTACTGATCGAAAACAACGCGAATTTCGTTGATCGGGCGCTGAAAAATCGAAAATATCGTCAACTGGACATTAGAAAATCGCCAGTTTTGTCTATCGGCCTTCGAAAAATCTCGAATTTTGTCTGTATGTCTCTGAAAAATCGAAAATTTTGTCGATCGAGCACAAAAAATCGCGATTTTTGTATATCTGGTGCAAAAAATCGAAATTTCGTTAATAGGGCATGGAAAATCCCCAATTTTCTCGATCACTTCGTAAAAAGCGCAAATTTATTCGATCGGAAAGGGGAAAATCGCGAATTTTATTGTTTGGGAATAAAAAAAATTGTTAATTTCGAGTTGATATGGAACGCAAAAATTGCCAATTTCGTGAATCGGGAAAGAAATTATCGCGAATGTAGGTCGATTCTTTTCGTAAAAAGAGCGATTCGGGAGATTGGGCACGAAAAACTCGCGTCGATTCGGAGCGAAAAAGTCGCTAATTTCGTTGATAGGGCATGGAAAAATCGAAGACTTTGTCGATGATACGCGGAAAAATCGAAAATTTTTTTGAGCGGCTGCAGAACAATAGCGAGTTTTATCAGTTTATCGCGAGAAAAAAAAATCAGATTTCATCAATTTACGGCAGGGGAAAAAATGTAGATTTCATCAGTCAGTTAAGAATCGGGAATTTTATTGTTCGGTGCGGAAAAATGCGTATTTCACGGACAAGAACGGAAAAAGGCGTGAATCTCGTCAATTGGACACTGAAAAATCCCGAATATGGTCGATCGCTTTCGTAAAAAGCGCGAATTTAGTCGATCGGGAACGAAAAAAATCGCTTTTGGTAGGGCACGGAAAAATTGCGAATTTTGTCGATCGGGAACGAAAAAGTCCCAAATATGGTCGATTAGTTTCATAAAAAGCGCAAATATAGTCAATCGGGAATGAAAAAAATCGCGAATTACGTTGATACGGTGAACAAAAATTGACAATTCCATCGATAGGGAAAGAAATTATAGCGAATACTGTCAATCGCCTTCGTAAAAAACACGAATTCGAGCGATCGAGTACAAAAAACTCGCGAATTTTGTTGATGGGATGCGGAAAAACCGCTAATTTTGTCGATGATGCGCGGAAAAATTAAAAAAATCTGAGTGGCTGCGGAACAATCGTGAGTTTCGTCAGTTTATCGCGAGAAAAAAATCACGGATTTCATCAATTTACGGCGGGAAAAAAAGCAAATTTCGTCAGTCAATTAAGAAAAGCGTATTTAACTGACGAAGTTCATGAACGAAAAAATTCGCATTTCATCGAACAAGAACAGAAAAATGTGCTAATTTTGTGGATTAGGCCAGGAAAATCGTGAATTTTTTCAACCAAGTGAAGAAAAATTGCAAATTTCGGAGACCATTCGTGGAAAAAATCTCAAATTTCGTCGATCACATCCAAAAAAAAAATCGTGAATTTCGTCGATTAGACATCGAAAAATTGTGAATTTCGTGGATCGGCTTCGCAAAAATCGCGAATTTCACCGATCGGGTGCGAAAAAATTGTGAATTATGTCGATCAGTCGGCTGTGAATTATGTCGATCAGGAAAATTCCCGAATTTTCCTGATTAGTTTCGAAAAAAGCGCAAACTCTTTCGATTAGACGTTATTTTGCGTTCTTGTTTTAGCACTTTTTACTTACACTGTGCATCACTCGTTGAAGAGCTCCAGGGGGGGGTCATGACCCCCATGACCCCCCCCCCCCCTTGGATCCGCCACTGGTTTGAGATTGCTTTCAGAATAAATATTCCATAAGTTTTAAATTGTTATAATTTAGTTCTAGAATAGGGTTAACGTTAAAAATGTCATTACCATGTTCATTATCATGGCGTATTATATTTATGATTTCAAGGTCATATTAATGGCAATTTCCGACATTTTAAAAAATTCATTGCTATTTTTTAGCAAAAATTCCCATTTCTTAAATGTCTGGTGTATTTTGAGTCAGAAATCAAGAGTTAAAATATTAGAGTCTAGTCATTTTATCGAAGCCAAAATTTCTCTTTATCTGAGAATGACCCATTAACTGCTTTATCTGTTTTACACTGATCCCCCCCCCCACTTTTTATTTTTACTGCTTTATAAAATTAAAGAGGACAATGATTACTAAGTTACATGTTTTATTACTTAACAAGTTTTAAGAGCTATTAGTATAAAAGTCTTATTTTATTTATTATCATATATATTAAAAAAGTAGCCTACTTCTTTAAGAGCAACTCAAATTGGTCTTTGCGCATGCGCGAAGTTGAACTTATTAGGCCTTCCAGATAGAGAGAGGTCGAAGCAAGTCTGGTTAGCTCAGTGGTTTAAGGCACGGATTTATAGTTCTGAGCTTTTGTAGAGAACTAAGGTTCAATCCCAAAGCTCGGCATTTTTTTTTTTTTTTTTAATAATGATACATTTTACTACGTGA
The DNA here is from genome assembly GCA_964019185.1 of Maratus speculifer. Taxonomy (NCBI): domain Eukaryota; kingdom Metazoa; phylum Arthropoda; class Arachnida; order Araneae; family Salticidae; genus Maratus; species Maratus speculifer. The sequence continues at coordinate 284,197,217 of OZ025289.1, forward strand.
GGAAATTATATGATTTTTATTCTTTTGTTATTATTATTATTTTGATGCTTTATAATTAAATAAAACTTAACACTCAACAATGTTTTTTTAAGTAACAATTTTATTTTTAAAATAATTCAAGTAATTAAAACATAGTAATTATTAGAAATAAACAGCCAATTTCCAATCCAGGGCTTTAGAGATAAATTTGCAAGAATAAAATTATTGAAAATCTTTACAAATTGCATTCTTAAAAAATAAAAATAAAATAAATAACAATAAATACAACACACACAAATACAAATTGTAAAAATGTCGTAAAATTTAATTTAACATCTAGCAATATTTAGTAGGTTAAACTGACAGAATCATGAAACGCTTTGAATCTGTTGGAATCACATAGGTAACATTAAAATAAATCAAGTTTTCAAAACTTTATTTACAGGTTCTAATTAATCTTTTAACATGTTTATCGTCAAATCTTGACGGATACCATCTAGTTAACATTTAAAATTATATATAATCATATAATAAAAGCACCATTTTCGTTATTAAAAACAATATTATGAATAGCATATGCATGAATATGCACTCTTTTAAATAGCAATAAATTTTATTTAGAAAATGTTTTTTAATTGTTCGATTTAATATACATTTATGTACTACTCTACTTAAATATCATAACTTTTCTAATTTTTCTTTTAACATTTATAACGTAATCTCACCATATGGATTTGTCAGGATGTTTCCATTTTGATGTACTACATTTTGTCATTGTTTAATGAAAATAATCTTTAAAATGTGTAATATATGTGCAATTATGTAATATAGAATTTTAAAACAGTAGTTTAAAATCTAACTTATATTCTTTTCAATATTATATATTATTATTATTAGGGATGTACCGAACATTCGGTATCTATTCGGTATTCGGCCATGTTACCGAATATTCGGTTAGGCCGAATATCAAAGTATTCGGCCGAATCCAATACCTAATAAAGTCTTTTAAAACACATTTTAAAAAACTTTTCACAATTTCTACTTTTAACTGTCAATTTATTAATATATTTAAAATAATTAGAAATAAAATCATATTTAAATAATATAGAATGATTTTACATTATTTATTTGCTGTTTGTAAAGTTTAACTTAAGAAAATTAACCATGAGAAGGATTAAAATTATGATTTATTAGGATTCTCCTTAGGAATAAATGATGCGAGTGCAGATGCAAATTTCTAAATTCTATTTAGTAAATAATCTGTTTCTTGCTTTTCCCAAAAGTCCTGAAACAAGAAAGGAAAACTTTTGAGATTAATAATAGCTATCAAGGCAGACAATTTTTTGTTTCTGAAACCATAATCATAATCAACTTATTGAATCATAAATGCATTGTATTTCATCTCACTTTAGGTCAAACTTGTGTTTTCGTTTGTTGATTAACAATAAATAAGATACCATAACTATATTTTCAACTCACATGCTTTGTTTTCTGTAAAATATGATATGGGAAGAATGGAAAATGCCACTATTCATAAGAAAAGAACTATGAGCTAGACATTTCTTTATTCAGAATAAGTTGAAAGTATTTATACTTTATATTTAAAAAAATCTGCCTTGAGTTATTTAAAACGAATAAATATGAGACTGTACAGTTTTTCTTCAACTATTTTTTCATTATTTTTCTTTGATTTCAAAATGTTTGTTTCAATTCGTAGAAGAAATGAAATTTAAAACTTTACTGATTGAAAAAGTCTCATAATTATGGTTCTTAAATAAAAAAAGGCAGATTTTTTCAATACTGAATGTTCTTATAAAATCAAAATATAAGTTTCTGTTATTAAATATTATGTAAAATTGTTTTAAAAAGTAACATTTTAATACCTTTAAACTTTGAAATATAAAAAGTATTTGGAAAGCCGAATATTCGGTATTCGGCCGAATAGTTACTTTTCGGCGGGCCGAATATTCGGTATTCGGTTTAGCTATTGTCGAATATTCGGTATTCGGCCAAAATAGCTATTCGGTGCATCCCTAATTATTATTGAGTTATAATGCCCCTATTGTTGTTTTCTTGCAGTTAAAAAGGCTTCTTTATTTGACAAAATTTATTTTTAAGCTATCTTTTTAGGATTTATTAATTGATTTCTCAACGTATTCCTGCAATCGTAAATCTATATAATAAAGGCCAAACGTATCTGTGCGTAACGCATACGTCATGCTTTGAATGGCAACACTTTCCGATGAAATTTTGTTTTTGCAATTTTCGCTATTGTAAATTTTTATACATCTAGACATAGCACATTTTCAACCTTTATACCATCGTATAGAGAAAAAAATGCACTTTTAAATGCAGTTTGTTAGAAAACTGTATCTCAATTTGTTTTTGAGATATTAATTTTGTTGTAGTTTTTAGTTCGATTTCTCTAATGGTGGCAACTTGAGATCGCATTCATGAGGGAAATAAACGGAAAACAGCCGTAGGCATTTTTGCCGATCCCACCGAAGCTAGCATAGGGGAGAAAAATACGGGCTTCTGATTGGTTGAATAATTTTGCTTTCCTTCATTTTTGAGTTTACGTTTATTTAATCCCCAATCTCTATTTGAAAAGCTTTTGAAAGCTGGATTTTCCTTCTGTTTTTAAATATTTATTAATAGATAAAGAAATAGATAATTCGGAATTTATAATTAAAGAAGTTAATCAGGATGTTTAACAATTGTTCTGTATTACTTTTAGAAAATAATAAAAATAGAATTGCCATTTCTTCTTTCTGTTTTTTAACATGATATGCACATATATACACAATCAGAACAATTTATTTAGAAACAACAGTATTTTTATTTTATGGCGTCAAACTCAATTGTTCTATGTTACCTTTAAAAAAATTGCCATTTCTTCTTCTTATTATTATTATTTTAATGATATACCCATATATGCTCCTAATACGTACATTAGCATTCAGGATGATCTATTTACAAACAATTTTTCGACCAATCAGAAGTCCGTATTTTTCTCCCCTATACAAGCTTCGGTGGGATCGGCAAAAATGACAGCCGTAGAGGAAAAAAAAAAAAAGAATAAAGAAGCAGTTTGGTAGCTGGATGTGACGCCAAAAAGGTAACCCTAAAATTCCCTGCATTGCATCAAACGCAACCGATTGCTTTAGCGATACTGTTTTAATTCATAAATAAATACAATGAAATGCTAAAATATAATCAGATCTTTTTCATTTAGAGAAAAAAAAGATGTTAAAGAATTCGGTCTCTGTTCCACGTGATTGTTTTGTCTGGGCCGAATAAGAGACTTAAAATGGAAGAATAACGCCCGTCAAACCGTTTTAATCGCATACTGCACCTCCATCTACCTCTTTTCTCCCTGGAAAATAATAGAACACGGTATATTTTAGTTGCCATTTTTTCATAGCAACAGAAAAATATGATGTAATTAAAAATCCGTTTATGTCAAAATATCGTCGGTTTTAAAACCCGGTGAATGTTGTTGGTTTTATTTAGTTTTTATCCATCAATTTAATTACTTTTAGTTCGTTACAAGCTTACTTTACAAAAGATACATCAATTACTTTTATAAAAATGTGTTTTAAAGAATATCTGTGTGTCATATTTTCTTAGTTGGTTTTAAAAAATGAAAGAATGAAATTTTATTCTTTGGCAAAATCTTTGGCTAACTTCAATCTTGCATCTAATAGGGAAGTAACAATAATTTTCAAAGCTCTACATGATTACATAATTAATATGTTTCATATAGAATTGGTGTTTGGAATTAGTTGGCAGTTTAAAAAGCGTATTACGTAGGAAAACATTATTAGACTTTTCAATTTTAAATTTTAAAAAAGTTTTTCACCTTTACTCTGTGACCCGGGAACCCCGGGTTAAGTGTACTAGTTATTGATAAAAGCGATATTTTAATATTGCATTTTTCATTTATAAGAGTTTAGTTCCTACTTTTAAATCTTTAAAATGTTTCATTTTTGCAGTTTCACAGTGCTTTGGCATATTTCGGAGAGCATCTATTGGCGCTTAATTAAATGCATTTTTTTTTTTTTTTTAATTCCCAGATTGTATGAGTTACAGAGAATTTTTGGCGATTTATCACCTGTGGCGTATATAATTATATATGCCTGAAAAGTGATGTATTAAGTTCTGGAAATTCTAAAATTTTGTACTGCCATCGGAAACAAACCTTTCTGTATAAATTTTATAATTCTGGCATACAGGGCCGTAGCTAAGGGGGCGCTATGGGCGGCTCAGCCCTCCCCTAAAATATTTTGAGTCCCACCTAGAAAAGATTATGGTCACTAAATGAATTTCTGTTCCATAAATTCAAATAAAATTCTGTTCAAAAATATAATTTAGCTTTGAGACCCTTTCACAGTTTTGCAGAGTTACTAAAATGTATCTAAAAGAAATGTTTCAACACTCCTCATTCTATTTGTAAATATGAAGCTAACATTATGTTTAATTTTGTACCAATTATATACTCAAAATTTTCATCACCATATTCTTTTTTTTAACATAAAATGAAGTTATTATTACAGTTTAATAAGAAACATAGTACCTACAATGTGAATATGCACTTATTTATTTTTCTGCGTCAGAGAGGGAGAGAAAAAAAATGAGTCCCCCCTACATTCTCTTGAGCCCCCCCCCCCCCCCCCCCATTGTTCACTTCTAGCCACGGCCCTGCTGGCATATCAGGTTGTGGGTTAAAAACTGATTACAATCGATAAATCTTTACATACGAAAACCATATTGTGTTAAATAAAAAAGTTTAATAAACTACAGGGTGATGCTCGGTCTACTTGGTATTTTAAAGTTGTTTTAAATAGCATTTTTATTTATTTATTATTATTATTTTTAATAAACGCATTATTTCTATAATCCATTGCACACCAGGAATTGTATCTATACAATCGATTGAAATTTTCGACTTTGATATTTATTTTCAAAAAGCTGCAAATTTTGTGCATATAAAATTGAAAATAATGACTATCTAAAATTTTATCAAATTTTCTTTATTTCTCTCTCTTTTTAGGTGCGTTCGTAATTATGTAAATATGTAGCACCTATTGTTGTCGCTCAGTCTGTCCGTTTGTCTGTCCGTCCGCATATAACAACGCAAAAACTATCCAACCGAATAGTTTGAAATTTAAAATATATAATTATTACATATTTTTGTCGAGTCATTTCAAATTTTATGAAAATCGGATGGATAGATCAATCACAGGGACAATCAAAAGGATTCCGTTAGATTACGTCAATGGGGAAAAAAGTTTCAAATGCATTTTAATCGTTTGAAATTTGAAAGGTGTATTTATTACATAATTTTGTCGAGTCGTTTCAAATGTTATGAAAATCGGATGCATAGATCAGTTACAGGGACAATCAAAAGTATTCCGTTACATTATAATCAATGGGAAAAAAGTTTCAAATGCATTTTAATCGTTTGAAATTTAAAACGTTTAATTATTATATAACTTTGTCGAGTCATTTCAAATGTTATGAAAATCGGATGCATAGATCAGTTACAGGGACAATCAAAAGTATTCCGTTACATTACGATCAATGGGAAAAAATGTTTCAAATGCATTTTAATGGTGTTACACTCACTTGAACATAATATTATTGACATGAATCTATGATGTATGTACTAAAATCTACATTCTGTACAGTCTGGGACGCAGAGAATATTTATTATTAAATTACAGGGCCACACAAGTGTATTCCACTAAATAATGTTATACGGGGAAACATTGTTTGGGGCGTGTTTTAATTATATTAACTTACTTCACATTTTATGAATAAGATATACGTTAATGAAGTATAATAAAAATTACTCCCTGCATATTTACAGGAACACAAAGATTTCGACCACTATACTGTATCCAAAGTAGACATGGATTGTGAAATATTTTTGTAATACTTCTTCTAATTATATAATAATTATTATTTTCGCCTATTTTCCACATTTTTCCTTAGCTAATGAAAAAGAAATATATATATATCAAAGAGGAACAAAAATTTAACTTCTTTTTTGAATTTCCTAAATCAGCAGTTGCCAAACAATGGATCGCGACGGGTGTTTTTGGTGGGTCGTAGAAAAATCGAAATTTGTTACAAAAAATATATCTTTTATTTCATTTGATTAAAAAATATAACAATTTCAACAGCAAATAATATTTCAAAGGAAAATTCTTAATTTCCTTCTGGATGAATATACATGTTATCAACTCCACTGTCAAAGGTGTCCAAAGGCTAATTCTTAACCCTATCGATAATATATTCATTTACTTCAAAATGTAAATGAATTGAAGTGGCGATTTCTTAATGTCATCTATGGCTGTCAATCCTGAATTTTCATTCTAATCATGAAAATACTGGAATTTTATATTGTGGCACATACAATATCAGTCTACAATTTTTGTTTGATTGTATATCTAGCTGACACTTGATTATTTGTGCCTTATAGCTTTGTTTTATTGCTGTCCTATAGCTCCCTGTAAGTGGGGAGGTATGGGACACATTTTGAAATTTGCAATTTCTTTAATTTTAAATAGCTTTTGCATGCTACATTTCGAATATTGTTCAGGGAGATTAAAAAGTGTTTTACCTTGCCCTCTATAAATTGAAATTTTTGTTTTTGTACCAAACAAAGTTGATTTTCTTACTTTTGTAAAAATGTGTTCCACACTACATCACTCTCCCCTATTGTTTTTGGCGCACCAGTAATAAAGAAAAGTAATATTTGGCTTATTTAATTAGAGCGTTTTCGAAATTATGTAAGTGAAGGGAATTTTCTTTAAAAAAAATGGTACTATCCAAATAAAATTTGTATAAGAGACGCCGGTCCCGTAGAGGTTAAAAGAACTTACATTTAAAAACAACCAGATGATTCTTTCATCAATTAAAATTGTATAGTTACGGCAATGAGGGCGTATTAAAAAGATACGAGAGAAAAAATGAAAATATAAGCAGCATGAAATGACGCAACAAGTGTTTGGCTAATTGCCAATTGAATAAACACCTGCACAAATTAAAGTCTAATTTACAATACTATAAAAATGATTTTACCCTGTTAAAAACACTAAAATAAGATTTTTTAAATTAAATTTTCTACTTTGTAAAAAAAGTTTACTTTAAATCCAGGGCCTGATTAATGCACGGGCCTCCGGGGCCTTGGCCCTGGGCCTACCCATTTCAGGGGCCCACAAATTATGTGGCTGATTTTTTCCCCCTCAATCAAATACTTTTCAAATAATATTGTTTTATAAAATATGAAATGTAAAATTTAAATATTCTGAAAGACTCAATAAAATTTTTAGAAGTTTTTATCCTAGGCACTTTTCACCCAAACAACTTTGTCAACTCGTCAAATAAACCTTATTTTTGTGAAAGTGTCGCCGAAAATAGATAGGTACAACTGGGGCCCAATTTTTTAACAGGCCCTGGGCCCAACTTCAGCTTGATCGGGCTCTGTTTAAATCAGTTTTATTGAAAAAAAAAATTTTTCTTATACTTTTCATTTAAAGTTATTTCATTTCTATACTGTATCACTGTATACTGTATTTCATCATTTTCTAATTCTTAAACTTTTTCTAGTTTTTGTATCGTTATTGTTATTAGGTGCGTAAGGGAAAAAAAAAAAAAAAAAAAAAAAAAAAAAAAAAAAAAATTGTAATTTAAGAAATTACCCCAACCATTTGAAAAATGTTTCACTCGATACATTCATCTATCATTTTAAGCTAAATACCAGTTGTTTTATTGTGTATTATCCGTGCCACTGCTATAAATGACTTTATACATGCTGCAATTTGAAGGTACGGTTCGTTTAAGTTATATCACTCTATTGTCGCCAAGCATAAAAGTTGGCGACGAAAGAAACATTTCAAACTATTTAACATTGTTGGTGCAAAAGTAATCATTATTAAAATACAGCTTTGGCATATACTGTTATACTTGTAAGACTTTGGCATATATTGTTTGATTTTACAGAGCAGAATTTTGGTGATGGAGGTTTTAAACCAAAATCGATCGCAGCACATGCATCTGTGAATGGGTCCATCAGACATCGAATCAAAAAAGTTTTTTCCCAGTTTTTCCCAAGCCGATTGCTTTTTAGTTTTCTTTTTAGGTGGTGGAAAATCAAGAGTAATAGCTATAACATTTTCCGGCTTGTTAGAATCACTATTGGCACTCAAATTTTCCTGGTTAGAACCGACCGATAGTAAAACGCCATGGCTAGTGGATTGGTCGCCCTGGCGACATGATGTTTTACAATTAATCGGTTCGGCATTAAATTGCTTCCTTTTTCGTGATCGCCTTTCAACACGTAATTGGTTTTCAGCGGCTCAATAATCTTTTGATTTTATCATTTTCTGCATTGAAAGACGTTTTTGCGCCAAACCAAATACAGTATTACTCAGTTATCCCGTCGACCAATTTCGCCAAATGATACGAATCGCCAAACTAATAAGCAACTTATACATGTTGACTAAATTTTTATTTTAAATAGCAAAAGAAGAAATAAAAATCACTTTATGATTGTTTAAGTACGCGTATTGTGTTTAATATCATTGAATGCGATATTCACGTTCATTCATTTCTTTGGCTTCGGCTTTTTCCGTATCTGTTAATTTCCGTCTACCCATTTTTAAATTTGTTAGTTTTCTCCTTTATTACAATGATTTTAACCATTTTAATTTACTATTCAAATAAAAATTCTTCTAAAAGTAAAGAATTTAATTTAAATTCAAATAAAAACTCTTCTAAAAGTAAAGAAATTAATTTAAATTCAAAAGTGACCACATCATTCAAAAGTGGTAACATCATTCAAAAGTGGTAACATCATCGGGTCCATTCTCCCGAAAACAACAACCATTTTTCAAATGGTTAAAAAAAAATGCAAAACTAAAAATGCTCTGAAATATTCTCTGGTGTCTAGTATGTGACATGTGACCATCATACAGATTTAGAAAAACATATGCTTGCATTTAAAAATATTCGAAATTACCATTCTGACCTTGTAAATTTTAACGTTTTGCTTATTCACAGTATTTTCCCTAACATTTGAAGCATTCCCTATACATACAGGGTGTTCACTCTCAACGGTGGCCAATGGCTAATTTCTAAACCGTTAGTCTTAGACTTATAGTTTTAATTGCAAAAATGCTCTAAAAAATGTAAAGAATTTTTTTTAAGCGATTTAGGTCAAAAAAAAAAAAAAAAAAAAAAAAAAAATTAATCAAAAAATTACGAAAATTTAATTTTTATACGGTCCCCCGGTCCTATAAGTGATATTTAGTAAAAATTTCCCAACACTCTAGCAAGCAATACAGAAAAGGTCCCATTCATCTAACATTAAAATTGACTGAGTTATGAAACTTTAAATTTCATGACTTAAACCACTTTTCCATAGCTGAAAACAGATGAGTTCGACTAAGCTTTAAGGGAACGTACACTAAGTGCTTAAAGTATAATAAAAGGCGTCCATTTCCAACGCTGTCCAAAGGCTAATTCCTAAACCATTTGTCACAGACATATAATTCCCGTTTTAAATGAGATAAAGAAATATTTTTAAAGCGATTTAATTGAATGTGCTGTTACTGTATAAGTTTTACGGTAGTGTTAATTTTAATTAATTAACTTCTATATTGGTTATTAAAGTAATTAAAGACATGAATTTCAAAATTCTCTTTATCGAGAAAATCCAATTTTGGGAAATCTGGAAAAGCCTTTAAATGCGTCCTTTGATTTTCATTATAAATTTGGCGATTGTAGTGTTACAATAGTGCAGATTTGTATAGACTGATAGAGTAAACAAAAGCGATAACACGAGTTTTGAAATTCACATCCTCAATTGCATTTTTACATACGTTTTATTTTGCAAGCAAATGAAGCTGTTTTTTTTTCGTGATTCTATTTTAAAAAGGTATGTTATTTTGATAAGCTTTTATTTTATTCATAGCGTACGTATGTAAATTTTCTTAGTTCAAAGCTTACATTCAAATTTTAACTCACTTCCAAATATCCGATCGAAGTTCAATTCAGATACTTATTTATATCCAAAGACAATGTAATATTAATACGATTTTAGCTGCGTACTATTTATTTATTTTATAGGACTACATCAAATTCTATTAGATTAAGTAATCTAGTAGAATTTTAAATATGTATTATTTTGTAACGAATTAGGGATGCACCGAATAGTGATTTTGGCCGAATACCGAATGCCGAATATTCGGCCGACAGGTGAATCGAATACCGAATATTCGGTTAGCCGAATAGTAATTGTTGGGCCGAATACCGAATATTCGGCTAGCCGAATAGTTAACTATTCGGCCGCATACCGAATATTCGGCTTTCCGAATTCTTTTTACATTTTAAAATTTAAAGGTATTAAAATGTTACTTTTTAAAACAATTTTACATAATATTTAACTAGCAGGGGTGACCGAGCTCAGCTCGGTCAAAATTAACTTTGTGTTCAACTCGATATAGTATTATTACTGTAAAACATGTTATTAATAATAGTATTAGTTACAAAAACAATCAATAAGAAAACTATATTTGTATGCACATGTTCATAAATTTTACTTTATTTTAAAATTTACAACGAAAGGACATCAATCCAAATCACTTTTTTAGCTCGACTCTGATTAATTTAACTATGCATCTCGAAGACTTATTAAGAATGTATAAGAAATTTCTTCACTCTGAAAGACAATATTTTTTTGCCAGATATAACCAAATTTGGACACATTCTTTCATTTGGCGCCAAATATGTGTTTTGGCTTCGTAACCTTAATAGTCGATTTTTCGGCCAAATTTCGCCAGTATTTTGTCAAATATCGCCAACTTATTGGCTTTTGCCATAGTCTCATGATCCTGACCCTTATTACCCAAATGATCCACTAATCACATGGGATGAAACATGTGACTTATCTCAATGGTCTTCAGGTAATCAAAAACAGTAGAGTATAAAATGAATCAAAATCGTTTAAGCCATTTCTTAAGTAAAATTAGCTTGACAGCATCCAGCAATGAAGCGATATGACCCACTAATATAATTTTGTTTAATATGCAACTCAGCTCAATAGTCTTCTCGTGACAAAAGACGTTCCGTTGCAAAATTTAGGTAAAATTGACTGAGTCGTTGTTATACATAATTAGAATGACCCGAACCCATTAAGACCTAAAACGACCCACTAATTGAATTGTTACGTGCATGTGTCCTATCTCAATGGTTTTCTTTTGCCCGAAAACGATATAATAGAAAATATACTCAACATGGTGAGAACAATTTTCTAGATAAAATTAGCATGACCCACAAATGACCGTCATATCGAAATTTCTCGAAAATGTGACTTAGTTCATTAATTTTTGCGTGCCGAAGAACGTTAAATACAAAATTTAGATAAAATCGATTGAGCCAATTTTTAGATATAAATAGTTTGACCTTGACCCATTATGACCCAAAACGACACATTAATCGAGTTTTCTCAACCATCTGACCTAACCCAATGATTTTCTTGTGTCCGAAAACGATAGAATATAAAATTTAGTCAAATTTGCGCGAGACATTGTCTAGATAAAATTAGAATAACCCAAAAGTGACCCACTGATCGAAATTTCTCGAACATGTGACATAGCCCAATGATTTTCTCGTGCCAAAAACATGCTTTATACAAAATTTCGTTAAAATCGATTCACCCGTTCTTTAGATATAGCTTGACCATGACCCATCATGACCCACAAATGACCCTTATAATCGAAATCTCTTGAACATGTGACTTAGCCCATTAGTTTTCTCGTGTACAAATATTGTTACACTCAAAATTTCGTTAAACTCGATCCTGCTGTTCTTTAAATATAAATAACTTGACCCAGACCCTTTATGACCCAAAATGACCCATAAATGACTCTTATAATCGAAATCTCTCAAACATGTGAGATAGCCCATTAATTTTCTCGTGTCAAAAAACTTACATACAAAATTTCATTAAATTTGATACTGTCGTACTTTATATATAAATAGCTTGACCCAGACCTTTTATGACCCAAAATGACCCAGTAATCGAAATTTCTCGAACTGAGACCTAGCCCAATAGTTTTCTCGTGCCAAAGAAATGTTGTATACAAAATTCCGTTAAAATCGATCCACCTGTTCTTTAGCTATAGCTTGACCATGACCCATTATAACCCATCATGACCCACAAATGACTCTTATAATCAGAATCTCTCGATCGTGTGACTTAGCCCATTAGCTTTCTCGTGTCAAAAAACTATTACAGGCAAAATTTCGATGAAATTGATTCTGCGGTTCTTTAAATAGAAATAGCTTGACCCAGACACTTAATGACCCAATATGACCCATTAAAAATTTTTTTTCGAACATGTAACCTAGCCCAATGTTTTTCTCGTGCCCGAAAACCATAGAATGCAATTTTTAGTCAAAATTGCGTGAGAAAATCTCTAGATAAAAATAGCATGACCCACAATGACCCCAAAAATGACCCACTAACCGAATTTTCTCGAACATGTTACCTAATCCAATGGTCTTCTTGTAATCCAAAATGATAAAATATAAAATTTGGTCGAAATCGTTAGAGCCGTTTTTTAAATAAAAATGGCTTGACCCACAATGACCCAAAAATGACCCACTAATCAAAATTTTTCGAACATGTGACCCAGCTCAATTGTTTTCTCGTGCCAAAAAACGATTGGATACAAAATTTCCTTAAAATCGATCCAGCCGTTCTCTAGATATAAATAGCTTGATCCTGACCCATTATGACCCAAAATGACCCAGTAATCGAATTTTCTCGAACATGTGACCTAGCCCAATGGTCTTCTCGTGCCCGAAAATGGTAAAATCCAAATTTTTGCGAAAATCGTTAGAGCCGTTTTTGAGATAAAATTTACCCACACACACACACACAATTTTTGCTCGCATTATAGTATAAGAAAGATAAAAGAAACTTACATTTTGATAAACAAGAGCTTTTTATAAGAACATTTAGTATTGAAAAAAAATCTGCCTTGAGTTATTTAAGAAGCACAATTATGAAACTTTAATTAATAAAATTTTCTATGAAACAAAACAAACATTTTAAAATCAAATAATGAAAGAATGGCCAAAGAAAAATTTTACAATCTGATAATTGTTTTTTTAAATAACTCAAGGCAATTTTTTTTCAATATAAAGTACAAATACTTTCAACTTAATTTTGAATAAAGGCATGTTTGGCTCATAGTTCTTTTCTTATGAATGGTGGTATTTTCCACCCTTCCCATCATATCATATTTTACAGAAATCAAAGTATGTGAGTTGAAAATATCTTATTTATTGTTAATATAATAAACGAACACACAAGTTTTGACCTAGAGTGAGATGAAATACAATGTACTTATGACTCAATAAGTTAATTATGGTTTCATGAACAAAAATTGTCTGCCTTGATAGCTATTACTAATCTCAAAAGTTTTTTTTTCTTTTAAAGGACTTTTATTTGGGGAAAGCAAGAAACAGATTATTTACTAAACAAAATTTAGAAACTTGTATCTGCACATAATTTATTCCTAAGGAGAATCCTAATAAATCACAATTTTAATCCTTCTCATGTTTAATTTTCTTAAGTTATTCTTTACAAACTGCAAATAAATAATGTAAAAAGATTCTATTTTATTTAAAAATGATTTTGTTTCTAATTGTTTTAAGTATAAATTAAAAAATTGACAGTTAAAAGTAGAAATAGTGAAAAGTTTTTATTAAGTATTGAATGGCCGAATATTTTGATATTCGGCTCAACCGAATAGTTTAATATTCGGCCTAACCGAATATTCGGTAACATAGCCGAATAGGCCAAATACCGAATAGATACCGAATATTCGGTGCATCCCTATAACGAATTGTGACTGTTGCTTTTCATAATTTAATTTAACAAAATTTCTGTTAGTTTTTTATTTATATTTTTAACACAAATTGTATATTTTGCTTTAATATGTAAACGCCAACATAAATTCAAAAAACAATATTGTAAAAATTATTTTACTCTTAATGTTTAAAGTTAAATTTTCTATCTGACGTTTATTTTTATTTCCAGTAAATTTGTGACTGACCCCTATTTTGCCGCAAAAAAGTTGCTTCAACTTTAAACAGCTATTACTCGGTCAGTTTTAATCGCAGAGGAATGGAACTTTTTTTGAGGTCCATTAAGTTAGCCCCCCCACTTCAGCAAAATACAATTTCATGTATATCACCGTTTTGCACCCGTTTTGCACCCAAGTATGGCGTTTTGCACCCTGAAAGCAAAATAGTTATAAGCAAAAGAAAATGGGGGGGCTAACTTAACATTAAGTTAGCCCCCCATATCAGCAAAATACAAATTCACGTACATCATTCTTTTGCACTCATTTTGCACCGTTTTGCACCCAAGTATGGCGTTTTGCACCCTGAAAGGAAAATAGTTATAAGCAAGAGCAAATGGGGGGCTAACTTAACATTAAATTAGCCCCCGTTTTGCACCCAAGTATGGCATTATGCTCCCTAAAAGCAAAATAGTTATAAGCAAAAGAATACAGTGGGGCTAAGCATTAAGTTAGCCCCATCACCACCCAAAAATGGGCAAAATCAATATTTGATGGTATGACCGTTTTGCCCCCAATTTTGCCCCGTTTTGCACTCTAGTATGGCATTTTGCACTTTAAAAGCAAAATAGTTATAAACAAAAGAATAAAGCGGTGCTAAGCATTAAGTTAGCCGCACCACCACCCAAAAATGTGCAAAATCAAGATTTGATGGTAAGATCGTTTTGCACCCATATTGCACCGTTCAGCACCCTACTGCGGCATTTTGCACCCTAAAAGCAAAATAGTTATAAGCAAAAGAATACAGCGGGGCTAAGCATTAAATTAGCCTCACCACCACCAAAAAACGGGCATATTAAAGATTTGATGATATGACCATTTTGCCACCATTTTGCATCGTTTTACACCCTAGTATGACGTTTTGCATTTTAAAAGCAAAATAGTTACTAGTAAATCTGCAGATCAAGAGCCTCAACGTCAGCTTTTCACATCATTTCTTTTTTAAAACACACTTTGGGTAATATTCAACTTCCTGGAAACTGTAATTTAAAATTTTCGAATTACGTAATTATTTATAAGAATAAAATAAGAATAAGCAGTTTTCAGCCAACAAAAGCGTTAAATTAAAGATTTAGTTACGTTAGGATATTCTGAATTTTTCATGATCTATCATTTTTGTTTTTTATTATAACATAGTAGATTTCTACTACCCCCATATTTCTAGACCCCCCGTAGTCTCATTAAACTTAAATTTGTAACTTTCTATCAATTTGCTAATGGTTATCATATATCTTGTATTTCTTTATACATTTTGATTTATAAGGATAAGTAACAGTTTTAATAACCATTTTTCATTATCCTCATACTTCTACATACCTGTCCACACCTAAATCTGATGTACCAGGAACTTTTGAAAGTGTAAACTCAGTAATCTAGGGTTTTACAATTTTGTTTCCGAAAAAAAAGAAGTTTTGATTGCATTTTGTGGCAGATATCGCTGCCAGACAGACAGACAGACAGAACAGACTGACAGGGGTAAAACAATAAATTTTGTGTCGCCAAAATAAGCTTTCACTGAAGTTTCGACAATGACGTCATTATTCATGAGTTATTGCTATCCATGTTTCTTATATTTTTAACGACTACTATAAAATACCTGTTTTATTTCAATTATGATGTCAAATTTTATCAGGTGAAATATTTGTTAAAAATATATTTTTTTTATTTCTTTTACTTCTAATTATGCCCCCATTTTTATGAGAAAAATTCTTATTAACGAAACAAATTTCCGTGTTTAATATTTAACAAAGTACTATATTTATTTTTATTTTAATTCTGACGTCATATTTATTTTTACTTAGTTTAATTTTTCGAATGGAACTTGCTCAATTGAAACTTATTGCCGTTGACAAATTATTCCAGCTTTTGAATTTTTTTTTTGGCAACGATAAAGGAAATTGGTTAAATTTTATCTAAAAAATCGCTATTGATTCAATGTTAAAACTGTTGTTAGTTTTCGTTTTTTCAAAAACTAAAACAAAATCACTTCACCTTTTTTCATTCACGTATAAAAACATTTCATATTTATTTACTTAGAAGGTGTCACAAATAAAAATTAAATTAAAGAGTTGACATGTTTCGGTTCATTAATAAGAACCGTATTCATAACATATAAAATCAGTAGAAAATTAAATGACACTGGATATAAATAATCCAGTGTCAATATCCAGTGTCATTTAATTTTCTACTGATTTTATATGTTATGAATACGGTTCTTATTAATGAACCGAAACATGTCAACTCTTTAATTTAATTTTTATTTGTGACACCTTCTAAGTAAATAAATATGAAATGTTTTTATACGCTATTGATTCTGCATGAAAAAAAAAGGAAATTTTGAATTATTTAGGAAAATATGTGAATAAAATCAATAAAACATAGCCTATGTTCTTTGCAGGGCTATGTTATAGTTATACACAAAGATACAAAGACATTAATTCATCAGTTTTAACGTTGACTTCATTTAAATTTTCGCGTTCAATAATTACACGCATTCAAATTTATAACATTATAAAAATAAGGATTAGGATAAATGGTTTCTTAGCAACCATTAAGAGAAAATAAAGAAAATGAAGTAAAAACATTTGAAATAAGGAAGTCTCTAAAACAAATTCGTTTATATTATTGGAATACATTTATAAAAAATCTCCAAAATTTATAGTAATAATTTTAAAAATCTGACAAATGAATAGACAAAATTTCAAAACAATACGAATAATTTAACCAGTAAATTTCAGCATCCATTTATCATAATGTGAAATTTTCTCTCAAGAAAAAGAAAATGGAAATCATTGGATTTGCCATATAAAAGCATTATTGCGCAAAATAAAATATTCTATATTTTTCGAACGAATGAACCAAATCTTACAAAAAACTATATAGCTTAATACCATTGCCTCACTAACATACCCACTTAATTTCAAACTAATCGGATGCTTTTTACGGAAGTTATCGCGGAACAGACAGACTGACAGACAGACAGACAGACAGACAGATAAACACAAAAAAATTTCGTGTCTCCAAAGTAAGCCTTCACTGACGTTTCGGCAATAAGCAAAAGAATAAATCGGTGCTAAGCATTAAGTTAGCCCTCCAACACCACCCAAAAATGGCCAAAATCAAGATTTAATGGTATGACCGTTAACACCCATTTTGCACCGTTTTGCACACAACTGTGGCATTTTGCACCCTAAAAGCAAAATAGTTATAAGCAAAAGAATACAGTGGGGCTAAGCATTAAGTTAGCCCCATCACCACCCCAAAATGGGCAAAATCAATATTTGATGGTATGACCGTTTTGCACCCATTTTGCACCGTTAAACACCCTACTATGGTATTTTGTACCCTAAAAGTAAAATATTTATAAGCAAAATAATACAGCGGGGATAAGCATTAAATTAGCCCCACCACCACCCAAAAATGGGTAGAATCAAGATTTGAAGGTAAGACCGTTTTGCACTCATTTTGCACCGTTTAGACCCACGACATCGCATTTTGCACACTAAACAAATATTTATAAGCAAAAGAATACAACGGGAATAAGCATTAAGTTAGTCCCACCACCACCCAAAAATGGGCAAAATCAAGATTTGATGGTAAGATCGTTTTGCATCCATATTGCACCGTTTAGCACCCTACTGTGGCATTTTGCACCCTAAAAGCAAAATAATTATAAGCAAAAGAATACAGCGGGGCTAAGCATTAAATTAGCCTCACCACCACCAAAAAACGGGCATATTAAAGATTTGATGGTATGACCATTTTGCCACCATTTTGCACCGTTTTGCATCCTAGTATGACGTTTTGCATTTTAAAAGCAAAATAGTTATAAGCAAAAGAATAAATCGGTGCCAAGCATTAAGTTAGCCCTCCAACACCACACAAAAATGGCCAAAATCAAGATTTAATGGTATGACCGTTAACACCCATTTTGCACCGTTTTGCACACAACTGTGGCATTTTGCACCCTAAAAACAAAATAGTTATAAGCAAAAGAATACAGTGGGGCTAAACATTAAGTTAGCCCCATCACCACCCGAAAATGGGCAAAATTAATTTTTGATGGTAGACCGTCTTGCACTCATTTTGCACCGTTTAGTACCCTACTATGGCATTTTGCACCCTAAATGCAAAATAGTTATAAGCAAAAGAATACAGCGGGGATAAGCATTAAGTTAGCCCCATCACCACCCAAAAGTGGGTAGAATCAAGATTTAAAAGTATGACCGTTTTTCATCCATTTTGTGCCGTTTAGAACCCTACCATGGAATTTTGCACGCTAAAAAAAATATTTATAAGCAAAAGAATACAGGGGGGGCCAAACATTGAGTTAGCCTCACCACCACTAAAAAATGGGAATGAAGGTATGACCGTTTTGCACCCATATTGCACCGTTTTGCACCCTAGTATGGCATTTTGCACCCTTAAAGCAAAATAGTTATAAGCAAAAGAATACAGCGAGGATAAGCATTAAGTTAGCTCCACCACCACCCCCACCCAAAAATGGGTAAAATCAAGATTTGCAGGTATGACCGTTTTCCCCCATATTGCACCGTTTTGCACCCAAGTATGGCATTATGAACCCTAAAAGCATAATAGTTATAAGCAAAAGAATAAAGCGGTACTAAGCATTAAGTTAGTCGCATCACCACCCAAAAATGTGCAAAATCAAGATTTGATGCTATGACCGTTTTGCATCCATATTGCACCGTTTAACTATTAACATCTACCATCAAATATTAATTTTGCCCATTTTTGGGTGATGGTGGGGCTAACTTAATGCTTAACCTCGCTGTATTCTTTTGCTTATAACTATTTTGTTTCAGGGTGCAAAATGGGTGCAAAACGGTCATACCATCAAATCTTGATTTTGCCCATTTTTGGGTGGTTGTACGGCTAACTAATGCTTAGCCCCGCTGTATTATTTTGCTTATAATTATTTTGCGTTTAGGGTGCATAATGCCATATTTGGGTGCAAAACGGGTGCTAAACGATGATATACGAGGATTTGTATTTTGCTGATATGGAGGGATAACTTAATGTTCAATTAGCCCCCCATTTGCTTTTGCTTATAACTATTTTGCTTTCAGGGTGCATAAAGCCATACTTGGGTGCAAAACGGTGCAAAACGATCGATGTAATCGATTCTGTTAATCGATTTTTGCTCTTATCGTTACACATAAGGTTATCGGAATATCTGCTTCCTAGAAAAGGTTTAGTAGCTTTACAAAGATTTTTTTACACTGTAGAACTGGGGAAATGCTTATTTCTTGAGAATTAAAATAGTCATATTAACATTGAGACGGGGCAGGAAAATATTAAATTACTAGCAGCCTTCGACCGCTACGCTGGTCGGGTTCTTTAAAAGAATCAAACAAAATGCATCTACACTGTAAAAATGGGTGCAAAACGGTCATATCATCAAATCTTTAATTTGCCCATTTTTGGGTGGTGGTGGGGCTAACTTAATGCTTGCCCACCTTGTATTCTTTTGCTTATAACTATTTTGTTTTAAGGGTGCAAAATGTCATAGTAGGGTACAAAACGGTGCAAAATGGGTGCAAAACGGTCATACCTGCAAATCTTGATTTTACCCATTTTTGGGTGGTGGTGGGACTAACTTAATGTTTATTCCCGTTGTATTCTTTTGCTTATAAATATTTGTTTAGTGTGCAAAATGCGATGTTGGGGTTCTAAACGGTGCAAAATGAGTGCAAAACGGTCATACCTTCAAATCTTGATTCTACCCATTTTTGGGTGGTGGTGGGGCTAATTTAATGCTTCGCCCAACTGTATTCTTTTGCTTATAACTATTTTGCTTATAGGGTGCAAAATGCCATAGTTGTGTGCAAAACGGTGCAAAATGGGTGTTAACGGTCATACCATTAAATCTTGATTTTGGCCATTTTTCGGCGGTGTTGGAGGGCTAACTTAATGCTTGGCACCGATTTATTGTTTTGCTTATAACTATTTTGCTTTTAAAATGCAAAACGTCATACTAGGGTGCAAAACGGTGCAAAATGGTGGCAAAATGGTCATATCATCAAATCTTTAATATGCCCGTTTTTTGGTGGTGGTGAGGCTAATTTAATGCTTAGCCAAGCTGTATTCTTTTGCTTATAACTATTTTGCTTTTAGGGTGCAAAATGCCACAGTAGGGTGCTAAACGGTGCAATATGGATGCAAAACGATCTTACCATCAAATCTTGATTTTGCCCATTTTTGGGTGGTGGTGGGACTAACTTAATGTTTATTCCTGTTGTATTCTTTTGCTTATAAATATTTGTTTAGTGTGCAAAATGCGATGTTGGGGTTCTAAACGGTGCAAAACGGTCATACCTTCAAATCTTGATTCTACCCATTTTTGGGTGGTGGTTCGGCTAATTTAATGCTTATCCCCGCTGTATTATTTTGCTTATAAATATTTTACTTTTAGGGTACAAAATACCATAGTAGGGTGTTTAACGGTGCAAAATGGGTGCAAAATGGTTATACCATCAAATATTGATTTTGCCCATTTTTGGGTGGTGATGGGGCTAACTTAATGCTTAGCCCCACTGTATTCTTTTGCTTATAACTATTTTGCTTTTAGGGTGCAAAATGCCACAGTTGTGTGCAAAACGGTGCAAAATGGGTGTTAACTGTCATACCATTAAATCTTGATTTTGGCCATTTTTGGGTGGTGTTGGATGGCTAATTTAATGCTTAGTACCGATTTATTCTTTTGCTTATAACTATTTTGCTTTTAAAATGCAAAACGTCATACTAGGGTGCAAAACGGTGCAAAATGGTGTCAAAATGATCATATCATCAAATCTTTAATATGCGTTTTTTTTGGTGGTGGTGAGGCTAATTTAATGCTTAACCCCGCTGTATTCTTTTGCTTATAACTATTTTGCTTTTAGGGTGCAAAATGCCACAGTAGGGTGCTGAACGGTGCAATATGGATGCAAAACGATCTTACCATCAAATCTTGATTTTGCACATTTTTGGGTGGTGGTGCGGCTAACTTAATGCTTAGCACCGCTTTATTCTTTTGCTTATAAATATTTTGCTTTTAAAGTACAAAATGCCGTACTAGAGTGCAAAACGGGGCAAAATTGGGGGCAAAACGGTCATACCATCAAATATTGATTTTGCCCATTTTTGGGTGGTGATGGGGCTAACTTAATGCTTAGCCCCACTGTATTCTTTTGCTTATAACTATTTTGCTTTTTGGGAGCATAATGCCATACTTGGGTGCAAAACGGGCGCTAAACGATGATATACGTGGATTTGTATTTTGCTGATATGGGGGGGCTAATTTATTGTTAAGTTAGCCCCCCCCATTTGCTTTTGCTTATAACTATTTTCCTTTCAGTGTGCGAAACGCCATACTTGGGTGCAAAACGGTGCAAAACGCGTGCAAAACGATGATACACGTGGATTTGTATTTTGCTGATATGGGGGGGCTAACTTAATGTTAAGTTATCCCCACCATTTTCTTTTGCTTATAACTAGTTTGCTTTCAGGGTGCAAAACGCCATACTTGGGTGCAAAACGGTGCATAATGAGTGCAAAAGAATGATATACGTGAATTTGTATTTTGCTGATATGGGGGGGGCTAACTTAATGTTAAGTTAGCCCTCCATTTTTTTTTGCTTATAACTATTTTGCTTTCAGGGTGCAAAACGCCATACTTGGGTGCAAAACGGTGCAAAAAGGGTGCAAAACGGTGATATACATGAAATTGTATTTTGCTGAAGTGGGGGGGCTAACTTAATGGACCTCTTTTTTTGTCTTACTTGTTAGAGTAGTGGCAAAAATTTACTAAATATCACTTATAGGACTGGGAGACCGTATAAAAATTTAATTTCCGTAATTTTTTAGTAAAAAATTTTTTTGACCTTAATCGCTTAAAAAATAATTCTTTACCTTTTTTAAAACATTTTTTTAACTGGAACTATATGTCTATGACTAACGGTTTAGAAATAGCCATTGGCCACCGTTGAGAGTGGACACCCTGTATAAAACCTATTCCCACTTATTTTTCTCTTTAAACTTTCTTTTGCGATCGCCTGTTTAAATACTTAAATATTATTTAAAAAGTTGGAACTTTAATTCTGTAAAGTTACAATGTATAAAATCTGAAAGCATGTCATTCCTTATACGTTGTCTCTAAATATGAATAACTATTATGTAGCATTACTTTGCTATAACTAAGACAAACAAGCAAAAAAAAAAAAAAAAAAAAAAAACTTTTGAAAACTTTTTTGCAAGGAAAAAAATCATTTTGATAAATGTAAATATCACTCGTATTTTATATAGTCTTACATAACTATTACAAAATATTAATGTATACGAATTTATTGTATTCTACTAATTAATGAAACTACTAATTTGAAATTTTTATACTTTCTGTAATTACTAACTAATAATTAAATTTTATTAATTAAAGAGTATAAACATACAATTGTTCTGGAAGTAAAACTCTTGGCATCTATTCTGTATTATATGCTGAGAAAAAATTAAAAAAAAAAAACTAATTTATTTTTATTTTTAAAAAATCATGATTTTTTTACATTTTATTATCAATTTGTTGTTTATATCAATGCTATTGTAAAATCGCCTTTATCCAAAAGTATTTCAGAAAAATTTCGGCTTCATAAGTATTTTGGAATGTCATTTTCAAATTTTCATGGTTATGACTTTAATTTATTTAATAATTTTACCTGTATTTTAATATGTTAATACTTAAAAAAATATAATAATTTTTCTGTTTTGTTTTGTATATGTTTGTCTGAAATTGTTACTTGCAAATTTGCATTATTATGTTATTTTAAAGGTAAAAAGGAAATGAAGAGAAATTAAATTAATAAAAAATAAATTTATATTGTTCAAATAATACTTAATAATGGATCACTGGACCAGAGTTGTATAATATAGACGCATGCGCGCACGCCCTACGCAGAAAATTTTAGGAAAGAAACAATTTTTATTTTAATAACTTTTTTTTAGTACCAAAAAATTAAAAATATTCCCCCGATTTTAGGTACGATTTATTTATTGTTAGCGTACAGTTAAAAGCAATGCCGATTTTCGAATTTTCCGAAAATTTAGGACATTTCATCCTGAAAACTTTAGAAATTCATCAGTCCAAAATTTCGGACACCAAAAATCACGAATTTTGACAAACGGTTGTTGTAAAAAATAAATTTCGTCAATCGTTCGCAGGGAACCCCCCCCCCCCCCTTCCAATTTCGTCAAATTATCATGGAAAAAATACGAATTTAGTCAAAGCTATACAGAAAAAAACGCGAAATGTCGTCGAAAGACCACGAAAAAACATAAATTTCATCAAAAATAGTGAAAAAACAACAACAACAACAAAAAACACACATTTCGTCAAAGGATCGTGAGAAAAATGCGAATTTTGTCAAGAAATTTCGAAAAAAAAATAGCGGATTTCATCAAAGAATCGCGAAAAAATAGCGAATTTCAACAATGAATCGCGAAAAAACGTGAATTTCAACAAAGAATTACAAAAAAGCGCGTATATTAACAAAGAAGTGCGTAAAAACTGGTGTTTCGGCAAAGGACCGCATGAAAAAAACTTGTATTTTTGTAAAGGATCACGCAAATTTCGTCCACAGATCGCGCAAAAAATGCGAATTTCGTTTATAAATCACGCAAAATTCGTTCATTAATCGTGCAAAAAATGCGAATTTCGTAAAAAGAGTGTGAAAAAAAAAAACAATAAAAAATGCGAATTCCGCTTATAAATTGCGTAAAAATCGCACATTTTGTCCATGTCTATATGATATAACACGCAATTCTTTCAAACATAAAATTTGCAGAAAGTTTTTGATCCAATACTTACGCGCGCCGAATGTCTTTTATTTTATACAAGTCTGCATTGGCCTTCAGTGTTAATACTTTAAAAAACTAAATGTAAACATAAGATTGACCCTTTAAAAAAATTCTAAATACTAAATACATACAAATATATTAACTCTAATTTGAATAGAGATGTTCCGAAGTAGTTTAGTAGATGTTCCGAATGTCATTCATCTCAGTAATATCTCATACAGAATTTTAAACAAACGCTTAATATATTTTTATGGACAGAAAGCTTTCTGCAAAGCAAAAGGCGTGTTACCTAAGGCTGGAGATGGTTCCAGTGACATCATGGGAGAAAACAAAACCTGCGCGTGGACCCTACCGTGTTTTCTACTTACCGTGGTCTCTGCTGTAAAATATCTTCTAGCTATTTACATGTTTGATTAAAAAAGATAAGTTAAACAGGAGTCGTTGCCTCCTGGTATTTTTTGAACCGCACAGTATTTAAAAAAAAAAAAAAAAAAAAATGCAAGTAAGGCATTTTAAAGGTATCGTTTAAATCTGATGTAATTTTCTCAATTTTTTCTTTTTCTTTTTAATATTCACGTGAAAATACTTTTGTTGTTTGAAAGCAAGTATTATTTGTGCCGTCTTAGAATTACAATAATAGTTTAAAATATCATATCCAAATATGGAATAAATGTCTGATCTATTTTTTTTAAACATTTTACTAATAAAATCATTACTACTAAATAACTACTATTTTTCTAAAATATGTAAAAAATGTCTCTCAAAATGATGAAAATTTTAGTTTAATATCGAAATAAATCCTCAAAAATATGTCAAATTAAAAAAAGATAAATCTGCACACTGGGAGCTTCTAATGTTTATACATTATAAATGATCTAAATTTTTTTAAAATTTGTATGTATAGTTTTTACTCCTATAAAACTTTTTTAATGGAACAATTTTGACCAACTTTAGCATTAAATATCTCTTAAAATATTTCTTGAATTTGAAAACTGCATGAATAAGCATATTTCTCAAACATTTCTCTATAATACTACTAATTTTCATATTTTTGTGTACAGTAGTTTTCTTAAAGCGAAAAAATAACCTGGGTCATAAAAAAAAAAGAAAAAAAAATGTTAATGGCGGTGACAGCGTAAGTTACTTTTTTAAAGAGATTTATAATTTGAGCTTAAAAGATTAAAAAATTCTGTTTCTTTTTTTCTTTCTTTTCTCTGTTTCTCTTTTTTTCAGACAGTTTACTATAAATTTGTATGATACCGTCTATAATGTTGTATTTATATTTCTATGTGCTCTCTTCCACAATATTTTCCATTTTGTCAGAGCAGCTATATTGTTTTCATTTCTCCCAAAATAGCAATCGTTACGCCTACAAGCAGTTCTAGCGAAGAACCAAAAATAAAGTGATTTTTATCTATTACGATTGAACAGCGATAGAAGTTTGCGCACTCTTTGCTTTACGGATTTAAACATTTCAAGGAAATATGAAGGCTTGGCCATAGATCGAAAATTACTGTTTAAAAGGAAATTCGTTTCCCCATTGTTAAATCCAAAATAAGGTTCGATTGTATCGAAAATATTTTGACATTTTCTGTAAACGTATTTGAATCGAATAAGAAATAAGAATAGCAGAAAAATATTTCATAGAAAATGCATTAATTTTCATAAACATTTAAAATTTTGTTATTAGGTGTATTGGCTGAATTTTATGGTCGTAAGATTACAAAATCGATTCATTATTATAATTGTGATTAAAAAAATAAACAAATAAATAATATATATATATAAAGTATTATACAGTGGCAACTGCTAAAGTGACCACTTTTTAAAGTGGCCACCTGGCTAATGTGACCATGTTTGGAAAATTTTACTCGTGTTCATATAAAATAACATGATTATTCTCCGGTAATGTGACCGCCTATCTAATGTGTCCGCCTGTGTAGAGTGACCAGTTGGACTGTCATTGTCAATGTTATTTAAACCTGTAAAATGTGACGATCCATTTTGAAAATTTTCAAACTAAAAGACTAAAGTTATCATTTTCTGAAAATTTATTTTGACCCATTAAAAAAATACTGGAATTTATTTCCTGTAGTGATTATTTGCTTAATGTATAAAATGACCACTTTGTCCTTTATTGTAATGATCTTTGCACTCGTCTAATGTGATTTTTAATGAAAATTTTTTTACTGCCATTTACAGAAAAATTATCAGGTTTATTGGTTAAGTATAAAGAGAAGTAACGGCTAGTTAATCCTCCTTAATTTAGTTTTTAAGGGGCATTATTCTTTGAAATAAGAGTGTAATATAAAGTTGGTGTAAATAACCTGCAAGCTCAATGCCATCAGTTTAACTAAAAACTTTTTTAAAAATATATTATTTATAAGAAATTGAAGGATATAGATTTTTTTAATGCAATGAACGAAGTCGAAAGTCCCATTGCAAGAAGATTGCTTTTACCAATTCAATTAATAATTTTCTTGCAAATTAAGTTTGAATGAAAAATGAACTGTTTTTATAACTATTTTACTCCATCTGCCCCTATTAATCAGATAAGATAAAATTTATTACTTCATAATTCTTTTTATAATGCAATGCTTTATTATTCTTTTAAAAATGCAAACACGTCATTTTGAGGGGCCATCTTCTACTTATCTTCCTATTCTAAAAAAAAGTAACTTACACTGTCACCCCTGTTGATATTGATTTTTTTGTGAACTAGGATATTTCTTCATTAATAATCTGAAAACTATTGCACACAAAAATATGAAAATTGGTGGTGGTATTGAGAAATGTTTGATAAACACGTTGATGCAGCCAGTTTTTAAATTTAATAATTAATTCAAGAGATTTTAATGTTAAAGTTGCACAAAATCCGTCCATTAAAAAAGTTTTATAGGAGCAAAAACTATACATCGGAATTTAAATATTTTTTGATCATTTTATACATTAGAAGCTCCCGATGTGCCGACTGCATTTACTTTTTATATTGACTCATTTTTTTCATTATTTCCATTTTAAATTGAAATTTCCAGCATTTTGAAAGATATTTTTTGCATATTTTAGAAAATGTTATTATTTTAAACTGTTGCCAAATGATAAAAAAATAACAATTCCCTCAAATAATAATAAAAAAAAAAAATTACACGCGACTACCACAAGCAGAAAAAATAACTTTCAAATGAGAATTAAATAATTAAGAGTTAAAGATGGCAAAATACTGGAAATTACGTCACAAAATTACATTTACTTGTGAATGTTAAAAGCGAGAGAAAATTCCAAAATAATGATTAAAATGCATTCACCGCCCTAAATGAAAAACAAATTATGTCATATTTAAAATAGCCAAGCATTTCATTTAGAAAACTAGGCTGCTTTTTAGTCATCTGGCCTGAGTTTTCTATTAAATCGATTTGGATTATTTTTATTTTTTAAAAATGAAAACACATTATTTGTAGATGTCCGTACTCGCTATTAAAAACTAGTCGTTGGGGGCCACCGTAATACTTACCCATCATGGATATGTATATGAAAACAAAACAAGTGAAACTATTTATACAATGCATTACAATTCATAAACAAAATTTAAATATTGTTAATGTACATAGTAATGCTATATTAAAGAACTGCTGATGTACCAATTTCGACAAATTATATAAAACGCCAAACTACTCAAGTAGTACCGAACTGCGTAAAAGAAACATCCTTATAACTCCAAAAATAATAATTCTATTAACTAACAATTAACTGCGTCGGATTAAGCATCTCATTTCCAATTAAAATATACTTCTGAATTGAAATTTGAATGAAATACAGGGTCATGAAAAATCGAAGAATGTGGAAAACAAGATTACAACTATCTCGGCAACTAATAAGCCGATCGACTTTGTTCTATATGCAAAATGTGTGTTTTTTTATTGCCTTTTACGTCCATTCCTTAGAACAAAAAAATTCGAAAATTTTTATATACCTTTCATCAGAACGAATTTTTCGAGAGTCCGAAAAAAATAGTTCCGGATAATCGAGGTTGCTGATATTAAATAGGGTTCGTCCCATTCTTATATACTAACTACATACAAAATTTCAAGTCTCTATCTCAATTTGTTCGGGAGATAGAGCGTTTACAGACAGACAGACAGACAGACGGACGGCAAAATTTTTTTTCTAAAAATATGTTTTTCGGAATCTCCACTATCTAAAACGTGTAAATCCGTCAAAAAAAATTTTCGATTTTCAAAACGATTGCAAGACTTACCCTATACTACGTATGATGGGTAAGTAAAAAAAAAAAAAAAAAAAAAAATCCCATTTTACTTACCCATCATACGTAGTATAGGGTAAGTCTTGCAATCGTTTTGAAAATCGAAATTTTTTTTTGACGGATTTACACGTTTTAGATAGTGGAGATTCCGAAAAACATATTTTTAGAAAAAAAATTTTGCCGTCCGTCTGTCTGTCTGTCTGTCTGTAAACGCTCTATCTCCCGAACAAATTGAGATAGAGACTTGAAATTTTGTATGTTGTTAGCATGTAAGAATGGAACGAACCCTATTTAATATCAGCAACCTCGATTATCCGGAACTATTTTTTTCGGACTCTCGAAAATTTCGTTCTGATGAAAGGTATATAAAAATTTTCGAATTTTTTTGTTCTAACGAATGGACGTAAAAGGCAATAAAATAACACACATTTTGCATATAGAACGAAGTCGATCGGATTATTAGTTGCCGAGATATTTGTAATCTTGTTTTCCACATTCTTCGATTTTTCATGACCCTGTATTTCATTCAAATTTCAATTCAAAAGTATATTCTAATTGGAAATGAGACGCTTAATCCGACGAAGTTAATTGTTAGTTAATAGAATTATTATTTTTGGAGTTATAAGGATGTTTCTTTTACGCAGTTCGGTACTACTTGAGTAGTTTGGCGTTTTATATAATTTTTCGAAATTGGTACGTCAGCAGTTCTTTAATATAGCATTACTATGTATATTAACAATATTTAAATTTTGTTTATGAATTGCAATGCAATAAATAGTTTCACATGTTTTATTTTCATATACATATCCATGATGGGTAAGTATTACGGTGGCTCCCAACGACTAGTTTATGTTTTAATTTTAAAAGTTCATTTATGAAATTTCTTCACATTGGTAGCAATCGGGTTACTTTGATTTCTTAGGAGATAAATGAAAAAATGGGATATCAAAATATCATTATGGATACCATTATCGTATTACAATTGAAAGCAACTATTTAAAAACTTTTAAAGAGAAAATGATGTCAGATTTAAAATAACGCATTTTTACTCATGAAGCTGTTACATAATTTTGTTTTCATTCCGCTGACACAGAAATTGAGACGTTCATCTAAGAGGGCTTCTGTAAGGGAAAATTATGTCATAGGAAAAATAATTTGTATTTCATGCAAAAATGATAAGTGAGATAAAGTATGGATATATCTTATACTATAATGCGAGCAAAAATTGTGTGTGTGTGTGTGGGGGTAAATTTTATCTCAAAAACGGCTCTAACGATTTTCGCAAAAATTTGGATTTTACCATTTTCGGGCACGAGAAGACCATTGGGCTAGGTCACATGTTCAAGAAAATTCGCTTATTGGGTCATTTTGGGTCATAATGGGTCAAGATCAAGCTATATATATCTAGAGAACGGCTGGATCGATTTTAAGGAAATTTACTATGCAATCGTTTTTTGGCACGAGAAAACTATTGGGCTGGGTCACATGTTCGAAAAATTTCGATTAGTGGGTCGTTTTTGGGTCATTATGGGTCAAGCCATTTTTATCTAAAAAACGGCTCTAACGATTTTGACCAAATTTTATATTGTATCGTTTTAGATTACAAGAAGACAATTGGGTTAGGTAACATGTTCGAGAAAATTCGGTTAGTGGGTCATTTTTGGGGTCATTGTGGGTCATGCTATTTTTATCTAGGGATTTTCTCACGCAATTTTGACTAAAAATTGCATTCTATGGTTTTCGGGCACGAGAAAAACATTGGGCTAGGTTACATGTTCGAGAAAAATTTTTAGTGGGTCATATTGGGTCATTAAGGGTCTGGGTCAAGCTATTTATAGTTAAAGAACGGCGTGATGGATTATAACGATATTTTGTATGTAACAGTTTTTTGACATGAGAAAACTAATATGCTAAATCACATGTTTGAGAGATTTCGACTATCAGGGTCATTTGTGGGTCATGATGGGTCATAATGGGTCATGGTCAAGCTATATCTAAATAACAGGTGGATCGATTTTAATGAAATTTTGTATGCAATATTTTTTGGCACGATAAAATCATTGGACTAGGTTACATGTTCGAAAAATTTCGATTAGTGGGTCATTTTGGTTCATTAAGAGTCTGGGTCAAGCTATTTATATTTAAAGAACGGCGTGATGGATTATAACGAAATTTTGTATGTAACAGTTTTTTGACATGAGAAAACTAATGGGCTAAATCACATGTTTGAGAAATTTCGACTATGAGGGTCATTTGTGGATCATGATGGGTCATAATGGGTCATTGTCAAGCTATAGCTAAAGAACAGGTGGATCGATTTTAATGAAATTTTGTATGCAACATTTTTTTGGCATGATAAAATCACTGGACTAGGTTATATGTTCGAAAAATTTCGATTAATGGGTCATTTTGGATAATAAAGGGTTCTGGGTCAAGCTATATATAATTAAAGAACGGCAGGATTAATTTTAACGAAATTCTGTATGTAACAGTTTTTAGAAACAAGAAAACTAATGGACTAAGTCACATATTCGAGAGCTTTCGATTATAAGGGTCATTTGTGGGTCATAATGGCTCAAGGTCAAGCTATATATAAAGAATGGGTGGGTCGATTTTAACGAAATTTTGTATACAACATATTTTTGGCATGAGAAAATCATTGGGATAGGTCACATGTTCGAGAAATTTCGATTAGTGGGCCACTTTTGGGTCATTCTAATTTTATCTAGACAACGTTTCGCGCAACTTTGACTAAATTTTGTATTTTATCGTTTTCGGGCACAAGAAAATCATTGGGTTATGACAGATTTTTGAGAAAATTCGATCAATGGGTCATTTTGGATCATAAGGGGTCAGGGTCAAACTAACTATATCTAAAAAACGGCTCAATCGATTTTATCTAAATTTTGTATCTAATGTTTTTCGGCATGCTAAAACTAACGAGCTAGGCCACACGTTCGAGAGATTTCGATTATAAGGGTCATTTGTTGGTCATGATGGGTCATCCTAATTTTATATAGAAAATGGTACTCACCATTTTGACTATACTTTGTATTATATCGTTTTTGAGCAAGAGAAAACCATTTGGATGGACACATGCTCGCGAAAATTCGATTAGTGGGTCATTTTGGATCTTAATGAGCTAGGGTCATTCTAATTATATATAACAACGACTCAATCAATTTTACCTAAATTTTGAAACCAAACGTTTTTGTCACGAGAAGACTATTGGGCTGAGTCGAGTGTTAAACAAAATTATATTAGTGGGTCATTTTGCTTCATTGCTGAATGCTACCAAGCTAATTTTGCCTAAAAAATGGCTTAAAAGATTTTGATTCAATTTTATATTCTACTGTTTTTGATTACCTGAAGACGATTGAGCTATGTCACATGCTTGATCAAATTTGATTAGTGGCTCATTTTGGGTAATACGGGTCAGGGTCACGAGAACATGGCAACAGCCAATAACTTGGTGATGTCTGACAAAATATTGGCGACATATGGCCAAAAAATCTACTATAAAAATTACGAAAACCAAAACACGTATTTGGAGCCAAATGAAAGAATGCCTCAAAATTTGGCTATATCTAGCAAAAAATATTGTCTTTGAAAAATGTGGAGAATTTTTTTATACATTCTTATGAGGATTCGAGATGCATAGTTAAACCAATCAGAGTCGAGCTAAAAAAGTGATTTAGATCGATGTCCTTTCGTTGTAAATTTTAAAAGAAAGTAAAATTTATAAATATGCGCATAAAAACATAGTTTTCTTATTGATTGTTTTTGTAAAAAATACTACTATAATAAACATGTTTTACAGTAATAATACAGAGTTAATGATACAGTGAAAATACTATATCGAGTTGAACACAAAGTTAATTTTGACCGAGCTAAGCTCGGTGTCCCCTGCTAGTATTTATTAATAATAAACTGCACGTTAAAATGTATTTAAAATAGTGAATATGGATATGAAAAGTATGCATATGTATATTTTGCGACGGTGTATGTAAAAGATGTTATTTTTAGATTTCGTTGAATTATAATTGAGTAATAGTGATGTAATTTTCGTCGATTTTTCATTACCTAAAATCAAAGATCAAAGCCATGCATAATAACGTAGTAATTTCATTATTTTAATTGTACATTCTAGTGATGTAAGGAAAGTTTGACTTTTTTCAATAAGTCCTTTTAAGCATTTTCACCCGTCAAATGTGCGTTAAAAGCAATAAGTAAAAAAAAAAAAAAAAAAAAAAAAAAAAAAAAAAAAAAAAAATCATCTTATTTAAAATGACCAAGTTATATTGCAAAGCAGTTAAAATTTAAAAATATTTTTAGACTAGACGATTACTTTATATTTTGATATAATCTTTTTAACTATCGTTGTGAATTCTAAGACGCAGAAATAATATTTCCTTTCAAACATCAAAAGTATTTTTCGTGAATATTAAAAATAAAAGAAAAATTTACAGTTGCACACAATTACAATTAATTTACACCAAATTTAAACGATACATTTAAAGTACCTTACTTAAAAAAAAATTTATACCACGGTTCAACAAATAAAGAGGCAAAGATTCTATGTATTTCACTTTTTAACGGATTTTGTATAATCAATGATGTAAATGGCCAGTAGATGTTTAACAGCAGCTGATTTGACCTTAAAATTCCGCAATCAAAAGGAAATGAATGGAAACCCGTTTACAGGGGCACCGCCCATTCTTTTTTTTCTTTTTTTTTTTTTTTTTTTTTAAAGCCACCTAGTATATTAAAAAGCAAATATGAAATAAAATAAAAAAAATCTTGTTAAACAGCATGACTAATTAAAATTTAATTTAAAAAAAACTTTATACTATTTTTTAAAGTATGAATAGTTTTGCTTGACTAGAGGTCTGCACGGGTTCGGGCCGATTTTCAATAAAGGCATTCGGGCCGGGCCGGGCTCGGGCCTTGCTTCTGAAGACTCGGGCCGGGCCGGACGGACCTAGTCACTAATCTCTTCGGGCCGGGTCGGGCTCGGGCCTTAATTTTTTCCTGAAGTATCGGGAGCCTAACTTATTTTTTCCGTACGAAGCCGAGACTAATTTCGTTCTTCCTAGTCTTCATGGACCAAAATAATCAGTTTCTGTTGAATCTTCCCGTATGAAAATCTTTTTCTCGACGTGGAAAAGTCTGTTCATAAACCAGTAAAGTTTGGCTTGGTCCAAAAATTTTTGCAAAATAGACATATACTTTTAAGTCGTCATTATTCTATAATTAAACATTAGAATTTATCCTTTTTAAAGAATCATAGATTATTAAGCGTCTTAGATAGAATTAAGAAAAGAAAAACATGATTATGACGGAATTTTTGTTTAAACTGAAAACAGCAATTTTTTTAAACTGTTCATTCATGAAAATGAATACAACAATACGCGAAAAAATATATATTGAACATTTACATCTGCTAAGAAGGAAATGTATTTTTTTCTTTTCAATGTCTTAGAAGATTTTACTTTTACCATATACCATTTTTCAATTTTTTTTAATGTATTAATATGATAATTGAAACATTTACATATAACAAACAAAGGATCATTAAGAGCTTAAAAATCGCAGCCTATGGCACTTCTGCATAAATAGAGATTATTATAAACATGAAAGAAAAAAAAGACTAAGATAAGTTTTTTTGGTCTGAACTCTTCCGTTAGAGTTAGTAGTCGGGCCAATATTTTTTTCGTTCGGATCGGGCCGGGCTCGGGCGAAATTTTAACTTTCGGGCCGGGCCGGGCCAATATTTCTTTCGTTCGGGCCGGGCCCGGGTCGAAATTTTAACTTTCGGGCCGGGCTCGGACCTGGAAATTTCGGCCCGTGCAGACCTCTATGCTTGACACCCCCATCCCACATTCCTTAGAATATACTACACAAAAATGTACATGGAATTTTAGATGTATGCGATATTATCTTTAATATGAATTTTTTTTTCTCTAGTGTATTATAAAAAAATCAAGGAAATTCAGCAAACTCATGATTTAATTATTAAAAATAAAATAAAATAAATGTGAATGTTCAATCCATTCACAGAAAATATTAAATACAACATGAAAAACAATTTTAAAAAAATCAATTTTATCAATCACATAAATTAAAGTATATATAAACACTTGCTTATAAATTAGTTACGTATAATAAGTGAAGTAATGTTTTAAAATCATTAATCACCAACAATTTTAAAATAAAGAAATTGTCTCATTTGTCACTATTTGTATAAAATATTAATGCTAATAATAAATATGTGAGAACGTAGTTAAGTTTCATATATTTTTGTGTAAAAATTTAAAAACAGCCTGCCTTATATGTAAGCCTCTCAATTTTAGGCGCGTTCGTAATTATGTAAATGTGTATAGCACGTTATTCTTCGTTTATTCCGCCAGTCTATCCGCATATAACAACGCAAACGCTACTTAAACGAATCGTTTGAAATTTAAAATACCGTATTTACTCGTGTATAAGGCGCACTTTTTTTCCAAAAAAATAGGGCAAAACTCCTAGGTGAGCCTTATACACGGAATAATTTTTTACTGTTGAATGCAGTCGAACGATATATGTATGAAACAAGAAATTATTCAAAGAAGATATTAAAACTCGGAAAATGTTACTTAATTGAAGTATTACTGCATATTTAATTCCTTGCAGTTTTTTATACAACAGTGCTAATGTCATTATCTAAACGCTAATTAGTGATTCTCTTTACCGTCACTCATTCCTATTTCCCACCATTCTCTTACAACCCGAAGTCTAAATGCATTTTCGTCTTGTTTTCTGGTCTGGTGTAATGTTTGTTTTAACTTTTTTTTTTTTTTTTTAAACTGAAATTCATTTGGTCATTCTTTATTAGCGTATCAAATTTATGGTGCGCCTCGCACACGAGATTTAAGAAATCGCCATTTTTACTTGTAAAGTAGGGGTGCGCCTTATACACGCGTGCGTCCTATACAGGAGTAAATACGGTGTATAATTATTACATAATTTTGTTGCGTCATTTTAAATTTTAGTAAAATCGGATGTATAGTAGGGTGGATCGATTGTCTATGGCGAAAAATAAATTACCATTAATCAAAATCTACCTATGCGGAAAAGATGTTCTATTGTACGGAGATTAAGGGAAAAATAATCAAAAAAATTAATTTTAAAATTTAATACTGCCACAAAAGGGTTGAATTTTCGAAAAAAAATTGAAAAAAGACCGAATTTTGGTTAGGTTATTTTTGTCAAAAACTAATTATTTTAATAATTTTTAAAAACCAACAATGCGGAAAAGATGTTAAATCGTATGGAGGTTAAGTAAAAAACAATAATAAGTAATAAATTCGAAATTTAATACTGCCACAAAAAAGTTGAAAATTCGATTAAATATTGAAAAAATGGAAAAAGATCTAATTTTGGTTAGATTTATTTTTGACGGAAAATAATCATTTTAATATCAATCAAAGTCTACTTTTGCGTAAGAAATATTATATTGCATGGATATTAAATAAAAAACAAACAAATAAATAAATAAATAAATAAACTAATTTCGATATTTAATACTGCTGCAAGTGATTTAAAGTTTCGAAAAACTGGCAGTTCCAGTTTTTTCCGTTAGGATTTGTCTGCTTGTATATTGTGTAGCTTAGTGTACATTGAATATTACTGTACCATGGCGTTGTTAAAAAAATAAAAAATAAAATAAAAATAAAGAGAGAGAGAGAGAGATATGCATTACACCTTATTTGGGTCTGGCTTTGATATGGCAGTAAATATGCTCCCTATTAAAAAAAAAGTTATAAAATTTATATATTGGTATTTAAAAAATAACCGAAGAAAGGAATCCGTCAACATCTATTTATTTCCTGCCAGTGAGAAAGAGTTGCTAATAAGTTACAAGTACAAGTGACCTGTAAATGAGATTCAACCTCAATAATTTACCACATCAGCATTTTAAGAAAAATTAAACTGTTTAACGACAAATATTGCGCTCTTCTTAATTCTTGTAAAACAAAATAAGATATTAAAAGCTACTACAGTCTTTTGGACCATTTCCGAAAAAACTGCCTATTTTTTCAGTTCAATAGATTTGAATATGAATATGAATATTGAGTGTAAACTAAGCCGACGTATTGAGAGCAAATTCACTTTTCTGCATCATCAGCTATCACTGAAAAGCCAAAATGCTGCCGAGCTAGCTGTCACATCACCTGTAGTGACGAAGATTGGCATCAGCCAGAATATTGGACAGTTTGGGCATTTCCGGCCAAGCAGGTACTGCCATCGTGTCTGGTGCACTTCAAGATGTGGCCATTATCTCACAAAACTGTGAATAGAATGCTATTGACAGAAAAAAATCGGCATGACAAAACAAACCAAAGACCACTCCATCGTTTTAGCCTGTCTTTTGTAAAAGATTATGATCATGGCCATTTTCTTTAAATTTTGATGAGTGTAAAGACAGACTACATCACTAGAAAACAACAGAAGAAAAAACATAATAGAAGCAGACTTAAGCTTGAAAAAAGAACTTGGTTTCAAATACATCGGCCACATATATATAAATTCTGGGAGAGTACCAAACAATTTGAAAACACGACGTACATTTTTTGTCATGTGTTAACAATAATATACATGTAACAAAGTTGGTTGCGATCATTTGTGACTGAATATCTGTTAACATAGATGTTAAAGGATGTGTTATTCGAAATATGGAACTGATCTTAAAGCGTCCACTACCTGTTTTTGTGTTAGATACACACCACTGATGTTCCACTATGTCATCTTTTTCTAGTGTGGATGTAACTGCGGCTGGGAACAAATGTTTCACTGATGAAATAGAAAGATTATTCGCAACATGTTAGAAGCTTTTTGTATTTTCATTTATGGCAGTATATGAATTCTAAAAGTGCACGAGTGAAATCAAACGGTCTGCTGTAATCCTGATCATTAGATTAAAAAATATCTATATTTTCCATTTACCAGCTTTTTGACCTTTTGCGACGGATTACATAGATTTAATTAAATAGAAAAATGTGTCGGACCTCCACTAACTGATGGATTTAGTAACGACATGAATTCAGAAGCAATAGGTAAATCCAGCAATCACTCCAGTGGCAATAATATCTACTATCAATAATATCTATTCACGCAACACTCATTCTACAAAACTTATAATCAAAAGAGTCACGGAAGTATTTCTGCTGTGTATGGACCATACATAAGAGACGGTTTTATAAAAATCGAATTCAATTACAAAATCTCATGTTGATTTTCAATACCGAACGTCATTATCACCAATTGCAATGTTGACGATTTTTCTTGATTTAATACTAACTAGCTGTTACCCGTGACGTCGTTCACGTAGCATTAAAAAAAAAATAAACGCTTTAATTAAACACAGCGTTTCCTTAACAATAATTAAAAAAATATATAACACATATCTTATACCAGGCTATGCAGAGTTTTTTTTTTTTTTTTTTTTTTTTTTTTTTTTTTATAGGGGACTTAAAGAACTCAGTCAAATAAATGGAAAATGTGTTAGATAATATGAACAATCGCGAAAATCAAATTGCAACCATTTATACTGTAGAACAACTGTAACGCACCCCAATTGTACAGAAATCATGTTGTAGTGCATTTCAGAATTCCATATCAAAGAAAGAAAAATCATGTGTTAAACCTAGGCAATAAAAAAAAATATCCAAAATTTCCATAATACATAACTTTGCCGACCCATTCTTTTCTGCAGATGTGTATATGATCTATGTGTTTGTAAGTATTCTAAATACAATGTTAAAATTTTGCTTAGTTAGAAAAAGTATAACGAAGATTAAAATTCACCTTTAGCAATTTCTAATAATAAACAGAAACGTACTTGAATTCTTTTGTACAGTCCTGTATATTACGTGCAAATATTTATGCGACCGCATATTTAGATTAAATTATTCAAGCAAAAAACCCGATTCAAATTATTGAATTCATATTTCCGGGAATCGCTATTGCACAGGTGACCATATATCCAGTTTATTGTATAGTCCGATACATGATTTATTTTAATTGTACAAACATCTCTTATTATACCAAATGTAGCTGAACTTCAGGATGCATAAATTTTCCTTAAAATACATACGATAATTGAAAAATCTCTTCAGCAATCTTTTCTAAAAGACCATACTTTGGATACAATATCTGAGACCTGGATACAGGTCCAAAATCTTTTATGCGTCTCTGTAGATGAACAACAAATGTGATGCAAATCATACTTAACTGCAAGCATATTGTAGTAAATTTCAGTATTTATCATTGTATTGATTATCTCAGTATATTAATTTCATCATGTTTGAAATAGTGCAACGCAATTAAAATACGCTGGGAATATTTTTCCCCGTAGACTATTTATTATATTACCGACATTTTTCTGTGATTTTGTAAATGAATGTTAAACCTTTTCACCCCATTTTCTACAGAAATCCTGTTTTAGTGCACTTCAGAAACTGATATCAATTTCAATATTATTAATATAACCTTAATAAAATAACCTTATTAAAATACGCTGCAAATGGTTTTTCTTCACAGACCATGATATATTGAAATACTTTTGAGCTCCCTGTACGCACACTATAAGTACTATACTTAACGTAATCGATAGTAACCATGTTCTTGTGAATCTTAAAAATGCATTTAATTTCATTA
The DNA here is from genome assembly GCA_964019185.1 of Maratus speculifer. NCBI lineage: Eukaryota > Metazoa > Arthropoda > Arachnida > Araneae > Salticidae > Maratus > Maratus speculifer. Next base: position 284,236,166 of record OZ025289.1, read on the forward strand.
AATTTAAATTATGTAACATTATCAAAATACACTACAAATGATTATTTCGCCTTAGACCATAATGTAAAATCTCCTTTTGAGTGCTCCTGTGTTTCAGCTATAACTGCCACCTGGTTCATTTTCAATGCCGTACATGCTATGGCAAATCTCAATAACGTATGTTATTTTCGTATGAATCCCACTATAATTACTCAAGTTGAAACACGGACAAACAGACGGCAGATCCCAGGCACTCGGCATCCGGTGTACAGACAGGTTGAAGTCGTAAACACTTTTAGACCATGTTAGAAAGTGTCAAAAAGGGGGTAGTTTCCGTAAAATGAAAAAAAAAAAACAGAATTTTTGAAAATTTGAAAATTTATACTTTGTTTCAGATATGACGTTACATTGATATTTTAAAAATTCTTAATAGAGAGTATTGCTGTGACGTCACAATTGTTAAAAAGTTGAATTTTATAGCCTCGAACCGAAAGAAAGAAAAAGGTTCATTTTTATTACGGATTAATATCTGGAAAAACTACTAAAATATTTATATTCTTGTAAAGTGTGAAGTTATATTCTTGTGAAGTCTTCTAAGTGTAAAAGAAATTTTATATAATTGTCTGCGTGTATAAGAAGAAAAACAGTATGCCTTTGACGTCACAATTTGTAAAATCGCGGTTTTTAACCTCGAACCGAAAAACAGAATAGGGTCCATTTATTTATTTCATTTTGTTTTATCGCGTGAAAATCTTTCAGTTGAAAATTAATTACAGAAGAGAAATAATTATTCCGCTTTTTTTATTTTTTGGCAACGAAAAAAGAAAGATGATTAAATATTATGGAAAATTTTTTAATTTATTCTGTATGAAAAATAGTGAAATGTTGAATTATTAAGAAAAATATTTGAATAAAATAAATAAAAATTAGCCTATGTTCATTTCAGAGCAATAATTTATCTATATACAAAAATTCAAAAACATTAATCCACCTGTTTTGAAGCCAAGTTCATTCCAATTTTCGGACACACTTTCACGTTTATAATATATATAAGGATGAAGCTGTTAAATAAGAAACTAAAGTTTTTATCTTGTAATCAATTAAATATCCCCTCATTGCAATAAATGTTAAAAATTCTAAAATTCATAAGTTATTTTACAAAAAAAAAAAAAAAGCTTTTTACCGTAAAAACATTCAAATACATAAATTTGAGCCACATTGCGGCAGATTTAAATTTTGAAATTAATTTTTTTAATTATTTTTATCATACTCAGCATATAATATAACATCTTTTACGCATAGGTAGGTTTTGGATAATTTTTTAAACTATTATTTTGAATTAAAAATCATCTAGCCAAAATTAGGTCTTTTTTCATTTTTTTTCGAAATTCAACCTCATTGTGGCAGTAGTAAAATTTAAAATTAATTTTTTTAATTATTTTTCCCTTAATCTCCATCCAAGAGAACATCTTTTCCGCATAGGTAGGTTTTGACACTGTGAAAAAAAAAAATTTCGATCCACCCTAATGTATAGTTCAATTACAGGGGCAATCAAAAGTATTCCGTTTCATTACGGTCCACGGGGAAAAATAATTTCAAGTTCATTTTAATGATGTTACTCTCTTTCGAACATAATACAATTCATATGTACTAAAATATATATTCTGTACAATCTGTTGAGGTTTACTACTAGTTACTTCCTGTATAATAGAAAGCATTTAGTATTTACAGGGACACACAAAGGATTTCGGGTACTGTACTGTATCCGAAGTACTGTATATTTTAAAAACTTCGTTATAGTACGAATCGTCATATTTTCTACATCTGACGTGCAATTTCCGACTTGTTCATTTTTGAGGCATTTCTGCGTCTGCGAGCAAGCTTATTATTTTTCCCCGGCTAATTCATAACTGCATTTGTTTTCCTCCTCCTTTAATACATGCGTCTGTAGTCATTTCATATGTCCGTATTAACTCAAACCTGACTTTTCATCATGGATGAAATCAAATAATTCACTATGTCCTTGGTGTTGTTCTCTAGTGATATAAATTAACCAATTGCTGAGTGGGCGTGACGTCCTTTTAAATTCTGTCTTCATGCATAAAATCTTTAATAACTTTTTATCATTAAAGATACTGAATTTTCATCTGTATACTTTTAAAAGATGTAGTTATACTTTAACCTAAAAATCGATGTATTGACTAGGGGTGCACCGAATAGCACTTTGGCCGAGTACCGAGTACTCGGCCATTGCTACTCGGCCGAGTAGATGTGTGTAAGAAAGAACTATCCATCAGGGGTGGCAAATTTCTGCAGGGTGGTTAAAACCAGTGGGTTATAACCCGTTAGAACCGGCATGCCAGAAATTAGTCTGCCAGTAAGTGGCAAAAACTGAGAAATAATACTAAAAAGAACATTAATCTGCAATGATTCATAATTCATGCATGTATTTAATGTATAAACTATTCAATTAAAAATGTAAAATAAAGATTATGAATGTTATTTAAAGTAGCAAAAGTTTCAAAATGATCATATGTACTTTGTTTATATAATAACTAGTGAGCTACGCCCGCTAGCTGGGCCACTTTTTCCAAACGAACCTCGGTATTAAGCAGTATATAATAAGCAAAAAAATTCATTTAATAAGCAAGTCTTGGTGTTCGAATCCTCAAGCACAAAAAAAAGTAAATTAAAGAGCCATGGTCCCGTTAAAAATATGTGATTTCTCACTATGGGCCACGTGCACTTGAAAAAAAAAAAAAAAAAAGATTGTGGATCGGAGCTATGGTCGCTTCGCGCCCATAGTCCCGTTAAAAGTATTTGGTTTTGCACGGTGGGCACTACGCGCCCATGAGACATTTTCTCGTATTTTTTAGTTCATCAGAAGCAGATTTTTACGCAGATTCTGAATATGTAATCAGTTTTTTTCTACTTTAAAAACTGTCTGCATTATGGTTTAAGAAAAAACGCGCAAAAAAAAAAAAAAAAAAAAAAAAAAAAAAACGCAATTAGCGTCGGTAGAAAAAGCGGTTTTCGGCTGTTTCTTCTTTTAGCCAAAGGGGAAAAGTTCAGGTTCTTCACCGCAAGGTGGCGCAGTGCTCTGCTTCGGAGCACCGTTTGGGAGTTGTTTGGGATTTTCCGTTCCGATTCCCAAGGGGTTTTTAATTCATAACTTTTTAAATTTTGGTCCCACGGTTTCGAAAATGCCCGAAATGACTTCCCCGGAATTTTTCCAATTTTTCCAAGACACCTCTCGCGACTTCCAACTCGCCCGCGTTGCGAACTGTAATCGGCTTCAAGCAGACAGACAGAGGCGCACGGATTTTATTAGTATAGATTTTCTGTCACTTGAAAAACAGAAATGTTCATAATGGTGATCTGATGCTGTACTAATTTAACTGTCGATATTATTGTTTTTACGATTGGATTTCGATTTCAAAGTAAAAAAAAAAAGAAATTTACAAAAAATTATGATAGTTTAACATCACTTTTCAGAGTATTTTTAAATAAATATTACACTGCAACAACTTAAAAATTATCTATTACTATTTATAAAGAGAAATGGTTCTTGTGAAAATACATAAGTAAATAATTGTAGCAGAAAAATAACAGAAAAAAAATAATGAAATATCTTTTACAATTATTATACAATATTGAAAGAACAAATTTATTTTTTTTGTGGAAAAAGTAATGATATACTAATAGCATTCCATAATATAGGATTAATTTTGCTAACGATTTTTAATCTAGACTGCTTTTTAATTTGTTCTGAATGAAAGAAAAGTTCAAAAATATTCTTTTAAGACTTCTCATTTACTTGCTAGTAATGTCATTACTGAGGATGTAAAGTTTGAAAAATTTTAGGACTTTCTTGGGAAAATGTTTCCGGGAAAGGAGTCAATTTTGCTACTAAGTGTTGTTATATACGGCACAAAATTTAGATTAATATCAAAAGACATATTTTTTGCCCTTTATTTATGCTCAAATGTCAGTTTTGATCCAATATACTTAGGAAGAAGTAAATAAGCTAGCATAAAAGCTAGCACTGCATTAAGTGAGATTTGAATCTTGCATTTGCGAACTCCCCTGATACTTCCATCATTAAATAAAGTTAGGCAAATTTTATGAGCCTTTGCAATATTGAACAGTCATATTTTTTTACTTTTATCTAAAGCAACAGCAATAGATTTTAACATTTGTAACAAGTATTTAACTTCTTTATAAATCGTGATATTTATTTACAATTTTAACAACTACTATGTCCTTAATATCATTTTCAATTATCTGCAAATAATATGGCTGATTCTTCATGAAAGATTTAAAACTATCAAATTCTAATACAAATTTATTTTTTAATTAAAACTATTCACAATATTTTATTTGTTATTTATCCTGAATAAAATGTATATAAGCATTTAATACTAATAAAAAGGTCTCAGATTATTTCATGAAATGAGTTTATGCCTTTTGTTGCCAGTTTTCTGCCGGCAAAATCCAGCCTTGCTATCCATGCACATGAAGTGAACTTAAGAGTAACATGTCTGTGTAAATATAATAAATATACTTCTTTAACATATAATCATATATTTTTTAATTAACTTTTAAAAAAATTTCAAATTAACTAATTTGAAATTAATTATACTCCCTGTAAATATAATTTTTGAAAATTCAAACAATTTAAAGCATTATTAAAAAAAAAAAAAAAAAAAAAAAAAAAAAAGGAATAAAAGTGATACATAAAAATTAAAATTAACCAATGTAAAATTACTGATACTTCAAATACAAATTCATTTTGATACTTGAAATCTGTATCAAAAATGATTTTTGGTTGCTGTAAGTTTGAATAAATAATAATTAAAAAAAAAAATGTTAAAAGTGTAGCTTGCATTGTTTACAATATGCAACTTACAATGAAATCACATTTATCATCTTATAGGTACAGGCTATTTCAGGCATGTTAGCTATAGCTAAAAACATTGTGTGATGTTTTGACCACTCCATATAGCAGCATGCTCAAATTTTGAAAAGGTTCAGTTTCCTTGCCTGGATCAATCAATTATTAGAGTAATTAACTATAATCAACCATATGATGGAACTCAAAATATTATGTGTTGAAAATATTGCATTAATTAAAACAGCCTCTTTGCGTTTATACTGCTGTAAGTAAAATAAATTTAACCACAGCTCAGTGTCAATTACTGTGAAATGTAATAAAATTGTTATTTCCGTTCAGAGTAATCATAACATTGATGAGCTCAGATAAATAGTAGATCATATTATAAGTAATATCACCAATTTTTAAAACATTGCTACATGATTTGGAAAAAGAAAGTTTCAGTCATTTTGATTGTGGTATAATGAAAAGGAGATTTAAATGCGAACTGCGGGGAAGAATAAGCAGTTTTTTTTTTACACTTTTCCATATTTTGAAGGCATATTTTTATATACTAAGTAAATATTTCTTTTTAAGAGTAATTGCAAACATTTATCAAATAACTTTTACAAATCAGTTATAAATTCCTTTATCTTCAATAATGTTATAAATGAATAAAAAACAATATTTAAAGCATCAAAATATTTTATTTCTTCTTGCAAACTAGTTTTATTAGCCATAGCATACCATCATCAGTGAAAAATATGATGATGACAGTATGCTATATTTATCAAAACTAGTTTGCAAGAAGAAATGAAGTATTTTGATGCTTTAAACGTTCATTTTAATCATTTATAATATACTATGCCAATTAATTTCTCATTGTAATGATAATAATGCTTAAAAAATGAAAGTCTTACTACTGCTCGGTATTGTACTCAGTACTCTGTCCATAATTTGGCCGAACACCGAGTACTCGGCAAATTGGTCGTGTGCACTGAGTACCGAGTACTCGGTACGGCCTTAATTTTAACCATTTTCAAAGTACTGTGTCCCTTTAAGTCGTTCATGGAAACATATTTGTATAAAGAGTCTTGGTTTACAAAATTCTCAGAATTTTTACTTTTGATATTTAACGGTATTTTCTTCCAGTAAAGTTTTTTTTTCTTTGTAATATATATATATATATATATATATATATATATATATATATATATATATATATATATATATATATATATATATATATATATATATATATATATATATATATATATATATATATATAATTCTTTCAAGTAAACCTTATTCTAATGGCATCCCAAGAACCACTTGTGCAGTGAAGCGAAACAGACAAACAGTGTTTAGTTACACACTGCCTTGCAAACCTACACAAAGAAACGGGTTGAGGCTGAAAAAGGAAAGTAAAATAGATAATCAATATATTTGCCGTGACAAGCTTCGTTGATTTGTCAAGCTAGCGTTTTTAATTTCATCCGGCATATATAAATATGATATTGCAAGGCTTTTTTCGATTTTCGTGTTTTTTTTATGCTTAGAGGAAGCTTTAGCATTTTCCAATCTTGAAAACTATTTTAGTAACTTAATTAGGGCATAAGAATATTTCCTTAGAATATGATTTTCTGTCATAATAACCAGTCAAAATGCCCTCGACAGTTTTCTGTATTAGGTGTACAACTAAGTTTTAAAGCCTTTTAATGGGGGACTTAATTCACGCGAAAACATCTGCTCTAAGGAAGAAAAGAAAATCGTTTACATTTCATATATTTAAATTATTTTTTTCCTTTTGCATTGAGTATTTAAGGCCGATCCTTACAAAGGTCGTTTTTTCATTTTTTTTTTTTTTTTTTTTTTTTGAAGTTTTTATAAAAATACTTTAATCTTCGAAACCGGCTCTGAAATGAAAAACATTTTCCTTTTAATTTAATTTTACTTGTTCTTTGTTCTTGAAGATTTTTAAATTTCTCATTACAGTTTGAAATGTTTAAAATAATTTTCAATAATATTATTATCTTATTACTGTTATTTATTTACTTCTTTTTTGTGTGTGTCTGTCTGTAAAAGTTAATTGTTTAGAAAAATAGCACGGGCATAATAACACAAAAGCAACATAAAGAAATAATTATAAAAATTTTACTGTGTTTGCAAAGTATTGGTAATGTTTTCCTCGATTTCCAATTTTTTATATATATTTTTTAAGCATATGCTATTTACTGTAGCTACCATTTTACTTCTGGTTTTTAAAGTCTAAGTTTAGGTTTTCCCCAAGCTAATTATTTTAAACCACAAGTGTTGTGTTCCTTATGAAATGAAACTGAATCCTCTTATACTATTTCCTCAATTTTCCTCTACCAATTTACTTTCTTAGTTGTGACGTAAAAAGTAATCTCACCAGAACCTGTATTATGAAACCTTCGTCGGACCTCCGAGGTCAGTTTTTTTTTCGCCAAAAGTTGTTCTCTTTATTTTCTCCACACCTTTCAATTTTGCTCTAAGTGCAATATTTATTTCCATTTCCTCTTGATCTAGAAAAAAAAAAAAAAAAAAAAAAAAAAAAAAAAAAAAAAAAATCCCTTTTTCCGAGATTAATCAGGTTTGAATCAGTCCATGTTGTACGTGTATTGTCCAATTTATATTAAACGAATGAAAGCTGATCTTGAATGAAAACTGACCTGCATTTAATTTTGTGCCTAATGCTTTATTTAAAGCGGTATCCGTCGTATTTAAATAACTGCATCGCAGTTTATTATTGTCTTTGTGTGTATGTCTGCACGCTCGTTAACAAATGGACATTCGAGTTTAGAATATTGTCCGAATGAATTATTTTATTTGTAGCGTAGTTTATTCACGGTAAACGTGCATCAGGGAAGTTTGTGTCAGTAAAAAATGAATACGCTATTTAAGCGAATCGCATGAGGGGTGAAATAAATAAAAGGAATGTAGGGAAAAAATCACGTTACAGCTGGGTCATTCCGTGTCACTTCATCCAGACCATGTCACCCACCATCACAGATTTCTATGAAATTTCATACACAAAAACAATGTCTAAAGATATGTTGTTACACCAAATTTCAGTTTAAAATAATTATTTTTTCATGAATTACAAGCATTTAAAAATACCCCCTCAGTCGATTTTTCACTGAAAATTATGTTCTGTTACACATGTAATGTTGGATAAAAATGCTTATTTTTCTAAATATTACTAATAAAATTTGATGTATATTTTTTTAGATGTTCTTAATAATGCATTTTATTAAAAGATGGGTTTACAAAACTTTTTAGAAGCCAAATATTATTAAAAAAAATATTTTATCCAAGGAGTTAAGAAAAATAAGGAAATATGCATTTCATTTTTTTTTTACATGTGCTACCCATTTGATTTGGCTGATATTTTTTTTTATACGTAGTTTAGAAGGAAACCTTTTAATAATAAAAAATTAGAAAGGTGTTTTTTGAAATTCTTGAAAAAAAAATTTTTTTGTAAATTTTACAGAATATATCTAAAGCATTATTAAAGATCTAAATTCTTCGTAAATACATGATATAATAATTAAGAAATATTGTAATTAAACTATAATTTTGTTTTTAAAGACTTTTTATGTTGTTTAAATAAATTAAAGTATAAAATTCATATTATTTCTGCTATAGAAAATTAAATTTCCTCTATGTATTCAAATAAAACTTTCGTTATACTAACTGAAAAACAACTAGTAAGTATAAACTGATTTATAAAGCTTTATTCATTCAAACAATCTAAGCTTCATTAAAAAATGTGGAAATTATAAATTTATATAGTTTAAGTTTTGTTTCACATATAGTCTTCAAAATGAAATAAATAAAAATAAAGTAATACAAACATAAATATTCTAACATTTACATCCTTTTATTTAGAATCTAAAACCGTTTAATCAATAAACTATAAGCATAAAAATGCACTGATAAATAAATTTTGAATAGTAATTTGAATATAATTCTAAAAATCATAGAATTAACTTGATGTTTATTTTATTGTAAGGCACACTTATAATCTTATGTATTGCAAAATCATAAACAAATACTTAAAAGCAAACATGCAACAAAAAATAAGAATTATCTATTGAAGAATATATATTTGTTGTCTTCAGCTTTAAGGGGGGGGGGAAATCTCCCCTAACTCCAAACCCCTTAACCACTGTAGCAGCTGGGTTTTTTATGACTTGGTTGTAATATGACACTTCCTGCTAAGATGTTGGGAAAGAAAAATTCGAAACGTCAAGTGATAGCTCATCAGAAGATGATAAAAAACAAATCAAACAAAATGCAGAAGATTTTAAAAATCTTATTTCCCAAATTAAACAAAAAATTGGAGAAGTAAGCAATCGGGAAAAAATTCAGATGTTGACATTAATACCTTTGTCATGGTCTAGGAAAAAAGTTACTGGAACTTTTAAAGTATCAGATTATTTAGTAAGACAATCACGTTCTTTACTTAATCAGAAAGGAATATTATCTTTACCAGAACCAAGGAAAGGCTGGTGAAATAGTTCAAAAAGCTCTCAATTTCTATACGGATGATGAATTTTTTAGGATTATGCCAGGTCAAAAAACTAAAGTCAGCATAAATAAAAATATCTATGAGCAGAAAAGATTGCTACTCTGCAATTTAAGAGAACTATATGCTACTTTTAAAGAACAAAATCCAAACATACACATAGGGTTTTCAAAATTTGCCAGTTTAAGACCAAAACAATGCGTTCTAGCTGGAGCATCAGGAACACATTCTGTATGTGTTTGTTCAATGCATGAAAATGTTCAACTGCTCATGTCGGCAATAAAATTAGAAGAAACATATCATGAATTGATTGAGAAGGCCGTTTGTGATGTGACTAATAGAAAATGCATGCTGAATTTGTGTGAAAAGTGTCCTGGCGTTAAAATCTTAAAGTCATTTCTCGAAGGAAAAATTGAAAACTTTGACCCAAATGATTCAATTGAATATAACCAGTGGGTATCTACTGATAGGTCTGAACTAGTGAGACAAGTCAGCACTATGTCTGAATTTATAGAATTACTTGCAAACAAAATTTCAAAACTTATACCACATTCATTTATTGCCAAAATGCAATCAAATTATTTGAAGGAACAAAAACAAAATTTAGATAATAAAACAGCCTTAATTTTGATGGATTTCAGTGAAAATTATACATTTACTGTACATTTTGACAAAAACTGTCAAGATGCCCCACCTCCTGCAAAAAATAAATAAATAAATAAGTAAATAAAAATAAATAAATCTCGAATCAGTTAGAAAAAATGTAGCAGTAATATATTTTGACAGGATATTGAAGAATGTGTCTAAATGTATATCTCAGGAATCTGGAATGTAGAGGAAGGGGGCCCCACTATGTTATCAATAATAGAATGTACATGAATTGACTGAATATTAATAAAGTCTCCAAATCATCTTTATGATAAATTATTTCTTTAAATGTGTATATGTCTTCAAATTTTTTCATACATGTTATATATATATATATATATATATATATATATATATATATTAAAAAAAAATTCAAATTTTTCAAAAAAGTTTTTTTTTGGGGGGTGGGGGGGGGAGGGTGGAAGGAAAGATTGATAATAAAAGGCTCATAAAAATATTTAACAAAATAAAATGAGTGAAACATCCATAAATATATATGTATTTTTTGAAATTCAACATGAAATGTCAATTTTATATGGATATTCAAAAAATCTCAAAAAAAATTTTTTTTTTCTTAAGTTTTCCAAAAAACATCTCTCTAATTTTTTTACTGTGGAAAGATTGACTAATAAAGAGTTCATAAAAAAATATTTAGCAAAATAAAATGATGAGCACATCTATAAATATTTTTTTGAAATTCATGCATGAAATGTCAATTTTATTTCAAATTCAAAAGTTCAAAATAAAAAAATATTTATTTATCGTAAAAAGAAAATAAAAATTTGTATTACTTTATAAAATATGTAATATAAAAAATGTTCTGCCAAAAATTCTAACCATTTTAATTATTTTGTAAAGAGTTATGAAGTTTTTTCTATAACCATACAGAAAATCAACACTTTAAAAATTTCCATAGAAAAAGAAAAGTGTCACATGTTCAGATGTCTGTAACTTAAAATATTTTAATTGGATTCCATTAAAATTTCACATGGTAACATCTTATACATGTATTTGTTCATGTACCAAGTTTCGTCAAAATCTGAGACGGTGGGTGACATTTCGTAAAATTGTTGGATGATTTGACATGGAATGACCCAGCTATGTATTGAAAGCTAAAATTGAAAAAGCTTTTCCTTCCTATTTTTTCAGCTCATCACAGACTATCAAAGCCTGAGAGCGAAAAGAATGTGCAGGTCCTGCATGTTCTGTATATACCAGTGTTTCCCGACCTTTTTCAGGCCATGCCCCACCAAATCATATCTAAAACCCCGATGACCCATCTCCCCTCTCTCTGAAAAATAATTATATAGTAAGTAATTATATAGTAAATAATTATATAGTAATTATATAATAAGTTAAGTAATTATTAAATTAAGTATAAGTTTAGCAATTATATAGTAACAATTATAGAATTATTGTAGTAATTCTTTCCTAGAATGGCTAAAATTTTCTATCATTAACTATCAGCCAGATTAAGATATTCACTGTAGGATCCTAAAATCACAATCTCTAATAAGACGCGTTTTAATTGGTTGATCAAACGTCCAGTGTCTGGCGATAGTGGCTTGATTTTTTATTCTATCGAAAATCAATTTGAAATATATATTTTTTAAGTTTCAAACAGGAAAATTTATATTGTAAAATGATTTTTAAAATTATTTGTTGCTTCATGTTAGTAAAACAAAAGTATTTAGTTATTTTTTTAGGATCATAAGAGGATGACCCTCAAATTGCCCCCCTGTGGGGCGTGTGCCCCACTTTGGGAACCACTGGTATATACGTACGTATGTAATGCGATAACTCTTGATAGAAACATCCAATTTACTTTAATTTTTTTTTATAAGTTCATTCTGATAAGGCACTTACCTGATTAGTTAGAGGGATTCATTGATTAAACATAAGGAGAGAAACAGAGGGCTTATCCCCCTTAATCTAAATAAGTGTTTTTTTTCATACAGAATTATCCGATTTGCTTCAAATTTGGTACACCTGTTTATTCTGATAAGGCACTCCCCTGATTAGATTTGGAGGATCATTAGTTAAGTATGAATAAGGAGATTTAGAAGCTAATCCCTTCCCCTTAATTTAGCTAAATGTTTTTTTGTCGATGTTTTTTGAAGGGGATTATCTTTTGAAATAAAAGTGTAATATATTCTTTACTTTCCGAAAGGCATTATTCTTTGGAATAAGAGTGTAATATTTTCTTTACTTTTTTTAGGGGTATTATTCTTTGAAATAAGAGTATAATATACAATTAGTGTGAATTGTCTGTGAATTCAGTATCATCAGTTTAACTATGCTTTTTTCTTTTTAATCTTTAATTATTTGACTTAAAAAATTACATTATCTATTTATGTTTCTGCATTTTTAATCAAATTAATCAATTAAGAATCAGTTATTACATGAAGCATCCAAAAAACTTACATTTACATTATTGCATTACGTTTATGTTTTATCTATAACATAATATCTGATAGTTTTGTAAGATCAGTACTCTGAACATAAATTTATTATTATTATTATTATTATTATTATTATTATTATTATTATTATTAATATTATTACTGCTTGTAATTACGCAGACGCACTTACATAGTATTTACATAGGTATTAGATTCATTAATTTAATGTACATTAAATAATCTGGAAACTCAACGTCAAATCATGAAATATATTATTCTCATTATTTCTTCTTATATAATGGCGGGGAACTGATAAGCATTGGATTTTGTATCTCCGATAAGTTTAACTCTCCCCCCTCTACTTTTCTAAGCTGTTTCGATTAATTTAACGTAATTGGATATTTACTATCTATCTGATTGATTTGTGTTCGAAGATTGCATAAATGTGTTATACATCATCAGTATTGTACATTCATTTAGCAAATTTTAATGTATTCTAATTATTACCTATTTTTTCGATATTATACCATAATGACTTATTCTATTTCATTACACCATCGTAAAATTTTATATATTAAATGCGTATAATAAAAAGATACATGTGTAAAAATTACGATGCTTTTATAAGCGCTTCATATCGATCGGAAAAAATCAAATTACATAGTTGAAATACACCAAAGTTTGTCAAGTAAACCTTTATTGCTAATCTTGTAAAACACACATTCGTTAAAAATCATTTAAAAAAGCAGTGATTATTTTGTTATTTTACTTGACCATGTTTTTTAGAAGATTAGACACATGCTCCTGTTCTCAAAGTGGCAGTACGTCTTTTTTGCACCCCATGAAGAAATATTATTTTTTCAAATGTGCGGTGCTTTTTTTCATTTTTCATGGTAAATTTAAGTTCTTTTCTTTGCATTACTAAGTTGAATTTTAAATAGTAGAGAATTCGTTTTTGTAACTCTATAATTGACTTTTTATCAGACAATATTTTTATTTCGATATAAAATTAATTAAACAGAATATCTATGTTTATAAATTTTCGTTAAAAATATATAATTTTCCTTTTCTTTTATCTTTTTTTGATCTTTAAATATAAATTTTGATTTTGGTTAAATAATTAAGGAAAAAAATGATATGATTGTCGTGTGAACATGACATAATTGTCATTGATTTTTCCTTTTTAAATAAAGACTAGAATCAGACGTTTTATTAATCGTTTATTAAATATTTCAGAAATCGAATATTTAGCCAAAAATATCTTTATCAAATATCCCTTCAATATATATATATATATTTCTATATATATATATGTGACGATTTAAGGAGAACTCGACTTATTTCCACTGGTTAAAAAGAAACACGCAGTCATGGCAAGCGAGGGAAAAAACAAAATAAAATAATAAATGTAGAAGATCCAATAATTAGTCATGGGCTGCTGTAAATTCATTTATTAAATTCGTAATAATGCGGAAGGAAAAGCTCCTTTTGCAAAAATTCCATCATTATTTCAGCGAGCTGTCCTCATCGAAGAAGCAACCCAAGAAATCTTCTTTTTCATCTCGAGACTTCCACCTTCTAAACTAAAAAGAACGTTCTGGAACTTTCTGTAACCTCCAAACCATCATTCTTTTATGTAAACAGAATTCTTGTCCAGTTACGAGGCTATTTTAAACAGACGATAAATTTATTTTAAAAAATATTATTTAACCAATTTATAATTGACTCAGAATTTTAAATATCTTACGCAGACGATTTTTATAAATGATTAATTTTAAGAGAAAAAGAAAAGAAATGAATTTATTAATATGCACACATCAAAGGTTGACGTAGGAAAAATAAATAAATAGATAAAATAAAATAATGATATTTTTTGAAAGGTATGGTTTTGAAATAAATTTAATAAGACTTTCTTAAAAAGGGTTGATAAAAACATAGAAGAAATCAGTTTTATTTGGAATATTAAGAAATAAAGTTTTAATTAAGAATATTTTTAATTTAGAGCCATCTTTTTAAATTTACGCATACTGGAATAATGTTTTTTAAGGCAAATTAAGAATTTATATCGTCTGCATAAGGATTAACAGATTAGATTTAGAAACAAGATTTTAATTTAATAATTTGAAGTAAGTACGGAATATTATTATAAGAAAATTAAGATAGTATAAAGGTTAGTTTTGGCGAAAAATTTTAAATTTGTAATATTATCCCCCCTCCCCAAGACTTTGTATGAAATTGATAGTTAAATAAAACTACAAGTTCAGACAACAGAAATATAATAATTTAGAAAAGTTAAATTTTGGAATAAAACTGTCAAACTCAGGAAGCCAAGAGATGGAAGAAAAGAAAATTAACGCAATATAAAAAATATTAGCAATTAAAATAAAATAGTTAAGAGAAAATAATTCTGAATTAAATTTAGGTAGGAGCATTTCCCTGAAAGAAATACAATAATGTTACAACATCACTTACCATTTGTAAGTGCAGAGGAGATAATACATACACTGGTGTCCAAAAGTTAAGCATAATTGGTAATTAAGTAATTATTTTTAAGTAATGAAAGAAATATGAATCGGAATGTGCTGAAACTCCAGGTCTGTAAACAAAATAGTACGCGTCACATATTTTCGCGAAGAGTTTTCCCCGAAATCGAACAGGGGACTGTCAACAAATTGAAAAAGAACGAAGATATTTTGGATAACCCTGTCAAAACTAATGTAGCAAAAGCGTTCAAACTGCACATTATGATTAATTGGCTTATTGTAATGTACTGTGTTAATTTTTACAAGGATAGCATGTATACTCGTAGAGAAATTAAAGTTTTTATAAAAACAGTCCTAAATTTTTCCAAGTTTTTTGCTTATAATTTGCAGAGTTCTTATTATAAAATAATGTTCTTTTCTGAAAATATGACAAACATCATTGTACACAATACCCTGTCATCAGAATTTAAAAATAATAAAAATTGTATGAAAAATGAGTATCTTTATTAAATAATTTTTCATTGCGCATGCGTCAACGATATCAAAATGTCATTTGCATATTGTGTTAGCTAAATGTATAGAGCAACTTCTGTAAAAGTTTCAAAAACATAGCTTGAAAATTCTGAAAATGGGAGCCTATAGAATCAACTCAAAATCCGTTATTCCTAAAGGAAGCAAAAAAATCAGGGGTTTTACCTAAATATAGTTGTGCGTGCAATATTGTGTAGGCACTAAACAATGGAATATTGATACAGCCCCTCATCTTTTTGCTTCATTTAGGGAATAAAAGATTTTGAGTTGATTCTATGGGCTCCCATTTCCAGAATTTTCAAGCTATGTTTTTGAAACTTTTACAGAAGTTGCTCTATACATTTAGCTAACACAATATGCAAATGACAGTTTGATATCGTTGACGCATGCGCAATGAAAAATTATTTACTAAACATACTCATTTTTGATACAATTTTTATTAATTTTAAATTCTTATGACAGGGTATCGTGTACAATGATGTTTGTCATATTTTCAGAAAAGAACATTATTTTATAATAATAACTCTGCAAATTATAAGCAAAAAACTTGGAAAAATTTAGGACTGTTTTTATAAAAACCTTAATTTCTCTACGAGTATACATGCTATCCTTGTAAAAATTAACACAATACATTACAATAAGCCAATTAATCATAATGTGCAGTTTGAACGCTTTTGCTACATTAGTTTTCACAGGGTTATCCAAAAGATCTTCGTTCTTTTTCAATTTGTTGACGGTCCCCTGTTCGATTTCGGGGAAAACTCTTCGCGAAAATATGTGACGCGTGCTATTTTGTTTGCACACCTGGAGTTTCAGCACATTCCGATTCATATTTCTTTCATTACTTAAAAATAATTACTTAATTACCAATTATGCTTAACTTTTGGACACCAGTGTATAATAACAGTAAATAAGTTATGAATATTAATAAGCAAGAGATAAAAATATAATAAAAAACAATAAAAATTCGTTCTCATGGAAGTTTAAATAATTACAATGACTTAATGCATAGTTTATTTTAAATAAGTCCTTTAAATGAAACAAGTCTTTCAATAGTATGTATAAAAGAGTCTTTTCCAATGTTCTCTGAATACAGTCTCTTTAATTAAAAATCTTCAAACCTAGTTTAATCTTTGGTTTTAATGTTATGTTGGATCCAACATCTTTCAGTAATATATCAATTTTTCAATAATAAATAGCATCACTCTCAATATCAATAATAAATAATATAGAAAAATTTAAATAATGACAATAACAACAATAATAAGTAATAATATAATAAGACTTCATATCCTAATATTTTTCAATAAGAGTATAATTAATACTAAACTTCATTATAGAAATCATAATAATAATAATAATAGTAAAACAAGAGTATAATCAAAAGAAAATATCACTATTTGTTTATTATTGATAGGGAAAAAACTGGTTGAGGATAAAAATAATTACATAGCAACTAAATAATTTTCTTATCTTCTAATAGCATAAGAAAGTATTTTTTGCTAGCCGAAAGTATAAATAAAAAAAATCATAATAATGCCAAAATCCAAATAAATTAAATCTAACTATTTAGAAAATGGACTCTCAACCAGTATTTCCTTACAATAATTCCTCTCTGATACTCTTTTACAAAATTGTCAAATTTGGTTATAAGTTCTCAAATGTCAAATGTAGAATACTGTTTTATCTACACATGGTTTATAAACTTCAATAATAGAATACAAATAGGAATAAAAGGTGTCATTCTTAATTGAGAAATGGAAAAAAAAATAGTGTGCTTTTTTGAAAAACTTTTAATAGCTGTAGTTTTCACAATCACTGAAAATCACATATTATGTTATAGGTTTGAGTAGAATCATTAGATTTTATAACTGTTATAACATAAATATCTGCTGAATAAATAGAATAATACTAAGGTCAAATACATGAGTAAATATAGTTAGACTTAAACACCCTTAAATTTAATTTATCAACATCAATTTGAAAGCTTTTACAATCAAAGTGTTCACCTTATGCCTGCATAAGGAGCCCAATTTAACCCCAAAAACTCCCAAAAACAAGTAATATTCTTGTAGGCCTCCAAGAACATACCTGCTGATGTTGAAAATTATGGTGATAAAATATTTAAAGACTAAGAATTAAAATTTAATCTATTGTCTTGACTTTAGTTTGATCTAGTGATTGTGATTGTATCTGAGGTTTTGTTTGTTTTTTGGGTTGCTCATGAAACAGTTTAAAATCTTCGGGTGAAAAATAGGGTCTTAATTTAGAAACATGCACAATAACGGAATTCTGTCCTGTCTCATCATTAAATTTATCTATTTCATAAGTTACATCAGAAAGTTTATTTATAATTTTATATGGTCCAGAGAAAGTAGGTTCTAATTTTCGAGTGTTAGGGTATTTAAATTCTTCATAAATTACAGAGTCTTGTATTTTTAATGGGCATTCAACAAAATTTCGATCATAGAGCCTTTTACTTTTAAGGTGAAATTCATGAGTTCGCGCTTTCGCAATTTTGAGGGCTTTGTCTACTGGTGGGTAATAGTTTTGTTTTAAAGGAGATTCATAAGGCAATTGACCATAAAATAAATAGGCAGGTGGGAATTTGGTGATAGAATGGGGCGTATTGTTGTATTCTTCGATGACTTGGTTTAATAATCTAGTCCAAGGTATTTTAGAAGAAGTGGAATTAACTTTACATTTAAGCCTGGTAACTATAGTCTGATTAACGCGCTCTACCTTTCCATTGGTCTGAGGATGATGTGCGGATGTAAAACGTTGTTGAACATGATGATTTCTAAGGAATTTCTTAAATCTTGGAGATCTGAAAGATTTATGCCTGTCACTAAGTATTTTTTGAGGTGCTTTGATATTGAAAATTTGTTTTAAACAGTTAGTGTATGTTTCAGTGGTAACATTTTTGGAGGGAAAAGCCCAAACAAATCTAGTTGCATGATCTATTATTATGTGTAAGAATTTTTTTGTTGAGTTGTAATAGTTAAATCCACCAACAGTATCAATAGAAAGACATTCAAAAGGTTGATCTGTTGCTGGCATAGCTTGTAATAAGCCGAATCTTTTCTGTTTTGGTTTTTTATTTTTCTGACAGGTATCGCAATGTTTAACAAATTCTGTAATGTCTATTGTCATATTAGGCCAATAATAGTTGGGAGATATTAAATTAAGCATTTTTTGAATCCCTAAATGTCCAAAATTATCATGAGCAATATGGAGTAATTTTTTTCTTAATGACATTGGTACAACAATTTTTTTGAATCCCTTTTTCTGAACTATAATAATTCCATTCTCTTTTTTATATTTTTTGTCACAAACATTGTCTTTGTCTTGCATCTCTATAATTTCTTTCCTATCTAGCAATAAACTAATATGTTGATTAAAATGACAAACAGGATTTCGTGACAACATGTCTGCTTCGACATTTGTTGAACCCTTTTCATATTTTATCTCATAATCAAACATACTAAGTTTGAGCGACCATCTAAAAAGCCTACCTCTTAAGTTTTTAACACTCTTTAACCATACTAGAGATGCGTGGTCCGTATGAATTGTAAACTTGACACCATGAAAGTAATGATAGAATTTGTCAAGAGTATCTATAATAGCTAAACATTCTAATTCAGTTATGAAATAATTTTGCTCATAACTCTTCAAAATTCTAGAATGATAAGCAATAGGATGTAAGAAATTTTCTTTATCAGGTTGTTTTAGAACAGCACCTACTGCTATCTGAGAGGCATCTACAAACATATGTAAAGGTAATTTAGGATCATAAATTTTGAGGATGGGTTTAGCAATTAAAGAACTTTTTAATTTTTCAAAAGACTCCTGGCACTCTGAGTTCCATTCCCATATTGTGTCTTTTTTAAGTAATCGGTTCAGAGGATATCTAATTTCAGCATATTTATTTATGAATTTATGGTAAACATTAATGGAACCTAGAAATCGTTGTAACTCTTTCACATTTGAAGGAGGTTTTAAATTTTTGATGGTTTCAATATTGGCATTTGCTGGTGTTATAGTTCCATTAGTGATTTCATAACCTAAGAAGTTGATTTTATTTTGGCCTAATTTACATTTAGAAAGTTTAAGTTTAATGTTTTCTTGTTTGCAAATGTCAAAAATTTGAGCTAAATGGTTTAAATGTTCTTCTAATGAGGAAGAGAAAATTATAATATCATCAAAATAGTGGCACGCAAAGTCGATTTTATATTTATTAAGGATTCTTCGAATGGTTCTATTGAATATGGGAGGGCCCGTTTTTATGCCAAAAGGGAGCACGAGCCACTCAAAAAGTCCAAAATTGGTTGCAAATGCTAATTTTTCTGTATCGGATGGATGTATTGGTATGTGCCAGTAGCCAGAGGCTAAATCCAAAGTTGAAAAATACTGAGCACTACTCAATTTATCTAAAATTCCATCATACGGGGCAAGGGTTCTGCATCATTTTTAATTATTGCGTTTAATTTTCTATAGTCTATACATAATCGCGTTTTTTTACCTTCCTCTCTTTTCATAACTAGTGTAACAGGGGCAGAATAGGGGCTATTACTTTCCTTTATCAGTCCGGCTGCTAACAATGATTGAATTTGGTTTTTTATTTCTATTTCTTCTAGAGGAGATGTTCGGTAGGGCTTCAAAGATATAGGTAGGTCTGAGTTTAGTATAACGCGTTGTGGTTCAATATTAATCCTACCCACATCATATATATATATATATATATATATATATATATATATATCAATAATATATATATTCAATAATTCAATATATATATATATATATATATATTCCTATTTTCAAAATATCAAGATGTCTGATCTTTTTGATATTTTTCATATATTTGATATTTATTTGCAGAATATCAAGTTTTATATTTTCGATATTTTCAAAGGCATCAAGATGTGTGATATTTTTTTATACTTTTCTATATTTGAAATTTATTTTTAAAATATCATTGTGCAAGATATTTTTGATACTTTCACTCAAAACAAATGTAAATGAAATTTCCAATTGTTATTGAACGTGTCGTTTTGTGGATAACGGCAGAAGGTAGTGTTTCAAAATTGCCGCATGAAGCTTAGACAGTTGGCTCAAGATATCTCATATATTTTTAAAGTCAATTTATAACGATATGACTTATAATGTACGCACGAAATGTTTCACCATATGACTGATTTCGAAAGAGCTCACGTTTTCTCTTTTTTAAGTGCGCTCGTAATTATGTGAATATACATATAGCACCTATAGCTGTTCAATACATCTGTCTGTCCGTCCGCAGGTAACAACTCAAAAACTACCCAACCGAATCATTTGAAATTTAAAATATTTAAATATTAGATGATTTTGTCGAGTCATTTCAAATTTTATGAAAATCGGATGCATACTTCAATTACAGGGACAATCAAAAGGATTCCGATACATTACGGTCAGTGGGGAAAAAAAGTTTTTAGTGCATTTTAATGGTCTTATACTCTTTCGAACATAATAAAATTGATATCCATCTATGAAGTAAGTACTAAAAATATACATTCTGTACAATCTGTGGTGCAAAGAACATTTGTTATTGATTTACAAGGCCAGACAAAAGTATTACATTAACAAAATGGTATAGGGAGACCATTGTTTGGTGCGCGTTTTAATTGCATTAAATTATTTAACATTTTTTAAATGTGATATACGTTGCTGAGGGTTACTACAAGTTATTTCCCGTATAATAGAAATCTGATAGTATTTATAGGGACACACAAAATATTTTGGCTTTTATACTGTATCTGAAATACTGCATAATATTACACTAAGATCTGGATATATTTATGTGCGTTGGTATTATATAAATGCGTTTCACCTAAGTCATCGTTGAGTCTGTCCGTCCGTCCGTCCGACCACATGTAAGAGAACCTAAAATACCCAACCAAATCGTTTGAGATTTAAAATATATAGTTGTGCATCATTTTGACGAGTAAATTCAAATTTTATGAAAATCGGATGTATAGTTTAATTACACGGATAATCGAAAGTATTCCATCACATTACGGTCAATAGGAAAAAATAGTTTCAAGTAAATTTTAATCATGTTACATTCTTTAGATTATAATAGAATCGACATGAATCTATGAAGTAGATACTAAAATATACATTCTGTACAGTCTATGATACAAAAAATATTTATATTAATTTACAAGGCTACTCAAAAGTATTCCACTGCATTATGGTATACGGAGAAATATTGTTTGGGGCGTGTTTTAATAATATTAAACTATTTCATATTTTATGAAATTGATATAGTTGCTGCGGTTTATTTAAATTACTTCCTGTATAATAGAAAGCATATAGAATTTACAGGAACACACAAAAGATTTCGACCACTATACTGCATACTATAACAGCATGATCTGATTATTTTTAATTTTTGTTGAAGTACGAACACACCTCATTTGCGATGCTTTACGTGCAATTTCCAGCTTGTTTCTGTTGGTGTTTGGCCAAAAACGCAAATATTGTTGTCGACCAAAGGTCGTACTCGCCTTGTGTGGCCTCTTATGACTTTTTCCTGTACACAAAGCTAAAATTACCACTTCACATCGAGAAAATGTTTGTTTCAATTGAAGCTATAAAAGTAAATTTGCAGAAGGAACAAAAATCCTTGCGAAAATCTACGTACGTTAAAAGTATGGAAAATTGGGTCCTGCTTGTGCATAGTTGTATTAAACTCGCTGGGGTCCACTTTTAATAATGGCAAAAAAGAAAAAAAGAAAAAAATCGATGATTTTTTTTAAAAACAATTCCGGGTATTTTTTTACGCAGAAAGTAGTTTTAAAAGTTTTATTGTATTTTAATACTTTATTTACTTTCAGATTTTTTCCTATTAAATATTCGAAAGAAGAATTAATAACTATATTAAATAGATTAACCTTAATAACTAGCATTTAACTATTTAGACCGGAAAAAGATTATTTGTTTCAAAATCCAATTTCAATTATCAGAAAAAACTGATAATTTCTGTCTATAATATTTTCTTCATAAATTACCTGATATGAATCCTTTTACGTGGAACGATATACACTTACTGTGCCTTGAAATAAATAGTTATATAATAATAAAAATTTAGATCCTAATTTTACAGAGCTGAAATGTTTCCACTTTGTAAAAATGGCCTTTTCTGAAGAAAAGCCACTTTCAGTCATATAGTTAAAACATTTTTCTAAAATTATGACGTTATTTTCAATGAATTTTCACTCTATCTGGACAGAAATTAAGACCTATTAACTAGTAAATCTGCAGATCAAGAGCCTCAACGTCAGCTTTTCACTTCTTTTTTTAAAACACACTTAGCGTCGTAATATTCAACTTCCTGGAAACTGTAATTTAAAATTTTCGAATTACGTAATTATTTATAAGAATAAAATAAGAATAAGAAATTTGAAGCCATCAAAAGCCGTTAAATTAAAGATTTAGTTATGTTAGGATATTCTGAAAAATTCATGATCTATTATTTTTGTTTTTTTATTATACCACAGTAGATTTCCGCCCCCTTGAACCCCCCGTAGTCTCATTAAATTTAAATTTCTAACTTTCTAACAATCTGCTAATGGTTATCGTATATCTTGTATTTTTTCTACATTTTGATTTATAAGGATAAGTGAGAAGTTTTAATAAGCATTTTTCATTATCCTCATACTTCTAGATACCTGCCCACCAAAACCACCTAAATCTGATGTATCAGGAACTTTTGAAAGTGTAAACTCAGTAATCTAAGGTTTTACAATTTTGTTTACGAAAAAAAGAAGTTTTGATTGCATTTTGTGGCAGTTATCGGGGACTGACAGATAGACAGAAGAATAGACTGAGAGTGGAAAACAATAAATTTTGCATCGCCAAAATAAGCCTTCGCAGAAGTTTCGGCAATGACGTCATTATTCATGAGTTATTGCTGTCCATGTTTCTTGTATTTTTAACGATAACTATAAAATACCTATTTTATTTCAATTATGACGTCAAATTTTATCAATTGAAATATTTGTTAAAAATATAATTATTTTTTATTTCTTTTACTTCTAATTATGCCCCCATTTTTGTCAGAAAAATTCTTATTAACGAAACAAATTTCCGTGTTTAATATTTAACAAAGTACTATTTTTATTTTTATTTTAATTCTGACGTCATATTTATTTTTTCTTAGTTTAATTTTTCGAATGGAAATTGCTCAATTGAAACTTATTGCCGTTGAAAAATTATTCCAGATTTTTTTTTTTGGCAACGATAAAGGAAATTGATTAAATTTTATCTAAAAAATCGCTCTTGATTCTGTATGAAAAAGAAGGAAATTTTGAATTATTAAGGAAAATATTTGAATAAAATTAATAAAACATAGCCTGTATTCTTTTCTGGGCAATGTTATATTTATCAGCAAAGATACAAAGACATTAATTAATTCATCAGTTTTGACTTTGACTTTAAATTTTCGTACACGTTTTCAAATTTATAGCATTAAAATATAATAAGGATCAGGATGAATGGTTGCTTAGCAACCCTTAAGAGAAAATAAAGAAAAAGAAATAAATACATTTGAAATAAATAAATATCTAAAACAAATTAGTTTATATTATTGGAACACATTTACAAAAAATCTCCAAAATTTACAGTAATAACTTTAAAAATCTGACAAATGTGTGGTGTATTTAACTGTAACCGGAACTTAAGTAAAAATGTAAATAGAATGTTTTTATGTAAGCGGCAATTGTGTTCTATGCCGATTGTGTGTATCTGTGATCGTCTGCTGTAAATAATGTGTCCGTATTAAATAAGTTCTTTTAGTAAGATGAAAGTTTTATTCTTCCAAAGTATATATATCTTGCTAATGATGTTAAATCGATATTTAATTCACATATTAAAATAATATGTGATATCTGGCGACGATGTATGGAATGAAAAAGTATCGGATCCATGTAGGGGAAGATGGGGATACTTGAGCCATTTTTTGAATTTTATTTTTTTTTTAATTTTTTATATTTTTTTAGAATAAAATAAAATATTGAAAATGAAAATTTGATATTTTTTCTTCAACTAAAAACCACTTTCAATTAATTTTGAACTATTTTTCTATGTATAATAAATGTTTATTTTTTGTTTTACATCGTGGCTCAAGTATCCCCATGGCGGGGATACTTGAGCCATAGTGAAGGGATACTTGAGCCACTAAGGAAAAATACCTACAAAAGTAATTTTTTTCGCTTTATTTTTGCACAAACCTTTTACAGAATGATAAATTATAAAACGTAAAGTCATTCAAAACCAATTGAGAAAACAAAGCTAATAATACGATCATTTTTTGTCGTTAAAACTGGTTGTCGGAGGATAATTTCAACTTGAGTTATAACGACGGTAGAAACATCCTCAGTTCAGAGCCATTTAAATTTGGAATCTGCAATTCTTCGGGCAAATTTCATTTTCAAAATATTGAGCACTTATCCAACAAATATTTTTACAGTTTTCTTTCTGGCATATTTTATTAGTAACCAACCATCAATAGAAGGTTTTCTTTTCACATCATCACCATCATTGACAGAATTTTCCTCTAATGATATTGTCGAACTCATGCTTTTAATTTAGTAGCTGTCGGAATTTAAGCCAGATGTATCATTCTACTATTTCAAACACTTTTTTGATTTCACAGGAAAAGATTTTGTCTTCCTCTTTGGCTCCATGCAGGTAAGTTTGAACTGGGATTTTTGTTGCTTTTTTTGTTTTTTGTGCGCTCTTTTTACCAATTTTTCTTCAATTTTCTTAGTTAAAAAAAAGTTACAGCAACAGAGGTTACGATTTCAATATAAAATATTAATCTTAATATGTTATATTAAAAAATAAATATTTTAATATGTTGGACCTAACTAATTAAAGTATTAGAGATTATAGTCTGTAAAACCGTTTTAAAAAGTTATTTTAATTTAATGAAAGTTAAATTGAAAACTATGTTTACATTTATCTAGACAGGCTATTTTGTTAGTCAAAATGAAAAATAAAATAGATATTTTCATTTAAAAAATATACATTTTTAAACATTTTTAGGTCGTTATTTTTTTAAGGAAAAAAAATAATAAAATGAAAAATTATTCTCCCTTTTATCCAGAAAAATATCTATTAGTGAATATAAGGATGGAATTTTATTTTTTGTTTGTTTCACCCATGTTTAATTTCTAGTGGGGATGGTTGAGAGATGGCTCAAGTATCCCCACTCTCATTGGCTCAAGTATCCCCACTATCACTATTTTTGTTTCCCAGAGTTTTACTAAATAAAGCATGCAGCTATTAGAACTATTTTAGACTCAAAATACAATTGAAATTATGCTTATTGATTGTATGTATATAGTTGCAACTTTAAACAAAACTTTGATTACAAAAAAACAAAAAAGCCATGCACCCAAATATTTACTTGAGAAAGGGAAAAGACAACTATTAATCACTATATTTTCAAAATGGTACCAAGATGTGTGATTTCTTTTTTACATGTTCAGAACAATAAATATGTTATCATATTGGCAGTTTTAGAAAGAAAAATTAATCAACTGTAGAGATAATAGGGGTGGCTCAAGTATCCCCTATGCTCAAGTATCCCCACTCTCCCCTACATTAGATGCTGAAGACTGCCAAGGTAAAAAATTCTTTTTGTATTTATCTTTAAAGAAGATTAAAAATGGAGCAGTTGGTTCAAAGTTTAATTGAACAAAATAAAATTTTATTAGAGAAATTAACCTCTTTTGCCGATCCAAAAACGCAAGAAGCTAAAGTTTCAGTTCAATTTGAAAAATTTGATGAGACAGATGAAGCTTTTGATTCTTTTTTAGAACGCTTCGAAGCTTTCATGGATATTCAAAATGTTCCGGATGGCAAACGTGGGAAAGTTTTTATTTCTAGTTTGTCAGCAAAATTATATAATTTGTTGAAAAACCTGCTAGCTCCTGACAATCCTTCCGATAAAGATTACCTTATTCTAAAAAATACATTAAAAGCTCATCTCACTCCGACGCCGCTTATAATTCCTAGTAGGCATGTGTTTCTAAATCGTAAGCAACGGGAGGGGGAAAGTGTCAGTGCTTTTATGGCTGAACTTCGCTCCTTGGCAATTCCTTGTCAATATAAACAGGAAATGTTGAACACGATGTTACGGGATGTTTTCGTAAGCGGGCTAAGGGATAGAGCAATATTAGATAGACTTTTTGAGGAAGATGATATAGATATTGAGAATACCTTGAAAATTGCTTTAGCTATGGAGAAAGCTATGAAAGGGGCAAATGAGATAATGGGTAAATCTTTAGAAATTAAAGAATTTAGCGTGAGGAAAAATAATGAGCAGTCAAAATTTGTTTCGCAAAAGAAAAACTTTGGAAGACAAAATCTTTCGGGAAAGAAAGTAAAAACGAGCTGTACACGGTGTACAGCAACGGATCACGATAAACATTCCTGCAGATTTAAATTAGCTAAGTGTAATTTTTGTCAAAAAATCGGGCACATTCGAAAGGCTTGTTTTGCAGCGAAAAAAGGGTTAAAAGGGAACACGGTAAAACAAAAGCAGGTAAATACCCTGTATTCTAGTGAAAATGTTATCCCAATGTATTCTTTTGATTTGAACTCGCTGAAAGAGGAGGAGCAAAGAAAACCTCCAATTATGTTAACAGTAAATATTGAAAATAAACCTGTGAGTATGGAACTTGATACTGGAGGGGCCGTCTCGGTAATGAGCATTAAAAAATTTCGTGAGATTTCGAAAAAAAGAATTCAACCCACAAAAGTAGTTTTTAAAACATACAAAGGTGAAATAATTGTACCTTTGGGTTTTGTCACTGTTGATGTTGAATACAAAAATCAAAAATTTAAATTAAATTTGTATATTGTTAAGGAAAATTTGGATACAATTTTTGGGCGCGAATGGCTATATAGTATAAATTTGGACTGGAATTCTATAAAAGCTGTAAGAACATCCTATGACGATAATTTGAGTAAATTGTTAGAAGAGTATAAAGAGCTTTTTGACGATAAGTTAGGGGAAATTAATAATTATGAAGTAAAGTTGGAACTTAAATCTGATGCAGTGCCAAAATTTTGTAGAGCTAGACCTGTACCCTTTTCTTCAAAAGACAGGATTGAACAAGAAATTGGTAGGCTTGAAAAGGAAGGCATCATAGAGAGAGTAGAGACCTCTGATTGGGCAACACCAGTTGTCACGGTTGTAAAAACAGATGGGTCTATACGCCTATGTGCAGATTATTCTGTTACCGTAAACCAAAATATTATGGTACAACAACATCCTTTACCAAAATTAGAGGAAATTTTTTCAAGTTTAAATGGGGGTAAACATTTTTCAAAAATCGATTTTAAACATGCATATTTACAAATGAAAGTACATCCAGATAGTCAAAAGATCTTAACGACAAATACACATAAGGGATTATATGTATGTAAAAGACTTATGTATGGTTTAAATTCTGCTCCAGCAATTTGGCAAAGATATATTGATGGTCTTTTCCAGGGGATGGAAGGAATCAAAGTTTTTATGGATGATGTTAGAGTGACTGGATCAGAGGATAAATCACACTTAGAGGCTTTAAGAAATTTTTTTCAGAAATGTAAAGACCATGGGCTAAAATTAAATTTAGATAAGAGTAAATTTTTTCAAGAAGAAATTCAATTTTTAGGGCACAAAATCGATGCAAACGGTATACATAAGACTGATGAGAAAATTTCTGCGATTTCAAAAGCTCCTAGACCCACTAACGTACAGGAAGTACAAAGTTTTTTAGGGCTTGTTAACTTTTATGGAAAATTTTGTCCTAATTTGGCTACAATAGCGAATCCTTTGTATAAACTAACACAGAAAGGTGTGAAATGGGTTTGGTCAAAGGATTGTCAGGAAGCTTTTGAAAAAATTAAAAATGAAATTTGTTCTCCGCGTGTCCTAATGCATTATGATCCATCACTGCCATTGATATTGGCAACTGACGCATCTCCTGTAGGAGTAGGGGCGGTTCTTTCCCACTCTTTACCTGATGGAACAGAAAGACCAATAGCTTTCGCCTCCAGAACCCTCACAAAAACTGAGCAAAAATACGCTCAGATTGATAAAGAAGCACTAGCA
Organism: Maratus speculifer; assembly: GCA_964019185.1. Taxonomy (NCBI): domain Eukaryota; kingdom Metazoa; phylum Arthropoda; class Arachnida; order Araneae; family Salticidae; genus Maratus; species Maratus speculifer. The sequence goes on from OZ025289.1 coordinate 284,264,787, forward strand.
ATTGTGTGGGGTGTCAAGAAATTTTATCTTTACCTAAAAGGGAGACGATTCACATTATTAACTGATCACCAACCTTTAGTAGCCATCTTCGGATCGAAGAAAGGTCTTCCAGTTCTGGCAGCGACAAGATTGTTACATTATTCTTTAGTATTACAATCTTTCCAGTTTGACATTAAGTATCGTCATACAAAAAAACATGGTAACGCTGACTTTCTGTCTAGGCTGCCGTCCACCTCTGAACAGCTAGACGTTAAAGATGAAATTGATCTATTTCAGTTAGCACAAATAGAAACTCTTCCTATCACAGCTAGAGACTTAGCCAAAGAAACTCTGTTGGATGCAGACCTCGCCCCATTGCTTAATATTTTACAGAATGGAGGAATTTTAAGAGGGAGAGAAGCAGAATATAGTCTACAAGATGGTTGTGTCATGTTAGGCCAGCGTGTGTGCGTTCCCAAAAAATATCAGGCTCAGGTGCTTGAAGAATTACATCATGGTCATCTGGGTGCTGTTAAGATGAAAGCTATCGCTAGATCGTATGTTTATTGGAAGAACATCGATAAGGATATAGAAAATTGCTCAAGGAATTGTGTAGACTGTGCTCGGTACAAAACCGACCCACAGAGAGTAAAGGTGCATTGCTGGGAGTATCCTAGTGCACCGTGGCAACGTATTCACATAGATTTTGCTGGGCCTATCTTTGAATATATGTTCCTGATTATAGTAGATGCTCATTCCAAATGGTTAGAAGCTTATCCAATGAAATCCACCACAGCAACCAAAACCATCGAATGCTTAAGAGATTGTTTCGCTCGATTTGGATTGCCACTCATGCTGGTAAGTGACAACGGTCCACAGTTTACATCATTTGAATTTGAGATGTTTATGCGTAATAACGGCATTAAACACAAGACCACTGCGCCATTTAAACCATCTAGCAATGGGCAGGCCGAAAGATACGTCTTTACAGTCAAACAATCTCTAAGAGCAATGCAAAATTATAGTGGCACAATACAACAAAAATTAAGTACGTTCCTTATGCAATACAGAAAAGCTCCAAACCTCACGACACTTCATAGTCCAGCCATGCTTATGTTGAAAAGAGAGATTCGGACGAGAATGGATCTGCTGCGTCCTGATCTTAAGAGTAGAGTGGAAGAAAAAGTTCGTAAAGGAACTTATGAATTCTCGGATAGAGGATTCCAAATTGGCGACAATGTCGCTGTACGAAATTACCGACAAGGCGACAAGAGATGGAGGTTTGGAAAAGTCGTTAGAAAAGATGGACAGCTACATTACACTGTCGATGTAAATGGTCAATTGTGGCGTAGACATGTAGATCAAATACGGGATGGAGGAGACATAGAGGAAAAAGAAAGCGAGCTTCGTCGATTGTTTTCAAAACCTGCCATTCCTGTGCAAAATGCTGATGTTCCGACAACTAGTGCTGAGTTACCACAATCACCTACTAGTGTGGAGGCGGAGACGACTGATGCAACGCCAGTCTCAATTACTACACCAGAGCATGCTCCACTCAGTGTCCACGGTTCAACTCCAACACCACAACCAGTTCGCCGATCTACTAGAATCCGGAGACCTCCTCAGCGATTGGACTTGTAGTGATAGTTTAGGAAGGGAGGAGATGTGGTGTATTTAACTGTAACCGCAACTTAAGTAAAAATGTAAATAGAATGTTTTTATGTAAGCGGCAATTGTGTTCTATGCCGATTGTGTGTATCTGTGATCGTCTGCTGTAAATTATGTGTCCGTATTAAATAAGTTCTTTTAGTAAGATGAAAGTTTTATTCTTCCAAAGTATATATATCTTGCTAATGATGTTAAATCGATATTTAGTTCACATATTAAAATAATATGTGATAAAATGCATAAACAAAATTTCAAAACAATATGAATAATTTAACTGATAAATTTCAGTGTCCATTTATCATTGAATTCCATTAATGAAATGTGTCATTTCCTCTCAAGGAAAAAAAAAAAAAATTGAAAATCATTGGATTTGCCATAGAAAAGCATTATTGCGCAAAATAAAATATTCTATATTTTACGAACGAATGAATCAAATCTAACAAAAAACTATACAGCTTAATCCCAGTGCCTCACTAACATACCCACTTAATTTCAAGTCAATCGGATGTTTTTTGCGTTAGTTATCGCGGAACAGACAGTCTGACTGACAGACAGACAGACAGACAGAAACCAAAAAATTTCGTGTCTCCAACGTAAGCCTTCACTGACGTTTCGGCAATTATATATATTTTATGTTTCAAACTATTCGGTTCGGTAGTTTTTGAGTTGCTACATGCGAACAGAGGGACGGACGGACAGAGAGACGAATGCGCAACTCGGGAACCCGGGATTCTTTTCCCTTCAATTCAAAACAAAAGCGACTTTTCTAAGTATCCGGGATCGGAGGAGATAGCGTTACATACATACATACATACGGTCGGATTTTAATAGTGTAGATTCTTGGTTGTAAATTTTAATTTGCTGACAGATGATTTTCGCTTCTGTTGAAAAAATTCATTAATGAAACGTCAATGTTTGAAAATATATTTTTAGTTTTAGAAAATTTATTTTAATTTTTATACCATCTGCACAAATTGAAACTTAATTCTTTTTAACTTTAAAGAAAAAAATAGCTTCAAAAATACATTAATCAGTTTTATTTTCCCCTTTTTTCCGACAAAAAAAAGCCTTCCACTGCTAATTTTTAGTTTTTAATGAAGTTTTTTATCTGTATGTAACTTATAATTTAGTATTCGTAAAAAATATTTCTTATCCATTTTAAATATGACGCCATTATTTTTCTAACTCCATGAATTACTGCTATCCATGTCCCGTTTATTTTTAACGACTACTATAAAATACCTCTTTTATTTCAATTATGACGTCATAATTTACCAAATAAATATTTTATTTAAAATATTTTTATTCCTTTTATTTTTAATTATGTCGCCATATTGACAAAAAAATTCATGTTAACGAAACAAATATCAGTGTTTAATATTTAACAAAAAATAGTATATTTATTTTTATTGCAAATACGACGTCATATTTATTTTTTTCTTTTAAATTTTCCTTAGTTTCAGTTTTCGCATGGAAATTGCTCTATTGAAAATTTATCGTCGCTGAAAAATTAATATTCGAAATTTTGATTTTCTTGGCAACGGAAAGAAAATTGATTAAATTTTATCTAAAAAATGCCGATTGGTTATGCATGAAAAATAATGAAATTCAGAATTATTAACGAAAATATTCGAATAAAATAAATAATACATAGCCTTTGTTCTTTTCTGGCTATAATTATCTATACGCAAAGATACAAAGTTGAAGTTATGCTATTGAAGCATTGAAGTTATGTTATTCAAACTTCCGTACACATTTTAAAATTTATAATATTATAAGAATAAGAATTAGGATAAATGGTTGCTTAGCGACTATTAAAAGAAATGAAGAAAACGAAATAAATGCATTTGAAATAAGTAAATCTCTAAAACAAATTAGCTTATATTATTGGAACACATTTATAAAAAATGGCCAAGATTTACAGCAATAATTTAAAAAATCTGACATATGCATAGATAAAATTTCAAAACAATATGAATAATTTAAGCCCCGTACTGGCAAATTTCAGTATCCATTTATCGTTGAATTCCATTAATCAAATGAGTCATTTTCTCTCAACAAATAAAAATTTGAAAATCGTTGGATTTGCCATAGAAAAACATTATTGCGCAAAATAAAATATTCTATATTTTACGAACGAATTAATAAAATATAACAAAAAACTATACAGCTAAATCCGAGTGCCTTACCAATATACACACTTAATTTCAAGTCTTTCGGATGTTTTTTGCGGTAGTTATCGCGGAACAGACAGACTGACAAACTGACAGACAGACAGAAACCAAAAAAATTCGTGTCTCCACAGTAAGCCTTCACTGACGTTTCGGCAATTAAATTAAAATAAATATTGATACTCAATTTAAATATAAATATTTCGCCATTTTTTAGCAACATCCGATACTTAAATTTCCCCATGGTTTTATTAGAGGGGCTGTGCAAATATATAGCGTAATCAACTTTTTGGTAATTTTCAACCTCCCCCTCCCTCTTTCGATATCATACGTTATCAGCCTTCGACCCCCCCCCCCCCCCCCTCTCTCCGTAGTAATGATATCGTTGTCATTAATTTTATCGTTTTACATATATGTTTTTGATTTTTAGAATTAGTTTTGATTTTTAGAAAAGTGATATTCAAAACTGGTTACATTTATTTTTCGCATATTTTATTGATTCAAATGAAGCGAAGTAAAGTCTTATTGCGTTTGCACCGAACGAAGGAAACGTAGAGGGTAGACAGAAATTTCTATCAACAAAGCAAGTGGGAAAGACTCTTTCTCTTTTATTTATTAGTTAACACAAGCTTCATTTCAAATATACTTCACGTACGGTTTCTCGAACCTTGATTATGTATGCCTGCACATATGAAAAAGAATAGCAATGTCAAACGTTGGGGCATTCCAAATTTTAGAATTAAATAATTTTATAATAATTTAATGATTTTAATAATAACTTTGTATTTTCATAAAAAATAGATAATCGATTTAAAAAAACCGCGACTTTAACTGAAGATTATAATAAAAATGAAAAGAGAAAAATTTGATTGGATCAAAAACGATATCGGTATCAAAATACTACCCCTCCCCCCTCTCTCTTAAAATGATAGCGTTATATATGCACAGCCCTAAAGTAATAAAATTAGCTCCAATTTATTACATTGCTAAAAAAAAAAAAAAAAAAAAAAAAAAAAAAAAAAAGTTTTACTAAATTAGGTCACGTTCTAATTAAATAGTCTGTTAACAATAAATTTTTTGTATTGAATAGTTCATTAAAAAAATATATATAAATTTATCGGTTTTTTATTTCGAGGAGGGGGGTGTGTAAAAAAATGGAGGAAAAACGGCTTAAATAACAAAGCTAATGATGGATTTGTACGAAAATGAAAAACAGCTCTTATGACAATGGACTGTAACATATCAAATGAGATTTCAAGGCAATTTCAAACACATGCATATATAGCGACGTTTCCGAAAAACACCAAATAAATGGGTAAATGTGATCGAAGATAGCACAGAAAATTTCTTTTAATATTCCTTTCAAAACGCTATCATTTACTAACAAATAATAATAATAATAATAATAATTTATAATTATTAAATCTTTAGATAGATGACATTACCATTACATATAATTTTATAGTAATTATATTATAAAAGGATGTTATTGTTTAATCAAATTAAAAATATCAAAATCAAATTACATAAATAAAAAAAAAAAATTAGGAAATTTTAAAATTTAGCGGAGGATTAAGTAATATTTAAAATTTCTAAAAATAGACAAAAATAATGCTTATACGAAATTTAAAATGCTTAAATTTCTCAAGAATTTTTTTAATCGGATATTCAAGCAAAATTTAAAATTTCGATTTCCTCAAAACAAAATAAATTGTTTAGATGAAATATAAAATTCCAAAATTTCAAAAAATTAGCGGGAGTTGAGTTTAAACAAAATATAAATTTTTGCAACTTAAAAAAGAAAAAAAATTAAATAAAAATAAATAAATAAATAAATAAAATGATAAAATATTTTACAACAGCTTTCAAATTCCAACATTGAGTTTTGAACTGGGAATCTATTGATTAGCAGTCTAATTCGTTACCACAGAGTAACGCAGTTTGTGCTAAAAAGACTGATGTTATATTTTATTATATATTGTGTTTTATTTAAAATATAAATTACATAAATGGTAAAGTGCCATTAAATTAATTCAATTAATTAAAATAATTAAAATAATATAAAACTGTTTCAAAGTTTTATGTTTTGCCAGATCGGAGATTTTCAGCTATAAGTATAAGTAAGAAAGACAGCCAGGGGTGCAGAATATGTCCAATCCGGCGATCTAGGATCGCGGGAAATTTTGGCCATCTAGGGAAATTTTGCACAAAAATATACAATTGATTTTGATTTTAACAATGAATTACATAATTACTGATGTCAGAAAAATTCCTACTGCAATTAGAAATATCCGTATGGTGACCGTTACAAAATTGATCTCGGAATAATATACACTCACGCATATATTAAGAAAGTTTAGGGGGAAAATCTATATCTATGGTTATACAGAATTTATGTAAATCTATAAACATACATGTTACTTTTCCACGGAAATGGTAAATTCTGTTTTTTTGGCACTATATTTTATCAATCCTGGTATCGACACAAATATGTATTAAAATTTTGACATTTTTGATGAGAGGAGGGGTTAGGTAGTGGTAGTGGTAGTGGTTAGTGGATGAAATACGACAAAAATACGAGCATGACCCGTGCCAAATTGAGAAAAATTCTTCAAAGTATCACAGAAAACCCCCTAAAAATTGTCGAAGTGTCACAAAAAAATTAAGACTTTCGTCAACGAATAACGAAAAAATGCAATTTTTATCCAAAATCAGGGAGAAAATGCGATTTCCGTCAAAGGATCGCAGGTGAAAATGGGATTTCATCGAAGGATTGCAGGAGAAAATGGGATTTCCTTCGAAGGATTGCGACAAAAATGACATTTTTGTCAAAGGATTGCCACAAATGACATTTCCTGCAAAGGACGTGATTTTTGGGAAAGATTACGAAAAATATGAAAATTTTTTAAAGGATTGTGAAAAAAATGACAATTTCTTCAAGGGGTCGTGTAAATATACGATTTTAATAAAAAAAATCACGTAAAATACGTAATTTTCGGCGAAAGATCGTGTAATATACAAATTTCTTTGAAAGATCATTGAAAAAATGCGAATTTTGTCAAAGAACCGCAAAAAATGCGAATTCCGTCGAAGAAATGTGAAGAACTTCGATTTTTGTTAAATGATCATGGAAAATTACTTGAATTTCATCAAAAGGTCGTGTAAAAAATACACTTTTTGGAAGAAGATCGTGAAAATATGTGAATTTTGTTAAATGATTGTGGAAAACACTGGAATTTTGGCGAAAGATCGTGAAAAATACGCGAATTTTGGCGGTGAGAAAGACCTCGAATTTTGTTGGAGGATTGTGAAAAACTAAGTTTTGTCAAAGGATCGCGTAAAAAATGCGAATTTCGTCAAAACATGAAGGAAAAAGCTAATTTCATCAAAAGTCCGTTAGGTTGTAAAAGTTATGTTTTTTCTTTGCTGTGCCTGTATCATGTCTGTATAACGTATCGTAAAATTTGGGGAAATTTTTATATGGATTGGGGGAAATGTTGGGAGCAAAAACATTTTCTGCACCCCTTCAGAGGACGAGAGTGAATCGAATATAATTTCATCAGATGAACGAAGCCCTATAAATAAACTCTAAAAACAGAAAAAAAAAAAAAAAAAAAAAAAAAAAAGCAAACGCGGATTTAGGAAGCTTGAAGATGTAATAAAGAATACTGCCCAGTTAAACTGATGGCATTGAGCTCACAGGCTACAAATACTAATTGTACATTAAAGCCTTATATTTTCAAGGGTTAATTCCGTTCGAAAAAAAAATTAAGAAGGGGAAACAGCTCTCCCCTTTCCTCTTTTTTTATACTTAATCATTGAACCTCCTATACTATCAAAGACATGCTTTATCATATAAAAAATCTATATCCAAAATTCAGAGCAAATTAGATAATTCTTAATAAAAACCCATTTAGCATTTATATAATTTAAAAGGAGTTATCCCCTTCTTTTATACTTAACCATTAAACTTCGAAAACGATTCAGAGATTTGAACGAAATCTGAAAATTCTGCTTGAAAAACCTATTTATATAAATTAAGAGGGGGGGGGGCATTAGAACCCCTGTTGCCCCTATTTATACTTATTCAATGAACACCTAATAGCAGTCACGGAATCGCCTCATCAGAATGATCCTAATCTAAATTTTGAACGAAAACTTAATTCTGCATGAAAATCCCATTTATATCAACTAACGGGGGGGGGGGCATTAGAACCCCTGTTCCCCCTATTTATACTTATTCAATGAACACCTAATAACAGCCACGGAATCGCCTCATCAGAATGATCCTAATCTAAATTTTGAACGAAAACTTAATTCTGCATGAAAATCCCATTTATATCAACTAACGGGGGGGGGGGATTAGAACCCCTGTTCCCCCTATTTATACTTATTCAATGAACACCTAATAACAGTCACGGAATCGCCTCATCAGAATGATCCTAATCTAAATTTTGAAAACTTAATTCTGCATGAAAATCCCATTTATATCAACTAACGGGGGGCATGAGCCCCCCGTTCCCCCTCTTATACATATCGAATGAACTCCAAAAACTAATCAGGGAAGCGCCTTATCAGGATATACCTATATACAAAATTTCAAGTGGATCCGATATTTTTATCATGAGTTATCGCGTTACGCACATACGCACATTAGGGTGGAGCGAAAAAAAAAAATTTTTGAAAATCAAAAACGGGTAGATGCCAAAAGTTGCCTTTATACTAGTACATCAACTGCGTGAAATTTTACCGCTGAGAAAAAATGGCTTGAGTCTGCGCTTTTGCTCCAAAAATCGAAATTTTGGGTGAAATTTGTCATTTTTTGACATTTTTTCAAAAAAATTGAAAAAATCCTACAGAGCTGGTCAGTATTTAAAAGTGTTGCTTAGACCTTTATATTTATCTGCTTAACATATTTAAACTATAAAACAATATGTTTATTCCCTATAGCTGGAGCAAAACAGACAACTTTTAGTAAGAAAACAGTATTACCACTCTATTGCGTCATACAACGAATTGCTGTTTTTAATACAGCTCTTGTTTTCAAAACTACCTTGGACATGCGTCGTGGAGGTGCCTGTATTTCCTATACCACCCGGCCCAACTATTCGGTCATCTTAGTACAGTTTTTTATTTATACATTGATTTGTGATTTTCTTTATAAAAATGTGGTATGTTTTCGATGCTTCCACCTTGTTCATCTGTTCTTTGCATCCACATGCTGCTGTAACTATCTTCATGTATATTTTTAAAGTTTATACAAAAAAATGACAAGCAGAGAAATGTACGGGAATATTATTAAAGGGATCTATTCGGCCATCTATTATATTTATCAAACTTACATTCAGTTGATGAATAGTGATTGAAAGTTCTGTTACCACAACATTTTTTCAGTCAATTGTATTTTTTTTACGTAATGATTTGTTTCAAAGATGATTTCAGATATTTCAACTATAAGTATGCCATCATTTATTCTACTTTTGCATTTTTTATATGTTGAAAAGCGAGCTGTTTAATGTGATGGTGATCGTCAGAAAGAATTGCAATGAAAATTTGTTCTCCATGTGTAAAGCAACCGCTGTTGTAAATAATCTTTTTTGTGCATTAGTTTTATGCCGTTTTCTAAGTGTTTTCGTATCCAGGTAATTTCCTATTAACTTTTAGATCCCCTTTTTATGAATGGACAACATTTGATGGTGAAATGTCCTGGGCATAAACTTATAATGCATAGTACTTTACGAGGGAATGTACGGATTCTAATCGACTATAAGTGCTCATTTAAAATTAGGAGAATTTTATTTGTCATTGAGAAACATTTTGCATGGGGTAAGCTTAGAATTGTGTATAATATTGAATCATTTGCTACTTCAACTCCAGTGAATTTCCTCTGCGTCAATTATTAGAGAAGTCGATATAAAACGTTCTAAGCTACATGGATTCACTGGATCAATAAGGAAAATCTTTGTCTACGTACTATTCATTTCCTATTGCATTTTTTTTTTATAAAATAGAGAATAATTTTGAAAAATTATTTTCTCAAATTGAAAATAAGATACTCAGAACAGACTAGAAATTTCTGTCGGAGATTGCAAAGCTAATTCATAAGGAAAGCTATTGCTCAGAAAAAATGGGGAATAGGAATTTAGAAAACATCTCACACAAAAGACAGCTCATAAAGTTAATAAAATTTTCCGCTTTATATAAGCACATATTGGCAATCAGCGTCTATATGTTCCCTCACAAAATGTATAATCCAAGTTTATACCGCGGGATGTTTTATACCAAATGTACAACACACCTGAATAGATCTAAAATCTTATTAGAAATTACTAGACTACGGAACAACACAGGAAACGACATAAAGCATGCTGAAACTTCTTTAGAAATATTGTTGTTTTATACGCAAAGTTTGTTTGCAATCCTCTGTGACGATCGTCATAATATTAAACAGCTAGCTTCTCAGCCTATATTCAACGTAATAGGTTCAATAAATGATGACATACTAGAAATTGAATTCATACAATCAATTATTAGGCAAATCATTGCATATAAAATGTAATTGATTGAAAGAATGTTGTGATAACAGAAATTCCAATCATAATGTACTAATTGCATGAAATTTTAATGAAGATAATAGACTACTGAATAGGTTCAATTAAGAACATACCCAATACATTACTCAGCTTCTCTTCTGTTATACATGGTATAAAAATATACGTGCAGCAGGTCACACCAAAGAGATCCAAATCATCCAAAGTCAGTGAATACAAAGAAGAGATAAATTACTTTGATATATAGAAAACTTATACTCTTCTTCGGGAAAAAAATAACAATTCAATACATAAATAAAACACTGGGCCTAGATGATTGGGTGGTTGAGACGGGTGGGATAATGCAACCACCTCTATGAGTTATATACGCAGTAGTTTTGAAAGCAGCTAGGTAAGAAATGCATTCAAAACAACATTTCATTGTATGCTCTAATAGAGAGGTTAACGCTGATTTTTCACCAAAAGTTGTCAGATTTGCTCCAATTATACAGACTATAGATATTGTTTTATAGTTTAAATATGCTAAGCAGATAAATATAAAGGTCAAAGCAACACTTTTAAATACTCACCAGCTCTGTAGGAAGTTTTTAATTTTTTTGAAAAAATGTCAAAAAATGATAAATTTTACCCAAAATTTCGATTTTTGGAGCAAAAGCGCAGATTCAAGCCATTTTTTTTCAGCGGTAAAATTTCACGCAGTTGATGTACTAGTATAAAGGCAACTTTTGGCATCTACCCGTTTTTGATTTTCAAAAAAAATTTTTTTTTCGCTCCACCCTAACGCACATACATACAGAACGGACGGGCACATAAGCTCTCAGGCTATGATAGCCTGTGAGCTAAAAATGTACCAAGTTTTCGACAATTAGATTTTTATCATGATTTCAACACTTTTACGTTATATGTGTATGGAAAATAATATTTAGTCATTTAAACAGGAAAATCTTTCTTTAAACCACTGTTTTTATAAAATATAGAAAATTATTGTGAGGTTTTTTTTAAATTCAGTTTTAATAATATAATCCTATATTTCGCTTATGTTGATTTAAAAATAATTGCCATTTATGATATCCTTTATTACTTTCATCATTTATTTAAATTTTTTTGTTGGATTCTACAGTAACTTTAATTCCACGATCATTAATTTATTCGATAATGTCCTATTTAATTTTTAACAACTTCCTCAAATAATGAAAATAATTACATTTTTATGTGCCAGATAACGTTTATAAACCAGTAAAAAAGACGTGTTCATTTGTGTCACGTAGTTTGATAAACCCACGTTATAGAGTTGGTGTTTTACATTTATCTAAGTAATGCATATCGCATTAAATTACAATTCTAAATCAACAAGTTAAAACAATAAAAATAAGGCTTTCAAATAGCTTGAAAATATTTTAAATGTAAATTTCGTCATGTTAATTGGAAAAACAAAATCGGGAAATGAGATCTAATGCCCTATTTCCCCTGTTTTAGTAAATATTCATTTTTTAGTATTACGTAAATCGGTCATAATTCCAGTTATCGTTGCTCGTTATTGTTTAATATGTATCTTGTTTTTCGGAAATCTATATTTCGAATATAAAAACGTGAGTCATTGTTATTTAAAAATTTTCATTGTGATATATCATCGTTAAATTTCTTTGACTTTATATGTTTACAGAGTAATACAAAGTAAGTTAACACTTTCCAACAAAGTTGAAAAGTGTTTATGCTTTCGGTTTGTCTGGCCGTCTATCCACGCTCTGACTCTCGTAAATATATTCAGGGCCTTATTAAAAGCACGGGCCTCCGGGGCCTTGGCCCTGGGCCCACCAATTTCAGGGACCTACAAATTATGTGGCTTATTCCCCCCCCCCCCTTAATCAAATACTTTTCAAATAATATTGTTTTATAAAATATGAAACGTAAAATTTAAATATTCTGAATGGCTCAATAAAAATTTTAGTAGCTTTTAACCTATGCAATTTTTACCCAAACAACTTTGTCAACTCATCAAGTAAACCTTTTTTGTGAAAGTGTCGCCGAAAATGGGTAGGTAGGGGGGGGCAACTTCAGCTTGATCGGGCTCTGTATATACTCTGTGAGGAATTTGCTTCACTATATTCGGTTTAGTAATTATTTGGTAGCAATGGAGTGATGCAAATCCTTTACCATGTTAAATCCGTTTATTCAAGGTATAGATAAATTAATACAGATTCATAGAACTCTGGGTTCTATATGAAAAAAAAACCACACGCCTTTTACCGCCCGCTCCATCCTCAAGAGTCCTCTCCAACTTCCTTTTCTCTCCTCCTCATCAGGAGAGCCACTCCTCTTCTGGCCCCTCCCAGATCAAAGTTATTGGTTCAGCTGGGATAAGTCTTGGCGACAGATTGCCATCGTCCGTCTGGGAATAGTGAAACTATTTCAACCGACTCTTAGTTCTCAGGGTGGTCTGGCGATTAATCAATGGTAGCCGTAACTAATATGCTAATGTCACATGAAAAAGGCCGCGCTAGACTTGCTGTCTACAGGAAAAAAGGACCTTAATCCTTTTAAGTGCTTCCACAATCACCAGACTTCGATGTACCAGTCCATTGTCTAGCTTTAATTAGCCAAATTAGATTCTTACAGCAGTTAAATCCTTACAACCATCCCCTCCTGTGGCAGAGATTTTTCACATGTGGAAAATCTTACGTCGAGGTACAGTTACTCTTAACTTAATTCACTACAGAGGTCCGCACCAGTTAATTTATTAATTTAACTTGTACGATAAAACACACAATTTACTACAATATAACATTTTTTATAAGCCAGATACACATTTTAATTAATAATATAATATAGAAATAATTTGAATGCAAGCTAATTAAGAATTTATATACAAATATTATTTACAGCTCACATTCATTCTTCTATACTCAAACATTAATGTGTAACCTTCCCTTTACAACCTTTTTCTTGAAAGAGTGATGATAAGCTCGAATTATTTTCGAATTCCTTCGCGTAATTCGGCATATCCCAGATCGGATTTTCGATCACCTCTTTCGATGTGATGAAAGTTTCCTCCCTTTCTGGATTCCAATTAAGTTTAGCTTTCCGATTTTTTTCCTGAAAATCGTGCGTCTCAGATTTTATTACCGAAGCATAATTTTGGATAAGATCGGGCATCAATTTCGAACGACTAATGTTTGACTTACATTCCGGCGTGGAGAATTCCGTTTTATTTCGGGTTTTAACTCCAGTTGAGTTACGTCCTCTGTCACCTCGCCTTCGTCTTAACTCATTAATTGTACGCCCGGCTAATTTTCCCTTGGCAACCTTAACTTTCAAAGTTTCTTTATGCCTGTGCGATTTCCGACACGGGCGGAGCCTCACCACTTTGTTATCATTTGATCCTCTTTTTTCCGAGTCAACTTCTTTCGGGATACGGATTAAAGATCTAGTAGCGAAATCATCCCTCGTTACATCAGATTCCGATGCCTTTTTACCCAAGAAGTCAACTTCCGACTCTCTTGGAGCACGCATTTTAAGAAAATTTTCCTTATTGTTTTGGGAAAGCGCTCTGCGGTGCAACTGACTAGTGACAGCGTCCGTCTCGGTTAATTTTTCTTCCACCGTACCTACATCATTTTGCTCCGTCTTATTCTCAGACGCCTTTGTCATCATTTCCCCTATTAATACCTGATGACCTTTCATGCGGTTCATCAAATCAAAGGCACATTCAATTACCGTATTTTCGGAAATATCACCTTTCTTCCATCGTTCATATAATTCTTTCAGTTCTTTTTCGGCATTTGGCCAAAAATAATTATCCCCTATTTTGCTCTCAATTTCTTTCATAATTTCCGGTTTTTCTACACAATCACGGTTGCCTGATCCGATATTTTTCTCAATGTCTATCGGGCTGTGATTAGTTTTTCCTTTTCGCTGATCCGTTAAAACGCGGCATTCTCCTAATTCTCCTTTTTCTCCAACGAGCGATATTTTCTCGCCAGGTTCAAGGTTAGTACATTTCACTTTCGCCTCCGGTGTAAAAATACTAACGGCGCTCCGATTGCCCCAGGCTATCATTCCTCCTGGACCTTCTCTTTCGCTCTGCGAGAAAATTCCCTCCTTCGGACTGACTATCTTGGCGCGTTGGTATATCGCTCCTCTCGACACAGGGGGGTCGAAATGGGGGGACGCTCTTTCTCCCTCAGCGCTGACAATTCCCTCTTCCGCAGAAATCTGGAAACCGGTTCGCTTGTCCCACGATCGAGGTTTTCTCTTCTCGCATTCGTTTTTAGTTTCGGAATTCGAAAATACGCATGGTTTCGGAATGATATGTCCTTCTAAATTCGCGCTTGCCCTCTGTTTATCAATTAACGCTTGGGTTTTGTTTCCTAATAAATAATGGATCATATCCGTTTCTTTATCAACTGCAGCCGCTTTAGTGCGTATGAAGCTGCCGTCACTTAGCCTAATTTCAACATTTACCTCTGGCAAACAACGAAGTTTGTTGTCTAAGGCTTGTTTTAGCCAAACCCTTTCTTTAGTAAATTGGTCCTTATTTACATCGTGAGCAGAAATTAGGTCAAACGTAGATCCACTATCACGTAAAATTTTCATCTCTTTCCCATTAATTTTCCCTCGACTGACATAGGGACTAAAATCTTCTTCCAAATTTCGTAGAACCGCGATATGATAAACTGTTTCAGTATTTTCAGTTTTTAATTCCGGACAATTAATTTTATAGTGACCTAAATTATTACAATTAAAGCAAGTAATTTCTTTTCTCTTATCGAATATCTCATTGCGATTTTTAGAGTTTTCTTTATCCCTCCAATTTATTTTGGTCTCATCCGTTCTAGTTTCGGTTTTAGACTTATTTCGCTCAAAAGGTTTAGCGGCGCTATGAATTTTAGGGGATCCTTCCCGCCTAATATTTTTCCTCGCCACCTCGTACGCGTCTAACTTTTTAGCTAACTCAAATGGTGTAATTATCGCGCTCCAAACATCAATAAAATGTTGCTTCGCTTCCGGGTTAATTTTCCGTTTCAGTTGATCAGTGATTATCAAATCTCTGAGTTGTTCGAATGTCGTTATTTCTAAACCACTTAACCATTGGTCAAAGAAATTGGAAGCTTCGTACACGAAATCTTTCCATGTTTTGTTCTCGGGCTTTTTAGAATTTACGAATTTTAGCCGAAAGTCTTCTGCTGAAAGTTGAAATCTTTCGAGAAGCATTTTTTTAATGTGGTCAAAATCATCTGAATCAGAGGGAGATTCGCGCAGTATCAATTCTCCTAAATCGGTAGGCAATAGTCCTAAGAAATGAGTAACCCACTGATTTTTATCGATTTGAGCTTTGCGTGCTTGTCTTTCAAACAAATTTAAATAAATTGAAACCTCGGAGTTCTCTGAATCAAATTTAGGTAGAACAGACTTTAAAGATATTTTTGGTTCTCTCTCGCTCTGGTTAGAGGCCAAACTAATTGTATCCGTCTCCCGTTCTAATCTTAGTTTCGCTAATTCATGCTCCCTTTCCAACGCTTTAGTCTTTTGTTCCCTCTCATAAGCCTTCAGTAATTCTCTCTCAGCCCTTTCTTCATTTTCCCTGTCTAGCCTATCCTTTTCAATAATTTTTAGCTGGGCTAATGCCAAAGTCTCATCATAATCAGGTGCTTCAATTAGTTTTTTTATGATTTTAGGAATATTATCCGAATCCTCTACATTTGCGCCAAATTCAACAGCTAATTCCCTTAAATCACACTTTCTCTTTCCTGACCACGTCATTCTGAACGGTGCGTAATTATGAAAATAAAAAACAATCTATACTAGGTTATCTACGTAAATGGATGCCTCTCAATTATTTCCCGTAATGTAAATATTCACAATCATAATACGCGACATGTCAATCACAATACAAAATACACTATGAAAATACTCAATACAAATACTGAACAATATGCTAAATAGCTCTTATCATTACTCAAATCAGGAAAATATTTCTAAAGCATTTTACCGAACCCAATGTTAAACAATCAACTGATTCTTAAAAAAATATTAATTTTGATTAATATGCAAACAAGAAATAGAAATTTCTTTAGTTAATCACAAAACTCTAGTATAATATTTAAACTTTTACTACACATAAAGATTTAAATCCTAAATCACAGAATTGTATTTATTCAAAAGAATTAAAATGCATTTCCAATAAATAATTAGTTATTCAAATTACTGCATGCCAATTTGTACCCTACTTAAAACTTTTTTAATTTTAAACTTTGTAAATTTAATTTAATTCAATTTTGAATAATCATAGATAACTGCCGATGATTTTTTTTTGAACGAACACACAACCTACAGTGAAAACCTCTGCAATGAACAATTAAAGAGCCCTGACCTGTATTCCTTTTCGGATGTCTACAGCTTCCGCACTTAGGGTAATCCACAGTCCACTTTCCCCGGGCGTCCTTTTCTGGATTATCTCGGGCTCCGGGCTACGTCTGTTACCGCGTCAGGGATGTCACCTCCTTTCGGCTCAAGTCCCAGTCAGTTGACTCCTTTCGGCTCAGACCTTCGTCAGTTCCCTCTTTTTCGGCTCAGGTCTCCGTCAGTTGATTCCTTTTCGTCTCAGGTCTCCGGCTGGCATATTTCAGATGTGTATATTGCTGGGACGATTACTGTTTCTAAACCAATAGGAGACCGTCATTATCACGGTCAAGTACACGCCCACACAGTTTGATTGACAGGAACTCGTGGACAATTGATCGTGTGTGTTTATTATTTATTTGTACTCGGATTGTTTGAATTTGTACTCGGTAATTAAAAATTAAAGGTACGAAAGAATTTTTTTTTTCAAAATGACTGAATTTTATTTACTTCAATTAGAAATTATACTTCCTCTGATCCTGAAATAAATAAATAAATAAAAATTAAAGTAAGAATTTTGCTTATACGGATATTTTCGCAGAATACTTTTTTTCCCATTTGTTTAATATATATATAAATCATTTTGGAACGATATTTAGAATATTAAAAGGGTTTGAATTTTTTTTTAAATGTCTTATTTATTAATAAAAGACAGCCTCCAATAATTAAAAAAAAAAAAATCACCAACGGACTCTCGGCCCGCGATGGACTCGAACCCATATCCTCCGGTATCAAGCTCGACGCTCTAACCATTCAGCCAGTCAGCTCACTTCCATCCGCAACAGATTATCGTTATAATTAGCACCGTCAATTGTCCACGAGTTCCTGTCACTCAAACTGTGTGGGCGTGTACTTGACCATGATAATGACGCTCTCCTATTGGTTTAGAAACAGTAATCGTCCCAGCAATATACACATCTGAAATATGCCTCCGGCTGCACGTCCGACCTCTCCTCGGCTCTGAGTCACGTCGCTTGCGTCTGGGCT
Organism: Maratus speculifer; assembly: GCA_964019185.1. Classification (NCBI taxonomy): domain Eukaryota; kingdom Metazoa; phylum Arthropoda; class Arachnida; order Araneae; family Salticidae; genus Maratus; species Maratus speculifer. Next base: position 284,282,542 of record OZ025289.1, read on the forward strand.
AATTCCTTCAAGTCCCCGCTGCACGTCTGACCTCTCCTCGGCTCTGAGTCACGTCGCTTGCGTCTGGGCTAATTCCTTCAAGTCCCCGCTGCACGTCTGGAGTCCTAGGATCTGAGTCACGTCACTTGCGTCTGGGCTCTTTCGTTCAGGTCCCCGCTGTACGTCTGACTCTCCTAACTCTGAGTCACGTCGCCTGCGTCCGAGTTTCACTAGCGATTTTCATCATCGTCCGCTGCGTCTGGGCTTCAGTGGCTATTTTTCATAATCTTCCGCTGCCACCACTGTGAGGAATTTGCTTCACTATATTCGGTTTAGTAATTATTTGGTAGCAACGGAGTGATGCAAATCCTTTACCATGTTAAATCCGTTATTCAAGGTATAGATAAATTAATACAGATTCATAGAACTCTGGGTTCTCTATATAAAAAAAACCACACACCTTTTACCGCCCGCTCCATCCTCGAGAGTCCTCTCCAACTTCCTTTTCTCTCCTTCTCATCAGGAGAGCCACTCCTCTTCTGGCCCCTCCCAGATCAAAGTTATTGGTTCAGCTGGGATAAGCCTTGGCGACAGATTGTCATCGTCCGTCTGGGAATAGTGAAACTATTTCAACCGACTCTTAGTTCTCAGGGTGGTCTGGCGATTAATCAATGGTAGCCGTAACTAATATGCTAATGTCACATGAAAAAGGCCGCGCTAGACTTGCTGTCTACAGGGAAAAAAGGACCTTAATCCTTTTAAGTGCTTCCACAATCACCAGACTTCGATGTACCAGTCCATTATCTAGCTTTAATTAGCCAAATTAGATTCTTACAGCAGTTAAATCCTTACAACTCGTATTGAAATGAAATTTTTGGAAGTTATTGACGTTTACTCTAGCACGAACTCTATATTACAAATGAAGTTTTTAGCATGAATAGTTTATTTACAGGGACAGTAAAAAATTTTCATTTCATGACGGCCTATGGGGAAAAATCGTTTCAAATGAATTTTTAAGATGTTATACCCTATCAAAAATATACAAATTTATATGCATTTACGAAGTGCACTGCAGAATTATCAGTTTTTGTTCAAAATTTAGATATAAGATCATTCTGATGAGGCGCCTCCACGATTAGTATTAGGTGTTCATTGGATAAGTATAAAAAGGGGAATTACAGATTTAGCAGATTTTTTTAGAATTTTTAGATGATAATTTAAGATATAGGATCATTCTTATGAGGGCACTGCCTTGATCAGTTTTGGGAATTCATTGGATGAGTATAAAGAAGGGGATGGGGGCTAATTCCCAATTCCTAATTTCGATAAATGAGTTTTTCATGCAGATTTATCAGATATCATTCAAATTTTAGACATAGGGTAATTCTGATAAAGGCACCACCATGATTAGTTTTGGGAATTCAATGGATGAGTATAAAGAAGGGGGAACGGGGGGTAAACACCGCCTTTAATTTATATAAATAGGTTTTTCATGCAGAATTATCAGATTTCATTCAATTTGAGACGTAAGATCTTTCGGATGAGGACACCTCCATGATTAGTTTTGCGAGTTTATTGGATAAGTCTAAGAAGTGGCAAATGGGAGGCACCCCCCCCCCCTTAATTTAGGTTAATGGGTTTTTCACGCAGAATTTACCGATTCGCTTCAAATTTTGGATATAGGTTCATTCTGATAAGGCGCTTCCCTGATTGTTTTGGGAATTCACTGGATAAATATAAATAGGTGATCAATGCATCTACCCCTCTTAATTTAGGTAAATAATTTTTCTTGTAGAATTAACCGATTTGCTTCAGCTTTTGGATACAGGACCATAGTGATAAGATGCTTCTCTAATTAGCTGTGTGATTCTTTTGTTAAGTATAAAGTGGGTAAAGGCGATTACCCCCCCCCCCTTAAATTTGATAAATAGGTTTTTATGCAGAACTATCAGATTTGCTTTAAATTTTCGATGTAGGTTCTTTCTGATAAGACGATTCTCTGAATACTTTTGGAAGTTTAATGTTAAGTATAAAGGAGGGGCATAACTTCTTACATTACATAAATTACTGCAAGTCGAGTTTTGGACTTTTCTCCAGCTAGATTTGCAAAATCACGTTACATTACATAAATTACTGCAAGTCGAGTTTTGGACTTTTCTCCAGATAGATTTGCAAAATCGCACACTGTGCGACGGTGCAAATACTGACGCTGTGAGATGTTATTGAATTATTCATAATCGAATAATTATGAAGAATTATTCGATTTGCTCTGAATTTTGGATATAGGTTTTTTATATGATAAAGCATATCACTGATTATTTTAGGGGGCTCAACGATTAAATATTAAAAGGGAAAATGAGGGGAGCTATCCTCCCCCTTGTTTTTCGAACGGCATTAACCCTTGAAAATATAAGAATGTAATATGCAATTAGTATGCGTAGCTCGGGAGCTCAATGCCATCTGTTTAACTGTGCAATATTCTTTTTTATTTTTTAATTGTTTGTCGAAAATATGTTGCGTTTGGTTAAATTTATTCTCTGATGCAAAATATAAATTTTAAAAATGCATTACTTTAACTTCTATTTTTTAATAAACAAAATTTGCTTCTTGCTTCTAGCAATATATAAGCTGAAAATAGTTTTCTTTGAATTATATTGCTTTTTTGCTTTATTTATTTATTTGTTTATTATTTTTAATTTCGAATGATCCAATTGTCTCCGATAATAAAAGGAACAATAAGTTTTTAAATAAATTTGGTCTATTTAACAGTGGTTATGTAGGTTTGTAGTGAATAGGAAAGAAACCGAATTATCGATTGTTCATGGTGAATGACACGGTTCATTCAAGGCGCTGCAGATCAAATGACAAGATCGTATCTTTTTTCTCTACGGCTTTTGCACTTTTCTTTTTCTCATCCATATTTTGATAGCTGAGAATGCATTTTTATTATATTTAAATAGGTTAGCATTGCATTAAATTACTCATTTTTCTCTATCTTCATCTCTGAAAAATATTTCAGTAGTACAATAATAGGCAACGGTGACATTGTCGATACAATAATTTTGTCAATAATAAATGGTATTGTAGTCTAAAGCTTGAAAAAATTGGTCATTAATGTAATAGTCAATTTCAGCTCTTCCCAACTTTTTTAGTTTTCCTAGCTTGTGTATAAGTTTCTTGTCATATTTCTCCTTTCCGATACATTATATTTTTCTTTACCCTTCGCCTATTGTTATAAGTAATATAATCTATAGGTTAATATATAGAGTTAGCAAGAAATAAGTTGCCAACTTCGAAGGGCTCTAGATTGTGTTCTATTGTGTTCCAGAGAAGATCTAAATTTAACTACAGGTAGTTCAAATAATCCTACTTGACATTTATTAAAAAAATTAAAAATACAAAAAATCAGTCGATTTGGGGCAGTGTAATGCATATAAAGTTCTTAAACATGCATGTTTTGTGAAGGCCTAACTGGCACTTAAGGGACAGAGGAGGCAAAACACGGCTTGGAAAGAAAAATAGGAAGTTATCTATATTGAATGATTCTCCTATTAAAAATCAACTGAAATTCGAAAAAAAGTATCACCTAAAAAAAGAAGTAATTAAAAAAAATCAAATAAAAGAGCAGCTATAATATAAAACTAAATATGTATGTCCGCTAGTAATAACTTTGACGTCATATTGACAGTCGCTCAGCAACCCCTAAGTGTTTTTTCTTAAAGCTACTAGAGGGGCTCCGTCCCCCTGCTCGCTACGCTCCCCAACCCCCCACGTAATCGCTTCGCGATTCCAAGTTGTAGGCTACCCTTGCTTGCTGTGCTCGCCAATACCCCATGGAATCGCTTCACGATACCTTATTTTCCATTACACTCAATTTTGGAATTCATCCCTCTCCTCTTTGGTCGAAGCATAGACGGAGCCCTTTCCTGATTGGTCTATTCGACTCATGGAAGGTGTGGTCCACCTGGACGCGTTATTTCCGGAAACCTTGCTCATCAGCGTTATTCCTGGAGATTTGTTTAAGACTAGTTATTTATTTATTTATTTATTTATTTATTTTTTACTATAGAAGGATTTTTCTTAGCTTCTAAACATCTCACAGTGTCAGTATTTGCACCGTCGCGCAGTGTGCGATTTTGCAAATCTAGCTGGAGAAAAGTCCAAAACTCGACTTGCAGTAATTTAACTTTTAAACATTTTAAATAACATCTAACACATTGGGGAAAAAAAAAAAAAAAAAAAAAAGGTGAAGTGATAGCAATTTAACTCTACAGCAACACTGTCAAAAATTTTGCTCAAAAACCAAATTTTCTTTTAACTTTTTTAGAATGGCGATCGATTTAGTCGTAATTGCCATCGATATTTTTGGCTGAAAACACACTTATTTTCTAAATATTTTTTTACGATAGCATGGAATTTTTACAACAATGTAGATATTTTGTCTTTTATAGTTACAATAGTTATTTAATAATTTTTTAAGTCAATGTAAAAATTTGGAAATTTAATAGCATATGACAAATTTAAAAAATCTTCCAAAAATTTTGTCCAATCCGGTCCATTGTAATATATATGTTATATATACATACATATAGAACCATTAGATTATATACATGTAAATAAGAATGTCTAGGGGATTTGGTTAACAATGTTTATTAACATATCTAGATTATATGAAAGCAGGTGAACTATTTACAAAATGAAATAATAAGGGTGGGTTTGGGACGTTCTGTTCCGTACACCGGAACATTCGACAATGCTCCGCGGCAGGTCCAGGAGCATGTCTTGCTAGCTACGCTGCGAGAATGAATCTGTTTCACTTTTCTCTGCAATCAGGCTAATTGGATAAAACTTGACCGTCTTCAGATAAACAAATATGAACACGTCACTTGCTTCCCGTGAGATAATGCCTAACACAGCAATAAACTAATTGGATGTTTTGGGAGGCAAACTGCAACTTACATACATATATATTTGTAATTACGTATACATATCCTTCTATAGTAAAAAAAAACTAGCCTTAAAAGGAATGACTCCTGGAATGATGCTGATGTGGAAGATTTCCGGAACTAACGAATCCGGGTTGTCCACTCCTTCCATGAGCCGAATAGACCAATCAGGAACGGGCTCCGTCTATGCATCGCCTTATCGGTTACCATAAAGAGAGGAAAGGTTACCATCGCCAAGTTTGTCGCCAACTTGGCGATATATCGCCAAATTTGGCGACCAAAATTAGTTGTCAAAGGCGACAAACTTGGCGATTGTTGGCGATGGTAACCTTTCCTCTCTTTATGGTAACCCATATGGCGATGCATAGACGGAGCCCTTTCCTGATTGGTCTATTCGACTCATGGAAGGAGTGGACAACCCGGATTCGTTAGTTCCGGAAATCTTCCACATCAGCATCATTCCAGGAGTCATTCCTTTTAAGGCTAGTTTTTTTTTTACTATAGAAGGATTTTATTTATTCATTTATTTTGTGTGTGGTTTTAAAAACAATTTTCATGCATGATTTTTTAACTCAATCGCTGCAGCCCGATTACAATAGTTTAACCCGCTTGTACTTGAAGCAATATAAATAAATCAATATTTGTTTTAGTCTAATATTATTAATTAAATTAAAACTTCATTAATAAATGAGTAAAATAATATAAATAAAACACAAATTTAAAGCACATGTAATAAAACAACGTGCTTAAATCGTTGAAATTATCATAATAAAAAGGCTACTAGAAGCATCGATTTCTTCGGCTGTTAAGCTTCTGGCATGCGACTATAATACGAAAGTATTGATAGCATGCTTTTTATAAGCTTTCAAAACTTTATTTGAATAAATTATTTTTACATAAAAATACTATTTATTATTGCTAGTGGGTAATCTAAAGCAAATGTATTAAATGTCAAATTGATCTAATAGACTGAGACAGATAAGCTATATGCTATCGAAACTGGTATTATTATTAATTAATATAATTGGTGCTTTTAACATTGGGTCATTCCATATCAAATCATCCAAGCTTACAACCTGACCCTCACATATATTCATGAAAATTGGTGCACTTGTAGAACATATAAAAATAGTGGTAAATTATTTTTTAAAGATTTTTTGGACCTCCGGTCTTTGATTTATAACTCATCAAAAATTTCAAAAAATGTCAAAAATTTGAAATTTGAAATTTTTTTAACTTTTGTAACTCAGCTCCTGATTAAGGTACAGCCTTAAATTTAGTGTCATTTGAAAGCTTTTGAATTGCACTTTAATGTGACATATAACTTGATACGTTAAAATAAAACTTTAAATAATTTTATTTTTTTTAAAAATTTAAAATTTTTAAATTTTAAAAAGTAGTATTTTTAAAAATCTGAAAAAAATATATTTGTTGCAAAATATGATAATCTACAAATTCTGAAATTTTCATAGTGGGCCTAAAATGGGTTCATAGTAGAGGTCTGCACGGACCGGAATTTCCAGGCCCGGCACGGCCCGGCCCGTTGGAAAGTTATTTCGGCCCGGCCCGGCCCGTTGTAAAACTCAAAAGTTCGGCCCGGGCCCGGCCCGGCCCGTTTAAATTTTTATATTTTAGGCCCGGCCCGTTTTGGCCCGTTGCAATTTCTACGATTTCTAAAAAATTCAGATTTTTATCATATAACTAAGATTTCTTTAAAGAATACTGCATACATATCTATGGAATGATTTTACAGTATATTTTATATCTACTACACATTAACAACATTAATGATTACTTAGATTCTTAGGCTTTCAACATTCGAATAAAGATTCATTAAAAAATTAATGTGGCTTAGAATAAAAGAAAAAAGAAAGAAAGCTAAAAACATCGTTAATTTTGAAGCTGTTTAATAAAAGAAGATTTATAAATACATTTCTATATCATTTTATTATAAATTTCAAATTCAAATTCATTCTTAAATTCAAAGAAGCTCCTTTCTGATACATTTCTAAATTCATTTTCCCCCTCAGAAATGCATAAGATTAGCAGATATCTTTATTCAGAAACTATATAATCGAATGGCATTATCCATTTTTTGATACAAGCAATTTAAGAATACTGCAAACAAAGGAAATACTGTCATAATTAGCGTTTAGAATAGAATTTCCGGAAGCAATAGCAAGGGAAGGGAGAAAAACCTGCAATCATTTGAGAAACTATTATATCTCAACAAGGTTATACAAGTATTTTATTTACCAAAAATGAAAAACGCTATTCGATTCCAAACCCCTTCAATAGTTAGGCTTATCACTTTTATACTTTTACAATTAAAATTAATCAGAAAATGAGACAAACTTTCGCATTATTGAGAAATTAATTTAAAAATCATCAAGATGTATATATCCGAAGACTAAGCTAACGTAAGTTTTTTATCCCTGTTAATAATTTTACAAATCATGTTTTCTGCCAATAATTAAGTCTAGTACCGGTCCGGCCAGTCTATATGTAGAAAAATAATGCAAGCGTGATCTTGGACCGGAATGAGTCAGCTAAAAAAATATTAAAACGGGTTACACATAATGTAATTCTCCAATGCCGATACACTGTGCATATTTATATTGATGCTGTCAAACTAGTATGGCCACATTTATACTTATTCTCGTTAAAATCATTTTCGTTGAAAATAGCTCATATTTTATCGTTTCTGCGTAAATCTTCAGAACGGGCCGGCAGGCCCGAAAATTTTTTTATCGGCCCGGCCCGGCCCGTCTGGCCCGTTCAATTTTTTTGCCGGCCCGGGCCGGGCCGGGTACGGGCCACGGGCCAGGCCCGGGCCCGTGCAGACCTCTAGTTCATAGGGAAAAATAATTTTAAGTGAGCTGAAAACAAGAAAATAATGCATATACTCACTGGTTATATATTCAGTGTATTCTTGAAATCGATTAAAATTTTTGCACAAATTTTTTATTTACAGTTTCAGTTTCTTCTTTCGTTAATAGATTTGATTTTTCATAATAAACCATTTTTACGAACTATATTTCTCCTCTATCCCCCCCACCCCCCCCAAAAAACTAAAAAAAATATTCATGCAATTTATAGTATTTTTTGCTTTATATTATAGAAAACAATTATGGTTTTACTATTAATGAGCTCATTCCTATTAATGAGTTACTATTTACAAGCTCACAGGCTATTCACACTAACTGTATATTACAGCCTTATTTTTATTTTATTTTATTATTTTTTTTTTTTCAAGGAATAATGCGACACAGAAAACAAAGTAAGGGGTTTTGAACTCCCCCTTTATACTTAACCATTGAACAACCAAAACTAATCAGGAATCAGCTGTATCATATAATAAACCTACATTCAAAATTTGAAGCAAATTGGACAATTCTGCTTAAAAGTTCAGTTATCTAATTTAAAGGAGGGAATCCCTCGCCCCACCCCCTTTATATTTAACCATTAAATCCCAAAAAATATTCAAGGATTTGCCTTATCAGAAAGAGCCTATATCCAAAATATGAAGCAATTCTGCATAAAAACACATTTATCTAATTTAAGGGGAGGTGGAGAGGCAATTGTCTCCCTCATTTATCTTAACAAAAGAAACCTCAAAACTAATTAAAGATGTGTCTTGCCAGAATGAACTTATATCCAAAAATTGAAGCAAATCCATAAATTCTGGGCAAAAACTCCATTTACCTAAATTAAGGGGGTTACTCCCGATCCCCACCTTATTATCCCCCCAAAGGATACCCAAAACTAATCTTCGAGGCGCCTTACCAGAATGATCTTATATCGAAAATTTCAATGAAATCTAACAATTTTGCAAGAAAAACACATTTATTTAAATTAAAGGCGGTCTAATCACCCCAGTCCTCTCCTTATACTTATCCATTGAACTCCCAAAAACTATTCAGGGAAGTGCCTTATCAAAATAAACTTATATCCAAAATTTGAAGCAAATTTGATATTTTTAACTCACAGCCTTTGATAGCCTGTGAACTAAAGATTTCGTCTTTTAGGATCATAACTTTTATAATAGCTTCCTAGTCTATTTAACATAATAATTTTTACCATATTAGGAATCGTAATTTTGACTGAATACCGAATATTCGGCATACAGAATATTCGTCCAGCTAAATACTCCAATAGACGCTTTCAGTCGTGACGTCAGTTATGACGATTTGCTTGGATACTGACTCCAAACAAACGGTTGCTATGCTGTATTTTCTATTTTATTTGCATATTACAGCAACAATTTTCAGCTATATATAATAGACACATGTTTAATGCTTTATATGCAATGATACCATTTTCTACGATTTATATTTTATAAGAAATGAAGCATAGCAACCGTTTGTTTGGAGTCAGTATCCAAGGAAAATGTCATGACTGACGTCACACTGAAAGCGTCTATATTTTAGGTTTAAAAAATATTTAAAAGTAGTTTTACATCGTATTTAACACGAATACCTCCATTTTCACGAACAGGGCCTTTTCACAAGCAAGTCTGCTCTTTGCTTTGACAGATGAAACAGTAAAAAAAGCAAAATTATACAGGTTTATACCAAAATAAATTATCAATTGTTTTACTTACATTTAATTCTATAGTTGACAAGGAAGTTATTATAGTTAAATTCTGTTATAGTATTGATTCACATAGAATCACAGATTAGAAATACAACAAATAAAAAAAGTTTACATAAATTTTCAATAATTCTTATAGGTATTTCAATTTTGCATAAGTATTTACATACCGTTTTGTTATAAGTATACTCTCATTAACTATAACTGTTAATTTTACTTATTTAACCTATGTGTGTGCATGAGAGAAAAAAATATTGATAAGGTTTAATGTATGCATTGTACATTATTATTTCTTACTAGCTGTTCTGCCCGGCGTTGCCTGGGTTCATCAAAAAATAGCAAGAATTGCGAAAAAACTTTAAAAATCATAATAAAAACCTCGAAAAATTTAAAAAATGCTGCACGAATTTCGTCTAAACTTCGTTGAAAAAAAATGGGCTAGAAAATTGAAGTTGGATTATTTTTATTAATGAGGAAAAATCTTACAAATCGCAAAAAGCATTAAAAATCTCATAAAAATATAACAAAATTCAAAAATTGTGTTTCAAAATTCGAATAAACTTTGAAGAAAAGAGATCAGAATTTAATAAATTCGGCCAAAAATTGAACCTCTAAAAAATCGAAGCGGGTCGCGAAGAAACGTAAACATCGCTTTAAAAATGGCAAAATTTTCAAAAAAACACGGAACTCAAAATTTACTCTACTTGGATAAATGTTTTGAATCTAATTAATTTGATAATGTAAAAAGCATTGAAATACGAAAAAACTACTAAAAAATCGCAACAAAAATATTTAATCGCACAGGAGAAAATTTATCATATTAGCGAAGAAATTAAAAACCGAATTCCTTTTCCCTATCTGAAAAAAATCGCCGTGAACTCAAAAAAAAAAGCATACTGCATTAAAAATTGCTGTAGATCAAAATAAGAGAGCAAAACAATTACCGTAAAGGTTAAAAGTTTGAAACCAAACTCTTATTAGTCTAGAAATTTAAAATCTAATTCCTTTGAAAAATGTTTAAAAAAAAAAAAAAAAAAAAAAAAAAGACTGAGAAAGCCCAAAAATTGCATTGAAAATTGTAATGAAAGTTGTAAAACATTAAAAAATCCCTAGGGTAAAAATTCACTGTTATAATATAAAATATTGTAATCAAGAAATTAACCATATTAACCAAAAAGTTTGAAATCGAAATCGATTTCCGGATATAAAAAAATCGCCACGGAACTTGAAGAATGGCTAAAAATTACATTGAAAATTGCATTAAAAATAGCTAAATATTTGGAAGTCAATGCTTAAAAAAATAATATTAAGGCAGGGTGGGGGGAGGGGTTATGATCGAAATCATTCATAAATTACAAAATGTAGGCATGGAACGCCAAAATCATATTAAGAGATAAAACATTGCATTCGAAACATAACTACATTAAACAAAATGTTTGATATCAAAATTGGTTTCTGAATGGCAGAAAATTGCCAAGGAACTTAAAAAAATGACTAAAAATCGCATCGAAAACTATATTAAAAATCGCTGAATATTTAAAAGTCATGGCTTTAAAAATTTAATATTCAGTCGAAAATATTGTAATCGGAAATCGTTCATGAATAAGGAAAAGTCAACACGGAACACCTAAAATCTCCCAAACTAACTAAAAATTACATTGAATATCGCATTAGAAATTGGCAAAATTCATAAAAGCGTGGCGAACAAATTGTACTATTTATGCTAAAAGTTAGAAACCGAAATTCTTTTACCGATGTCAACAACTGTCACAGAACTTGAAAAATCACTATAAAACAGTTTAAAAATCAGTAAAATTCAAAAATCCGGACAAAATTTGCCATAGTAAGATAAACATTTATATTAAATTCCTGCAGACATAATTTACCATAATGGGACAAAACATTGAAATCTTTCATTAGTTGAAAAATATCGACACAAAACTTGCTAAACATTTTATGAAAATACACAAAAAATCTGAATCATTGATGTCAAAATTTACTACATTAAACTACAAATTATTTAAAATTTTCATTTCCAATTGTGAAAAAATTGCCGTGGACTCAGAAACATCTAAAAATTGTATTCAAAAATGCATTACAAATCGTTTCAAATTTAAAAATAGCGGGGGGCAACATTTACATTAATAGAGTAACATAGTGTAATCTGAATTATTTCTTAAATACGAATGAAAAAATCGGCGCAAAGCGTGAGAAATAATGAAAACATTGCTAAAAATTGCATTAAAAAATCACTAAATTTCAAAATTCATAAATGAAGTGTAAATGTTTGAAATTAATTTCCTTTTCGAAATTTCAAAAAATAGCCGTGATATTCAAAAAACCAATACAAAACCATTGAAAAATTCATTAAAAATCGCTAAATGTAAATACATCCCGTGAATAAAAAAATATTCTAGTCGTGTAAAACGTAGCAACCATTCTTTTTTACATGAATTACAAAAAAATCGACGCAGAACACAAAATATATCAAAAATCACATTGAAAATCGACAAAATTAAAAAAAGGTAAATGGTGAAATTTACTATATTAGACTAAAAGTTTGAAACCAAAATAATTTTTTAATTGTTAAAACACCACTGTGGTGGGGATCGAAAAAAATAGTACTAAATAGCACTAAAAAGTCCATTAAAAACGCATTTAAAAATGCACTAAATATCGCTAGTTATTTTTTAAATCGCAGTAATCAGAATTTCATCAAACGGATAAAACATTCTAATCGGAAATCTGAACTATTTGATTATCCGGTTGACCAAGAAACTATCTGGGTCAAACCATAAGATTAAACTACAATAATTGGCGGATCATAAATTCCATATTCACTTGACATTAAACATGTTACATATGTTTGTTACGTCATCAAGTGGTTTTTACTTCTTATTTTTTATATGTATTTGTATTAATGTTTTCCTAAATTATCTCGTTTTTCATTATTTAACATAAAAATTACATCTATTTGCATAATTTGGCTTGTTTCATGATTGATATAATTTGGCGAAATTGGTCGACAGCATAATCACGTACTAAAAGGAAATCCTTTATAGATAATAAAAAATCGACATGTAACACAACAATTCTTGAAAAATCACGTTAAAAATCTCTAAAATTATATTAGATCATAAATTTGAAATCAATTTTTACTTCCGAATATCAAAAAATCACCATAAAACTCGAAAAATTTCTAAAAATTGCATTGAAAAATGCATTAAAAATCACTAATATTAAAAAAATCACAGGGGGCCAAAATTTACTCCAATAGGGTAAAACGTTGTAATTGGAAATATCTCATGAACGACAAAAATCCGACATCAAATGCAAAAAATCTCGAAAAATCCCATTAAAATTAGCTGAAATTCATAAATCTTAACAGCTAAAACTTAATACATCAGCCTGAAAGTTTTAAGCAAAATTCCTTTTACTAATGTCGAATAATAGCGGCAAAATTTACATTAAATAATTCACTAAAAATCCAAACATCGTTGCACGAAATCCAAATAAATTATATTGAAAAGAGAACAAAATTTACTAATTTAGGTCGAAAGAATGAAACCGCTTTCCTTTTCGCTAATGTGGAAAAATCGCCTCGAAACCCACTAAAATTCGCATATGAATTAAATTAAAAAAAACTGAAAATCGGCCTTCAAGGTGTAAAATTTCATACATAACTTCGTGCAGCGGTCTCTCCAGAGCATCGCCAGTAAATTAAAAATTTTAACATGCCTTATAAACTTCCTTAAAGTGTAAAACAGATCTCTTTATTATATTTCCTAATTTTGTTCGCGCCCCTCCTTTCACGCACCCTGAAATGTGTCACACCATTCTTTGTTTACATTTTTTATCATGTATTATAAACCATTTTAAAATTTAAAATAAATCGCATTGTTATATTTCCAAATTTTAACAAAATCGCGTTCTGTTAGTTCCATTTTTCACCACCAGCTAGCGCACTCTATTCTTCAAAAACTTTATCAAAACGATACTCTGTTAAACAATCTATCAGGTGATATATTACTTGAGGGGGTAGCGGTCTTAAGCAAGAATTTAAGATAGTTTATGAAATTGCTATATGAAAATAGTGGTACCTAAATTTTTGACATTTTAGGTAGACTTCACAAAATAATACTACTTATTGCATTCTCTACAGCTCAAGTTTTTGATAGAACAACTATGAATAAAATAGATGCTAAACGCAAAAATCTTTAAAAAACGTTAAAAATCGCACTGAAAATCGAAATAAATATCGTTAAAATCTAAAAATCATAACAAAACAAAATTTAGGGCATTAGGCTAAAAGTTTAAAACTATTTTCTTTTTATCAATCTCAAAAAATAGCCGCAAAATGAGAAAAAAACACTAAAAATCGCATTAAAAATTTGTTAAAAATTCAAAAATCGCTGTACAAATTCCGAATAAACTTTGTTGATAAGAGAAAAAAAAATTGCTATTTTGGGTTAAAAGAATGAAACCGTATTCCTTTCACTAATGGGATAAAACCGCAAAAATAACGCTAAAAATCGCCTAAAAAAACGATTAAAAAAAATCTAAACAAAAAATCGAAAATCGGGCTTCGAGGTGCAAAACTACATGTAAAAAAGTACCTTCCCTCCAAATTTTGTAACTCTACGTGCAGCAGTTTCTTCAGAACAGCGCTGACAGACAAACATCCTTCTCTCTTTATTATTATAGAAGAAGATGAGGAAATTAATCTTGTTTGTTTTTCCATAAAGATTAATTTCATCATTTCTTTTATCTCCAGAGAGCTTATTGTGGTGACGAAAATAAACACCTCCTACTAGGTACGCAATCTTGACGTGGTTAGTACGAAGACAAATGAAAATAATATCCCTTCGGCGTTGTGAACGAAGATCGGATATTATTAATTACTAAAATAATTCCTTAATATCATACATAAAATTAACATTTGCAATAACATTAGGATCGCCTTATTTAACGTATGAATTTGTGAAAATTGGGATTGATGAGTCAATAAAATACTTGAGACATTAATCTACAAATTTAAATGTTAACATTCCCTAATCTGCATCTAGAAATTACCTTAAAATACATAAAGGGAGAAAACTGGAATAAAGACAAGAATAGGTACATATATACAAAATTTTATTAAAACACATAAATTAGCATCATGCAAACACTATAAAAATATAATATGCAAGGCAATAACTACTGAAATATGGTTATAGCGAAATATACAAAATATTTTATTTCATTTATCCTCGCAGCTCATTACGCTTGAGTTCACGACACAACTTATAGGCAAAGCCCCAAAATTTCGTATTTTATAAACTCGAGTCCTTCTTTCTTATTATTCCTCTTATCTTACTGGTATTATTAATTTATTTATTTATTCATTTTACTATTAAGTTTGAGCATTAAATTCTGATAATTTTGAGTCACAAAGATAATAATAATTTTAAAATTTTTAAAATAATCAAATTTTAAGTGATCGAATTTTAAAAATCAAATTTTAAAACCAAAATTTTAACACAACATTATATCACTAAAATAAATTGGCCAGTCACATGAACAATGAAATTTTCTCACCTTACAAGTATGTTGCTGGTATTGGTCGCCCTTGGCTTATAGCTGTCCGTACAGTTCATTAGTACACCAACACACTTATATCCAAATGCCGAGTTATCAGTCATTTTTTTTTAATTAACACAAATAGTAGCAACTTTTCTAAACTTAGGAATCATCTGATGAAAAATAGTCAGCTTTGCGCACTCAGGTGTTCCGTTTTGAATTGGAAATCAGTCGACGATTCGCAGAGGTATCAGTCAATTTTTTCTAATTAACACAAATAGTAGCAACTTTTCAAAACTTAGGAATCATCTGATGAAAAATAGTCAGCTTTGCGCACTCAGGTGTTCCTTTTTGAATTGGAAATCAGTCGACGATTCGCAGAGTTATCAGTCAATTTTTTCTAATTAACACAAATAGTAGCAACTTTTCAAAACTTAGGAATCATCTGATGAAAAATAGTCAGCTCAGCAATCCTTATGAATCATCTGATGAAAAATTAGTCAGCTTTGCGCACTCAGGTGTTCCTTTTTGAATTGGAAATCAGTCGACGATTCGCAGAGTTATCAGTCAATTTTTTCTAATTAACACAAATAGTAGCAACTTTTCAAAACTTAGGAATCATCTGATGAAAAATAGTCAGCTCAGCAATCCTTATGAATCATCTGATGAAAAATTAGTCAGCTTTGCGCACTCAGGTGTTCCTTTTGAATTGGACATCAGTCGACGATTCGCAGAGCATTATCAGTCAATTTTCATCACTTCGTTCGGGAGGCATAAGGTCGCATCTCCCGATGACACAGATTATTTCGATTTCTTCTTTTCCCTATCATCTTAGCGGGAGACTCGGAGCAGAGAGGAAAATCTTTTTTCCACCTTTACACCTTCAATTCCAAAAATGCACTGACTCATGTGGGGTTTCCTTTTTCAGGTCCTGTACGCCCCCTTTGACCCCATTGGGTATAAAATTTGGACTCCAATTGGCTTTGAATATGTTTCACTGTCCATTGGTCAAGTAAAAGATGCGGGGTTGGATTTTCAGCCGTTGTTCCTCCATTATTTATTGCCTGAGCTACGATTCCGAGCCGGCGACCCCACGTAGACCACACACGAGAGTAATAAATTTGATTGTAAATCTCTCATTGTTGCTTGTGTACGTTAGTGTCACAAATGGCGACTCTAGGTTTTATTGCTTCTCGTAAACATTTGTTCCTTTTTAAACTAATGGTGAGAAAATCCCTTCGTTCATGTGATTTTGCCATTCCCAGGCTCTGACTAAAAAGAGCTTATAGTGTAATAAAATTTCCGAACAAACAACACATATTATTGTTATTATTTCTTGTTTACAAAAGCTAAAATAAAAATTTATTTTAATACTTTTTATATACATTAATATTATTTCATTTTCTATCTCTTTCTAGATTATTTGTTTATTTATTTTATTTATTTTTATTATTATTCTTTCTCTCTCTTTGTTTTTTTTTCCTTTCCTTTTCTTTTCTTTTATTTTATTCTAAGCGATGTCGTGACATTTCTTTACGACAAGCTTATCCCCTCTTACTTTAAGAAAAAAATTATTCTATCCAAAAATAAGCTATAATATATATACAGATTTATAATACAATCAATTAAAATTAAAAGATGTGCAAGAATACAATACCATTATTATAAATATATACCTGTAATGACAAATGGACATAGTAATACAAAAATTGAAATAACATACACAAATACATTAAATGTGAGAAAATGATCATTGCAATGTGTAGGCCTTTGAAAACTACCAAATATAATAAACATATTCACCTTCGCGATACCTATATTATTCGCTCGAATTTCCTACTGAGACGCATACTCACTAGAATTCACTACTGTTCATGCTACTGTTTATGACTTCATTTTCCTTCCCGTTTTTATTGTTATCATACGTTATTTCACGATCCTATTGTATTATTTTTCTGAAACCTTTTCTATCTTCATTTTCCTTTTTGTATAACATACCGTGTTATGAAAAATTCGTAAATATAATTTTTATATATATGTATATATTTTTTTTTGTTTGAATCTAGTTTATTTTTTTTTATATTAGGTAATATATAACGACTATTCATGTAATGCCTATTTTTAATATTTATTTGTCTCTGTTACATATATTTTGTCTATGTATAGTCTCCCAAAAAATATTTTCCATACCATGCAAGTTATCGACCAGCAATAAGTACTCACATCCCGGGAAGTACGAAACATATTTCGTATGAGACCATAATATAGCTCCGTTTTTTTTTTTTTTTTTTTTTTTTTTTTTTTTTTTTTTTTTTTTTTTTTATATAACGTTAATTTTGTATGTAATTTGCAAGATTCGAACATTTTTTAGAATTTTCTGTGTTTAATTGTAAAAAATTTTTTTTTTTTTAGGTTTGGCTGATATGTTAAATACGGTATATTTAAAAGATTTTGACAGTTTCGGTAGACGCTTAAAACAATTTTAACAAATTCTTGAAGTCTAAATTTTTTTTTTTTTTTTTTTTTTTTTTTACACTTATATTTTCTAAGGAATGATTATTTGTTTTCTGTTCTGTTTGCCACATTGGGCGCAAATAATTTAGAAATATGAATTCTAATAGGTCTCAGGTCTGGCCTATGTTTGTTCTTTATGAGGTAGTTATCATTTCTGAAAATTCTCTCAATATAATATGGGCCTGAAAATTTCTGATGTAAGGCCTTAGGTTTTCTGAGCATTTTCATGTAGACCTCGTCACCCAATTTTAATTCTTTGTGTTTTAACTTCGAATTCTTATTCAGTTCCAAATCCGCCTTTTCTTGATTCTTCATAACTTCATATCTTATATCGTGCATATGTTTGAGCTTATTCTGTACATATGTACTGTAAGAATCCATATTATGCGCTTCAAAATTCGTGAATGGCGTTTTTATCTCTCTACCGAAAAATAACATGCTTGGAGAAAATTTTGTTATTCTATGTACAGTTGAATTATGCATAAGTACGAAATATGGAAGTTTTATATCCCATTCGTAAGTTTTATTACACATAGAGGCAATGGAAGCTTTTAAATCCCGGTGTATTCGTTCAAGTACAGATTGCGATTCCGGGTGGTACACCGACGAAGGTATTAGTTCAATATTTAAATTTTTCATATAATCTTTGAAATCCTTCGATTTAAAATAAGCTCCGTTGTCTGTAGAGATATATTTCGCTAATCCAAAAGTACTGAAATAACCATTTAATGCGTTGATAACCATTTAATGCGAACCTTAGTATCTGTCGATCTAAGTGGAAATGCTTGTAGGAAGCGTGATGCTGTATCGACAATAGTTAAAACATATTTATTCCTATTTAGAGATGTAACCAAACTTCCTACTACGTCAATAGTT
The DNA here is from genome assembly GCA_964019185.1 of Maratus speculifer. Classification (NCBI taxonomy): domain Eukaryota; kingdom Metazoa; phylum Arthropoda; class Arachnida; order Araneae; family Salticidae; genus Maratus; species Maratus speculifer. The sequence goes on from OZ025289.1 coordinate 284,301,012, forward strand.
AATCTATGACCAGGTATATAATTTTTATCCATAGTTTTCAGTGGAATTTTTATCGTTTTATGCTGTTTAAATGTATTGCATGTTATACATTTCGCACAGAATTGTTTTATATCTTGATACATTCTATACCAAAAAAATCTTTCTTTTATTATGCCATAGGTTTTTAGAAAAGCGAAGTGTGGGACATGTGCGCTTTTTATAATATCTTCTTTTAAATTCTGTGGCGCAATATATAAATCATTATTATTTGAATTTCGTGATTTTCTTAGAATTAATATTCCTTCTTTATTTAAATTGTATTTTTCATATTTTTTTGCTTTTTTTTGTTGTTGTAAAGCTTGAATAATTTCGTTTAATTTAGGGTCTTTTAATTGTTCTTTTTTTATATTGTCTGCATTCAAATTTTTATTTACCGCAAAAAGATGTTTGTTTAAATCGTCCGCTATAGTTAAGGCATTTGTTTCTCTACTACAGAAATCTGCTGGGTTATGAATACCTTCAATGTGAGATACTTCAAAATCATAATCCTGTAGCTTAAGTAACCATCGTGCTACGATTTCCGGCTGTTTTTCCAAGTGTAAGTGGTATGTTAATGCTTTTGAATCTGTTAGGAGAAAAAATTTTCTTCCTAATAAAATATTTCTAAAATAAGTTATAGTTTCATATATTGCCAAAAGCTCTATCTGCATGCTTGGATATCTCTTTTCCGATTCTTTTAATTTTCTGCCTGTAAATTCAATTGGTATCATTTTATCTCCTTGTTTTTGCGCGAGTATACCTGATGTTGCAATTTTTGATCCGTCTGTAATTATATAGAAATCTTTATTAAAATCTGGGGGATGTATGGTAGGTTGTTCCATGATAATTTTTTGTATTTTTTCAAATGATTCCTGTGCTTTGTCATTCCATTTGAATTTTGTATTCGCTTTAGTGAGATCTGTCAGTGGCGCTATAATTTCTGCATAATTGTTTATAGTTGATTTAAAATACGTGCATAATCCAATGAATGCTCGCACTGTTTTCTGAGATGTAGGGACTGCAAAGCTTGTTATTTTTTTTATATTTTTTTCTGAGGGTGCATATCCTTTTTCACTAATTTTATATCCCAGAAAGTCTATTTCTTGCATGTATAGTTTTATTTTAGCTGGTTCAATTGTGAGATTAAATTTTTCTAATTGTGTTAGTACTTCTTCTAGTAATGTGTGCATTTGTTGTATATTATCAGCAGCAAGTAAAATGTCATCAATAAAGTATTGAATGTTGTATTTCTTTTTTAAATCACCTAAAACTATATCGATTAGACGAGCAAATATATTTGTTGAGATTTTAGTTCCGAATGGCATTCGTGTTATTTGAAAATGGTTATCCTCCGTGATAAATGCTAGTTTATGCTTGTCCTGCTCTTGTAATTTGATTTGAAAAAATGCAGAATGTAAATCTAGAACTGTAAATATTTTTTTTCCAGCGATGCTTTGTAAAATACACTTTGTGTTAGGAACTGGATACGGATCGCTTTCTAATATATCGTTAAGAGCTCTAAAATCTATAGCCATTCTAAGTTTTATTAAGTTTTGATCACTGGTTTTTGACGTAGAATTTTTTTTTACGAAAATTACTGGGAAAGCATAACTTGAGTTCGTAGGCTCTATGATACCTGCATCCAATAAATCTTGAATTTCTTTCTCCGCGAATTTTTTTACATCATGCGCTAATTTGAATGGTTTCGTTTGTATAGGAAAGTCGTGCATTAATTTAAAATTCGGTTTTATTACGTCCGTTTCTCCTAGAGTTTTGTATGATTTGCTGAAAGCGGTAGCATGTCTCATTAAAATTTTCAATACTTCTTTTTGTACCTTCGGTGTTAAGTGATCTATTTTAAAATCCTTCTCTGAAAGTTCTTTTTTTCGTAATTCTCTAATTTGTGTAATATTTAAGTTATTTACTTCGTAAATATTATCAGTATTTGGTTTATTTTGTTTTTTTATAAAAAAATCAGTGGTAATTTTTCCCATTTCCTGATCCTTATGAAGTCTCAAATACGTTTTCGATTTATTTTGTACTAATATTGTGAATGAATTATTTTCTGTTTCCTTGTTTTCATGAACTGAATTTTGGATTACTAATTTCCTGTTGTTATATTTTGGTTGGAAAAAAAATTGTTGCTTGTTTGTTAATTTCCCATCAAAAATTAAATTTACTAATTTCGATTCTCTAGGTCTCAAAGTAATGGTTTTCTTTACAAATACTCGTGTATTAATTTTCGGAATGTTATTGTGTTGATAGGATTTGATTTGTTTTGGTATTGTTTGAAAGTCATCATTTTGTTGTACGGGCTTAATTTTATTCACCTCCGTAATTTGATTTTCATTGGGGTTTAATTGTATAATTGAATTATTGAGTTTAAAAGTATTATTTTCAAAATCCATGATTATTTTATTACTTTTTAAGAAATCATATCCTAAAATAATTTTGTAATTACGGTCAAATTCATCTTTAGTTACATAAAATGTGCCATTTAAGAAAGTGTTGTTAAATCTAAACTTAAATTTTACACAGTGTTTAAAAGGAATGGATTTGTTTGATAGAGTTGTAATTTTTATAGCGTTAGCTAAATATTTAATCTTTATATCCGTCTCTTTTATTTTTTCAAAGACCCCTGGAGATATTAAACTTATACTCGCCCCACTGTCAATAAGGCTGGGTATAATTAAATCTTTCTTTATTTTTAAGTCCCATATTGGTAATTCATTGTTTTTTTCCGAGTTACAACTTGCGATCAATTTTTGTGTTATATCTTTTTTTTCTTCCTCATTTTTTTTTATCATTGTCTTTTTCGTTTGCTTTTGTTTCAATATTTTTAATTCCTTGTTTGATTTATTTTTTATATTATAACCCTGTTTTTTCTCAATGTTACGGGACCTACGGGCTTGTATTCCTCGCAATTTTGTAGGCCCGCTTACCGGTTTAAATGACTTTGCCCCCTGTTCCTATTATTATTATTGTGTCTGCCTCGCCTGTCTCTGTTTTCGTTAGGAAAAGTAATTGTGGGCTGATGTTCCCTATTTCCCTCATTATTTTGCGGCAAAGGATTTAGGCTATTTTGCATATTTGCGAAACCCTGATGCTGCCCTGTATATGCAATTTGTGTGTTGTTTCCTTGTGTTGGATCAAAGTTTTGCGTTGGAATCATATTTTGCATATTGTAATTTCCAGGATACATTTGATTCTGTCCTATTTGTGATTGGGTCAAATTTTGCCAATTTGGCATTTGAATTTGCATATCATTAACTCTAGTTTGATTGTAATAAGGTCTTGTAAAATCCAATGTTTGTGGCGCTTGAAAATGTTGTGCATAATTTTGTGGAAATCTTTGAAAGCCTCTATAATTATTATTTTGATAATAATTTTTTTGAAATCGTGGCCGAACATTGTTTTGCGCTCCCCTTGGTTGAAAAAAATTCGCACTTTTTTGATTGAAATAACAATTTTGTGTCTGGTGGTTGGATTTATTACAGATATGACAAAAATTATGTGTTATCTGATTTACTTCAGCGTTGTTATGTTCGCTTTCATTTTTTTGAATTTTTAAATCTTTTATTTGTTCTTTTAATTGGTGTATTTCCGATTTTTGTTCTTGCGACATGCTAAGAAGTGCCTCGAATAATTTATTTTCGCTATTTTCAGTTAAATTGTTTACTTCTCCTGCACATTTACTGTTCAAAGCACTTTCGATATTTTTAGCTTTTTTTACTGCTTCATCAAACTTTGTGGGTGGGTATTTTTTTAATTCAAAAGAGATGTCCGGTCTTAGTGCTTCAAGGTATTTAGTTAATTTAATCGTTTCTAATAATTCTTTAGCTCCGTTCTTTTGTTCGTGTCCTGACGAGACAAGGTATTTTTGTGCCTCAATGTTGAATTGTTTAGTAAATTCTTCAATAGTTTGGTTGGGTGTTTGTTTTGCATTTATGAATTGCGCCTGAGCGTCAGCAAATGATCTTTCTTTTTTAAATTGTGTTATCGCATTTTCTTTGAATGTGTTATAGTTTTGTGCTTTATGCAATTCAGCTGTGTTTTTTAGAATCTCTCTCGCTTGGCCTTTAAATTTTGACTTTGCCAACACCAATTTTAAATCATCAGGAAATTGTGCCGCTGCGGCTAATTCTTCGAACTCTTCGAAAAAATATGATATATTTTGGTCTGGTTTGTCCTCAAAATTTTGTAAAGAGTTCAATAGAGTGTCTATTCCAATTTTAAATGTGTCCCTTTCAGGAGAAGACTGCCTTGCCTTATTTCTACCTGTCATATTTATTTACTTATTTGGAAAATCTCACACAGACTGATGTTTAATACTTTTTCCTTTATTTTTATTTTTTTTTTTTAACTCTTTCACACCTCAAATTATGCTATCATAAACTCTCAAGATATGAGTTTTGTAATGAATTATTATAATTTATACTCATTCAAGAATAATATATAATAGAAATTATGAAATAGCCCTAAATATTTTTATAAATATACATAAATATAATGACAAAGTAAATTTTCCGAAATACGGATATATATAGTAACGAAATTCTTTACAATCTTACAAGCTAATGTGTCGTGAACTAAACCAACTCTTCTATATATTTTTGTTTCATCTTCTCAACTATTATATTTCAATTTCGTAAATTTTTAGATATACACACAATATTTATAAACACAATATGGATAAATAATGTTTGTTAGTAGAAGGAGAAAAAGCTAAGAGAAGATAGAGGAGATAGGTAATTAAGAATAAAATCATAATACTGGCTATCTTTATTTATATTTAAATGCAGAAAATTTTCAATTTTGAATCCCAAATACAAATTCATACACCTGGTATGAGCACCATTAAACTTTTAGTAGTGTGGTGACGAAAATAAACACCTCCTACTAGGTACGCAATCTTGACGTGGTTAGTACGAAGACAAATGAAAATAATATCCCTTCGGCGTTGTGAACGAAGATCGGATATTATTAATTACTAAAATAATTCCTTAATATCATACATAAAATTAACATTTGCAATAACATTAGGATCGCCTTATTTAACGTATGAATTTGTGAAAATTGGGATTGATGAGTCAATAAAATACTTGAGACATTAATCTACAAATTTAAATGTTAACATTCCCTAATCTGCATCTAGAAATTACCTTAAAATACATAAAGGGAGAAAACTGGAATAAAGACAAGAATAGGTACATATATACAAAATTTTATTAAAACACATAAATTAGCATCATGCAAACACTATAAAAATATAATATGCAAGGCAATAACTACTGAAATATGGTTATAGCGAAATATACAAAATATTTTATTTCATTTATCCTCGCAGCTCATTACGCTTGAGTTCACGACACAACTTATAGGCAAAGCCCCAAAATTTCGTATTTTATAAACTCGAGTCCTTCTTTCTTATTATTCCTCTTATCTTACTGGTATTATTAATTTATTTATTTATTCATTTTACTATTAAGTTTGAGCATTAAATTCTGATAATTTTGAGTCACAAAGATAATAATAATTTTAAAATTTTTAAAATAATCAAATTTTAAGTGATCGAATTTTAAAAAATCAAATTTTAAAACCAAAATTTTAACACAACATTATATCACTAAAATAAATTGGCCAGTCACATGAACAATGAAATTTTCTCACCTTACAAGTATGTTGCTGGTATTGGTCGCCCTTGGCTTATAGCTGTCCGTACAGTTCATTAGTACACCAACACACTTATATCCAAATGCCGAGTTATCAGTCATTTTTTTTTAATTAACACAAATAGTAGCAACTTTTCTAAACTTAGGAATCATCTGATGAAAAATAGTCAGCTTTGCGCACTCAGGTGTTCCGTTTTGAATTGGAAATCAGTCGACGATTCGCAGAGGTATCAGTCAATTTTTTCTAATTAACACAAATAGTAGCAACTTTTCAAAACTTAGGAATCATCTGATGAAAAATAGTCAGCTTTGCGCACTCAGGTGTTCCTTTTTGAATTGGAAATCAGTCGACGATTCGCAGAGTTATCAGTCAATTTTTTCTAATTAACACAAATAGTAGCAACTTTTCAAAACTTAGGAATCATCTGATGAAAAATAGTCAGCTCAGCAATCCTTATGAATCATCTGATGAAAAATTAGTCAGCTTTGCGCACTCAGGTGTTCCTTTTTGAATTGGAAATCAGTCGACGATTCGCAGAGTTATCAGTCAATTTTTTCTAATTAACACAAATAGTAGCAACTTTTCAAAACTTAGGAATCATCTGATGAAAAATAGTCAGCTCAGCAATCCTTATGAATCATCTGATGAAAAATTAGTCAGCTTTGCGCACTCAGGTGTTCCTTTTGAATTGGACATCAGTCGACGATTCGCAGAGCATTATCAGTCAATTTTCATCACTTCGTTCGGGAGGCATAAGGTCGCATCTCCCGATGACACAGATTATTTCGATTTCTTCTTTTCCCTATCATCTTAGCGGGAGACTCGGAGCAGAGAGGAAAATCTTTTTTCCACCTTTACACCTTCAATTCCAAAAATGCACTGACTCATGTGGGGTTTCCTTTTTCAGGTCCTGTACGCCCCCTTTGACCCCATTGGGTATAAAATTTGGACTCCAATTGGCTTTGAATATGTTTCACTGTCCATTGGTCAAGTAAAAGATGCGGGGTTGGATTTTCAGCCGTTGTTCCTCCATTATTTATTGCCTGAGCTACGATTCCGAGCCGGCGACCCCACGTAGACCACACACGAGAGTAATAAATTTGATTGTAAATCTCTCATTGTTGCTTGTGTACGTTAGTGTCACAAATGGCGACTCTAGGTTTTATTGCTTCTCGTAAACATTTGTTCCTTTTTAAACTAATGGTGAGAAAATCCCTTCGTTCATGTGATTTTGCCATTCCCAGGCTCTGACTAAAAAGAGCTTATAGTGTAATAAAATTTCCGAACAAACAACACATATTATTGTTATTATTTCTTGTTTACAAAAGCTAAAATAAAAATTTATTTTAATACTTTTTATATACATTAATATTATTTCATTTTCTATCTCTTTCTAGATTATTTGTTTATTTATTTTATTTATTTTTATTATTATTCTTTCTCTCTCTTTGTTTTTTTTCCTTTCCTTTTCTTTTCTTTTATTTTATTCTAAGCGATGTCGTGACATTTCTTTACGACACTTATCATAGAAACATATCAATCAACTCATATTTTGGAAAACTAAGTTCAACAATTTAATTTATCCTTATAATATTTATGATGGATAATTTTTTTTTTGTTATTATTTCATATCAATCGCTATTGTTTTTATTAACTTTATTCTGTAACTGTAGTAAGCTTGCATCCATTCTTGAGAACATTTTTCATCTCATGGCGCATGATCAAAATTATTCTGGTTATAATTTTTTTTTCTTACAATACAAGTAGGTTTGGTGAGCATAAAAAAAAATAATTGTTTTTTAAATTATTGGTACTACACTAGCTATGTTATCTGTTTTCAACACCCATAGATTTTTACTTGCTGTTTTGCACAAATGCTATAATCAGCTTTTGAAAAATGTTAATTTCAAAATAGTCACTGGAAAAGTATCTACTTTAAACAAAAACTGAAACTGTAAATTAAAAAGTTTAACTGATTTCAAGAATGCAGTGAATATGTAACCAGTGAGTATAAGCATTATTTCCTTGTTCTCAATTCACTTAAAATAATTTTACTTACCCATCATACGTAGTATAGGGTAAGTCTTACAATCGTTTTGAAAATCGAAAAATTTTTTTTGACGGATTTACATGTTTTAGATAGTGGAGATTCCGAAAAACGTATTTTTAGAAAAAAAAAATTTGCCGTCCGTCCGTCTGTCTGTCTGTCTGTCTGTAAACGCTCTATCTCCCGAACAAATTGGGATAGAGACTTGAAATTTTGTATGTAGTTAGTATGTATGAATGGGACGAACCCTATTTAATATCAGCAACCTCGATTATCCGGAACTATTTTTTTCGGACTCTCGAAAAATTCGTTCTGATGAAAGGTATATAAAAATTTTCGAATTTTTTTTGTTCTAAGGAATGGACTTAAAAGGCAATAAAATAACACACATTTTGCATATAGAACGAAGTTGATTGGGTTATTAGTTGCCGAGATATTTGTAATCTTGTTTTCCACATTCTTCGATTTTTCATGACCCTGTATTTCATTCAAATTTCAATTCAGAAGTATATTTTAATTGGAAATGAGACGCTTAATCCAACACAGTTAATTGTTAGTTAATAGAATTATTACTTTTGGAGTTATAAGGATGTTTCTTTTACGCAGTTCGGTACTACTTGAGTAGTTTGGCGTTTTATATAATTTGTCGAAATTGGTACATCAGCAGTTCTTTAATATCGCATTACTATGTATATTAACAATATTTAAATTTTGTTTATGAATCGCAATGCATTATATAAATGTGGGATCCATTCACAAAGCCCTTAGTAACAGCTGCGGCAATGAACTTTCTATTGCTGAGTAAGCATCTAGAGGCTCGTGATGAGAACCCTATCATCGCGACTAACGGTAAAATTGTGATGGTGTAAGTGGTTTTTTTTTAGAGAAGAGGACAGATGCTCGCGGAATTCAGCAGAGAACAGACGGTTCTGTAGCTGTCCGCATATTTTACAGCGAAACCCAGGTCAGACGGGCCTGTGGGTAATGGAATAACAGCAAGCTTGGATAGGCAGACGGCCTGTTCATGTACGTTTTTCTTATTTTTGCAAATCCATAAAATTGTACATAATTGTGTTCCAGTCTATATAATTGTGATAACATAACCCAGAACATTAAACTAAGTTTTTTCACCAAAAAAAACGCCTGGGCCAATTTTTTTTACCCTAGACACCACTTCAGAGCAATTCAAACTTTTACTACAACGTGGGGGCTCGGCCGGGATCAGTTTCTGGAGAAATTTGAGGAAAGGATTAGATGAGAGAATCCCCCCCCCTCTCTCGTAAGACGGTCATCGTCGTCAACCAGCTTCAACGGAGTGAAACTTGTGGCCCCCTCCCTTCCGTAGACAGTCAGCGCAGATGTTGGGTCAGTCTTCAGGATCTTTCAGCAAGGAGCGCCTCGCTTTGAGGTTATGAATCTTCGGAAAGAGAAAAGAAAAAAGAGAAAAACCTGTGTTTTCCCCCTGCAACTACAAAACAGTTTTATCGTAAGAAAAAAAAAAAAGAAGAATCAAGAAGCCGCTGTTGTGTTTTGTTTTTTCATCTAGTGGAAATTTTAAAAAAAAAAAAGTCTGCTGTGCTTTTTTTTTCGCAGACTGTTGATATCTATGATAAATTTTTTAATAGTCTGCTGTGTTTTTTTTTTCGCAGACTATATTTTTTTTTTCTCTTTTTCAAAGTGAAGTTGAACGTACAAAGTGAAGTTGAACGTACAAAGTGAAGTTGAACGTACAAAGTGAAGTTGAACGTACGTAGTGAAAAAGCCTGCTGTGTTTTTTTTTTTTGCAGGCTATTTATTTATTTATTTTTTTAAAAACATGCCAGCCGTCGTACTTGCATAAATTTTTTTTTTTAGATTAAAACGAAAAAAAAAATATATCCTCTGGTAAAGTAAGTGCTATGTGAAGTAAGTGCTATGTTTATAGATATATATATATGTGTGTGTGTAAACAATTATTGAAATATATATATAAAAGGGTATAAAATATATTGATATATAGATATATTTTTTATTATTATATGTGCATTGATATTATTTGGTTTTATGTGTTAAAAAAAAAAAATTATTATGAATCACTTAATTAGATCGAAAAAAATAGATCTGATTACTTTGGTGATCGAATTGGGCCTGAACCCGCCCGAGAATGCAACTAAAAGTGTATTGGCTGATATGGTGATTAAATCAGATGGGTATGATGAAGACTTTGTTAAAAATTTGCTTAGTGGGATAGTTAGTGAACGCGAGGAGGAGGAGAAGAATTTAAAAGCTAAAGAAACGGAAGATCGCGAATATCAATTAAAGATATTAGAATTAGAGAATAATAAAGCTCAAGTAATAAATTCAGCGGCAATAGGGAAAGGTCCCGATGTTTTAAAACTGTTAAAAAGATACGATAATGAGGAGGAAATTAGTGTTTATTTAACCTTATTCGAACGGCAGGCAAAACGGTTAGAAATTCCTAAGGAAGAATGGGTAACATATATTCTGGCATTACTACCGCTCGACATAGTGAGTTTAATAAATCGTGAAAGTGAGGAAAAATCGAACGAATATGATCACGTAAAGAAAATACTATTAAGACGTTTTAAACTTACGCCCGAACAGTTTCGACAAAAATTTTTCTTACATAAGAAGGAAAATTTAGCATCGTGGAAAGATTTCTCGTTTGAACTTTCAAATTTTTTGAATGAATGGTTAGAGGGATTACAAATATCAACGTTTGAGGAATTAAAAAATATTCTAATTATTGAACAAATTAGGAGAAAGTTGTCATTTGAAATGAAACAACATTTTTGTGATGAATTACCCAAAATTACAAATTTAGAGGAATTGACAGGTAAGTTGGATGATTTTGAAACTGCCCGAATTAATTTGCGGAAAGATGAAACCAAACATCCAAAGATGGAATTTAAGAAACGCCTAAATCAGGGTATTGAAAATAATAGAGTGTTTCACCGAAATGATACGAGTCGTGTATCATATGAAAAAAATTTCACGGGTGCGCAGAAAAATTCAAATGAAAAAATTCGCTGTTTCAATTGTAATGAATTGTCCCATATATCGAAACACTGCCCCCGAAAAAAAGAAGGCCCGATTTGCTGGAGGTGCAAAACACCTGGTCACAGATCTGACCAATGTACATATAATTCCGCAAAAAATGCGAATGCAGCCGTAAGCAATACCTCGAATTCGTTAGATAAAATAATGAAAAATGTGAGAATTCTAGATAAAAATATAGAAAGTCTTGTTGACACAGGCTCCGATGTGAACATGTGTAGTGACGAAATTTATAAAACTTTGGGATGCCCTAAATTACACGACAACGATTTAGTGTTATCAGGAATTGGAGGTAACCAAATTACTCCCCTAGGATTCATAACAGTAAATATTGAAATAGATGGCTATTCAGTAAATGCAGATTTATACATCGTAAAAAATTTGAATCACTCCATAATTTTGGGGAATAATTTTCTAAAACAGTTAACTTTCAATATTACAGAAAAGGGATTGCAAATTACGGGGAAACGGAAATTAAGGGAAGTGAGAGTAAATTACGTCACTGCGGTTCCACGAGAACAAGTCGTGACAAAAATCAAGCGCGTCAGCTATATTACACCCAGATTTCTTACGATGTTGCGGTCAGAAAATCAAAACAGTCCCATGGTAGAAAAGATTGCTTCGACAGCTGAATGTGTGGGAAAAGAACAAATTAAACAGAATGAGACAGCTTTAGACTGCAGTGAAAGCGTAGACATGCAAACAAGCATTCATGAAAATAAATTATTGGAAATTGAACCGTGTTTAGACTTAACAAAAAATACAGAAATTTATTTAGCTGAAACAGCCGATTCGATTAATTTTCAGGAAATTGAAGTAAATCACATTTCAAACAAAACCATCAAAAAAGAGCTAACAGAATTGATCTCTAATTATAAACCAAATAAAATTAAGGATACGGAGTTGAAAGTAAACATAATATTAACAGATGATATTCCGATAGCACAACGACCGCGTAGGTTAGCATTTCCAGAACAGGAATTTGTCGACAAACAGATAAACGAATGGCTGGAAATGGGAATCATAAAGGAAAGTAACTCCAATTATGCATCTCCTATCGTATTAGCGCGAAAGAAAGACGATTCTTGGAGACTTTGTGTTGATTATAGACTCTTAAATAAAAAAATAATTAAAGATAATTTTCCCTTACCGAGGATTGAGGACGTGTTAGACAGCATTGAGAGCGCGAAGGTTTTCACTACTTTGGATTTAAAAAATGGTTTTTTCCACATAGACGTAGCAGAGGACAGCAGAAAATACACAGCATTTGTCACACATAACTCTCAGTACGAGTACCTAAAACTCCCGTTCGGACTTTCACTTGGCCCTCAACAGTTTCAAAGATACATACAAGCTGTTTTTAAACAATTAATTAAAGAAAAAATAATGTTAGTTTACCTAGACGATGTCATAGTACTCGCGGAGACTGAGGAAGAGGCTCTATTGAAACTGAAACGTGTATTAGAAGTTGCATCGGATTACGGACTAGAATTTAATTTTGCAAAATGTCAATTCCTTAAACGGAAAATTGAGTTTTTAGGTTATATTGTCGAGAACGGAACTACTAGACCTTCGGAAGCCAAAACTTTGGCAGTAAAGAAATTCCCTGAACCCCGCACCCTTAAACAATTACACAGTTTTCTAGGTCTGACTTCTTATTTCAGAAAATACATCCCCCATTATGCAACTATAGCGAGACCTTTAAGTGATTTATTAAGGGCAGGAAATACATTTAAATTTGGAATTATTGAAAAACAAGCTTTTGAGACTCTTAAAGAAAAACTAGTGAACCCCCCAGTATTGCATACATTCCGACGAGGTGCTAGGCTAGAATTGCATACCGACGCTAGCGCCATAGGGTTTGGCAGTGTCCTACTACAAGAAGATGAGACCAAAAGTTTACATCCTATTTATTACATGAGCCGTAAAACTACCCCTACTCAAGCGAAATATTCAAGTTACGAATTAGAGACTCTCGCGGTAATAGAATCAGTTAAGAAATTCCGAAATTACTTATTAGGCACTAAATTTAAAATTGTGACAGATTGTTCCGCATTCCAAAAAACCATGGACAAAAAAGACATTACGCCAAAAATAGCCAGATGGGCTCTGTTTTTACAAGAGTTTGATTATGAAATTGTTCACCGATCAGGATCCCAAATGAAACATGTAGACGCATTAAGTAGAAATACAGTGCTAATAGTCACCCGATCGCATGATGAATTAACATTAAAAATAAAGAATGCTCAACAAGAAGACGAACACATACAAGCAATAAAAAAATTGATTGAAAAAAATGAAAGTTCAGAATATCTTATAAGAAACGATATCGTATACAAATATGAAAATGACCGAGAACTTCTAATGATCCCTACCGACATGCAAAAGGAAATAATACGCAATATTCATAGCAGAGGTCATTATGCCGTAGTTAAAACCGAAACGCTTCTGAAAGAAAATTATTATATACCCCAATTAAGAAAACAAATTGAGAGCGTCATAGCCAACTGCGTAGAGTGTATACTTTGCAATAAAAAGCAGGGAAAAGGAGAAGGCCTACTAAATCCGATTCCCAAACAAAATATACCCCTCGAGACTTATCACATAGATCACATTGGTCCCATGCCATCTACAAATAAAAATTATAATCATATTTTTACCGTTGTGGATGCATTCACTAAATTTGTTTGGCTGTACCCTGTTAAAACGACTGCCGCTAAAGAAGTCATTGATAGGTTAACCCGACAACATGATATTTTCGGAAATCCGTCGCGGATAGTCACCGATAAAGGTCCAGCTTTCACTTCTGCCGATTTTGAAGAATACTGCAAGGAAGAGAATATAGAACATATTCCAATAACAACAGGGATTCCGAGAGGGAATGGACAAATAGAGCGCATGCACAGAATTCTTATACCAATTTTAGCAAAACTTAGCATAGAAGACCCCACTAAATGGTACAAATTTGTCGCGCCCGTACAACGCATCATAAATAGCACCGTATCGAGAAGTACCAAATTCCCACCTTTCGAACTATTGACAGGAGTAAAAATGCGGCAAAAAACCGACATGCGAATTAAAGAGTTGTTAGATGATGAGGAATTAAATTCATTCGTATCGGAAAGGAATTCTAATAGAGAAGTAGCGAAGCAAAACATATTAAAAATACAGCAGGAAAATGTGAAAACGTACAACAGAAAGCGAAAAAAGGCCAACACATATAAGCTCGGTGATTTGGTGGCCATTCAAAAAACACAGTTTGGGACAGGCACCAAACTAAAGCCTAAGTTTCTTGGCCCTTATGAGATCACCACAGTAAAAAGAAACGATCGTTACAATGTGAGAAAAATTGGAGACCATGAAGGTCCACAGATGACCTCTAGTGCTGCAGATCATATGAAACCGTGGACTACTACAAACTAAAGCAAAGCAACTGTGCTTTGACATAAAATGTGTGTGATTATTATTATTGTTTTTATTAGTATTTAGTATTATTTTTTGTTATTGTTATTATATGTTGTGATGAACGATAGACGAAATTTGTTTTTGGACTAATATAAGTAAATCAAGGACAGAACTGTGTCCAAGAGACAATCAAGAAAAAAAAATTTTGACTTTAATATTATCTTGTGCATTTCATTTATTTTATTTTATTTAGTTTGTTGTGAATATTAGACGCCTGTAAAAGTCATCCGGTACCAGTTTGGTTTAAGAACAGATGATGACTGGGAGGACCCAGCACGGTCAGGTAGGCCGAGTTGTGGGATCCATTCACAAAGCCCTTAGTAACAGCTGCGGCAATGAACTTTCTATTGCTGAGTAAGCATCTAGAGGCTCGTGATGAGAACCCTATCATCGCGACTAACGGTAAAATTGTGATGGTGTAAGTGGTTTTTTTTTAGAGAAGAGGACAGATGCTCGCGGAATTCAGCAGAGAACAGACGGTTCTGTAGCTGTCCGCATATTTTACAGCGAAACCCAGGTCAGACGGGCCTGTGGGTAATGGAATAACAGCAAGCTTGGATAGGCAGACGGCCTGTTCATGTACGTTTTTCTTATTTTTGCAAATCCATAAAATTGTACATAATTGTGTTCCAGTCTATATAATTGTGATAACATAACCCAGAACATTAAACTAAGTTTTTTCACCAAAAAAAAACGCCTGGGCCAATTTTTTTTACCCTAGACACCACTTCAGAGCAATTCAAACTTTTACTACATAAATAGTTTTCACATGTTTTATTTTCATATACATATCCATGATGGGTAAGTATTACGGTGGCCCCCAACGACTAGTTTCCCTATGAACCCATTTTAGGCCCACTATGAAAATTTCAGAATTTGTAGATTATCACATTTTGCAACAAATATATTTTTTTCAGATTTTTAAAAATACTACTTTTTAAAATTAAAAAATTTTAAATATTTTAAATTTTTTAAACTATTTAAAATTTTATTTTATCATATTAAAGTACATATCAAAGTACAATTCAAAAGCTTTCAAATGACACCAAATTTAAGGCTGTACCTTAATTAGGAGCTGAGTTACAAAAATTCAAAAAATTTAAATTTTCAAATTTTTGACATTCTTTGAAATTTTTGATGAGCTATAAATCAATGATCCGAGGTCCAAAAAATCTAAAATAAATAATTTATCACATTTCTTATATGTTCTAATGGTGGACCAATTTTCATAGAAATCTGTGGGGGTCAGGTCAGAAAATGTATTTTTTTCAGTTGATTTGACATGGAATGTTCCCATTGCTACTTTTGCATTTCTATTATACATTGAACCAAGCTGCATTTCAATAACTATACATCTAATAGATCTAGTAATTAAATAAAAAAAGGGTTTTCACCTTATATTTTCTAATCTGAAAAGTCCAGATTAAATTCTTTAATTTTGTATAAAAACATTTTAATAAAAGTCCTGTCAAAAAACATAAAAAGATTAATATGTAAATCAATTAATGTGAAATGTGACGTTGTTTCTTATTAATAGTAGTCGCAAAATCGTTGCTCTGTTTCATAGCATTTAGTCATCTGAATGAACTGTTTTTTATTATTATAAATGTCTTTTGTGGAATTTTACGGTCAGTGACATGACTTTGGGAGGAGTTATGAATCATGCTTGATTTTTTTCCATTCGTTGTAGTTAACTAGGCATATCATTATTGTCAAGATACAGTTATATTACAAGCGGGTACCAGCTTGAGGATGATTTCAATTTCTTCCTTGTTTGATGTCTTTAGCAGTTTACATTATTGTTTATTTATTTATCTCCACGTAACTAATACATTTGTACATGGGTCATTCCATGTCAAATCAATGAGGCCCACAACCTGATGATCTCCAATTTTTATGAAATTCTCAGGATTGTTTCTATTTATGTAGTAATGCAATAAAATATTTTTTGTAGATTTTTTGCAGCCTTTTTTTAGGGGGGAGGACTTCGTGAAAAAGTGGAAAACACCTAAAAAATGAAATTCTGGCAGTTACAAAAATACAATTTTCTCAACTCCTATGATAGGTATAGAATTTATTTTGGTGTTGTTTTGAAGCTCTTTGTGTGGGCTTTCATATGACATATCACTTGACAGGTTTTATTAAATTTAAAATTTCAAGGTCATCGAATATTGTCTTTGACCTTGAAAATATTAAAAAGTCCATTTTTGAAAAATCTGAAAAAAAAAAAAAAATATTTTTTACTTCTTAATATGACAGACATTCTGTAAAAATTTCATATTGGGATTGCAATGGGATCACATTAAAAAATATATATCGTTGGATCATTCCATATCACTTCATCCAGACCATGAAACCCATGGTCTCAGATTTTGATAAAAAATTTTGTAAGTGTTTCTTTTACTACCCTTATTAACAATCTAAAATAATACTTCAATATCTCAAGTATTTTTTGTGAAAAAAAAATACTGAAATAAACAGAAAAGGTGCATAAGTGGCACTTCAAAAGATCCGTATTTAAAAAAACATTGTTCTAGAGAAAAAAAATCATAGTTTTACTATTTATAAACATATTAAGTTGAAATTTGCATTAAAATGTACACAAAAGGATGAAGATATAAGAAAAAAAAGATTTGATGATCATATTTTAATTTAAGACCTTTCAAAATTGTCTAAAGTTTGTTTTTACAAAAGAATTTTGTAAGAAAAATAATTTTCAAATCTCATTTTTTGAAAAAGGCATAGCAGTTAAACAATCAGTTTTCTTTAAAATTATGCATAAACTGAAAGACTGAAAAAAAATGGCTTTTTGGGTGCAAATATATTTTATTTATCACAAACTAAAAAATAAATAATGAAAATAAATGCTGAAAAAAGCAATTGTATACAAATGGCTTTGGAAATCCCCAAACAAGCATTAAAATAATTGTTTGTATTACAAGTGATCATTTGAAAACAATACATTACTACTTCTATTTATCTTACTTTGATTTAAAAAATTTGATATTATATGATAATTTTAAATAATTTTGATTTAGTGTCTGTGTGTATAGCATAGTGTGTAGTTAGTTTGTGTATAGCAAATTTGTATACATAAATTCAAGCAAAATATTAAAACAGCTTCAAACAACTTTGTAAAATAATGACTTTTTGGGTACCAATATATTTAATTCAAAGCCTGGCTTGAAAGTAAGTTAGGGGAGTGGGGGGGAAGGGTAGGTATAACCATGATTAGAGGCTCCTAATGTATCTTGCCTTACTTAAATCATCTGCCGATTGATTTGGTATCAACAAATAATCTATACACATAACAAAATTATATATATATATATATATATATCTTGTCTAGTGCTAGGGGAACGAACGCGGATGGGCTTCCTCCAACCCGCTTGGCCAGCGTGGAGGGATTTGGCCACAACCCCCCTTATTTTACCATGAATTCACAAAACAAATCACGGCCCTCAGTTCCCGGTAGTCTGCATGTTCCTGGTTACGGCAGCGATCAGACAGACATGAAGACAGAGGGTGCTAAGAATCACCGGGCTCGGCTTGGCTGCCATAAGTTGATGACCTTGGCTACGTACAATGGACGATCCCTATCTTCTGAAAACCGTTTACAGGAACTTGAAGAAGAGTTAGATAAGATCAACTGGGACATTTTAGGATTATGTGAAGTAAGAAGAAAAGGCGAAGAAAAGATTGATCTTGCCAGCGGACATGTTTTATACTACAGAGGTACAGAAGATGGAAGAACAAGTGGTGTAGGATTTCTGATTCATAAAAGGTGGAAGAATCACATTGTAGAATATGATAGTGCATCAGATAGAGTTGCAAGATTAGTAATACAAGTGTCCAAAAGATACAAGCTGCAAATTACCCAAGTTTATGCACCAACAATAAGTTATTCTGATGAAGAAATTGAAGATTTTTATGAAGAAGTAGCTTCAATGCATCAAAAGGGAAATTGCTACATAAAATTAATAATGGGAGACTGGAATGCTAGAATTGGAGAGAAGAAGAAAGGTGAATTATCTGTAGGAAATCATGGATATGGTATGCGAGATGAAAGAGGAAACAGATTGATTGAGTTTGCAGAATGTGAACAGATGTATATCATGAATTCATTTTTCAAGAAAAAGCCTCAAAGAAAATGGACATGGCGTTGTGCAAATGGCTCAACAAGTGAAATCGACTACATCTTGACCAACAAAAAGTATCTTATTCAGGACTGCAGCGTTCTCAATAACTTCAATACAGGAAGCGATCACAGATTGGTTAGATGCAAACTGCTGTTAAATACTAAAGTGGAAAGAATGAAGCTTTTGCTACACTCAAAGAAATCAATCGATATTATAAACCTCCAGAAACATAAAGAAGAATTTCATTTGGAACTTCAAAACCGTTTCCAAGTACTTCAATCAACTTTAGAAGAAGAGCAAGATGTTACAATAGTGAACAAGAAGCTAACCGATACTCTACAAGAAATTGCTAAGAAGATAGCCGGTGATGCACAAGTAAAACAAACAAAGAAAATAACAGAAGAAACAAGAAGATTGATGAAAAAACGCAGAGAATTTAAAATGAAGAAAAATGATCCTAAATCAAGAGTTGAATATGCTGAATTATGTAAAACAGTAAGAAAATGCGTTACAGAAGATATTAGAAAATTTAACTGTGATCTTGTTAAAAAAGTTCTGGAAGATAACAAAAGTTTAAAATCAGCTAAGCGCAAGTTATGTGTTGGAAGAAAAGGCATTTTTGCACTGAAGAGAGCAGATGGAACAATCACCAAAATCAGCAACGAAATAGTACACATTGTTGAGAAATTCTATAATGATCTATATAAATGTGAAGATCAGAGGGAAATCAACGTACACGATCAACGAGAAATCTTAACAGAAACTGAAGAGATAATCCCAGTGATGACAGATGAAGTTTTACAAGCTATTCGATTTATGAAAAAAGATAAATGCCCTGGAGAAGATGGAATTACAATTGACCTTATCAAAGAAGCAGGAGAAGAATTTGCAAAAAGGCTATCCTTACTGTTTTCCAAATGTCTCAAAAAGTCAGATGTACCAGAAGATTGGAATAATGCTGTGATGATACTACTTTACAAGAAAGGAGAGAAGGAAAACATTAAAAATTACCGTCCGATCAGCTTATTGTCCGTGATTTATAAAATTTTCACCAAAGTTTTAACGACAAGACTTGAATCAGCTCTGGACTCGGCTCAACCTAGAGAACAAGCAGGATTCCGAAGTGGATTCAGCACAATGGATCATATCCAAACAGTAAGGGAACTCATAGAAAAGCATAAAGAATATAATTTACCTCTCTGCCTTGCCTTTATTGATTACGAAAAAGCTTTTGATTCCGTCTACACATCAGCAGTAGTAGATTCTCTGGAGGACATTGGTATAGACAAACCTTACATCAATATCATAAAGAAGATTTACAAGAAAGCAACAGCAACCATCCGTTTAGATAAAGGAAAAGCGAAGATCAAGCTCGGAAGAGGAGTAAGACAAGGAGACACCATTTCACCCAAGCTTTTTAATGCTGTCTTAGAAAATATCTTCAAGAAGCTGGATTGGGAAAACAAAGGGATTAGAATAAATGGAGAATTTTTAAGTCATCTCCGCTTCGCTGACGACATTGTAATTTTCAGTAACAGTCCTGAAGAATTGGAAATTATGCTAAAAGATCTTGCAGAAGCTAGCATCAATGTGGGATTAAAAATAAATTTAGAAAAGACTAAGGTGATGTTTAATTCATTTACATCAAAAAAGAAAATTGTCTACAAGAACACTGAGATTAAAGAAGTGCAAAGTTATGTGTACCTAGGACAGGAAATATCATCGGATAATAGTATCATGAATGAAATCAATAGAAGAATAAGAAATGGGTGGAGTGCTTTCGGGAAGAACAGTATTATTCTGAAGAGTAATATGCCTCTTTGTTTGAAAAGAAAAGTTTTTAATCAATGTATTTTACCTGCATTAACCTACGGAGCAGAAACATGGACACTAACAAAACGGATGATACAAAGATTACAAACAGCACAGAGAAGCATGGAAAGATGTATGCTAGGCATAACTAGAAGAGACAGAAAGAGGATAACCTGGATAAGAAATCAAACAAAAGTTTTTGACATCCTTGAAAGAATCAAGCAGCTAAAATGGAAATGGGCTGGGCACATTGCAAGAAGACAAGACAATAGATGGAACACAAATATACTACAGTGGTATCCTAGAGATGTAAAACGACCAAGAAGACGACCACAAGTAAGATGGAGAGACGAAATTAGAAAAGTGGCTGGTGTAAATTGGATGACGAAAGCATTAGACAGAAAACATTGGAAAAATCTGGGGGAGACCTACATCCAGCAGTGGATCGAAAACGGTTGATGATGATGATGATGATATATATATATATATTTATATATATATATTTTTTTTTTTGGGGGGGGGGGAACTGAAATTTGGGGCTCAGGCTTTGCATGCCTAAGAAGAAGTTAAGACTGTTTTTGGTCCACAAATCAATATTTTTAACAGTCTCAGTTTTAGGGAAAAGTTATTGTTATCCATATCCATTTTATTTTTTCAGTGCTTTTTTTCTTTCTTTTTTTTTTAAGTTGAAAAATTTTATTCACATTCAAAACAAAGCAATGGCATTAAATACTTTTAAATAAAAATGCTCTAGTACAGCGGTTCTCAAACTTTCTTGGTACGTGACCCACCTTTCAATGAAAAAAAATTTCGAGACCCACCTTTCAGTTGAAAAAAAAAAAAAAAAAAAAAAAAAAAAAAAAAAAAATCGTGACCCCCCATATATCAGTATAGCAATTTTTGTTCGATCTCTGCTACCCTATCCTACGAAAAGCATAAAATTTCATACGGAAGATACATTATCAACAAAAACGAGAATTGGTAATCTCAATGTGTGTAAGTGAATAGTAATTAAAACAATGTACAAACTACCAAGATAGTAGAAAATATGTTTAGTTAGTATGAAAACATAACTTTATAATCAATGAGATTTCTGACACTGGTAGTTACCAATGTGGG
This sequence comes from Maratus speculifer, assembly GCA_964019185.1. NCBI lineage: Eukaryota > Metazoa > Arthropoda > Arachnida > Araneae > Salticidae > Maratus > Maratus speculifer. The sequence continues at coordinate 284,322,342 of OZ025289.1, forward strand.
AACATGTATTAACACACAGTTTATCTCAGTACTTGTCTTTCAAAAACAGCAAAGTAAAAAAAGCATGTTTTCATAAGCATGAAGTGTTGATTTTAACCCAAAACTGATTTAAATATTTCTGGATATTCTGTTCGCATATTAATCGAGAAGGAAATTAAGGATGTTTCCTTGAAATATCATTTCCTGTTGAAATTGTCATATCTTTTTTAACAGATGACATAAAAGATATATTTTTTGACAAACCTACATTGTTTCGCGACCCACCAAAACAACAGCCACGGACCACCAGTGGGTCGCAACCCATAGTTTGGGAACCGCTGCTCTAGTATATTTTCAATTTTAACAAAAGTTATGTTTAATTTTTTTTACTTTGTTACAAGAAATTTAAAATAAACATATGATATTTTTCATATAAAACTTTTTTTAATAATATCTTTTAAGTTTTTAAAGTTTTGTACAATAAGAATTATTTTGAAATTAAGTATGTTGTTTCTGTGCAAGAAAATCTTTATTTTTAAGCATCTCTGAAATGGTAGTTCCCCATATGGGGCCATGTGGTTTTGTTCTAAGGGAGACATTATACTTGACATAACTGTGAAGAAGTTGTTAAAAAAAAATCATCTTATTAAGTAAAATTTACTTTTATTTTTACTGAATACTTCATAAAAATATTACAAAAGTTGCAGAATGCTAAGCAGATAAAATGAATTAATTTAAGCCCATTTAATTGCAAAATATAGTATTGCAATATTCGTCTGAATAACTGCAATCAAACAGTGAGGACTAGAATGACCACAACACAAAGTTACAAATGACAGTTACCTGTAATGTAAGTTGCTTCTTATTTAATTTTTATGTGATCCCATTGCAATCCCAATATGAAATTTTTACAGAATGTCTGTCATATTAAGAAGTAAAAAAAAAATTTTTTTTCAGATTTTTCTAAAATGGACTTTTTAATATTTTCAAGGTCAAAGACAATATTCGATGACCTTAAAATATTAAATTTAATAAATCATGTCAAGTGATATGTCATATGAAAGCCCACACAAAGACCTTCAAAACAACACCAAAATAAATTCTATACCTATCATAGGAGTTGAGAAAATTGTATTTTTGTAACTACCAGAATGTCATTTTTTACGTGTTTTCCACTTTTTCATGAAGCCCTCCGCCCTAAAAAAAGGCTGCAAAAAATCTACAAAAAATATTTTATTGCATTATTACATAAGTAGAAACAATCCTGTGAATTTCATTAAAATTGCTTGATGTCAATCTCAAAAGTATATTTTTCTTCGTTGATTTGACATGGAATGACCCACATCTATCTGTATTATAAATAAAAAATGTTGTCCGAGAGTAACGATGACGTCATGTTGATGATGGCAATGACTTGACCAATAAATTTCGCTTTTACTGCAATTTTTACACTTTTAAACAATGCACAATTCCAATTTTTACATTGTCAAATAGAAAAAAGTAATTCCGAATCCAGTTTGTTTGAAAACTGTATCTTAATTTGTCAATTTGTATGGCCTTTAAAACAATTTTCAAACATGATTGTTTGAAATTCAGTTTCTGAACACTAACCCGTTTGTACTTAAAATAATCTAAATAATTCGCCATTTAGTTATTTCTGTGTAATATTCCATAACGAAATTGCTAAAGGAAATTAAAACATCACAAATAAATAAATAAAACACGAATTTAACAGATATGTAATAAACTACGCACTTAAACAAAGAAATAATCAAGAATCACACAGGTTACTAACTAACAGTGGAATCTAAGGCTAGAAAATCTAAGAGTTAGAAAAAAATGCGGACGTAATAAAAAGTAATTAAAAGAAATATTGTAGCTAAGCATGATCTGATTACCTCAATGGCAAACGGAGCAGTTACAACAAGTCTCATGTTCTTGAGAGAGAGAGGAACGTTAAAAATGAGCATTTATTCTTAAAATAAATTACGGTTACAAAACCACCCAAGTGCACTTTTACTATAGGGCTCCAAGTAGGATTCATATAAAATTAACTCGTGTTAGGCATCACATTTAGGGGCATAAGCATGCTCAATACGTTTAGTTTTCAAATACAAATCTAGTTAAAATCCTTAAATTAAATACAACGCGATGATTCAGGTTTTTGTGCATTTTCCATAATTTTTGTACAAGTGAAGTTGAACCTGAAAATTACTGGAATTCCCACAGTTAAAATCCTTAAATTATTTTTATAAAAATTAATCATGAATAGCAATTTAAAAAAATCTATTCGATTTCATGTGAGTAATATCCGTTTCCACATGAAGCTGCTGAAACCAGCATAACAGCAATGAATCTAACTTTTTGGTATGAAGAAATTCATTGTATGAATAGTTTTTAAAAATATTTGAATAGCTTATTATTTTTTTAAAAAATTCAGATTTTTGTTCATTTTTCATAATTTTCGTACAAGCTAAGTTGAATCTGGAAACCACTCTTTCATGGCTTGGTATAACTGCATTTAAAATTTCTGGTCCAGCTTTGATTTTCTACTCGCCAATTTTTCAAATACCATATCTTAAATGCATGTAATATATTTGAATTTCTCGTATTTCTTTAATATACTAATGTTTTGTAATTTAAATATTAATTTTCTTTGTTTAAGTTATACCACTTCAAATTTCCGTTATCAACATGAATATCCGAACGTTCATTTTAAACGACGACATGAAATATACTACTTTTTTTTCAAACGTGAGTTTATTTCTAATTAAATGGCTCCTTCAAATTGTTAAGTTCTTTCACCCATTAGTTGCGAAACATTCAAGTTTTTTATGCTAGTTGAATGGCGATAATCGTACCTGGCTTTACTGTTTTAGGTCAGTTGTCTTCCGAGGAAAATTGTTATCTTTAATTGAGTTCAAACTGATTTATTTGATAGAACTTTGGATTAGTAAATCCAGTTAACAAATAATACTAATAATCAGTAACACATATGTATTAATAATTAAATTAATGATTACAGTTAAGTATCATTTAGTAAATTATATTTATTAAAAAAGGTTTTGAAAATTACTCATCCTTGAAAGGTTTTTCATAAATTTTTTTTAAATGCTTCCAAATTTAAAAATATTTTTCAAGAAGATAAGGTGTATCTAAAAGACATTAAAGGTCTTGAAGGGGGGATGGAAATGTAATACCCATTAAACTAATTTTGCGGATTTTAATTATCCCCCCCCCCCAAAAAAAAAAAAAAAGACAGTGAAGGAGGGAGTGCGGACATGATATATATATATATATATTCCGAATGAAAATTACCTCTAGGTTAGACAAACTTTAACAATTTGAGCTCTGATGGTTGAATTTTCTACCACTTAATTTTAATTCCAAAATGTCACAACGGCACCGGAATATTCAACCAAATTTATTTGAAAAAGGTTTAATGCATTTTTTCATGTACATCTTAAACGTAATTTTTTCTTTGCAAAATACTGGTGCCAATGAGAAATTTACCCACTAGAGCTCAAAGGGTTAAACCACAGACGGCATAAAACATAATCAGATCATCAAGAAGCCCAGGAACAGAAAATAATTTGTTGTTTTCCTTCTGACCGGTGGGCATTGCTATATTATTATACTTAGCAACAGTGGTCGTAAAACAAATAAATAAGGATTTAAAAAATTTAAATTGAATACATAAATTTGGAAAACCATTAACTTTCTTTAAAATTATCATTATTATTTTTTATTTTAAAGTGAAATTTTACACCCCTACAAAATAAAATAAAAAGATATTTGCTTGAGGACACTTAAAAAGAAAACAAGTTGAAATTTCCCGTGAAGCGTAGCAAATGAGGTGCATTCGTACGATAACGAAATTTTAAAAATAATCTTGCTGTTATAATAGACAGTACTTCGAATACAGTACAGTGGTCTTTTTTTTTTTTTTTTTTTTTTTTTTGTTGTTGTTGTTCCCATAAATATGCAGGAAGTAACTTTTATTACACCTCAGCAATGTATATCATATTCATAAAATGTGAAATAGTTTAATATAATTTAAACACGCACCAAACAGTGTTTCCCCGTATAGCATTATGTAGTGGAATACTTTTGTGTGGCCCTGTAATTTAATAATAAATATTCTTTGCATCACAGATTGTACAGAATGTATATTTTAGTATATATATACTTCATAGGTTCATGTCAACTCTATTATATTCGAAAGAGTTTAACATCATTAAAATGCACTTGAAACTATTTTTTCTATTGATCGTAATGTAGCGGAATACTTTTGATTGTCCCTGTAATTGATCTATACATCCGATTTTCATAAAATTATAAATGACTCGACAAATTTATGTAATAATTATATGTTTTAAATTTCAAACGATTAAAATGCATTTGAAATTTTTTGACACGGGGAAGGAAACATAAAATTTTCAGATATTTTTTGAAGGTTCACCACTCCGCTCTTAAATGGACAATATAATTTCGTCACACGGTAAGTATTTAATTTTTTTTCTGCATTTTTGAAGATCATATTTTTATTACGCACATTGATAAGTTATTTTCAATTCTAATTTTAAAACAAAAATTCTTGCATCATTGTTTGCGTGTGTTTGACTACTCTCTAGACTGTTTTTGTTGTACGGTTAATTTTTCCTCCATAAACTAAAAAGCTCGCGTCTCGCAAATCCTAGATTTCGACAATTTTCACTTGATTCAACATGAGTTAATGCGAATCTTTTTCAGTGTCTGTCATGCAAAATCTGTGGTGCGGAACCGATCTCTTACTTTACAAATTCTGCGAAAAGGAAAACAGATTGCTTTTCTTGTAGGGGAAGCTCACGGAAATATAGGTCATGGCCATCGATCCCTAGCACCTTTTTATCGAACATATCCTCATAATTGATGCTTTCAATAAAGGACTGGAATTAATGGCATACCCCGGACGAAGAAGAAAGTTCTTGAGCTATGCTGAAAATGGAAATACGTAGGTGTCCCCTTCTCAAAAATGCAAAAGAGAAAGACAATTTAGACAACCTGCAAAAGTAAATAAATAATTTAACCCTTTCGGGTCCATTTTTTTCACTTTTTTGAAAAAATTACTTTTACGGTAATAACATTAACACTAAATATCCAAATAGATTAATTAGACTTTAACGAATATATTATTCTCTGAAACATAACGAATGCTGTTGTTTTGCGTACTATTCAGTTATTATTCATATAAAAATAGGCTAAGGAAGAGTTTCTGGAGATATTTAGAAAATATTACATTACAATTAGTCTTAATTGATATTTCAACTTTCTAATACTTTTTGTGTTTTATTACATATGATTATTTTAAGAAAGTAGCTTTTATTTTAAATTTAAAAAATAAAATATATGTTTAAAATAAAGGAATCGCAAATAATTCAAAGAGAATTAAAAAAATATTTATTATTATTATTATTACTAAGTGCATAAATATCACAGAAATCATATAGTAAATGCATAGGCACATAGCAGCATTACTACGTGTAAATAGTAATAAAAGTATTTGTTAAACAAAATAATACTCGATTAAAAAACATGTACTATTAATAGTACACCAGATTCGAAAAGTTTTTTCTTTTTAATGCTTTATTGAAAGATTTTATTTACGCGCTAGGGTGATTAAAATAATAATAATAATAACAAAGTATTTATAAGCTTTAAATTACATTTATGCTGCATACTTAATACTCGCATTATCTTTTCTTATTTGTGTGCATATATATTCATCGTACTATTTACACCTGTCTTAAAAAATGCATAAATACAAACGTGCGGAGGGAGTGAGGAAAAGGAGAACATGTGTATCAGCTCCTCGGGTAAAAAATATCTGCGAAGATCCTATTTCGTATTTAGTTTATGCATATATAAGACATGCAGGAGCCATCCCATACTTGTACCGAGCTTTGCAATTGCTGTACATGCTCCTGTATATATATTTATGTGCAACAAATTTTATATGTAACAACGACTTTTTTAACAAATGCAAGTAGTGGTGATTAATGAGGAATCTTCTATAATCGATTTAAATTAACTGAAATTTAATAGATTATTAGGTTGATTTCAAGCTAATAGTTTTTAATTTTTATTTGAGATGAATAACGTATGGAAATGACTTACTTACCACTAGATTTTCCTTCACGATATAATAATGACATTTTTCCTGTGATCGGCGTGAATTTACCATAAATCAAACGACGTATCGGCGATCCAAACCAGTAAGCAACTCCATCTTAATAAAAAGTATATAAGATTTATAACTTAGTTTAGTCTCTAAACCACTTTCCAACATAGAAATATTCACAACAAAATATTTATGATTGCTATCTGTCTGTCTGGGTCGATGGTATCATCCGTAAATAACCCTGAGAACGTAAGTTTTAAAACTCGCCTTATCCAAAATTTAAAAAATCGAGTTTCTTCTATCAATCTATTCTACAACGACCGCTGACGCAGTCACATGTTTTTCACGATTTCCTAAAATTTGATTTTCTTGTAAGGAGAGCTTTGAAACTCATGCCCTCAGTTCAGTTAGCACTAAATTTGAGTATGTTATATGCCCATCACAGAATGTTTTCTATGGAAAATAGTGCGTGCGATATGTTTAAATTCTTTTACAAAGACTCGCAAAATAATTCAGATGAAATCTATTATGGATGATTACTCTTTGAAGTAATTTATAATGATTTTATTCTATTTTATGCAGAATAAAAATTATGCATTTTAATGTTATTACATTTTTCATCTATTACATTTTCCAACATTTTCTTTATTAAAATATTTGTATCCAAAAAGCCTGAGAGATTTTGGCAGCTCTGTACACACAGTTTGTTTCTGTACTATTTTTTAAAAACACCAAAATAGAAAAAACATGTTCACACACATAACGTGTGTCGTCTTGAACCCCATCAAGGAATTTAAAGCTGATTTTTAGATATTTCGCGATATTCTGCTCATATATTCATCCAGAAGGAAATTAAAAATTTTCCATGACATACTATTTGCTATTGAAATTGTTAGATTTTTTTTAAACAGATGAAATAAAAGATGTATTTTTGTGACAAATCTTGATTGTTCTACGATCCACCAAAACACCCGCCGCCACCCACAGGTTGGGAACCGCTGACATAGATCATTTATGGTTGTTCTACACAGTGCCGACTATTTAAATATATATGTATATACTATATTGTTTTGTCTACCCCTGTTTCGAAACAAAAACCTTCTTGGTAAATTTCTACTAATTTTCAAGATGGATTATTATTATTTACAGTCAGTGCCAGACAATAAAATAAAACATATATAAACGGCAGTCGCTGACCAGTTTGCAGACTTACGCAAGAAAATTTTAATTTATTATTGTCTATGGATGTAATAGCTTGGAATTCATTTTAAGTATACGTTATTGAAGTACAATTAAATAACAATAAAAAAGAGACTTGCATACCTACACACAGAGAGTGACTGCCCTTTTTATTTTATTTCATTTTTATCCTATAAATGTCTTTTTCTCTAATAATAATATCATAATCTACATTTTGTAAAGCTTTCTACTTGAATAATTGTTTTTGTGAATTCATAGTTGTCTAAATTTATATATATATATATACACACATAAGGTAGCTGCTGTTAATGTTTTCCGCTATTTTTTTTTTTTTCAATATTCGCATTTTTAATTTGTATGTTACTTTTAACTACAGACAATGGTGAAATTTGTTTCGTTTGGAGAGTTAGTGCTATTGCTAGAATCTTGTGAAAGGGAAAATTTGATTGTAAAATCATGTACATACCCCCCACCCCTTCACATCAAATAGTGTTGTATAAGTTTATCTAGCCGTTTACTCATCTTTCGATTAGACGTTCTTAAGACCGTTCACAGTAGCTATATAACAATTTCTGCGACAGTAATTACGGGTTAATGTCTTTTCTTTGTGTTAACAGCTTACAGATTTAGAAGACATGCCTTTATTTCTTTCTTATAGCCTTCGTATTACATTTAAATAGCACATTCTTTACACGCACTCATTATTTCAGAGTTAACAGGCGTAGGATAGATATCATATCAGTTATTTCCAACATTTCATTCATTAAAAGGCTTATTAGAACCGGTTTCTTTCTTTTATGTTTTATGTTACAATAATTTAGATCACAGTGAAAAGAAAAAGCACATTATTTTCTCGATTTTAAAGCTTTCTTGTATTTTATTTTGTGCTCTAGTCATTACAGACTTTTGGAAATTGACTCTTCAAATTAGATAAATTTGAAGCCTTCTTAGCTTTTATCAATAATACGAGCATTATTTCAAAACTCGGTATAATTTTGGCCTGTTGCCTTAAAAATTACAATTTAAAATTTTAATTGTTATATGTTATTCAGATTCTTTTTCCGAATATCCTTTTTTCTGAACTTTGTTCAAGTTATATATGAGAGAGTGGGGAGGACTGGGGCACTTTTTACAAAAATAAGAAAATCAACTTGATGCAACAAAATGCAACATTTTTTTTATGTTCTTGAGCAATATGGAAATATAACATGTAAAAACAATTTTATAATTAAGGAAATTGAAAGTTTCAAAATATGTACCATACCTTCTTACTTACAGGAAAGTATTGGACAGCTATAAAACAAAGTATGATAAAGCACAAATACTGTAGTGTTGGCTTCATATACAATCAACAAAGATTGTAGGTTGAAAAATCTATTTGACATGCAAATCTTAACCAGATTGTCTGACCAATCGTTTGTTGAGCTGGAAATTTTAACTGAATGTTTGTCTTTGTAACATAACTTATGCCAAATTGTCCAAGAAAATGAAATCTCCAGTCTTCATTTTTTCTAACACTTACCAACAAAGTTGAAAAGTGTTTATGCATTCGGTTTGTCTGTCCGTCTGTCTACGCTCTAACTCCCGTAAATATACTCTGATTTTCATGCAATTGGTAAACCTTGTTTAGAATCCCCCTAGGCATGCTTGTATATGAAGTTTGTGGGATTAATAGATCATTTACAGGGCACCCAAAAGAATTTCATTACATTATAGTCTATGGAGAAAAATCATTTGCAGAGTATTTTAATGATATTATGCTATTGCAAATATATTGAAACTGATATAAATCACCGAATTTTACTAAGATTTTGTTAAGCCAGGACATTCATAACATTTTAAATCCATTTATAGAATCACATACAAGAAATTGGTACAAGCGGCGACGTGCCGCTACATTCATAAATAGACGCACGTTTTCTTTGCGCCTGACGAAGAAAGACTCAGTTCTTTTGAAAAACCTTGCGCATTTTAGAATATTTTATGTGTTTTAAAAAAGTTTTTTTTTTATTTCGGTTGATTAACACCAATTTCAACTTATTATCTTGAATAGCTATGAACTGGTCAATATTATGAATAATCTTAAATGTATAAACAATATAACAACATATGATTTCAGAGATCTTTTTAATAATTAAATTTATTAGATCCACATAATACAATAAATAAGTAGTTGTACTTCTAGTTTATTATCAGACTTATATAATTATGAACATAAATATATTATTAATAAAATACATTTATATCGATATATTGATGATATAATTTTCATTGCTGCTGTACATATCAATATTACTCAATTTCCAGTAGATTATCCAGCTAATTTAGAATTGATGGAAAACTTTTTTATAACACTATTGACCAGTGATGCACAACCTTTTTACCAGAAAATCGTTTCCCACCAGAATATTTGAGAAGTGTAGTTTCTTTTCTTTAATAGCCAAGTTTCTGTCGTTACTATAAAGAAAATTATTCTGCATAAAAATAGTGGTATTTTTGTGGCCCGCGGGCCAAAGGTTGTGCAACCCTGCTATTGACTTTTTAGATCTTAAAATTACACTAAAAGAAAACAAATTAATAAATTATGTATGGCAGACGTAATAAATTTAAATTCAAAGTTAAAACATTTACTAATTTTAAATTCTGTCTTTATAATTTTGTATATCGTAGTATATTCTTTAATCATTTATATAGAATAAATTATTTATGTTCTACTCATATTATTAACAAACCAATAATATTAAAAAAACTAATTTGTGATGCGTTAAATAATGATTTTCTTAAAAAAAAAAAAAAAAAAAAAAAAAAAAAAATATATATATTCTTTAATATACAATTAGTACTTACATGATCTTAAAACTACTTGGTCTATTATTTTTACCCTCCCCCCTTGTTTTTTTTGTGGCAACAGTTGCATATAATCATGCCAATGTGTTTTTAATGTATATTTTAAAGTGGATTTATAGTATATATTTTTTTCTGCCCAATTTAATCTTGAATTATATTTTATTCTGATTTTTTTTTCTATATATATGTTGGTAGCCTTAAATTCGTATTGTTTTGCTCTTTCATGGCTAATACGAAGATGAAACAACACACTTTATTTGTAGTACCAAAATATTTGTGGGCCTGAAGATTCTACTCTGGTTATATAAATTTCGATTATATTCCTTTTAATTATATTTTTCTATGTTTCAATGTAGCAATTTGTATTACATTTCATGGTTTTATATAAACTTCCTCTAATAAGAAACCCTAAGGTCAGAAACTCTCTAAAATTCGCACATAATTTATGTAAACAGTGAAACATTCATTTCAAATATAGGGACAAAATTTGACTTTTTTAGTTTATATCAATTCCTTGCATATTTTAATTTGTAATTTTTGATAATATTACTGAATTCATGTTTTTTTCATGATGAAAGAATAAATTTATTTCTGAAAAAAATCAGGATATTGCTGATATCACTGATAATCTTCTAACCAAATATATTTATGTATTAATCAAGCTTTTTTGGTTATTATACCTTGTTAAATCTATACTAATAAAAGAACAAAACGCTCTGTCTGTGTGTGTGTGTCTGCGATGGCTAGCAAAATCTACGGCACGTACGAGGCTCAAAATTTTTTTGAGAGTAGCCCAATATCTCTCCTGATGCACCTGAAACTCAGAATTTTAATTTTTTGATTAGTTTCATAGATAGTAATTATGAAACGGAACTCGCTCTCTTCAAAAAATCATTTTTTTAATGTTCTGAGAAAGAAAGCGTTTGTACATGCGCAGACACTCAATTACGCATCTAAATGAAGGAAGAACCTTTTTCCCCCGTTTATTTCTGTTTTTGGATCATTTTGTTTAAATCCAAATCAACCAAACTGCTCGACGTAATTAAACTTAAAAGACATATTTCGAAAGATCATATTTTTAGGTCTCAAATGCAATAATCAATTCGAAAAAATGTTGCAGTTAACCCTTTGAAAACAAATATTCAAAAATGGTCGTTTTTTCCAAAACTATTTTTCTCCCTTTTGTCAATGCCCCTCCAGGGCGTAATTTTTAAGATATAAACAAACTAAAAAAAAGATCTTAAAGTTGAAATTTTCTTCTAACCGATGGTGTAATTGGTTTTAAAATATTTGGAATTTAACCCTTTTAAATACACTGGCAAAAGAAGGTCATCTTGCGACTCGCAGAGAGGATATTTTTACCATGCTAAAATTATCTTAAAGTGCATATTTCAACTCAATCTTTTAAAATCTTCTCAATAGACCAAATTTATACTTCCTACAAAAAATTAGACATGTTCGGACGGATAGAGATATTTTTTACAAAACAAAATGTGCGAAAAATTTGATGAAATCAATAAAAAACAGATCGTTTTCATTGCGGTTTTGACTTAGAAAAACGCAATCCTAGGTACCGGTAAAAAAAAAAAAAAAAAAAAAAAAAAAAAAAAAAAAAAAACATGTTCTTTAAGCTTAAAAACATTTTTATAATCTATGATGCAATCGGTTTTTAAAATATAAGATTTGACCCTTTCAAATACACCGGCAAAAGGAGGCACTTTGCGACTCACGTATAGAATATTTTTTCTACGCTAAAAGTATCTAAGCGTATATATTTCAGCCCAAACTTTTAAAAGCATCTCAATAAATCAAATTTACACCTTCTTAAAAAATTTTGAAACGTTCGGACGAGTAGAAATAATTTTTACAAAATAAAAAGTGCGAAAATTTTGAGGAAATCAATAAAAACCACATCGTTTCATTGCGGTTTTGCCTTTGCAGGGCGCAATTCTATATACGTCCTGACAAACCGAAAATATTTTCTTAAAGCTAAAACATTCTCATAATTTATGTTGCAGTTTGTTTAAAAAAAAATATGAGATTTAACACGTTCAAATATACCGACTGGATGTGAAGACTGTGTGTGTATAATTAAAATTGAAGACGCGGTGGCTTGCCTTTAGAATATTTATATCACAGAGAGGTACACACACAAACAGTCACAATAAGAAGAACACAAAATGAGAACACAGAAGTAGATGTAGTAGAACACAGATGCAATAAAGTTGCGTTTTGGGGTAATAAACCCCGCTATTTAAATGACATTCGTCAATTATATGGGGAGTAGTCCCGCTATTTAAAATATAGGAACATTTGGGGATAAATCCCGCTGTTCGCTTTAGAATGTTGGGGATTAGACCCGCTGAAATAAACACGACGTGCCACAATGACAGCTAGTGCAAAACTAAAACTCTCGGTCACATGACCGCAGAACTGCGGAGCTCGTTCGGCATGCGCACAAGGACCGAACATGCCGCCCCGCGTTGCAATGTGAGTAGCACATTCAAAATTTTAAAATACTTTATGAATACAAACTACTAAAATAGCAATAACATAACAATAATTACAAAACAAATACAAGTGATCAGTTGCAATAAAAAGTATAATATACAATGCAATAATGAAAATTTAAAGTAAGATTTAGTTTTTAAAACAAACATTAGTTGAATCTAAATTATTTACAAACATTTTTAAATACACTTTTAAATCAATAAAATAAGAATATAAGTAAATATAAAATGCATTAGGATTCATCCATAGGTAAGACACATAATTTAGATATCGACCTAAGGAAAATGTTAGAGGCTGTCTTTACCTTGGCAACTCTCACATTGCCGTCCTTCCCTGGTATGACCTCCAGGATTCGTCCGAGCAACCATTTACAAGGAGATAAGTTGTCCTTCTTTATCACCACCATTGCTCCCGGTTTCATATTATCACCCTTTACCTGCCATTTTGTACGATTTTGGAGGTGGCTTAAGTAGTTTAATCGCCAATTTTTCCAAATTAACTGAACAAATTTAGTAATTCTTTGCCATCGAGATAATCTCGATTCGCTAATATCAATTAACTGAGGTTCTGGAATAGCATCGATTGGCCGACCAATTAGGAAATGGCCTGGTGTCAATACGCTAAAATCATTTATGTCGGTCGATAAGGGGGTTAAAGGGCGTGAATTTAATACTGCTTCAATTTGAGTGGTAATGGTTTGGAATTCTTCCATTGTCAATCTAGCACCCTTCAATGTCCGTTTAAGATAATATTTGAAGGATTTAACCCCGGCTTCCCATAATCCGCCGAAGTTGGGGGATCTAGGAGGAATGAATTTCCATTCGATAGCTTCTGAGGTAAGATAATGAGCTAATTTTTCATCGGGGCAACGAACTAATTCATAAAGTTTCTGCAATTCTGATTTAGCACCCTTAAAATTCGTAGCATTGTCTGTAATAATAGAAGTGCATTTTCCTCGTCTTGAAACAAAACGTTTAAGTGCGGCGATAAACGCATCGGATGTTAGATCCGTTACTATTTCTAAATGAATAGCCTTTGTTACTAAGCAAATGAAGATCGCGACATAGATTTTATGAAAAATCCCTTTTCTTTGATTTTTATATTTAATCTCAAAAGGGCCGCAAAAATCAGCTCCTGTATGGCAAAAGGTAAAATTCGGTGTTATTCTTTCTGATGGGAGAACGCCCATGATTTGTTTGGCAGTAATTGGGTTGCTCCTGAAACAGACAACGCAGTCATGCACTACCTTACGCGCTAAATTTTTCCCACTTACTGGCCAAAATCTCATACGTACGTAATGTATCAAACTTTGGGGACTAATGTGAAAATATTTTCTGTGAAAATACTCAAATATAAGTTTTGTAATCTTATGGCCTTTCGGCAAAATGATTTGATGCTTGTTATCAAAGTTTAAATCTGAATTCTCTAATCTCCCTCCAACTCGTAAGATATTATTTTGATCCAAAAAGGGGGCTAAACATTTAATTTTACTCGAAGGAGGAACCCTTGACTCACGTGTTAAACTACTAATCTCTTCCTGAAACTCAGAATTTTGTATTAGCCTAATTAGAGAAGTTTCTGAGGCCTTTATTTCTGAGGTGGTGAGGCTGCCTCTGCGTCTGTCTACAGCTGGAGATTTGCAATTGTGCAGGAATCTATACACATAAGCTAGAACGTGAAGAATATTGTAATAATTATTACTTATGCTCAAAATAGAATCTACTGCTTCAGGATTCCTGAAAAGAGAAAGAGAAATATTAGAATTACAATCATAAATATTGTTTTTAAATTTAGATTTAGTCTCTAAAACATAGTCCTTTTCTGGTACATCAATCGGTTCTTGCTTAGTCTCTAGGACATCAGCTGCGAGGAATTTTGGTCCCTTGAACCACATTGGGTCCTGTATAATGGAATTAACACTAGTACCTCGAGTTAAGAGGTCCGCAGGATTGTCCTTGCTGGAGCAGTGATACCAAGAATTAGAATCAGTGAGAACATTGATTTCCTTGACACGATTGGCGACAAACTGCTTCCATCGTTTTGTTGAGCCCTTGATCCAGTAAAGAGTAATGCTGGAATCAGTCCAGCAGTACACTGTAGATGCTACTTTCTGATCTAGGATGGGCTTGATTTTATTAGTCAGTCTTGCACTCAGTAAGGCTCCAAGAAGTTCCAGCCTAAGTAGACTTATCTCCTTTATAGGGGCAACACGACTCTTTGAGGTTACGAGATTGACTTCCACTCCACTCTCCCTTTTTATTCTTAGATAAACAGCAGTGCCATATGCTATTTTGCTAGCATCAGAGAAGGCATGTATTTCTACTTCTATTACTTGATTCAGGCAACCAAGAATTTTTCTCGGAATTTTCAGTTTTGCTAAATTTGGAAGTTCTTCGACCCACTTTAACCACTGTTCTTGCACATTAGTTGGCAACTGTTCATCCCATGATGTCTTCTTTAGCCATAGTTCTTGAAACAGACATTTAATTCTAATGGTGTATGGCGTGAGCATGCCTAAAGGATCGAAGATTTTACCAACCGCTTGCAATAGTAGGCGTTTTGAACCCCTTTGTGTTGACAAGAACTGCATTAGGCTTTTGACTTCAAATATCAGACAGTCTTCCTCCGTTTCCCAGGACATTCCTAAAACTTTGCTTAGATTGCTTCCTAGACTTATAGTGGCATGTTCTGCTTGAATATCTAAACCTTCCTTCTTCCAACATCCCAATAATGCTTCATCATTGGTTATCCATTTTCGAAGAGTCATTCCGGCTTCAGACATTATTTTATTAGCACTCAAAGAAATCTCAAGAGCTTGTTCCAGAGTATCTTGACCAGAGATAAAATCGTCCACGTAAATATATTTATCGAGTAGGTAAACAGTTCTTGGGTGCATGTTCGTAAATCGCTTGATGTGTTCCTTAATGGTAGCTGATAGAAGAAACGGGGAGGCATTGACACCAAAAAGCACCCGTTTAAATCTGAAGACCTTGAAAGATGTTAAATCGTGATCGAACCAAAGAAATCGGACAGAGTCCCGGTCCCTTTCTGCAAGCGAGATTTGAAGGAATGCCTTCTCGATATCAGAAGAAAAGGCGATTTCGTACAATCTGAAGTGGATTAAAATATCGAAGAGAAGTGGATTTAAGTTCGTCCCTGGCCATAAGCAATCATTCAGTGACAACTCATTATTATCATGAGAGCTGGCATCAAAAACTATCCGGACTTTAGTTGTAAGTTTATCTTCCTTACAGACCGCATGATGTGGTAAATAATAAACCGCCCTATCTAAAACAGGTTCATTTTCTTGCACCTGCTCTATAATTCCATGCTTCAAATAATCTGTTATTATTTCAGAATATTGGCGAAAAAGTTCAGGGTTTGGATACAATTTTCTTTTTAGACCTTCTAAACGCTTTTTTGCAACATTAAAGTTGTTACTTAATTCCTTCCAATCTCTTTTCCAGGGTAATTGAACTTCGTAACGATCGCCCACAAATTTGACTGTTTTGTCGAATATTTGTTGCGCCTGATCCCTTTCTGACATTTTTCGATCTTCATGCTTAATGCCTATAGATTCGAGTTCCCAAAACTGTTTCAAAGTATCATTGACTTCATCGGAATCTCTAACAACATTACACATAGCAATATTTTCAGACCAATTTTTCTCGTCTAATGTACCAGTTGGAATCCATCCAAAAACAGTGTCTTGCAGGGAAAGTTTATCAGTAATCTTAACGGAATTATGTTTTAAAATTCTGTAAAATTTTTCAGCACCAATTAATATATGCACCTTTGCTGGCTTAAAAAATGTAGGATCTGCTAGTTTTACAGAATTCGGTAATTTAATGTTAGAAACATTTAATTGCGTTGACGGAATTACATCCGTAATTTTAGGCACAATTAGGAAATCTATTTTTTCCGCAAAAGTTCCGTTTTCGTTGCTAATCACAGTAGAAATTTTATTTTTTACATTTTGAGTGTATCCGTTTAATCCAGTAATTGGAGCATTAATTAACCTTTTTCTTAAATTTAACATGTCTGCAGAATCCCTTGATATAAAACTACTGTTGCTGGCGGAATCTAAAACAGCTCTAAATTTTATTTTATTTCCGAAATTATCTTCGATAAAAACAAAACAAGTACTCAATAAAACCGATTTATTTTCATTGTTTACGTTATTCAAGGTTTTCAAAGAGTCATTATTTTCCAAATTGTTTGTTTCTTTTTCAGTGACACCTGCGTTAAATGCAGGGGGGTGTGAAGGGGGAATGGCGTCAGAGCAAAGTTCATTTTTTGATTTATTTTCTCTTTCTCGGTGAATGAGACTGGCATGTCGTAGTCCACAGTGAATGCAATTATACTTTGAAACGCAACAATTTACGAGATGTTTTGGACTCAAACAATTCGAACACAGTTTATTTCTCTTTACGAAATCATATCGTTCTGATACATTCATTTTTAGAAACTGAGAACATTTGTTCAAATTGTGAAAAGCGGATTTGCATAGAACACAAGTTTTCACATTCGATTTATTATTCGAATTTAGCATGAAATTTTTTGTTTTGTTTGAAGGGGGAATGTTTTTGTTAAAAGGTTTTGAAGCAGAATGTCTATTTACACTTTCTAGAGTAGAACTTCTGTTTTCCAAAAATGACATTAGTTCAGCAAATTGTGGATATTCTGATTTTTTGACTGAATATTCAAATAATTTCCTGGTTTCTTTATCTACCTTTTGTAATATAATATTTATAAGGATAGCATCAGACAGATTATTTTGTTCATATTGTAATACCTTTAAGGCCCTCAAATTTTTATTTACACAATCAATAAAATTTCTCAATTATTTAGAGGACTCGTAATGTATTTTTTCATAATTAATTATGGCTGATAAATGAGTATCAATGAGCAAACGTTGATTTTCGAACCTTTCAGTAAGTGCTGCAAACAATGAGTCAAAGGAATCGTCAGCACTTTCTAGTTGTTTTGCTTCATTTTTAAGCGATGCTCGCAAATAGAAAAGCTTTTGTGCATCATTTAGCTGTTCATTATTGATAATTAAATTGGTAAATTGTACTTTAAAGATTGACCACTCGTCATATTTACCATTAAATGTTGGTAATGGGATTTCAGGCAATTTAACTCTAATATTATTGACATTTCTAGATTCAATATTATCAACATGAACATTTATTTCAGATTCTTTCAGATTTTTAAGAAATATATTGAGACTTACCTCAAGTTTCTCGAGACGATCTTCAAGTTCGTCTAATTCTTGTTCTACTTCAGATAGGTCTTTAATCTCGGGAATATCATAAAATTTATCCCGTATTTCAGATATCTTTGTTTGAAGCTCTGGTATTTTCCTGAGCTTTATTTCGAGCTCTGTACTTGAATAATTACTTTGTTCTTTATTGTCTCTAACGAAATTTTCTAGCTTTGTTATGGCGCCTTTTAAAGCACCTTTTGCTCTGTTAAGCTTTTCCATAGGTTTTCAGCTGACTCGTGCGACGACGGACCATCTAATGGATGTGAAGACTGTGTGTGTATAATTAAAATTGAAGACACGGTGGCTTGCCTTTAGAATATTTATATCACAGAGAGGTACACACACAAACAGTCACAATAAGATGAACACAAAATGAGAACACAGAAGTAGATGTAGTAGAACACAGATGCAATAAAGTTGCTTTTTGGGGTAATAAACCCGCTATTTAAATGACATTCGTCAATTATATGGGGAGTAGTCCCGCTATTTAAAATATAGGAACATTTGGGGATAAATCCCGCTGTTCGCTTTAGAATGTTGGGGATTAGACCCGCTGAAATAAACACGACGTGCCACAATGACAGCTAGTGCAAAACTAAGGCCGTGTTCAAAAGCGGCTTTTTTGTGCGCGCGCGCTCAGAAGATTCTGCTTGGAGTAGGTGCTATCGAAGAAGAGAA
This sequence comes from Maratus speculifer, assembly GCA_964019185.1. NCBI lineage: Eukaryota > Metazoa > Arthropoda > Arachnida > Araneae > Salticidae > Maratus > Maratus speculifer. The sequence goes on from OZ025289.1 coordinate 284,340,986, forward strand.
TTTTAAACTTATTCAATTATTGTATTATTTTTATGGTTCAGAATTGGTAAATACAAATACCATATCTCTTTATCCTTTCAAAATATGATTTTCGTAACAGAAATACATACCTGTGACCACTCAAATAAAATTAAAAGTATTCCGGAAAAGTATCACGTGACCTATTTCATGTAATTAAGCCCGATTAGCATTTAAAAAATGACAATCAACCCTGCTCAAACCTTGACGCGCGCGACGCAAAAAAAAAAATGATGGGCGATTTGATCACGTGATTGTGCGTTTTGTGCTTATCTCTTATTGGTTGCACGTTGTTTGTTGTCAAAGTTGGTAGGTTGACTGATACAATTTAACAATTGGTGATTTAATTTTTTTAATAATTTTATTTTTATTTATTTAAAAATCATTTATTAGTTGCTTTATACTTTTCGTATTAAATAATAGAATACTGTTGATTCTATTGTTGTAATTAATAGAATGCTGTTGATAAACCAAGGTTGAGATATCCACACGGGGGACTAGCTAAGGGGTGGGGGTACCCTCCCAAAACATTGACAATTGTTGTTACACTTTGCAAATTTAAAACTTTTATGTCAAATTTAATTAAAATTTTAATAAAAACTGCAATACATTTTCTATTTTTGATAGAATTTGCAAAAGTTACAACTCTAATTGGGAATATTATTAATTTTTTTACAAATAAGAATTGTATTACATTTTCAAAGTGCGTTAACTTGGCAAAATTATAAAACGAGTTGGCGAATATAAAAATTTGACTTGACAATATTAAGGTTTTCTCCCCCACCAATAAAAAGTCTTAGCGATGGCCCTGTATCCACATATTACAGAATTTGCATTGTTAGTTAGATAATTTTTCAGAAGAAGTTTTAGTATGTATATATTTCTTATTTAATGATTGTATATTTTAATACCGTGTGGATAACAGGCCAAAATATGTCATAAAATATGAAAAACAAACGACATCCGAAATTATGTTAGTATAAGCAAAACACTTATTTATACTTTTAATAGAAAAATTATAAACATTCTAATCATACTTTATTCATTATAAAACTAGAAGGCAAACTCCAAATATTTCACTTCTTTAAAATATATGTATGCAGATATTCTTAATTTAAAAAAATGTATATCTTTTACATTTTGCTTTTATATTATTTTCCATTTTGATTTTAACACCGTAAAATATCCACGCATGCATTATATTTGCATCCTAATCTCAATAAAAAATTACTTCTAAAATTTTCAAAAAAAAAAAAAAAAAAAGAAGAAGAACATTAATAATTATTTTATGCGTATACGGATATTTTCGCAGAAAACATTTTTTTTTCATTTTCTTAATATATATATAAATCACTTTGGAACGATATTAATATCGTTCTAATTATCCTTTTAATATTCTAAATTTGGAATATTAAAACTTTCTCCGCAAAAATCTCATTTTCTCATATTTAAATAAGTATTTTATTATTATAATAGAAATACATGTGCTTCTGTATTATTAATATAAATTTTACCTTTAATAAAAATGTCTTATTTATTAATAAAAAGCAACCAAAAAAAAAAAAAAAAAAACACAAACCAACTTTTGGCCCACGCAGATTTCGAACCCGTATCCTCTGGGTTCAAGCTCAGCACTCTGACCATTCGACCAGCCAGCTCACTTTCATTTGTAACAGATTATCTTTATAATTGGCACTACAAGTAATTACATCCTTGATCTGTTCTCCATCTGTTACTGAGCGAACAGTTACAGTAACTGGTGGCACAGTAGCGAGGACTGAACGCACATCCCACCAAGTATAAGTATCCACTCCATGTCCGTGGCTCCTAGCGTGCGCGTGCAGCGCGCGTAACAGCTGAACACGGCCTAAAACTCTCGGTCACATGACCGCAGAACTGCGGAGCTCGTTCGGCATGCGCACAAGGACCGAACACCGACAAACACGAATTACATCCCGGCTAGATGTCTATATTTTAGCACAATCTTTTTAGAGCCTTTCAATAAAGCAAATTTACATTACTTAAAAAATTTTTGGAACTTTCGTATGGATAGAATTATTTTTTTACAAAATAAAATGTGTGAAAATTTTTACGAATTCAGTAAAAACCTGAGTGTTACGTCGCGGTTTCGTTCGCTTTCGGTTCGCATAGTTTCCAAAAAATCAAATTACATAGAAAACAAAATACTAAACAGCATGTACTTTCAATTCAATATCTTTTCGCGATTTTTCTGTTTAAAAATATAAATTTTGACAAAATGGACTTAAAGATATGAAATCATAGAAATTTGAGTTTAATTTAAGGTTCATTTAAAAAGCAAATAACACATTTGAAAACTGAATAACATCACGGGCCCGGGCAACGCCGGGCAGGACAGCTAGTCTGAAATAAAACTTCCTTATTTTATGATTTTGATGTGAATTAGTAGTGTATCCTTATGAAGCTAGTTTCATTGAATAATTTAGGAAAAATATATTTCATCTTTATAATGAATATTTAATCATACATTATTAACTTGACCTTTGCTTTTAGTATTTTAATCATTTTAAAAATTATTTAAATTTTATTATTTTAGTTTATTTTTTATTTTAAAATTTTATTATATTGTAAGCATTCATTATAGCTTCGATTGCATTATTAATTACATTCGAATTGCTGTTTAAAAAATGTAAAATAATAATAATAATGACCAGAAATCCGCAAAATACTAAAATCCGCACAACCTCTGATCCCAAGTTGTGCAGATTTCAGGGAGTCTACTGTATATAATAGGAAGGAATGGGGGGAGTAACGGGATATCACTATCTGTATTTAAAAAAAATAGATTTTTCGGTAAATGTTTTATTTTTATTATTATTATTTTAAGTTGTTATATGTTAAATTTATTTGGATTTTACATTCTTTATAAATTATTCTTTTTAAACCATCTACTTTAATTTGATCGATAATTGTCATTAAGTGATCTGATCTTTTACTACCATGTAAAATGGGAAAAACTATTTTATTATTTCATAACTAAGACAATTAACATGTGCCTATGAAAATTGAAAAAATGGCACTGTTATCTTATTCGTGAATCAGTTAATATTATCTGTATAATTTTTACTTGTTTCTTTCTTATACATCTTATTGCCTTTTACGTTCATTCCTTAAAATAAAGAATCCGGTTACAGAAAAAGGTTTTTTCCTAATTATGAAAGATTAAAAAAAAAAAAAAATAAATAAATACACTGGTAAGATTACATGTTCCTTTTCTTGTCTGCTTTTATGGTTCACAAAACGAAAAGTATTGAATAGGTTGCAAAATAAATCAGATTAACTTTGGATTAGGGGAACAAGTTTGTCTGGTATTCGAAGTATGTCGTATAGGTTTTAGTTAGAATCAAATATTTGTTTTTCAAAATTATATTACGGTGAACATCTACACTTTTACTGATTGTGAGCAACTGTCCTTTTGCTAATAAATGTGTAATACTTTGTCTGAAATAGATATAATTCTTACAATTTAAATTGTTGCTAAATTAGCATTATTAAAAAAATGGGTAATGGTGAGTTTATAAATATTCTAACATAAAAATATACTACTATTTTTTTCTTTAAATTTTGACATGTTGTAAATTTAAAATTAACAAAATATTTAAACAAACATGGCAATTTTTGAAATAAAAATTCTTAAATATATGTATGCACATATATATGGGAAATTCGTATGGCTCGTCATATAGCTATGCTCTTTTTTGTCTTCTTACTATATTGGCATCGAAATGTATTATTTAAATATTCCTATACCTTTTGAAAAGCTATATTTAAGAAAAAAAGAGTTATCAAGATGTAATATGAAAAATTTTTAAAGCTAATGTACAACTAAATGAGAGTTTATAAAAAATTTACATTTTGTAAATATAATTGATATTAGAAATATGCAAATTAGCATGTTTTACTAGATAGCGAGAAAGCAAAATATAGAAATAAAATTACACTTTTCATTGCCCGTATTGTAGAGAATAATTTGCAAATTCACTTGTAAATGCTGCACTACTGTAAGATTATATTATTGGTTTTGAAATTAAGTAAATGTTTCCCAAATTTCCCTTATTGTTTTTTTTTAAAGTAATTTTATATTATGCTCATTATGCTGGTTTTTATACTTGCATCTATGCATATGTTCTCACCCATCGTTTATTTTGAACGTGGATGAATTTTGTCTCATTTCAAATCTTTGAAAACCTTACAGAAATTTCGACAGTGAACGCTAATTCAATCCCACTAATGTTTGATTATGTTAGATGCTGTAGATGTAGAATGTGTTTTTTCAATTACTTTAACTTTTCTATAAATAGGTGATAGAAGTATTTTTTATTATTTAAATATTTACAACACAGTGCTTATTTCTCACTTTAAGCTGTGATGCTTTTGCAGACATCTTATTTGACAATTTGATGCATTAATTTTTTTTATGTCTTTAGATTGTGCATTACCATCATCATGAGTAATGATTCTCTCCATAATCACGCTTTGCATAATCCTCATGGTCACCATGACCATGGTCATCACGGTCACCATATGATGGATACGACCACCGACACAAGTTCTATGTTCAACACAGGACCAGCCACAACTGCAGCTACTCTTCTGCAAGCTGTCATGACTACAGTTATGGCTCATGGCATGCATGACCATCACAAACACCATCAGGCACAAATGGATTCCCCACATGGCAAACATATCAGCGATGCCAGTTTAGTTCCTCATGATACCTCCCACCTATCTGATGTTCATGCAAGTCATGTTTCAGCTGGAGATCACATGCAGGTTTGTTTATTTAAAAACTCAGTCACTGCATTATACTCGATTGCTTGAAAATAATATTGATTGTTGATTATACAGGATGTCCCTTCTTATTGCTGACTTATAGCTAATTCATAAACCTTATAATGTTAGAGATATTGTTCCAATTGCAAAAATGTTTCAAATATTCTTCATCATGTAAAAATCCATTTATGTTTTTTACGAAATTGAAATTTTTTATGTAGTCTCTTGATCATATAAGTTTATATATATATATATATATATATCCTTATATCCTTATATATATTATAAATGTGAAAGTGTGTCCGAAAATTGGAATGAACTTGGCTTCAAAACGGATGGATTAATGTCTTTGAATTTTTGTATATAGGTAAATTATTGGCCTGAAATGAACATAGGCTAATTTTTATTTATTTTATTCAAATATTTTTCTTAATAATTCAATATTTCACTATTTTTCATACAGAATAAATTGAAAAATTTTCCATAATGTTTAATTATCTTTCTTTTTTCGTTGCCAAAAAATAAAAAACCGGAATAATTATTTCTCTTCTGTAATTAATTTTCAACTGAAAGATTTTCACTTGATAAAATAAAATGAAATAAATAAATGGAACCTATTCTGTTTTTCGGTTCGAGATTAAAAACCGCAATTTCACCAATTGTGACGTCAGAGGAATACTGTTTTTCTTCTTATATCACGCAAACGATTATATAAAATTTCTTTTACACTTAGAAGACTTTACAAGAATATAACTTCACACTTTACAAGAATATAAATATTTTAGTAGTTTTTCCAGATATTAATCCGTAATCAAAATTAACCTTTTTCTTTTTTTCGGTTCGAGGCTATAAAATTCAACTTTTTATCAATTGTGACGTCAGAGGAATACTTTCCATTAAGAATTTTAAGAATATCAATGTAACGTCATATATGGCACAAAGTATAAGTTTTCAAGTTTTCATTTTTAATAACACAATGTAATTTTGAGTAAGTGCTAAAAAGAGACGACTGTGACGTCACATATTGAAAATAAAATAAATATATCTGATGTTGCAGTGAAATGAGATTGAATTATGATATCAAAAGTTATTATTTAAAGAAAATTAAGTTTATCGTCTGAGCGTGGTTAATATTTAATTTTAAAATGAAATAAGTTTTTTTAAAGGTTAAATATTAAACGACTAGAAAATATTAATAATTTATACATATCGTAAATGACGTAATGATCAATGAAAAAACTTTTTATCATTTTTAGAAAGTAAGAAAAGCTCAACTAATCAAAAAAAAAAATAAATAAATAAAAAATAAATAAATAAAAAAAAAAAAATAATAAAAAAAAAATTGTGTGTTAATTCTGAAAATTGTTCAATTCTGAAAATATAAATAAATATCATTTTAAAAATGCACTTTCGGGCTTAAAATCTAAAGATTTAATGTAATTGTGAGAAAATACATTCCCTCAGTCAATATCTCAATTTAGCATAATGTGCTCAAAGTGTACTGGAAACAGGTTTGTAAATGGATATTAATTGCACATTTTTTTAGCTCTTAAAAAGTAAAAATATGTTGTGACTTTTAAGAATGTTTTTTATAATAAATTTCTATAAATTTTTATGGTATGCAGAGCATATACGTACAAATTATACAAAAATGCCACCTAAAACACAGTTTTGTAGTATATTTTTCCTGTCACTGTTTTTTTTTTTTTCGTTTTACGGAAACTACCCGATTTTTGACACTTTCTAACATGGTCTAAAAGTGTTTACGACTTCAACCTGTCTGTATACCCGATGCCGAGTGCCTGGGGTCTGCCGTCTGTCTGTCCGTTTTTCAACTTGGGTAAATATAGTGGAATTCATACGAAAATAACATACGTTATTGAGATTTACCATAGCATATGCGGCATTGAAAATGGACCAGGTAGTAATTATAGCTGAATCACAGGAGCACTCAAAAGGAAACTTTACATTATGGTCTAAGGCAAAAAAATCGTTTGTGGTGTATTTTGATAATGTTATATAATTTTAAATGTAATGAAATTTACATGCATTTTTAAGGTTCAGAAGAACATGGTTACTATCGAATATGTTAAATGTAGTACTTATAGTGTGCGTACAGGGAGCTCAAAATTATTTCAATATATTATGGTCTGTGAAGAAAAACCATTTGCAACGTATTTTAATAATGTTATTTTATTAAGGTTATTTTAATAATATTGAAATTGATATCAGGTTCTGAAGTGCACTAAAATAGGATTTCTGTAGAAAATGGAGTGAAAAGATTTAACATTCACTTACAAGATTACAGAAAAATGTTCGGTAATATAATAGTCTACGGAGAAAAAAATATTCCCAGCGTATTTTAATTGCGTTGCGCTATTTCAAACATGATGAAATTAATATACAAATTTTATACATATTAATAAGATAATCAGTGATGAGATAATCAATACAATGATAAATATTGAAATTTACTACAATAAGCTTGCAGTTAAGTATCATTTGCATCACATTTGTTGTCCATTTACAGAGACGCATAAAAGATTTTGGACCTGTGTCCAGATCTCAGATATTGTATCCAAAGTATGGTCTATTAGAAAAGATTGCTGAAGAGCTTTTTCAATTATCGTATGTATTTGGAAAACTAATGCATCATGAAGTTCAGCTACATTTGATATAATAAGAGATGTTTGTAGAATAAATCATGTATCGGACTATACAATAAACTGGATTGGTCACCAGTGCAATAGCGATTCCCGGAAATATGAATTCAATAATTTGAATCGGGTTTTTTGCTTGAATAATTTAAGCTAAATATGCGATCGTATACATCAGGCCTGTCCAACCTTTTATTGAGCAAGGGAGCATTTGAACCAACGAAGGGCGCCATTATTCACATGACCAAAAACATGTGGCAATATTATCGCACAACATTAGTATATGCATACATTTTAACATAATGCAAATGAATCTTTCAACAGTAGACAAAAGGCCCATACAGTTTTGGAGTTACATTAAATTTTAAATTGCACATTTTTTCCATGATAAATCTATCTCAAAAATGTTTGTAGGGTATGGTGTAAAAATTTTTAATTGTACCTATAATAGAAAAAAATAGCAATAAGCATGTAAATCACGGGTTATTGCTAGGTTTCTTTTAAAATGTGAAAATACGCTTTGATTTATTTTTAAAGCGTGAACTAGTTTTATAAAAAGTACAAAAACAAAGACAGCCATGATAGTGAACCCATGTGGGTGGTTCCAGAGAGACGCAGTCTCGAAGTGCTTTCATAGATGCAAATCTTTCTCACAGTTTTATTAATTTTTCTAATCAAATAAATAAATAAACAAACCTAAAACTTCAGAAATCAAGAGGGAAAATGTAAGCCTTTTTATCCTTCGTATAAAACAGCCAATGGACCAATGTGACTACAGCAAAAAGATCAAAGCTAAACTTTCATGCATACGTGTCTTGAAAGAAGTGATAAAAGGTGAAAAATGTTTACTTTTATGTTATTTCTTAAGTATAAAAAAAGCTAATTCCAATTATTACCAAATTTAAGCTTTATATAATTACATTTTAAGTACACTTATTAATAATAACTAGAAATTGTGGAAATATGCATGAGTGTGTTTTTGGTTTTTAATGCGTATTTACAGGTTTTGAAAGTATGCAAATAGAATGCTTATACAAATGTTAGTGATTTTGAAGAAAACATTATTTATACTTGAATTTTACTTCTAAAATGTCTAAGAACAGGAAACCTTCAAAGGGGCGCCATGGTGCCCGCGGGCGCCGCGTTGGACAGCCCTGGTATACATATTTGCACGTAATATACAGGACTGTAAAAAAGAATTCAAGTAAGTTTCTGTCTATAATTAGAAATTGCTAAAGGTGAATTTTAATATTCGTTATACTTTTTCTCACTAAGCAAAATTTTAAAATTGTATTTAGAATATTTACAAACACATAGATCATATACACAGCTGCAGAAAAGAATGTCCCGGTGAAGTTATGCATTATGGAAATGTTGGATATTTTTTTTATTACCTAGGTTTAACACATGATTTTTCTTTCTTTGATATGGAATTCTGAAATGCACTACAACATGATTTCTGTACAATTGGAGTGCGTTACAGTTGTTCTACAGTATAAGTGGTTACAATTTCATTTTCGCGATTGTTCATATTATCTAACACATTTTCCTTTTATTTGACTGAGTTTTTTAAGTCCCCTATAAAAAACTACTGCATAGTCTTCTATAAGATAAATGTTATATATATTTTAAATTATTGTTAATGAACCGTTTTGTTTAATTAAAGCGTTTATCTTTTTTTTTAATGCTACGTGAACGACGTCACGGGTAACAGCTAGTATATATATATATATATATATATATATATATATATATATATATATATATATATTAATTTCTCAATGCTTATGTTAACAAATAAAACTATACAGATTTTATTCTTCTACGAACAATATTTACTACATTATGATATTTCGAATTTACGAATTTTTGTCTTTTTCTGGCACTGAATAAACATTTTTAGTACCAGAAAATGCTGACAATCAGAGACCGATTTACAAATTCGTTGGGGGGGGGGGGGGGGGGACTCCGGGCACCAAAGATAACCACTATTGACTTTAATAATTACTTTAAAATATACATTAAAAAAATTAAAATTAAGAACCGTTAATTTATTTTAAAATAATTATTTCACAATTGTGGAATTTAAATAAATAGACGTTTTATAATAAATTTTGTGGTGCTGATTATCTTTTCCTATGGAAGATCTGTCTCGAATCTCGAATGATAAAGTGTGCAGCAAATAAGAATACATTTTCCACAATATCAAGCTACAATTATTTAAAATATTAAGGGGCTCTTTTGCGTACGAACTATATGCTCACCAACCCCTCAAATAATCAGACGAGAACATGAACAGAATTAACTAGGAATTAAAAACACATTTTCAAAGTGATAAATCTAAAAGAAAGTATTCATTATAAAAAAGTGATTGAAATATGTATATTTCCAGGGCCATCGCTAAGACTTTTTATTGGTGGGGGAGAAGACCTTAAATTACCAAGTCAAATTTTCATATTTGCCAACTTGTTTTATAATTTTGCCAAGTTAATGCACTTAGAAAAAGTAATATAGTTTTTATTTGTGAAAAGTTTAATAATATTCCCAATTGGAGTTGTAACTTTAGCAAATTCTACCAAAAATAGGAAATGTATTGCAGTTTTTATTAAAATTTTAATAAAATTTGCCATAAAAGTTTTAAATTTGCCAAGTGTAACAACATTTGCGAATGTTTGGGGGGTATGCTCCCCCCTGCCCCTCCCCCCCCCCCCTTAGCGAGGCCCTTGTATATTTCAGATAAATATACGATGTTATAAAAAAACGATACAAACACAATAAAAGGTAGAATAAAATGTTAAATTCCATTATATGTTAAAATTACATCAGATTTTGAGCAATAATTTGAACAAACTTCAGAGGCATTTTGGAAGGGGGGGAGGAGGGGGGCTGAAAATCAGGAGCCCATGCTTTGAATGCCTTGTCATAAATCAGGCACTTCCGACATTTTCATAAATCTTAAAATATCATTATTCGAAACATTTTCGGCATAGAAAAGTCGAATTTTTACTATTTTAATTGCTAGAGCATGTAATAAGTGTTTCTAATTATATCTTATAGGCCCCAGGGATCATATAAAATGTAAAATTCGTTTTAAAAAAACATTATGACGGAAATGAATTTCCATATGATGAACAAACATTTGAAATTTTTGCAGTTGCATCTATATCTTTAAAACGATAGGGATTTAAGAATCAGCTATTGGTCAGCGATAAGAAGGGCATCTTGTATATGAAAGGGAAATATATATATGTATAATATATATTAACAACTTAAAGTCGCTAGTATTCTTTTAAATTTTGTATATTGAAAATCGTTTTCAGATTTTTTTCCCCCATAAATTTTATTCATTTGTAAAATGTAAGCTAGAGGTCTGCACGGGCCGAAATTTCCAGGCCGAAAAACTAAACGAAATTTCTAAACGAAAAATTTTTTGGCCCGGCCCGCCCGAAAGTTAAAATTTCGACCCGAGCCTGGCCCGGCCAGGAAAAAAAGTTAAAAATTCGGCCCGAACCCGGTCCGGCTCGGGTGAATTTCTACGGAACATTGATCTTTACTCTAACGGAAGAGTTCAGACCAAAAAAGTCATCTTACAAGGGCACCACCAAACATGGTGCTCACAGATTTTAATGATTTCTAAGTATGTTGTAGGAGTTATACCACTAATTATTCAGCTGAAAGGATTCTTTCAAATGGGCCTTGGTTTTTGAGAAATTGGGGGGTCAAAGTTTAGCGTTTATTTCAAATACCTATTAGTATTACCTTTGGTCAGCAGCTCCGTGGCTCCGAGGTAAAGTGCTGGACTCCAGACTCGGAGGTGGCGGGTTCAACTCCAAGTTGAACCCGCCACCCCCGCCCTCCACCTCCGCCACCTCCACCCGCCACCTTCTTTTTCTCCTTTTTTTTTTTAAATCTTTACATACTTTCTACATGTTACATATTTTAAGCTGAATTTGGAATTCTACAGCTTTGAACTTATTAACATTTTCTTATGTAGATTGTTTATTTTTTTTACTTTTATTTTTCTTACTTAAAAAAATATGGTTCAAATGATAAACTAATTGCACTTCAAAATTTATAAAATAAATAAAAAATGCTTATATAATTAGAATTTTCAAAAAGCATAAAAAATTTTGAATATTTTAAAATCCCTTTTACTTTAAATATTAATAATTTTGCTCAATTACTTTTTTCAGATTTTCAAATGAATATTACACAATTACATATTATTTTTATTTTTACATATTTTTACACGTTACATATTTTAAGCAGTATTGGAAATTCTACAGCTTTGAACTTTTTGATATTTTTTTAATAAAGTAAATTTATATTTCCGAATTTATTTCATGGAAATTTATTTTTATCTGCAATTTTTAAACTAATATTTTTATTGACAAAACGGCATAACTAATTTATGCCTTGAATCTTTTTTTTTTTTTTTTTTTTTGTTAATTATTATGTAATTTCTTTTTTTATTAAGCACAATTCTGAAATAATAATTTTTCTCTTTCCTATCGCCTTTTTTGTGGAATTTTTTAACGAAAATTTATCCTTTTTTTTGTATAAGTTATACAAAATAATTTTCAGGTGCAATTTCTCAGACATTTATATGATTAGTTAATTCAAATAATGCATACCTTCGAAAGTCTAATAAAATATTATTGCAGTAGTGTTAAAATATTTTCCAAATTTTTACTGATCTTTAAATACATTTATTTCTAAAATTCATCCTCAATATCATTTATCGTTTGCACAAATAAGAAATGAAGGATTATATTTAAAATAATACATATATTTTTTATTTTAACAAATTAAAGCACTATTCATAAAAAATCAACTAAATTGGAAAAATCGTTTGCTAATGAAATAATATTTACGATAGATAAAAAAAAAAATATATATATATGTATTTATTTTATTCGTCTGCTTTTATTTTCTCGGTAAAATCACGCAAAAATAGAAATTCTTTTTGCTGTTGTCATTTAGTTTCTTTTGCAGAACTAGTTAAGGAATATAGGTTATGTAAATTTATACGAGTTTTAAAAAGATGAGATTTCAGTCACGAATTAGTTCAAATTTGCGTTTAGATTAATAAGTTTTGAAAAAACTATTAATTAAAAAAAATCATAAACGTTAAGTTTTTAAGGAAAAGGTTTATATAAAAGTTGATCAAAAAATAAATATTTGCTCTTAAATATCAAGTAAGATTCTGTTAAATTGTGAATAATTTAATTACTTATTTTTATTCACACGACAAATATATCACGCGATACTGTAAATTTTGTTAATACATTCAGCGCAATTCCCTACGCAAATGATGATTCTAAACGGTTTTTTTCTGTGTGCATAATTTCTTCACTTTCATGTTTTAAAAGTGCTAAGGCCTTTTTTTGTATTTGATATGGTGATTTTTTTTTTTTTTTATATTGGTTCTGTATTATAAATGCGATAAATATACTCATGTAATCAGTTTTCAGGTTATAATTATAATTTTTTTCAAATAAAAGTGTGTATAAAGATGCGTTATGTGTTAAATTTAATCTTTTTACACTGCATATACCAGTAACATAAATATATATATATGTAAGTATATTAAATGTAATAATAGATTGTCTAAAAAACCATGCACAGTATTGTGTAATATTCATTTGAAAATCTGAAAAAAGTAATTGAGCAAAATTATTAATATTTAAAGTAAAAGGGATTTTAAAATATTCAAAATTTTTTATGCTTTTTGAAAATTCTAATTATATAAGCATTTTTTATTTATTTTATAAATTTTGTAGTGCAATTAGTTTATCATTTGAACCATATTTTTTTAAGTAAGAAAAATAAAAGTAAAAAAAATAAACAACCCACATAAGAAAATGTTAATAAGTTCAAAGCTGTAGAATTCCAAATTCAGCTTAAAATATGCAACATATAAAAAGTATGTAAAGATTAAAAAAAAAAAAAGGTGGTCCAGCTTGGAGCTGAACCCGCCACCTCTGAGTCTGGAGTCCAGCACTTTACCTCGGAGCCACGGAGCTGCTGACCAAAGGCAATACTAACAGGTATTTGAAATAAACGCTAAACTTTGACCCCCCCCAATTTCTCAAAAACCAAGGCCCATTTGAAAGAATCCTTTCAGCTGAATAATTAGTGGTATAACGCCTACACCATACTTAAAAATCATTAAAATCTGTGAGCACCATGTTTGGTGGTGCCCTTGTTAGTCTTTTTTTTTTTTTCTTTATGTCTATAATCTCTATTTATGTAAAAGTGCCATTGGCTGCGATATTTACGCTTTTAATGAACCTTTGTTTGTTGTATGTAAATGTTTCAGTTATCATTAGTATTGTTAATACATTAAAAAAAATGTCATATGGTAAAAAAAAATCTTCTAACAAGGGCACCACCAAACATGGTGCATACAGATTTTAATGATTTCAAAGTATGTTGTAGGGGTCATACCACTAATTATTCAGCTGAAAGGATTCTTTCAAATGGGCCTTAGTTTTTGAGAAATTGGGGGTCAAAGTTCAGCGTATATTTCAAATACTTATTAGTACGAGCGCCGCATGTGAATCGGTGGCGTCGTGGTAACGAACGAGCCTGCAAGTCGAATGGTTGCGGGTTCGAATCCGTCCTCGGCCTTTTACTTATTTTTATGTTTTTTTTACACTTCGCAAACTATAAGCAGAATTGAAAATAAGACAGCTTTGAACCTTTTGATATTTTCTGAAGAGGACAGTTTACATTGTCAACATTTTATTATTATTATTTTTTCAAAATATGGTGAACTGACTGCACTTCAGGGTTCAATTAAAAGTACATTTTGCAACAAATAAATAAATAAAAATTTGTATTTGATTAAAATTTTGAAAAAGTATAAGAAAATTTCAATATTTTAAAACCTCCACTACTTTAAATATTAATATTTTTAGATTAATCAGTCACTTTTTTTTTCTTTTCAAATGTGTATTAAACAATATTGTGCTTGGATTTTTAGATAATTTAATACTGCATTTAATGTAATTTATATTACTAAAATACTTAATTCGTAATAAATATGTTTAAAAATATATTAAAAGTAAAAAAAAAAAAAAAAAAAAAAAAAAAAAGGTTTAATCATCATTTGTAAAAGTGCTAAGACCTGTAAGTGATAAGACCAATAACAAGAAATCTTCATTTATTCTGATAATTACGGAGGAAAGCAGACGATAATAAAAAGTATTTTTATATGTATTATAAATTTTATCTCAATAAACAGACGATACGGAAAGAGTGTTTTGATTTGTTATAAAAATAGATGTAATCTGTCATTTCTTATTTGTGCAAACGATAACTTATGTTTATGTTGAACTTTGGAGATAAATGTATTTACAGAAAATTGGAAAATTGAAAACTTGGATAACTGGCAACAACTTGCATTTTAACATTACTGCATTAATATTTTATTATTTTTTCGAAGATACGCATTACTTGAATAATCTAATCCTAAAGACATTTAAAAAATTGCACCCGAAAATTATTTTGTATTATTTATACATATACAAAAAAAGGCAAGTTTTCATTTAGAATGCTATAAAATAAAAAAGCGATAGGAAAAAAAATCATTATTTCAGGATTGTGCTTAAAATAAAAACGCGAATAATAATTAATAAAAAAAAGTTCTAGGCGTAAACTAGTTTTGTAGTTTTGTCAATAGAAATATTCGTTTAAAAATTGCAGAAAAAAATAAATTTTCATGAAAAAATTTAAAAATGTAAATGTAATTTATTAAGAAAATATCAAAAGCTGTAGAAATTTTGTAATAAAAATACTTAAAATTTGTAACGTGTAAAAATACAAGAATAAATAAATAAAAGCCGATGACTGATTCGAACCCGCAACCTTTCGACTTGCAGGCTCGTTCGTTACCACGACGCCTCCGATTCACATGCGGCGATTGTACTAATAAGTATTTGAAATATACGCTGAACTTTGACCCCCAATTTCTCAAAAGCTAAGGCCCATTTGAAAGAATCCTTTCAGCTGAATAATTAGTGGTATGATCCCTACAACATACTTAGAAATCATCAAAATCTGTGTGCACCATGTTTGGTGGTGCCCTTGTAAGACATTGGAAAGAAAAAAAATGCGTTTCCTTCTTAGCAGATGTAAATGTTTAATATATTTTTTCTCGCGTATTGTTGTATTCATTTTGCATGAATGAACATTTTAAAAGAAATTTTGCAGTTTTCAGTTTAAACAAAATTCCGTCATAATCATGTTTTTTTTATGTGTTTAATCTAGACACACGGCAGTGTGTCAGCCAAGTTCACGAAGTAAAAAGGCGACACACTGGCCGTGGCGTGGGTTATATTACCCGAACCATTTCGGGCCACTTTTGATCCTTCAATAACTTAAATTCTATTTGACCTACACACTTGCAATTTTTCATGTCATGTAAAATCATCTTCTAATTTTCAAATCCTGTAAATTAAAAAAAAAAAAAAAAAATATTTTATTGATCACGAGAATTTGAAGTCTGAAAACCACCATTTTTACCACTGACTCACTCATGAAAATGTTTGACTACTTCCAGATGACTTAGGAAGTTGACATTTGGTGTGGAGGTAGGTTATTGGATGTATAAATAGGAAAAAATCAGAAATCACCATTAATCAAACATTAATGGTTTGTTAGAAAATAAATTATTGGATTACAATGGGAGTTTATGAGAATTTCGCAAAATACCAGAAATAGTGCCAAGTTGGCGCCTCTTTTGCTAGTATCGGAGCTAATCTCTGAAACTACCGAATCAATTTCAAAAGTAGCGGTACCAAAATAATGATATTCGCCCTGGTTCAAACATAGACTATATCTTATGTCTGTGCCACTAAACAAAAGAGAGTTCAGAAGCAAAAAATATTCTAAAAATGAGATTTTTGTTTTACTGAAGTGCCTAGTAGCACAAAATTTGGCATGTTAATTATTTATAAGATATAAATGATCACTAATGACATTTGCTAAAAAAAAATAAATTTAAAAAGGAGTGGAAATCCGCGAAGAGCATTCTAAAAACATTCTAAATAGTGATTTTTAAACAATCTCAGCAACTGATCTTAAAAGTAATGATATCAAAATGATGATGAGAGTCCTTACTCCAACATAGGCTACATCTTATGTCGATGCCACTAATTCAAAGTGGTAAAAGAGCAAAAAATATTCTAAAAATGCGACGTACGTATGTTAAGGGACTAAAAAAATAAAATTTGGCATATTAGAGTTTATGGGAATTTCGCGAAATATCAGGAATTGTGCCAAGTTGGCGTCACTGTAGGTGAGTATTGGGGCTAATCTCTGGAACTACCGAACCAATTTCAAAATTAATGATATCAAAATGATGGTATTCCCCCCGTTTCAAACATAGGCTATATTTTATGTGTATACCATTAACCAAAAGAGGGTGAAGAAACAAAAAATATTCTAAAAATGCAATTTTTGTTTTACTGAAGGACCTAGAAATATAAAAGGTGGCATGTTAATTATTTATAAGAAATAAATGATCTCTAAGGACACTTGCTAAAAAATATAGAATTCAAAAAGGGTGGAAAATGCGCGAAAAGCTTTTAAAGATTTTCTAAATTGAGATTTTTTAGCAATCTGAGCAAACAACAAACCAGTCTTAAAAGTAATGATATCAAAATGGTGGTGACACTCCTGGCTCCAACATAGGCTATATCTTATGTCGATATCACTAACCCAAAGGGGGTAAAGGTGTAAAAAACGTTCTAAAACTGCAATGTCTGTATGCTATGGGTCTAGAAACATAAAATCTGGCATGTTCATCACTTATAAGATATAAATGATCACTAAGAATATTTGTTAACAAATAAAAAAATTTAAAGGGGTAGAAATGCGCGAAAAGCGTTCTAAAAACTTTCTTAAATAGCGATATTTAAGCAATCTTTGGAAATGAACGAACCAATTGGCAACAAACATTTTTGGTCGACGGGATAATACAGTAGTACCCAATTACGAAAAAAGAAACATCTTTATTAATGGAATTCAAAAGAGCATAAACAGTCCTAATGTTAATATTTTTAAATTTGACTGAAAAAAATAATGAATAAACGCAGGAAAAAGCTTTAGGATTAATTGATATTAAATAAAGTTAATTTAATATTAAGTCTATTTATTTCAAAAAGGAAACGCAAACGTACTTATTTGACAAAAAATAATGATATCCTATCAAAAACATAAATGTGAAAGAATGCCAAGTTCGTTAAAGGTTTCACTTATAAAAGAAGTGAGATCTAACTGCAAACCAAGTTCTTTCGAAGCTCCTTAAGGCCCCTATCCTCGCTTGAGGAAACGCTCACGAGCTAATGCTATTCCTATGGGGAAGCATTTTTCTAATAACTCTTTCGCATTTTGAGTTATTTGAATATATATATATATGTATTTTTTTTTGCATTGGCTAGCTGAGGTGCATGCCGACAGCGCACCTTTTCTACTTTTTCAGTTTTGGTTGCAGATATATTTTTTAAAAAGTACTTTCAGTTTCGAAACCGGTTTTGAAAGTGAAACTATCTTTATAAAAAATATCTGCAACCAAAATCGAAAAAGTAAAAAAGGTGCGCTGTCGGCATTCACCTCAGCTAGCCAATGCAAAAAAAATTATTCAAAAATGTCAAAATGCGAAAGAGTTATTAGAAAAATGCTTCCCCATAGGAATAGCATTAGCTCGCGAGCGTTTCCTCGAGCGAGGACAGGGGCCTTAAATATAGCTCCCGTCATGCATAATATTCTTCAATTGCTTAAAATGATTTGTTATGATACTTGTTATTCAATAGAGCGACTTGGCAAGTTTTCAGCCACCAACTTTAATCTTTGTGTCGGATTACAATTTAATCTAGAATCTGATTAGCAAATATCTAGTCAATCGAGTGTTCGAATTATTATATCAAAGTCAAGGTATTGATAAGTTAAGGAAGTGATCAACTTTAAGTTCTGATCAACTAAAGAGAAATTTGAATAAAAGAAAACTTGCTAAGTCGCTCTATTGAATAACAAATAACATAACAAATCATTTTAAGCAATTGAAGAATATTATGCATGACAGGAGCTATATTTAAGGAGCTTCGAAAGAATTTGGTTTGCAGTTAGATCTCACTTCTTTTGTAAGCGAAACCTTTAACGAACAGTGATGCCGTTGGACTAGAAAAATCCTGGGTCCCAGGGACCCAGGACTTCTAAAATTCTGGGTCCCTTTTTTACAAAAGTGGGTCCCCACTAATAATAGTCATATTTTTAGATGCAAAAATTGAACTTGTTCATTTGCAAAAGAAAAATTATATGTGATAATTATTGTTTTAATAATATATAAATAATTAAAGCCAATATTAATTTTTTAAACTATTAAGAAAAATTTTCCTTACTTTTTTTAAATATAAATGATACAAATTAAATTATAAAATAATGCTTATTTGAGAGTAGAAGATAACAAGTATCACTATTGTTCGCATTTCTTTTAAAAAGGGGCAAAACTGATTTATTCAAAAAGACATTTTTCCTGAAAAAAGAATTCTTTTGTTGAGTAAAGGGGTATTTTTTGTTTAATGAATGGGTTTTTCAGAAGTTACATTCACTCAGATAGATTTGGAACAATCAAAAACAGATTATGAAGCAAAAAAATCTGTTTTTGGAGCAGCCAAAATAATAATAATAATAATAAGGAAGCAGGAAAGTTAGCTTTTTGAACAGAAAAATTCTATCCAGGCATTAACTTTTTTTCGCGCCATTTTGACGAAAATTAAGTTTTAAAGTGATTTTTTGACAAAATTTGTCATTTTTTCGCGATTTTTCGACGAAATGTGCCTTTTTTTACCATCTTTTGTCGAAATTTACCATTTTATCACGATTTTTTGATGAAATTTGCCGTTTCTCGCGAATTTTTTGACAAAATGTGCCGTTTTATTACGATTTTTGAACAAAATTTGCCGTTTTTTCGCGATTTTTTGAGGAAATTGCTTTCTTTCGGGATTTTGTAACAAAATTAGCCATTTTTTCGCGAATCTTGACGAAATTTACCGGAAATTATTCGCTATTTCGCGATTCTTTGACGAAATGTGCCGTTCTTTCGCGATCTTTTTTACGAAATGTGCCGGGTTTTCGCAAACTTTTGACGAAAGTTATAGTTTTATCACAATTTTTGATGAAAAATACCGTTTTCGCGAATCTTTTGACAAATTTTGCCGTTTTATCACGATTTTTGGACGAAATTTTTCGTTTTTTCTGAATTTTTTGAAGAAATCTGCCTTTTTTTCGGGATTTTGTAACAAAATTAGCCATTTTTCGCGAATTTTTTGATGAAATTTACCGGTAATTATTCGTTATTTCGCGATTTGTTAACAAAATTTACCTTTTTTGGGATTTTCTGACGAAAATTACGCGTCCCGCGGGACTGCGTCCATTTTTTGCGTCCCGTCGCCAATTTTTTGCGTATTTTACGCGCTATAGCGCATCCGCGGCATCCCTGACGAACTTGGCATTCTTTCACATTTATGTTTCTGATAGGATTCTATTTTAAGACACCTAATGATCTACGATTCTTTAAAAAGGATAAATTCTAATGTTTAATTGTAGAATAATGCCGACTTAAAAGTATATGCCTATTTTGCAAAAATTTTTGGACCAAGCCAAACTTTACTGATTTATGAACAGACTTTTCCACGTCGAGAAAAGGATTTTCATACGGGAAGATTCAACAGGAACTGTTTATTTTGGTCCGTGAAGACTAGTAAGAAAGAATTCAGTTTCGGCTTCGTCCGGAAAATATAAGTTAGGCTCGGGCCGGCCCGATACTCCAGGAAAAAAAATTAAGGCCCGAGCCCGGTCCGGCCCAAAAAGATTAGTGACTAGGCCCGTCCAGCCCGACCCGAGTCTTCAGAAGAAAGGCCCGAGCCCGGCCCGAATGCTGTTAATGGAAATCGGCTCGCGGACCGGGCCGGGCTTCGGGCCAAGGCCCGGCCCGTGCAGATCTCTAATGTAAGCAATGCCTGATTAAAAAACTGCGTCATACGGCTCTTCATTTTGCATTCCGCTCCCCTACAAATTCGGTATGTAAGTTTTTGTAAAGTTTTATATTTTAAATCTACTTTATCTTGCGCTGATTATAATCGATATTTTGTACTTTTAAAGTAAAATAGGACTAAAAACAAAATTGCGTTTATCGCAGTCCCTGAAGGACATCAAGCCTTACTCCTCTCCCTGGTTTGATTGGCCCTTTATATCCAGAGTTAAGAGAATGTTTAGGAAATAAAAGCACAAGCATTCAAAGTATATTTCTTTGCAAAGATAGTAATTTCACTATTAATGAACGTAATAAACTTTGCATATAAATATTCTATTTCTGGAGTTTCCGATGGTGTCCACTCTCAAAGATGCCCAATGGCTATTTCTTAAACATAGTTAGTCATTGTTATCCATAGACATATAATTCTTATTACAAAAATGTTTTAAATGACAAAAATATTTTGGAAGTTCTTTGGATCAATAAAAACATTACTGAAAATGATGCGAAGTTTAATTTTTTATACGGTCTTTCGGCTCTACATAAGTGATATTTAGTAAAAATTTCCTATTATATTAGAAAGAAAGACAAAAAAGTTCCGTTCATCTGATACTAAATTTGACCGAGTTATGAAACTTTGAAAAGCATGACTAATACCATTTTCCTGCACCTGAACATGAATGAGGTCGGCAATGGTTCAATACAAAGTGCTCAAAGTATTAAAAAAACTTTCTTCACGTGTATTTGCGCTTTAAATGAAAGCAATTTGAAAGAAACTGTACAAGTATTATGATTGAAATAAATTTATCAATTCAGTTTCAGATTGATTAAAATAATTGTATTTTAACATTTTTATTTTGTAAGAATTTGGGGCTGTTTTTTTTTAGCAAAAAAGATGTTATTTCTAAAAGCTTTTTTAAATAATATTTTTGGATCAGTTCAAAATTTGTATTCGAACTTTAAATCACTTTCCGATCATATCCGATTCATGTCGGATCTAGGTTAATTTTATGTACTCATTTAAATCCGATGACAATGTAATAATATTATAATTTCAGTATTTCACCATTTATACTTGTTTTACAGAATAACACAAAACATTTCGGGCAAATCACTGTCTACAAGTTTAAAAAAAGTTTTAAATTAGATAAGATAAGCCCTGTAGCTTAGGTGCAGATTCACACAATTTTAAAGGAGCCAGTGGTTCCTAAACCAAAATATTCCAGTCGTTATCAGGGCTAAATTTCTAGCAAAAATAAGAAACAACCAGGAAAAAATGCGACGTTCGTCAAAAAATCCCTGAAAACGCAAATTCCGTCAATTCAACGCGGGAAAAACGCGATGATCGTTATGGTATTGTTAAAAACACGCAATTTTCGCCAGAAAAAACGTGGGATTCTCATCAGAGGATTGCGGAAAAAAACGATTTTTGGCAAATGATCGTGAAAGAAATGCAAAATTTGCCAAAGGATGGCGACTTAGACGCCGAAAATTATCAAATTTTTTAAACCTCATCTCAGGATTTTTCACATATCGTAAATTTCAAAATAAATAGCAAAAATCAGATGCAAAAAATAGAGAAGAGATGGTCGTGTTTTTTTATTCTTTTTTATTAATTTTTTATCTACTTTTAAACATAGTATTTGAAAATGACCGTCATTTTTTACTACTAATTGTAATTTTTCGCAAATCGTATTCTTACAAAGCTAAAAAATAGATAAAATCTGTTAGTTCAAAATATTCATTTTTTTTTTATTCAACTTAATTTGATTTAATTCAATAAATTATCCAACATTTTGGCTTATACTGAAATTCCAGCTAAATAGCTAGGGGATTCGATAAGGTGGCGAAGGGGAAGAAGGGGCGATTTTAACTTTAAACCTTTTCCCTTTGAGATTTCCACTTTCCGAAAAATCTTGACGTCATGATTAAAAAGTCATTTATAAATTCAGTTGATAAAAATACATAAAAATCAACTATTTAAAGTCAGGGCTTGAAATTCAATTTTTCGAAGGAGGGGAGTCTCCCTACCAACATTTATAAATGGAGGGGAGTTTGGCTGTTTGGGAGGGAGAAAAAATGTTTAAAATCCGCCATTATTTTATGTGCTATTTAAAGAATTAACTGAATACAGACATAAAAATTATCACTGAAGCAATTTTTATCAACAATTCAGAATAATTATGTGAAATGTGTAAAAAAAACCTTTTATACTGTTTAGTTTTTCCCGGTGCTAATTATTTTTGTCACAGGTCTAATTATTATTTTAATAATAATTAATAAAACTTCTAATTAATTTAATAGATTTATATTTATAATTAATGATTAATAATTATAATTAATAATGTTATTTTTCTGTATTTTAAATGTGCAAGATACAAATTTAATCATAAAATAATACTTATTTGAGTGTAGAAGATAAGAAGTATCACTGTTGTTTGCATTTCTTTAAAAAAGGGGCAAGTCAAATTCATCGAAAAAGATTTTCTTCAAAAATGAACACTTTGTTGAGTAAAGGGATACTTTTTGTTTAATATATGGCTGCTTTCAGGAATTGCGCTCACTCAGAAAGATTTGGAGCTGTCAGAAACTGATTTTATGGTAGCAAAGAAAAAAAAAGACATTGAAGCAAGAAAATTAGTTTGTTGAACAGAAAAATGAACACCCCGTTATATTACTTTGGGGGAGAGGAAGAAGGGAGAGGTTCCCTTTGACGTTGCATTTTTTTGCTATCTTTTGATGAAATCTGTCTTTTTTACAATATTTTCACGAAATCTGCCATTTTTTAGGGAATTTTTGACAAAATTTGTCGTTTTTTCGTGAATTTTCTAAGAAAAATTGCCGTTTTTTCGCGATCTTTAGATGAAATCTGATGTTTTATCACGATTTTTTTTACGAAAATTGACGTTTTTCGCGATATTTTCGGGAAATTTGTTGTTTATAGTGAATCTTTTGTCGAAATTTGTCGTTTTTTGCGATTTTTGAACGAAATTTGATGTTTTTCGTGAATTTTCAGAGAAAATTTGCCGTTTTTTCGCGATTTTTTGATGAAATCTGATGTTTTATCGAGAATTTTTTTACGAAAGTTGCCGTTTTTCGTGATATTTTGGGGGAATTTGTCATTTATAGTGCATATTTTGTCGAAATTTCTCGTTTTTCGCGATTTTTGGACGAAATTTGACTTTTATTAGCAACCTTTTTGACAAAAACTGCCGTTTTACAGAATTCTGTGACGAAATTAGGCATTCTTTCGTGAATCTTTTGACGAAATTTGCCGGAAATTAGTTGTTTTTTTTTGCGATCTTTTAACAATATTTGCCGTTTTTTAGCAAACTTTTACGAAATCATGCGTCTTGTGAAACTTGTAAGAGCTGTTTCTTTTGTGTGTCATCCCGATCTTTTGAGTAATTTACGCGCAATAGCGCGTCCGCGGCATCACCGTTTCATAATTTTTGGAATTGAATGCGTTCTTTTTTTTTGTGGGGGAGGGGTGGAGTGGAAATTCCGAACAGAATCGCCTCTATTTCGCCGCGGAAAATACAACGAAACTCGTCAAATCATTGCAGGAAAAAAATTACAAAATTTGTCAATCAGTCGCGGAAAAAATCGTGATTTTCAATGATTTTTCGCTGTAAAAAAAAACTCGTAAAATGTGTCGATTACTCGCACGAAAATATCATAAAATTCACAAAACGGTCGTGGGAGTTGATCATAGCTTCAAAATGCAAAATTTTTTGGGCGGGAGCCTCCCGTCCACGTTATTCTTTTGGGCGGGATTTCAAAATTTTGGGCGCGAATCCCGCCATCCCGCCCCGAAATTCAAGCCCTGAAAGTGTAAAATACAACAATCACATCATTTTAAACTATTAGATTTTCGCTATTTTTTTTTAAACTTTTTATCTTTGAAATTTACAATTTGTAAAAATTCTTACACGGTGGTAAAAAATTAAGGTAATTTTCAGATTTAGTACCATACATGAACAATTAGCATAAATGTCAATTTTCAAAGATTAAAAACATGACACAACAGAAACTTTGCAAGCTAGTGTAATCTAATAGCATTTTAAAATATGTATAAATTTGTAAAGAATTGAAACTTGCTTTTCATCATTTTATTTAACAAAAACTGTTATTTTTTCCTCTTTGCATTAATATGTCAGAATGATTATAGATTTTTGAAAATTATATTGCAGTGTTATTTTTACTATCAACTATTACTTAAAATATATATGATGATTATTTACATTTCTATAAAAATAAAGATAAATAAATAAATAAATAAAAATAAACCCACTCTATTAATTCCTCAACAAATTATCGTAGAAGAAAGTTACTGGTACTGAAAGGTTGGAAATAAAGTCTACTTTAAAATAATATGTATAAAATTTGCTTTGAGGGGCATCTGCATATTAAAACAAATGCAAACTTTATTATTTTTTTTCAATGGCAATACCTAATTTTAACAAGATATTTCAAATCTTCGATTCAAACTATGCCTGGGCACCAAATTTCAAATCATTTGAATGATAAATTTTTGAATTACAATCTTTCAAAATTTAAAGCTTCTAATGTTTAATTATTACATTTTCATATTTTTACTTTCTTCTATCTTTACAAGAAGAAAGTATTGGATTCATGAAAATTTTCGACTTCCGGTTTTCGACGGATTTATACGTTTTAGAAGGTCCTGAACACGTTTTGACTATTTTTAGAAAATGTCTGTCTGTGAGTCTGTCCGTCTGTCTGTGAGTATGTCTGTATGTGACAAAAAATTTGTGGGCGCTCTATCTCAAGAACTAATGCTCGAAATTTAATAAAATTTTATATTCAGTTAGACCTTGATATGATTTAGTGCCTATTGGTTTTTGGTGAAAATTGGCCTGCAAGTGGCGCTGCTATGCTACGTTTTTCATGATTTTCAACATTGCTGTATCTCAAGAACTAATGCACAGAATTTCACCAAATTTCAGATTCTGTGAGACCTTGATATACATTGACGCTGATTAAGTTTTGGTGTAAATTGGCCAGCAGGTGGCGCTGCTATGCCACATTTTTCATGATAGCTATATCTCAAGAACTAATGCACAGAATTTCACCAAACTTCAGATTCCGCGATACCTTGAGATACATAGCCACTGATATGGTTTTGGTGTGAACTGCCCTATAGGTGGCGCTGCTATGCTACATTTTGCACGATTATTGCGATAGCTATAGCTCAAGAACTAATGCAGAGAACTTCATCAAATTTTAGTTTCTTTTACACTGGAATATATAACATAATTAGACGCTAATTACATTTTGGTATTAACCTTGCAACAGGTGGTGCAGCTATGCTGCATTTTGCACGTTTTTTCCGATAGCTATATCTCAACAACCAACGCACAGAATTTCATCAAACTTCAGATTTTGTTACAAAATGACATATAATTACACGATGATTACGTTTTGTTATAAATCCTTCAACTGATGGTGCTGCTGTGCTATATTTTACACGGTTTTTTTTAAACTAGCTATATCTCAAGAACTAATGCACAGAATTTTATCAAACTTCAGATTCTTTTACACCATAACATAATTAGACGCTTTTTTACGTTTTGGCATAAATTGTCCAAGATATGGTGTTGCTGTGCTACGTTTTGCAAATTTTTTGTTATAACTATATCTCAAGAACTAATGAACGAAATTCCATCAAATTTCAGATTCTGTTAGGTCTTGACATCAATAGATGCTTATTAGGTTTTAGCATAAATTACCCAACATGAGGCACTACTAAGCTCATTTTCTCAGAATATTAATTAAATTTTGCGTTTCAGGCTTTTTGGATACCAGAATCTCATTAGACTTGGTCAAATGTTCGAGGAAATTCGATAATGAATAACTTTGGGGGTCACACCGTTTTTTTTTTTTTAAATATTAAAATGTATTTATGAGATAGAAGAAAGTTTCGGGATTGACACATCCAACTAGTTATTAATATCTCCCGAAATTATTCTCCTAATGTGCTAATTTTTCAGGTAGCAATAAAACTAAAATACCCAAGAATAAATGCATTGAATTTGCAATTTTTATATTAATATTTAAAAAAAATATATAAATTGCAACCTACAATTTTTTTCCTTTTTTTGGATGGATTTAGATTTATTCAGTCCTGCTTTGTGGAAATCCAAAATTTAAAATTTTTTGTACAAGTGATTTTTTAATTATGCTTAAAAAATGACAAAATGATCGTTCAAAGGTGCTAGTCACTCTGCAGCCGAATTCCCATCGGTAATGTTAAGTATATGGGTGTTTGATGCATTTTTATATTCAAAGTATCTCCTCAGGAAATTAATATTTTAAACTTTTTTTTTAGTTTTCTCGTCTGAAAAAGATATCATTTTTGACAACTGTCAAAATATTTCTAAAGTTTATGCTTAATTAAATATTTTATATTTTAAAAACTGACGAACTGGAAGTAAAATTTTAACGCCTCATATAAAATTATGCATAGATTTTAGAAATATTTTGAAAACTAAGAAAAAAAAAAAGACATATCCTTTAACAAGAATATGCTGAAAAAGAAGTTTAAAATGTTAAGTTTGTGTGGGAATATTCTGAATATAAAAATGCATCATATGCCCATAAACTTAACATTATTGAGGGGAATTCAGCTGCTGAGTGATTAACTACCTTAGCCCTAATAGCATGCATGGTCACAGTGACGTGACTGTGAGTCACTTTGGTCACATCACATCTGTGACCAAAATGCCACCACTCAGTGACGTCACATTGTGACTGAGATGTGACTTTCTTAAAAATCTTTAGAAATTTATAAATATCCTTCAAAACATGTTATTTACTTTAAAAATCATATTTCTGGCAATTTAAATATCGTCGCTTTTGTCACAGTTTCGTCATAATGTTAATGTCAAATTAGTCACAAATGACACATTTTTCACAAATATGTCACATTGTGACCACTTTGTGAAACGTCACAAAAGAGCTCTAAAACGGCCATAACGACTTTACATTTTAGTCACTGTGACTTCACATCGACGTCACGTGACGTCACATCGACAACCGATGGTCACAAAGTCACAATGTGGCTTTACAACGACGTTGCAGTGACGTCACCATGCTTTACGGGAGGGGGCCATCTACAACAAGGAAACAAAAAATAGTTTTACTTCCAACATTTCCCCCAATCCATATAAAAATTTCCCCAAATTTTTACGATATGTTATATAGACATACATAAATTCTGTATTACCATAGGTATAGATTCCCCCCCCCCCCTAATCTTTCTTACTAAATGCACAAGTATATATTATTATGAGATCAATTTTGTAAAGGTCACCAAACGGATCCTTTTAATTATAGTGGGAATTTTTTTGTCTTCAGTAATTATGTAATTAATTGTTAAAATCAAAATAAATTGTATTTTTTTGTGCAAAATTTCCCTTGATCCTAGATCGTCGGATCGGACATATTCTGCACTCCTGATCTACAATAGACGTGACTAGATATTTTGAAATTTCTTATGCTATCCTGTAATCTAGCTGTTTTCAATGACTGCTTGAGTGGCGGCTAATATACCTTGATCAAAAAGGTTGTGTTCTCAGTCAACAAACAAATGTCCGAATTTCAATTTGAATACAGCCCCTAAAATATGCTCATTTTAAAATAACTAATTTCTCTGAAACTTATCATACAAATTGCTTGAAAATTTGTTTTTAGGCCAACTTAAAGGTGTATTAAGTTAGAGTTTATTTATGCTGTCAGAATTGGGTACTGCTATTGATAAAAACAAAATTAGGGTTTGTTTTAATTTAAAGATGGCCCTCTAAGCAAATTTTATTATCGTAATTTAAAAATAGACTTTATTTCTATCTATTACCAGCAACTTTCTTCTACAATAATTTTTTGCAGAATTAGTAAGGGTGCTTACTTATTTTTTCCCCCACGACTGTACATATGTATGTATTTAATGTATGTGTATGTATTTAATGTACAACTCTTGATAAAAATATTAGGTTTGCTTAAGTTTTTTCTAGGTTTACTCTGATAAGGTGCTTCCCTGATTAGTTTTGGAGATTCATTGGTTAAATATAATGGGGGGGGTGGTAACAAGGGGTTAATCCCTCCCTTAATTTAGATAAATGGTTTTTTCAGGTAAAACCTTCGATTTGGTAAAAATTTTATATATCTGTTTATTTAGGTAAGGAGCTTCCCTGATTAGATTTGGAGGTTCATTGGTTAAGAATTAAAGGGGGGAAAGGAGGCAACTGAATTATTCGATTTGCTTCAATTTGGTAAACTGGTTTATTATCCTCTTTGTTACCGAGTATTAATGCTTATTGATTATACTAAATTACTTCTTCTCCACTATGACAAGAGTTTAGTCTATTCTGATTATTTCGAATAGTAGATATGGTAGCATATCATTCTAAGATCAAAACTGCAATTACATTTCACTATTATTAATAAAAAGTGAAAAAATGGATGTCCATGTATGTTTATCCAGGGAAGGAAGAGGATACGTTAAAGAACTTCCTTGATTAGATTTGAAGTTCATTGGTTAATTATAAAAGAGGGAAAGGGGGGAAACCGTACATAAATCCAACTTATGTTTATATAAATGTAAATTTAAATTAATTTGATGCTAACCATTTTTTATACTGTTAAAAATGTAGCTTTAATGCTTATTTGTATTTATAAACTTAATTTACTATACCCTAAAGTTTTAATTAAAATTCGTCATATTTATTTTGAAACTTATGTGAGAATTATAAGATGGATGGTGTTCTTATATTAAAATATCAATTATTAAATAAAGTAAACTTTGTATTTTGTTTATTATGTAACGTTTGTATCTCAGTTTTGTATTTTGAATTACTGTTTAATATTTATATTACTTTATTTGGTACTACTCTGTTATCCCGTCGACCAATTTCGCCAAATTATACAAATTGCCAAACTAATAGCCAAATTATTCATATTGATATAATTTTTATTTTAGATAACGAAAAAACAAATATAATTAGTAGAATATTAATAAAATCCAAATAAAAAAAAGAAATAAAAATCACTTAATGACATTTTAAACATGTGAATCGTATTTAATGTCATTGAATGTGACATTCACGATCATCCATTATTGGCATTTAATCGTATAGTCTGGCGATAATTTTTTAGTCGACGGGATAACCTAGTAGTACCCTTTATTTTTAATTTTGGTGTATATTTCTTCTGTAGATGTTCTTCCATTTTGGAGTTGATACAATTATTTTATTTAAAGAATGGACAACATCTTCTACTGAAGGTATATATATGTATATACAAATTTACTTTATGCATTTCATTTATTTTCCTAAGATTATTATTTGCTTAATAATGTGAATTTATTTGAATGTATGCTTAAACAGCCCAGACTTATTCTTTTGTGCTTTACTTTCTTTTGTATTCTGTGCTTTACTTTTGTATTTTGTGCTTTATTTTAATTTTTATTTTGTGCTTGACTTTTACTTTGCTGACAATGCAACGGCTGTACAAATTCTTACCTCATCAAGAGAACTTGATTAGTATATTAAAATGGAACTGCTCTGCCATAACATATTTTGTTGGAAAACAGTTACGGTGTCAATTTTAGTGATTGATTACTTAACCCCCCTCCCACCACCACCACCACCACTCCATTAAGTTTCCTGTTGGAATTCCTGTACTCTTTCATCTCTTTTCCATCTTAATATGCTATCTGATATAAGAATTTCATAGAAAAACTCAATAGAGACCTATCACTCAATCCTAAAATTAGGTTTGCTGATGGTTTCCACAATGATGTGACTTTGACCAGTTCCATATTAATCAAGTTTTGTGCAATCTTGCGATTTCAGATTCAAACTATATGAGGCGTTTGTTTGTACAGACATTGCCTAAATGTTCTCTTTTCAAATGTTGCATAGTGAATTTAAGATTGCTTGTCATTTTATCTTACCATCTTCTATAGATTATTTAATTTGGAAAATTGTTTATTATTATCTTAATTATCTTTATTTATCACACAATTTTTTTTTTTTATTCAATGACTGATTTAACAAAAATTTGATATTAACATTAATTTTTTCCAGTACATAAGATAAATGTGCAAGGTAATCAAACTCAAATCTTCATACCAATGCTTTTCATAGCTCTATTTTATGAATCATTACATATGTATATGCAAAAAATACTGTAATACACTTTGATAATTAATAAATTTTATTTTTAGGAATTGTATGAATGAGCATATAAGAAGATTAATTTATGTAGAAATAAAAAGAAATTTCTGAGAAAAAACAAATCTTATTTCTGAAATTTTACATGAAACAAAGCGCGATAAATTTACTTCCTTTGTGGAAATTTTGGTAAATTGCAACTGTTGAAAATTAATGTATTTCATTGCTACTACATTTTTGATTTTTAAAAGTGCAACAAAAAAGCAGTCACAAATATTTTATATTCAGTTTTAAAATTTTACATAAAGTAAATTTTTAATAAAGTAAACTGACAAAAAATGAATCCTACTTTAGTATTGTTAAGAAAAATATTTTAATTTTACTATCTTCTTTCTAAATGCCGCAGATTGATTCATTCTCAAAAATCCATTACAGACAACTCTATGAAATCCACCAATGTATAATATGCACTACACATTGAAATGTAAACAATGAAAATTGTCATTAACAGTTTCATAAAGTATTTTTTTTTTCATTTATCAATTTTTTGTTGAATAAATATTTAACTTTCCTTGAGTAAACAAAATTTTATCTCAAAACAAAAAGTAGAGTGTTCATAGATTACAGAAAAAAGTTTATGACAACAAACCAAAAGAGAAACTAGCATTGTGTTGTGTCAGTGTTTAACATATAACTATTTAGCAAAATTAATGTTTTTATACAGTTGTTCCTAAATTATAGCCAGACTTTAAAAAGTAAAATCTAAACATAGAGATGATCTATATTCTGCAAAAATGTATAATCCACGAAACCCCCAGTCCCTAATTGTGAGAATTTCACAGACTCGATTGTATTTATATATTGTTTCTGCTGTTTGACAAAATTCAACATGCTTTTGTTTTTTAGATTCTAAAATTTTTAATCTTCCTTCCTTCCACTAAAGCTCAAATTAGCTCATTGTATATCACAGTGTTGTTTATCAATAAGTTTACTTTCTGCTATTGTATGGATTCTTACTCAGTATGTCTGTCTTAATTTTTTTAAGGGTACCTAATTTTAATACCAAACTACCAAATGGTAACAAGAATACTTTAATAAAATTTTGCTTTTGTAACCAATGTTTAGAAAAACAACTTTTTATTTTCTAAGAAATTCACTTGTAAATTCTGGTGCCAATCAATTACTTAAGCTTTTTAACAAGAGAATTATTCTGCACTTGAAAGGGTTAAGCATTGCTTGGTCTTTCAGTTATTCTTATGTACTTTCTATTGACAATTCTGTTCAGAATAAAACACATTACACTGACAGTTCTAATTTCTACATTTTAATCATCTTATTTAATTTTTTTTTTAATTGCCAAATAAACAATATTGCATTGTCCTCTTGATACATGCTTTATGACATTTAAAATTTTATTACAGAAGAAGAAAAAAAAAAACTGAAACAATTAAATGAGCTTAAATCAAAATACCTTATAATGTAATAATACCCGAATGTTTTAATTTCAAATCCTGGTCAACAATGATGTCAAATACCACTCCCAATGCAAGAATGGAAAATGATAATATAACATTTGTTATAGGGCAATCAATAAAACCCTTAATTTATTTTTTAATCATTTCATTAATTTTCATCTATTTAAAATTAGATTTGTTTTAAGAACAGTTTTTGCATTTATTTCATAAACAGCCATATGTGAGATTCATTCATAAAAACTTTTTTGTTAATAGTGTCCTATTCTTTTAGTTAATTTAATGCATGTTCCTTTTGAAATTTACCCCTTATGTTTCTAACTGTGCTTTCATTATCCTCCATCATTTTGTCAAGAATTTAGAACCATTTAGACTATTTCAGAATATTCAAATTAATATACTACATGAACATTGTTGTCAATATCAAAACATTTATCGATAAAAATATAACTTTTTAAAGGAACTTCTACATGAAATTCCAGCTCTCCTTAAAGGAATTTTGAATTTTACAATATTGTTAACATTACAGTGTGCTTCCATTGAACTGCAATTAACAGTTCAGAATATTGTACATAGATGTAGATTTTATCTAGAAATACAGAATACATGTTAATGTCTTAAGCACCCATTAATTAATGTATGGAATGATAAACATGTCAGACTAGCTTTTTTTTTTTTTTTTTTCTTCTGAAAAGATTCAAAAGTCAATCCTTTGAAAATACAACTCTAGAACAATGGTTTTAGGATAAATGATCCCATATTATGATACATTTTTACTGAATAATCATTCATATAATTTGAATTTTGGGATTGCATTTTTTAAATTTGACTGTTTTTCAGATTTAGCCTTGATGATCAGTCCTGATAGATAAATAGTATGTTCTAAATGATATTAAAGTAAAATTAAGCATTTAAATATATGACTTGGATAGGAAAAAAAGATTGGTGACTTGTTTCATTATAAAAGAATGGATTATTAAAGTACTTTTAGAAAATTGTAGGTATTTTTTAGTTTATCATCTTTTTTATTTTAGAATATCAAATTTGAAAATTGTTTTAAACTTGTGTATAAATCGACTCCTCACTTTCAAGACAAAAAAAAAAAAGTCCAAAATTTATTGACTTATACACGAAAATATTTTTGTTGTATAAAAAAATAATAAATAAATAAAAGTAAACTTTTAGCATTTGACTTAATATTATGTTAATTTCCAATTTTAGGTCTCATTGGTTCTGTGATAGGTATATTTATTATGGCAATGCTATATGAAGGAATAAAGTTTTTCCGAGAATTTTTGTTTAAGAAGTACTTCACATCTTTGGAGTATTCTTCTGTTTCAGTTTTAGGAGATGATGGCAAACCAGTCACTGAAGTACATAAAGTTGCCAGGTAAGATTGAGTAATGAATATTGCTATATTTTTTTTTTTAATTTATAGTATTTATTTAGATATTTATTTTTTATATGTAAATGCTGTTTGCCTATTCTCAAAATCTGTTTGATTCTGTTAGTTATTTCTGATTACTATAAATGAGGCATGTCACATTCATTTATCGCTGCGGGCCACGTAGAGAAAGGTAGATAATATTATTACTACTGTACAGAATAATATATCCTCGTACAAAACACAGCTATGTTAAAGAAAGTTCCCAAGTTGTTACTGTGCATATTTTATTTTATATATTTTATTGAACAAAAAATTACATACAAAATTGCTTTTTTATCAATAAAAATAATAAATCTATAAAATTTAATTTAATTTTCTAAACTGACTTTGTTTTAAAAATACATTGTACACGCTATTCTTGATCTAGCAAAAGATTAGCTGACAGCATTCTGTGTTTTCTCCAAGTAAAAAATAAAATAAAAATATTTTGAAGAAGGAAATCTATTTAGTCAAAGGTTTCTTATGTATGTGCACTATTTATTTACTATATATACTTGTCTATAAGTCTACTTGTATATATGTCAACCACCTCATTCGTATGCAAAATTTTGAAAAAAAAAAAAATGTGTATAAATTGAACCACATTTCTAGTTCTATGTTGAAAAATGGTTTGTAATCAAGGATTAAAAAAAGATAATAATGAATTTTCATTAAATCGGTAAAAAAAAAAAATTCTACTTTTCTAATTGGACTTTTTTTTTTTAATTCAACATTTTAAAGCTATATAATTAAGTAAAACCAAAGAAGCATAAACTATTTTGATATCTATTTACTTCAATTTAATGATACTGAAAAAGAAAAAAATCTTTAAGAATTCTATTAAACCTTTTTTGAAAGGGTAAACAAGGCTTAGACTTCTAAATACAGTGCTTCTTTGTATTGTAGGATTTTTATAAGAGATATCTAGAAAGATTTTCAAGTTAAACTTTTTTTAAAAAGGGATTAAAATGCTGAAATGAATGCCCCTTTGTTGAATAATATTATCCCTTGAGAAAATCGATGCAGAACAATTACATTATTGACAAGGTTTTTTGTCAGTAGCAGAGAATTGATTATTGTCCACTTTTATTTTTCTCTCCAGCCTAAACACATATGTGATTACTTAAGACTTTTCCATTCACTGATTATTTATGAATTTTTTTTTTATTGCTAATTCGTGTGTAAGTCAACCCCCCAACTTTCAACTTCCAAATTTTATCTAAAATTCTTTGACTTATATGCGAGTATATACTGTGTTTTAATTTGTTGAGTGCATTTTATGGCTCAAATTATGTTGAGTTGACAGAAAATATAACAAAAGGTTGCACACTACATTTCAAAATATTGGTAGATTGGTGACTAATTACTGAAATTTGGAAACTCTATAGTCATACATTTTCACGTAAATATAAAATTTCACATTAATGCAGTGAAATTTGATTAAGTACTCTTAATAAAGTCTGAATAATAAATTGAACATAAATCATTAGAGGTGAAATAAATGGTTTAAACAGATTTTTGTATTTCTTGAAATTCAAAAATCTTCTTTTGAATTAATCTTTTAATATATTTTTAAAAATTTCCAATCTGATGATTTTTCTAATAATACAATTCAAGATAACCTGGAGTACCTCAACTGTGGTGGTACTAGACAAAGGTCATCAAAATTAATTTATCAAGGTATATGGTTCCTTTTTTTTAATATTAATTATTCAGATTCAATTTAGTGTTGGGTCTCTGATGAATCTTTTGGTATGGTCTTGCTGTGTCCCTTGGCATCCACTCTTTATTTATTCTCTGTTTTTCTACATCTAAACTGGCCTGTAAAAGTAAACAAAGTGTAGGGCACCCAACATTTTGGATGCTGTATGCATCATTTTTTGAGGCTACTTGGGCTCCAGATCCTCCAAAATCTGGAATGATCCTGCTGTTGCAGAGTTCTTTACCAGAGTTTCCCAATTTAAGTTTTTGTACATTACTTTTTTTTTTTTTTCTCAAAATTTATTTTATCTTTCTTGTTAAGTTTAAAAAAAGCTACAAATAGTAGTTCAGCTTTCGATGTTGGCATTCTTCAAGCATTGTGTTAGCTTGGCTTGTAATAATGCCTAGTATATTTAAAATGAAATACATTTTCTTTTTGAAACTTATTTTATAAAAGTAATAAATTCTATTTGAAAATGCTAATGCTAACAAATAAAAATGTAGCATTTTTAAATTTGATTTGAAGCTAAACTTTATTCAGATATTTTATAATTTCTGTTAAAATCTCCAAGTACTTTGTCTATTGGTGGCACTTTAAAAATACCCATTTGTAATTTGTTGATTTAAAAGGAAAATTGCAACCTTGTTTAACAGTCTAAAATATTCAAATATATATCTTTTGGATGTTTGCTATCTCTAAGAACATAATTGGTGCAAGTGATGTTGTTCAAAGTTTTTACGTGTCCTCTTGATCTTAACAATTTTGGCCTAGGACTGACAAAAGTTGAAAATTTTCAGGCGCCAGGAAAAATTCATAGAAGCCAGCTTGCAGAATCATTTCTCTGACATTAACATATTCACTACAAAATGGAATGCTAGCTACTCATAATTGTGTCCGGCTATTTTTTAATGATATGTCACTTTGCTGTGAACACGTTAATTATTCAATTAATCAAACTGAGCAAAAATTTCAAGATAATACCATTTTTACATCATACAAATTAAATAGAAACAAACTGTGAAATCAAACATTAAAATAGAAGACAAATTAATATTCTTATCTTTAGTTCTTAACAAGAAATTATGTACATAAATTTCTAATTCTATGTTTTCAACATATCAGTACATAGTACATCCCAAGAAACTATTGCACACAAATCCTCAAAAATATTTTTATCTTTTTTAATTTAATTTAAAACATTGTTTTCTTATATGTTTGAGGTAAAAAAAAATTACATTTATAAAAGTATGGTAAAATATTTTAAACCATACTCACTAATAGCATGTAAAAATTCTGTTTTAAGCAGATTTTCATCTTAGCAGATATAATTGTATAGTATTCTTTTTTGTCAGAAGCATACAAATTTTTTATTTAGGACAATATTTAACTATATATATGTACCATGTTTCATAGTTTTTACTCTAATATAAACTATCTTTTTAAAAAAGAATTCAAACATTTACATTCTTTTTATTTTTGTTTCAGGAATCGCATGCTAAGTTGGCCACACATTTTGCAAACTTTCCTTCATGTTATTCAGATGGTTATAAGTTATTTCTTGATGTTAATATTCATGACATATAATGTGTGGCTTTGCTTAGCTGTAGTAGCAGGATCTGGAATGGGCTACTTTTTATTTGGATGGCGGAAAGCAACTGTTGTGGACATCACGGAACATTGCCATTAAAATGGCAAATGTAGAATATTGTAATGTTAAAAGATCTGTTCACCCAGCATTTGATTTTACATGTTAATACATGCTAATAAAAATAAGATTTCATTTATTTTTAGTTAATTATAAGTTATATATTTATTTATTATTAGTTTTTAAAACTAGTAGACTTTTTTTTAAATATATATGTTTTATGAATATTGAGAATTTATGTATTTTTTTAAATATATATTTATGTGTGTTATTTCAATTTTTGAAATATTTAAAGTAATCTGTATTAAGAATACAGAGTGGATGAATTTTGATTGTACTAATTTATCTTTATTGTATAGTTGTAAAAGTATTAAAAATTGACTTAAAAAAATTACTAGATAGAGTTTTACTTAAGTTTTCTCAGTACTAATTTTATTTTAAATAAAGGAGGGAGGAGGATTTGGGAGAAAATGTCAGCTCTGCAAATGAATGCAACTTTTATCATATTGTTGTCATTTGAAGTATTGCTTAAGATAGCTGACATCAAATCCCACTAAAAGTATTATCAAATGCTGGGTATATTACCTTGTGAATGCCAAATTGTTCTTCATTGTTATAATCTGATGTCTGAATCTCATATTTTATAAAATATCGTTAGAATTGTCAAAAATGTCTTCAGAACTGTTAAAAATTTAATGCAAGACTAGCTTAGGTCTGTTGGAAATGCTTGTCATTTTATTAATTTAACTTTTTTAAAAGTATGTGTATATGTGTGTGAAGGAGAATTAAGACTAGTGGTCCAATAGATCTGAAATTTCTCTCTTCAATATTAAACCTATGGGCATGCAATGCATTTGTATTTAAAAACTTCTCTATAAATTAATTTTTCTTCTTGCATACTTTTCTAAAAGTATATCTCTTTCATTTTTAGTTGCCAAAATATTTCTAAAATATATACTTAATTTTATATTTTATGTTTTAAAATCTTTGTGAAGATGACTTTTTTTAACTGCACATCACCCTCTGGACTGAGGGTATCACCTACTTTTCTTGATTAAAAAAAAAAAAAAAAAAAAAAAACTTAGTATTGTCTGAATAACTTTGGATGTATTTATAAAAGTATTTATATACTTGGAAGATATGTATTTTAATAAATTTTATTTGCTATGACTTTCAAGCAATTCTTATTCATAATGAAGGAAGTATTTAAATGAACTCAAAATTATATTTAATGAAAAAAGCATGTTTTATATATAAAAAAAAGTTCTGCATAAGAAAATATATTTTTTTAACATAAAATTTTACTAGACTTGAATAAAAATTTACCCAAATGTCATACAAATATCTGAAAATAAGTTTTATATGTATATAAACATTATTTAGCAAAATTTGTTTTTGTGTGGTACATTTCAAAGCACACGCTTGCACAATGAGCAATTCTACAAGGCTCATAATAAGTTCAAATTCAGCTCTAATTCTAGATATTTTTTTATATAACTACAGCAACAAGCAATATATATATATATATATATATATATATATATGTAATAAATATACATATGTACATATAATATAATAAACTCTTTTTTTTGTTTATGTTTATATTCATTAAATACTATTTATATGCATTTCAAAAATCCAACAGCTTTTAGTTGCATTAAAATTGTTTGCTTTTGGCAATGAATAGTGCAGCTTGCCAAATAGCGTGACACTTTCGTCTTTTCACGCCAAATACTCAAAATTTATTTATTTATTTATTTATTCTTTTTTACAGACTTTCTACTTTAATTCCGCTGCTAATTTTGACTAATCCTTTATTACATACATAATAATTTAATTAGTATTTTTTTCAAAAAATTCTTAGTATATCCCCAGTATGGAGATCTTCCTTGTGAATTCGCTTCACTGAATATAAAAGCATTTGAGCTTAGACCTCAAAGTGTCAAGAAATACAAATAAATTTCAAACCCATAGGATTAACATTGGAAAGTAGAATTTGAGATTTGATTGATGAAGAGGGAAATACTTAACAATACAATAGTCCCAATTAAATCACCCTTTCTTTTTGTCACTTGATAAAAGAAGGAAAGAAAAAAAAAATCGACGAACATTTTAAAAGAAATATTTTTGATTTTTTTTACTATAATTATGTGTGATTCTCCACTGTCAGAGAGCGTTATTAAGAAACTTGTAATATGGACTTAAATGAATGTTTTAGGACCGAAAATAAATCATTTTCTCGCAGATTATCATTTCTGTTAAATTTTAAATGCTTTTGGATATATTGTGCTTTAACACATATTTTGTTTTTTCTTCTTGTTCTTCAGAAGATAATAGCATAACAAGATGCTATTGTATTACAAAAACAGCTAAAACTGTATTTTTAGCTTGATTAACTGTTAGTTATACTTTTTAGGTGCAATTAACAATTTTAGTTGTGATGTCCTTATCACAGCTTTTGCAGCTTTGGTTAAATATTTCTATATGTCAATGTAAGTTTTATATTTGTTGAATTTAAGTTGTTTATTTAGTATTATTCCTGTAAATTAGCAAGTGATTTTGTAGTTAATAAACGGGTATTTATTTCTTTAGAAATATATCATTACTTTGAAAATTATATGACATATGTATTAGTATTATTTTTTGCCATCTCTTAAGGTGGGTTGTATTATTTTATTAATTAAATCTTGTATGAGATGCGTCTATTGAATATTTATCAAAGTATGCTTTTTTAAAAATCATTTTTAATTTGTATCTATTTGAATATAAAAACTCAAAATCTTAATTAAGAAATACAGATTCTTAGTAAATGTTATAGTTTTTAATTAAGGATACAACATCTAAAAGCCGTTTTCAATAATAAATGTGAGATTTTCAGTAATTGCTCATCCTCATACTGTAATCTTTATAAAAAAGCATAACAATTACTGCAAATTTTCAATTCTTGGCATTTCTGAAATTTGATTTATTAAAAATAAATTTTTATATATTTTTTTGAAAGATACAAGTTTTAATGAATTTTGCCTAATTTCATTGTTTTAGATTAGATTTAATGTGTTTATTGTAAAATTGGAAATCATATTCCTTTGCCATTTTTGAATATTTTGATCATGGAACAGAAAAGAAAAGTGTAAACCTACAATGATTTGTTGTGATTTCTTTTAAAAATTGCAATGTGCTACATTATTCTATGTTTACAGTACTGAATAGAAGGAACAGTTACTAAAGTTTTAATACAAAATAATATATTATCAACACATACAAAGAAAAAGTTAAATATTGAACGTTACTTTCAAGA
Organism: Maratus speculifer; assembly: GCA_964019185.1. Taxonomy (NCBI): domain Eukaryota; kingdom Metazoa; phylum Arthropoda; class Arachnida; order Araneae; family Salticidae; genus Maratus; species Maratus speculifer. Next base: position 284,381,248 of record OZ025289.1, read on the forward strand.
TATGTTTCTTTTTTGTAATTGTATAAGCTCTGTCATTCAAAATCTATATTCTTGTGACTATTGGTTCAGAAAAAAGTAGCGAACTTTTAAGTAAATTTTAACAACTTGAATGGTAATAATAAACAATACTTGTACTAAACATAGCAACAGAAAATAAAATAATTTGTGATACAAAAATTAAAATAGCTTCAGTATGAAATATTATAAAATCACAGAAGTTTGCATTATTTAAAAGACAACTTTTTAAAATTATTTTTTTAAGTATATATTTTACATTTCAAATATATATTTAATTTTTTATTGGCAGATGTTCAATTTAAAACTGCTATAATGTTGAAAACTATTAAGAATTTTGAGTATATGTTTTTAAAATAAATTTTGGTTTATAATGCAAATCATTTGACATAAAAAAAAGATGCTTGATCTTTTGAAACAACTGTTTATATTAAAATGAAGTAACTTTAATCAACATATTGTTGAATCATAAAATAAGGACAGGCTAATCTTGATCAGACATGATAAAACGTTTTTGAAATTACAATAAATACACAAGTTTAATTAATTTATTAATATGCTTATGTCTTATTTGAATAGCATTCAACTGCTCTCAAAATATAATCTAAACTGTGCAGCTACTACATTTAAACAAAAAGAAGAATTAAAATGATTGTATATATGACTTTGAAAAGTTTATTTTATTGCCTGTGTATGGGTTATTTATTTTTAAATGTTGTAAGTACTTGGCCAATCTTTTCTCATTATATCAAAGTATGAATTAAGGATCAGGTGCAACAAAATTTTGTAATTTATGTTGATTGTTTTCAGTTGTATAAAATAAATAAATAATAGTATCTATATAAAAGATAGATATAGATAAAAGGCAGAAATATTGTCATACTTTAAATAGTCAAAATATTTTGCAGGATCAGATGGTTAAAAATTCAATAAAAATTGCATTTTATCAAACTTTGGATAATTTTATTTGAGTTTCAACTTGGGAGAAAAAAAAATTCTTTAGACCATTTAAGTGTTTTTTGCTTCAATGTTATTCTTAAAAAGTTTTGTACATTTACAAAAATTACACTTTACTGCCAATATTTTTAATTATCTGGGCATAACAAAAATAGTAGAATCAGTTATAAAAACATCATAACATCTTCTGGCTTGTTAGTCTTGAATAGCTTTTTAAATATAATAAACCAATATATGCAGTATGTTAGAAAATGCTCAAGTATTAAATATCTTTATTGGTTTTAGAATCTTATACATTAGTATATTGTTTGCATTTGAAGTAACCAAGCAACATATTACAATTAAATACTGATTATGTTAATATTTCTGCTACTAACTATCAAATTATAAGAAATCTAAAATTAGAGTTTTGGTTGATTAGTTCTGAATTATTGCTCAAATACTTGATAAGACAACAGATATAAATTTCAAGTTTCTTTAAAAATAAACTATTAAAAACAGTCAATTGCTGTTATATTGGCAATCAGCATTCTGGAGGTAAACGGAAAAAAAGTGACCGGAAAAAAAGTTATCGGAAAAAAAGTGACCTAAACTACAAAAGCGGAAAAAAAGTGACACGGAAAAAAAGTGACAAGGAAAAAAAGTGACACGGAAAAAAAGTGACATGGAAAAAAAGTGACAAGGATTGGTTTTGGGGATTTATTATTGATTTTGGGGATTCATTGGTTAAGTATGAAAGGGGGATCGGGGGGGGGGGGGCTCATAATTTAGGTAAATGGGTTTTTCATGCTGAATTAACTATTTTGGTTCAATTTTTGGATATACGTTCATACTGAAAAGACGCTTGCCTGATTAGTTTTGGGAAGGGACGATTACCCCCCCCCCCCATCCGTCCTCAATTAGATGAATGGGTTTTTATGCAGAATTATCCAACTTGTGTCAAATTTGCATATAGGTTCTTTTCGATAAGGCTTATATATAGTATAAAGTGCCTGAAGAGTTTTAGGAGTTTAATGGTTAAGTATAGAAGGGGAACGGGGGATAACCTTTCTTAAATTAATGGCTTTTTACGGATAATTATCCGATTTGCTTCGAATTTTGTACATGGGTTAATTATGATAAGACGTATTTCTGATTATTTATGGGGTTCTTTTGCTAATTAAAAAGGGAGAGGGTGATTACTACCCCCGGCCTTAAATTGGATTTAAAAAAAAATTATGCACACTTATCCGATTTATTTCAAATTTTGGATGTAGGATCTTTCTCATAAAGTAAATTCCTGAATAGTTTTAAGGGTTTAATGGCTATGTATAGAGGGAGAACGGAGGATAAACCCCCTTAAGGGTGTATTAAAAAAAACGCTTTTCCACCTTCAACAGCTCGAAATTTTCCGTATACAATTTCAGACACATTTTCAAAAGTAGAAACATGAAACTTGCTGAGGATATTTTTGAAGAGATGTACAAGGTGCCATGTGCTGTATTTTTACGCTCAATTCATTAGAATTTGATTTATAAACAATTATCTTCTCAGTATGACACTTTTTTTTCGTTCACAGATCTCCCGCCAGGGGAAAATCTGTTCACAATGCCGTTTTTGATTGCTTTTTTCGCAATATTTTCTGCATTGATCAAAGAATTGACAATTACGGCATCTTGTGTACTTTCTAAATAAGACAATTTGCCAGTTTGATGCATATGAGAGTAAAAATGAAGTTAAAAATAAATCGGAAAATAGGCAGTTTGAATCGAAATACACCCTTAAATTAAATAAATGGCTTTTTGCGCAGAATTATCCGATTTGCTTCAAATTTTCGATGTATATTCATTATAAGAAGGCGTATCTCTGATTAATTATGGGTTTCTTTTGCTAATTAAATAAGGGAAAGCGGGCGATTAATCCCCCACTCTTTAAATAAGATTTTTTTTTCACAATTATCCAACGTATTTCAACTTTTGGATATAGGTTTTACCTGATAAAGTGAATCCCTGAATAGTTTTAAGGGTTTAATGGCTAAGTATAGAGGGATGGACGGGGATAACCTACAACTAATAAGGAGTTCGCCTTATCATAATGAACGCACATTCAAAGTTTGAATCAAATAAGATAATTCTGCGTAAAAAGCCATTTATTAATTTAAGGGGGGTTATCCTCCGTTCCCCCACTGTATATGTCGAACGTTCCTCTCAGCCCGCACAACTTTGAAGAAAGTCCGTGGTAATTATAGCTGCCACCACCGATATTACTAGGTGATATCGGTCACCCACTGTGAGGATTGTGTAAATGAACACTGACGCTGTCAATTAACTGAATTAACAGTTTATTTAGAATATATGTACACACTAACGCTATTTACCATTATAATACAATTACAACTCGGATATAGGTGATCCGGTTCAACATTAAATTAAATATAGTAAAGGTTGGCTATGTACTATTCGAATTACACCTTCCACCTCACACTCAATGCACGTTAGATTAACTTTATCGGAGATCACTTTCGAATCTCCCAACACATGGATACTCGGCCTGCACTTCTCGGCCCAGAGCACTAAACACCAGGACGTCTGTATCCCTTGCTCTCCAGATACGCACTGCCTCCGCTCTACAACGCAGAGCACACCCTATCAGGACCTCTGTCCTACACTACTCTCTAGGTATGAACCCAGATACGAACTGAACTAATCTGAGATAAGACTTGCTCTTCTCAAATCACGGTGTTTCCCCAATGTCAACCCCCTTTGGGGCTTATCCATTGGACACATTCCACATTCCTTTCTTGATTAGTGACATGTTGCTTGTCAGCTCATCATCCACATACCTCACTGACGGATGAACACGCCTCTCCGCAACCTCCTCTTTCTCACTCACCACCTGTTGAGGATTACCTGTCAATTCTCCCTTCAACAAAGAAAGAATGTCACCTTGAAAATTCTAGTACACAGCCAGTATAATATAAAATAGATTAAGATAGAGAAATAACGGAAATTCCAATCTTTAGCAGAGGTGGTCTCAGAACCTGACAGTATACTTAGCCATTAAACCCTTAAAATTATTCTGGGATTAACTTTATGAGAAAAAACATATATCCAAAATATGAAATATATCGGATAAGTGAACATAAAAAACAATTTATATAATTTAAGGGGATCGGAAAATCACCCGCCTTAATTTTTAATTAGAAAAATAACCCCATATGTAATCAGGGATACGCCTTATCATAATGAATCTATAACCCAAAATTTGTAGCAAATCCTATAATTCTGCGTAAAAAGTAATTTAATTTAAGGTAGGTTATATTCTATTCCCCTTCAATACTTAGATATCAAATCCTTAAAACTATTCAGGGATCCACCTTATCAGTAAGAATCTATATTTAAAATTTGAAATACATGGGGTAATTCTGCATAAAAACCTATTTATCTAGTTTAAGGGGGAGATAATTGCTCGCCCCCCACCCTTTATAATAAGCAGAAGAGCCCCATAACTAATCAGAGATACGTCTTATCATAATGAATCTATGTCCAAAATTCTAAGCAAATCGGATAATTATGCGTAAAAAGTTATTAATTTAATTTAAGAAAGGTTATCCCCCGTTCTCCCTCTATATATAACCATTAAAACTCTTCATGCATTATATACTATATATAAGCCTTATCGAAAAGAACCTATACTCACAGTGCCCGACTTAGACAGTGGGCGGCCCTGGGGCAAACATTATTAGAGTGGCCCCCTTCTATCTTAAAAATGTTTGTGATTTATACTCAAGTGACTAAAATTAAAATTCAAACCTATTGTATGTATGCATAAATTTTGTACCAAGTACTGATTTCAGTATTTATATTTCACATCTTTATACATAATAACAGATGATAAATAATTTTAACTATTAATTTTCTTATGATGTAACTATTACTTTAAGGGAACGTGGGGCAGGGAAGCAAAGGGGGTAGGAGAAAAAAGACCCCTTAAAATTGAAAAAAAGAATTTTGGTAATATTTTGCTATTTTATATCATTTGGCCCTCTTTTAACAATAAACTTTTCCCTCCTTGGGGGCCCCCCTCAAACCGGGGGCCCGGGGCAATTGCCCCGCATGCCCCTGCCTTAGTCAGGCCCTGTATATTCAAATTTGACACACGTTGGATAATTCTGCATAAAAACCCATTCATCTAACTGAGGACGGATGGGGGGGGGGGGTAATGGTCCCTTCCCAAAACTAATCAGGCTAGCGTCTTTTCAGTATGAACGTATATCCAAAAATTGAACCAAAACAGTTAATTCAGCATGAAAAACCCATTTACCTAAATTATGAGCCCCCCCCCCCCCATCCCCTTTTCATACTTAACCAATGAATCCCCAAAATCAATAATAATTCCCCAAAATCAATCCTTGTCACTTTTTTTCCGTGTCCCTTTTTTTCCGTGTTACTTTTTTTCCTTGTCACTTTTTTTCCGTGTCACTTTTTTCCGCTTTTGTAATTTAGGTCACTTTTTTTCCGATAACTTTTTTTCCGGTCACTTTTTTTCCTAGATTCATTCTGGAGATCTATCACTAAAATGATAAAGAAGGGATCTATATAATTTCTTAGGAATAAAATGGAGATTGTATCGAACTTATTTTCTTAGGAGACTGTTTGCTTGTAAAAATTGAAGAGGCAAATATTGCAGATAAAAGTTCTCCTTTATTAAGCTTCATTTCTGAAGTTAAAAATGGGGGCCAGCTCCATGGCATTGACTGTAATTACTTAATATGATTTTATAATAAAATAACTTTTTTGATTTCAATTTTATGATAAGCATGGTTGACCACATGCTTCCAGGAGGCCTAAACTGTTTTGCAGCTAAATTATTCATATCAAAAGTGTAGAAAAGTGAAATTGTGTGCACTGGAGGAACTATAAATATCAACATGTTGGCCAAAATTAATGGGAATGGTATTAAACTAAAAGAAATTACCTACAAATAATAAAAAAAGTATTAAAAGTGCTGATAAATAATCAGTAAAATAAAATAAACATTTAAAAATGGTGTCACTTATTATGAAAATTTCAAGCTTGATATTTAATTATTAAATAAAGGTATTTAATATTAAAAAAGTGACATAAAGTGTTTATATAATTTAACAATCACATTGAAATTATGTATATATATTTCCTACTTTAAATATTTCTTCATTATGAATGATGGTTTAGGATTGATTGTGATTTTGAATTAATAATACATAATTATAACTAAATTTAATTACATACGTTTCTATGCATTAAATATTTTGATCAATTGAAAAAGATTTTATCTTCCAAATTTTCGTTTTTGTTCAGTCAGTATTTTTTTTAAAAATGGATTTAAGTTTTTAACAGTCCTTAAATTAAAATTTTTTTATTTCTACTGTACCACATTCTGATCTTACTTGTTTTAGAAGTGAAAGGGGTCCAATAACGTATGTAAAATATTATAAATATCATAATCGCGGATGATTAACTTGGCTTAGCATGTAAAATAATAGTGCTGCTTTATATTTAATCTGTATATATGAATTTATATATGTATATATATACTCTCTTATAAATAATTTTATAAAAACAAATTCCCTGCTCAGCTTGTTTATTTTAGTTAGTTTGTTGAATTAAGATTTAAAGTTAATTAAATAAGTTACATTTTTAATACTTTTAGTTAATTTGATTCACATATGTAAATAAGAAGTTTTGTATTAAGTTTTTCACTCAAATTTGAAGTTTATTAAATAAGTTACATTTTTGACAAACTTTTATTTATGCATGTATCTTCATACAAGTAAAGATGAAACATTGTAATCAATTTTTCGCTCAATTTATGTAATACTGCAAGTATAAAAAATATGTACACATGTGTGTTTGTAATGGCAGTAGAACATTTTAATATCTTTAGTGCTCGCATATATATTTAATAAATTAATTTTAAGGCATTTTTACTTTACCATTAGCTGGTCGTAACTGATAGATCGGAAGATATTCTTTATAGTTACAATTCTACATGAGTTACAATAATAAAATATGCCGATTGGCTGTAAAATTACAACAACAACAACAACAAAAAAGTACATAATACAGTACACTTTCTCAAATCCACACAGCTTGGAACCAGAGATTGTACAGATTTTAGAATTTTGTGGATTTCTGGTCATTACTTTGTTTACATGTTTAAAGCAACTATTCAATGCAATTAATAATGTAATTGAGATTATAATGAAAATTATATTCTCAATATAGTAAAATATTAAAATAAATAAAGTAACAAACAGCAAAAATTTAGATATATTTTTTAAATTATTAAAATATTAAAAGCAAAGGGCAAGTAAATAATCAATAATGTATAAATAAATATTCATTATAAAGATCAGATGCATTTTTCCTAAATTATTCCATGAAACTTGCCTCATAAAAGTGCACTATTAATCCACATCAAAATGATAAAACAAAGAAATTTTATTTTAAGTTTAGCCAAATTTAATAATAAAAAAAGCTTGATTAATGCATAAATACATTTGGCAAAAAAGATAGTGATTACCAGTGATATCAGCAATATCTTGAATTTTTCAGAAATAAATTTATTTTTCCTTCATGAAAAAGCATGAATACAGTAATATTAATGAAAATTATGGATAAAAATATACATAGAATTGATATAAAAATTAAAATCAAATTTTGTCTTTGTATCTGGAGTGGAAGTTTCATTGTTTACCTCTATAAAGTATGTGTGGATTTTAGAGTGTTGTGGTTTTTAGGGTTGAGGATTTAAGGGAGTCTACTGTATTTTAAAGTATTCTGTTATCAATTAATAGTTTAAAGTGAATTAAATTGTTATTATACATTGAGAAAATGATTTTGAAATTTCAAATACATACTTAAAATAATGCTTTCCCCTTTTCTGCTGCCATATCTAAAAAAAGAAATCGGATTAAAACTTATAATTTTAATCTATTACTTCCTTGCTTTCTACCAAGCCTAAATGAAAGCAGTGAAGCTTCTGTTATTTGAATCCATGCCAAATTAACATATTTTAATGGAAACATGAATTGCAGTTATGGAATTTGATGTGATTTTTAAAATCAACATGGAATGCTTATAAAGTGTTTTTTAAAAGTCTGTTTTTACTTTTATATTTAGTTTTCTTTTGCTAGAATACATGTGTATAAAATGTGAATAGTCTATAAATTAAAGCTTATGCCTGCTTTCTGTATAGTTGTAAATTTTTAAAATAAAGTGTACCATATTCAGATTATAAAATTCAATATTTTAAAAAATTATGTATGTGGCAATTGTTATTTATCTACACTTCCTTTGTTGCCTACTGTTTAGAGAGATTATATTTTGTAGTTTTTTTCTTTTAAATTGTTGTTGCACAATTTTTTTTTAATGTAATAACTGATTATGTAAATTGATGTTTTTTGTTGATAATGTAAAACTGATAAATTTTATCTTTGTTTAATAAAATATATATTTTATCAGTGCATGAAACTCCATGTGCATTCATTTCAAATTCTGTTCTATATTAAATACTTTCACAAAAAAGGAGAATTGTATATTTACAGTCATATTACTGGAAATAATCTTCATTTTGATGCCTGTATAAAAATACATTCTCTGTAATTCAATGAAGAAAGCAATCGTTGCAATCTAGAATGAAAATAATATTTATTCAACTCTTTTAGAAAATTCATTGTTTAAAAGGGTTTAGCTTACAAGCTGGATAAGTTTTAATTTAATAATTGTAGATCAGAAAACTCTTCATTGCAATGATTATATATTAATTTTATTTTCAGCAAATATCACCATCTATAAGTATTTTAAGAGTGCATTCATCATCAGCTTAACCAAGTAAATAATTTTAATGAAAAAAAAAAAAAAAAAAAAAAGACCTTAAAAAAAATCTTGAAAGATATCTAAATTTGTTATGCTATAATTTGAAGTGTTGTAAATAATAATAATCATTTTGAGTTGCACAAAATAATATATTGATAAAAAACAAAATAAATAAGTAAGTCAATAAATTTATAATAAAGTAAATTAAAAAGCTGAAGAAAAGGTAAATAACCTGAACATATGGAAATAAATGAAAAGTAAATTAATTTATAAATTTTTACAATATGAATGATAAACAAAAGAACTTGACTGAAATGTTTTCTCCACGAGTTGATTATAGCTAATTTTTTACTGCTGTCTTGTTTATTAAATCAAAATGCATTCAACAGTAATGACATTATTTCATAAAATTTTAATAACATTCATTAAGCTTAACTTTATTTTAATGTCATTGGCCAAAGATTTTTCATTGGATTCTGTTGACGATTAAACATTTTGTGATTGGATCTTTTCTCCATTTAGTATAAGTTGAAATGTAGGTTGAATCAATTTCTTATATCATTAATTTAATCTTTTGATCTTGATATATCAGGAAGAATGTAGTGATAAGTTATTGTCTATTATCATTGACATATTCACCTGAAATATATCCATAATATCAATATGTCCCTCCTTATGATTACTCATAAGGAAGGTCTCCATACGGGCATACTCCAAAAAATCGGAAAAAATTACAGAATGTTCTTCTCATGAGGATTTATATATTTATAAAACAAATTTGACAGAACCTCCATACAGCATCCATAAAAAGATAATGAAAATTTCATTATTTGGTGATTTTTTATCAGTTGGTGATGGAATGCAGTTTCAAAAAAATATTTTTTATATCAAATACACTTTAAGAGGAAACTTTTTTTTTTTTAATGTTGAACTGATATAGGTAAATCTATTTTAGATAACTTTAGTTTTGTCAGTCATAGTTTGTTTTAAGCATAATTTTGTTATGTAGATATTTATTAATATGTATTTATATTCAAATTTAACCAGTAAAATTTGCGATTTAAAATGAAATTCATAATTTAAATTAATTAAAATTGTTTCAAGCTCAAAGTACAATTGAACATTGTCGGTTCGATTTTGTTCCTATGGAAACATATTTGTTTATGACTTTCATGTTTGAATACGCTTAAATGTATGAAAAGAATTTTTCTCAATATGAATTTTTTATACAAGAAAACATGTTTTCCAGGGATAAAATAAGTACAGCAACAAGTAGTATATATATGTAATACAATGTATATATCTATTTAATATATTAAAATCTTTCATTGTTTATGTTTAAATTCATTAAATACCATTTACTCACATTCAAAAAATCTAACAGTTTTCAGTTACATTAAATCACTTGCTTTTGGTGAGGAAAAGTGCTGCTCGCCAAATCTCATGATGCTTTCGTCTTTTTGTGCTAAATTTACCAAATTATTTTACTTTTTTACATACTTTCTACTGTAATTTTGCCACTAATTTTGACTGATCCTTTATTACATACATAAGTAGTTTAATTTGTATTTTTTTCAAAAGATTCTGAGTATGTCCAGTTGGGGACCTTCTTTGTCAATAGCTATTTCCTAAACCATTAATTTTAGAGGTATAATTCCAGTTGCATAAATGTTTCAAATGCTGTTCATCATATTAAAAGTAATACAAATAGTTGTCAGCTTTCCATTTTTTAAAAATAAAATAAAATCAGAAATTTTATTAAAGAATATAAGTTAATAAATAACGCAGCAGAAACTGGAAATCTGTCATGCATTTATGTTTCTGTTTCAAATTCTGTTTATTTGACTTGGGGAGTAAACATAAGATTGGCAGTTATGAATTTATACCAAAAGAGTCTTTTCGTTTAAAAGTTACGAAATAAAATTGATATCAGTGGCGTAGCTAAGAAGGGGCAAGGGGGGCGGTTGCCCCGGGCGCCGAGGCTAAGGGGCGCCAAATTGAGGGAGGTTTAAATTGAAATTATCTCGTATACTTTGACAATAAATAAAAAAAATATATTTTTTTCTTTTTTTTTTCTTCTTTTTTGCATGTGTGTCTATGAATGTTTTCTTTAATAAGATACTTTGTTATATCCAAGTAATGAAGAAAAAAATGTTTCCACAGAGATGGCTCAACGCACTTTGTATTTAAGATATGTACCTGAATTGAGGCGAAAAAGGATTAAGGGGGTGCCAAATTGGGAGGAGCTTTAAACCGAAAATTTTTCACATATTTTGACAATAAATAAGAATTGTTGACTTTTTTTGTTAGTGTGCGGGTGCGTATGAATGTTTTAAAGGATTTTGGTGAAGGTAGGAGAAAGGAAAGATCTATTATTGTCAATCACTGATGGAGATTTTTAACTGTTTATCCTCCAGTTTATAAATCAAAAGGCCTGTTGGTGACTCGTAGTCAAATTTTTGGCATGAAAAGAACATTTGCTTACTGATAACCCACCCAATTATTTTTCCAAACGAACCGCGAATGTTTAAAACCTCTATTCATATTAAAATTAAAAAAACATACAAAAACCCCCCTCTCAGAAATGAATCTCTGGTATTTATCTCCGCTGTCTTCGGCAGCCTAATACTGTAAAAAAAAAGAAAAAAAAAAAAAACCGGACGATTTTACGGATATTGTATTGGTAATCTGGACGCCAGTACAATTTACTGCTTTTTAACGGAATTTTTGAGAAAATTTTCCAGAAATTTCTTCGTTTTTTTTTTTTTTTTTTTTTTTTTTCGGCGGGGGGAGGGAAGAGGGGGAGATTTGAAATTTTCGGAAATGTTTCCGTTCAAAAACAGTAACTTGTACTGGCATCCCGATCACCAGTACAATTTCCGTAAAATTGTCCCCCCCCCCCCCCGTGTAGACCTGGCGTGCTAAACTTTGTAACTAATACAAACCTCCATTGATATTTATCTCTTTGAAAATTAATCTCTTGCACGGGTCCTGGCTGCCTACGTTAGAGGTCTGCACGGGATGGAATTAACATTTACGGGTCCAGCCCGGTCTGAAAGAAAGTTATTTTTGGCCTGGCCCGACGCCATTTCTTCTATTTCGAAAAAATTCAGATTTTTATCATATAATTAAGATTTTTTTTAAAAAATACTGCATGCATATTTATAAGACGATTTTACAGTATTTTCAGGAAATACACTATAGCAATATTAATGATTACTTACTTGATTCTTAGATTTTCAACATTCAAATAAAGATTCATTAAAAATTTACTGTGTTTAATAATAATAAAAATAATACAGAAAGTTAAAAACATCATAGCACTTGAAGCTGTATAATAAAAAGTAGATTAATGAATATATTTCTGTATCATTTTATTAAAGATTTTTTCAAAAACCAAAGGATCTACTTTCTGATACATTTTTAATTTATATCTTTTCGGAAACGCATAAGATTAGCAAGAGTTTTTATCCAGAAACTATGTATTCGAATGACGTTATCCACTTTTTTAATACAAGCAGTTTAAGAAAGTTAGCGTTTTGAATTGAATTTCCGGAAGCGACAGCATAGGAAAAAAGAAAAATCTGCAACCACGTTACTAGAGTCTCTTATAACTCTATAAGTACACACAAGTACAGGGTGTCCAGCAAATAACAGTCTGATTTCAAAATTATATTTCTCAAAAACAAAGATCGATAGTATTATGCGGTAAACGGTTTTTTCATTAGGTAAGCTGTAAAAATCTTATACGGAAATTTTAAACAGTGAATATTTTGAAAAAATTGCGTTCTGATTACATAGAATGCTTTCATTTGACATTTTTCTTGTTTTAGATTGCCTGCAGAGAAAAAAAAATTCAGCTTACAGTGCAATATTTTAAAGATTTTTCGAAGTAAATTTTTAGAATTTCGAAATTTCAAAAATTTAATTTAAAAAAACTATGAAATATGGCACTTTAACCCGAAAAACACATTCTCTGGCAGCAATCTAAAGCAAGAAAAATGTCAAATCAAAGCATTATATGCAATCAAAATGCAATTTTTTAAAAATATTCACTGTTTGAAATTTCTGTATAAGATTTTTACAGCTTACCAATGAAAAAACCGTTTACCGCATATTACTATCGATCTTTGTTTTTGAGAAATTTAATTTTGAAATCAGGGTGTTAATTGCTGGACACCCTGTATATGCAAGTATCTTATTTACCAAAAAAGGAAAACGCTATATATTTCCTTTCAATAGTCAGGCTTGTCAATTTTATTATATCTTTACAGTTAAAAATTTTCCAGAAAATATATGAAACTTTCATATTGTTAAGTAGCGAATTTAAGAACCACCTATAAGTATATTTCCAAAGATTACGGTAACATAAGTTCTTTATCGCTATTAGTAATTTTACAAATCATGGTGTTTACCCAACACATTTTGTGAACAATTAAGTTTAATTCCGGCTGGCTCGACTATATGTAAAAAAACAAAGTAAGCCTGATCTCGGCCCATCACGAGTCTGCTAAAAAGATAGTAAGTCTGGATTAGACACAATGTAACAGTCCGATGAAGATCTCTACACTGTACAAGTTTCATTTCTGTTTTGATCTCTTGAACTTTGATCTCTTTTGAACTCTTGAAATGCAATAAAGTCATACATCTTCGCTTTTTCTGGATTATATCTTTAGATGATATTTTAAATGTCTTAACATGTAAAACAATAAAGATTTCATTTGGCACCAAAATTATATATCAAATATCAATGAAATATTATCATAAACATTATGTAAACGTGTGTAAAATCTGACAAAATGAAATTATTCTTATCCTATTATTAAAAAAATATATATTGATAGACTCCTGCACTTTTAATTTGGGGGGGGGGGGAAGCTGATTTTTAGGGTTTTGTTCATTTGACGAAACCCTATTCGTCTCTGTCCTCCGTCTGTCTGTCACAGAGTCCGTACACAAAGGCTATATAAGCCAGAGAGTTCAAATTTTGTGTACTTATAGCTGAATATCTCTTGTCACACAACAAATCATAAAATTTTGAAAAGTACTATTTTTTAAATTAAAATATTAATGTTAATATCATCAGTTCATGTTTTTGTTGTTGTTTTTTCTTCTAACTGTAGCATGCAAGTTTAAATCGATATAAAAATTATTTCTTTCTTTATCCTTTACTTTTAAAAGAAATATAGTGCTTCTGTTGCCACAATTACAAAATTAGTATTAAAAATTACAAAAAAATTAACATATCAAATATAAATTGAGATACAACTTTTAAACAAATTGTATTTAAAAGTAAATTTTTTCCCTATACAATGGTGTAAAAATTGAAAATGTGCGATACGTAGAAGTTTAAAAATTTGCAGTAGCGTAATTTTCAAAATTGAAATTTCATTTCTTCTAATTGTTGCACGCGAGTTTAAATAAAACTATTATGCATGTAACATAAATTAATGGATTAAGTAAATCACGTGAAAAACGTGCTTATTTGTTTTTATTTCATCATATTTATTATGTATTTTGACACGCGAAATGAAATATTTTTTTATTTATTAAATTCCTATTCATTTAAATTAATAGCCGTCTTTGGTGACCAGATTGATCTCCCTTAAATTTATGCTAAACTTTGCAATATTTTATTTTTATTCATAAATTTATTTACTTGACTGGAATTTACTTCACTGAATCTGCAGATTCTGATAAAGAAATCAACAAATCTGTGCGATCAAGGCAGCATTTAAGTAAAGAATTCAGTATTATGTTCTGATTGGCGCGATTGGCGAAGAAATCCGAAATAGCGCCGAAAAACCGCTTTTCGTTTGTTAATTTAATGATAAAGTATTTTGAAGGAGGTATTAAACGAAATCTTCTGTGCGATCTGCGATCACATCACACTTACCCACTTTTCCCCCCTTTTCTTTTTTTTTTCTTTTTTTTTTTTTTTTTTTTTTTTTGTCAACGCAGTAGTTACAACTGAACTGTCTAATTCAGCTGAGAATAATAATTTGGTCCACCATGATGGTTAGTTGTTTTCAGGAAAACAACCTGCAATTTTTGTTTGTTTTAACAAAACATGTTCTATATTTAATTCTTACAAATACGATTTTTATATCTCTCTCGAATACTTGTGATACATGTGTAAAAGAACATCTCGGACTCATTTTGACGATTCCCGCGTGATTTTCTTTTGTAAGCACTTTACTAGCGCTATTTCCAAATACTAATTTTTAGCATGTAATTTTCTACGATTAAATAAGGCGAAAATTAATATTCGGAAGTAGTAGTAGTAAAGTGCTTACTAAAGTAAAAACATTAGTGACCTTAACCCTTTCCGGCACGGGCTAAATCTGATGTAAAATGAGAAATTATCGACTGACACCGGAATTGACAAACGAAATTTTTAGATATTTTAAAACCCATAATTTAAGCTTTTGTTGTAAAAGCAAAATTTTACTAAAATATTATTGGTTCCATTTGCAAGTTTGGAATAAAAATTAGGTATCCCAGACCGGGCACAGTATGCCGGAAAGGGTTAATCAGTGTTGAATTCAGACACTTTTCTTCGGAATGTACGTTTGTTGCTCCGGGGGGAGGAGGGGGAATTGCATTTTTCGACGATTGAAAACACAAAATTTCAGGGGGGGGGGATACCTCTCCCCTCGGAAGTAAAAGCTCAAGTGAAGTAAAAGTACATTCATATATGTTGTGCTAAAAACAAGGGATTTTAGAGCTGTTGCTGATATTAGAAGGTAAAATCATTTATAGATTCGAGTGAAAATATATATATTAAAAAAGAAGTTATTAGTTACGATCAACACTAATATTCTATTATCTTAAAAAAATACGAGATAGCACAAGGAAATTTGCAGCACAGGAGAAATACAATCAGGGAGCTTCACACAAAGTGTGTGTGCAATGGAGCCAGTGGGAATCGAACCCACAACCTCAGCACAGAGTAATAAAGCAAAATAAATTTTTATTATAGTGAGAAAAGCTTAACATGTTGCCAATTTTTTTGAATAAATGTCACGAAAAAGCTTTTAAAATTAAAAATAAAATATAAAAATGGAAATAAATTCAAAATTAGCCAGAATGGGCACATCTACACATAAACAGCTTTCATTTAAAAAAATAATTATCAAAATCGGACTAGTAGAAAGCTCACGGCTGATGACTAAAAAACAGCCAGGTCTTTTAAATATATAGATTTAAGAAAGCTTTCATGTATTTAGGAGATTAAATTAATAAAACAATTTATTACACCACATCAAACTTCTTTCCTTATGATACCTTGTCAAATATAATGTTTAGTTACCAATTTAAAGCATAGATGGCAACACTACAACTTTCTACCATCATTCCCCAAAATTATTTCACCTGGGAAAAAAGTAACTGACAGCAGAAAAATAAAGTCTGAATACTCTTCGAGATGCATAAAAATTTGTTTTTTAGACCAACTCAAAATTTCTCCGTATTTTTATCAGCCGGAGTTTTGTCGTTTTTCTTAGTAGTATATATAAGTCTCGCGTGAAATATTTCGCTAATGGTTTTAGTTTTTCCTAATAGATGTCGCCACTATTAAAAACTGCCTTACAAACTTGTATAGTATTCATGATTTCGGCCAAAGGAGATGGGCTAATAAAGGGCCATTTTTCGCCCATCAGCACCTAGACGTGACATACATTTTTTTCATTAGTGTACCCCATAACAAGTAAGAAAATAATAACATATTGAATGAAAGTTTAATAATTGATGAAAAATAAAATACAGATTTAAGTAAATATTATGTGTAGTAATGGGCATAAACACAATTGTCATTAGTTTTAATCCATATAATCGATAGTAAATACAAAAATAAGTGTAAAATTAAGGTAATTGGAGCTTACTAAGATTATTTTTTCAATACATGAAATATCGGAAATAATAAATAACAAATAATAATAATAATAACAACAATAATAATCATACAGTTTCAGACTTTTTGGACAATCTGTTTTAGATTATTTTCGTTATTGATTGCTTCACCAAAATCAGTAATGGACCATCCAGCGGCCGCGTCTTGTACGGTATATGAACATATTCGATATTTGGTTTTTTAATTTTGATTGAGCGATGGTACATTACAGTAGTATTGTAAGCGAGATAACATAATATGAAAACAACATGCACCCAGCACTCTTTCGCGTACTTTACACTGACAGTACGATTATTTTATAATGTTTCGCTGTGTTTTTATCCAAATATTAGAGGTTTTAGAAATTGAGTGCGGAAAAATCAAATTTTGGTTACGAGAGGTGTCCCTTAGCAGCATCTGTTGCTGCTTAATTAAGAATCTTGGCATTTCATGTTCAATATTAATTTCGTGCAGAAGGTCCAAACAATCCCGGTGAAATCTATCAATACTCTCAACATCATTTGGCTTCAGCCACTCTCTGATATTATATGAATATTTTCTTAATGTGTTTGTAAGTATGTTATTGTTCTTCTTTGTTTCCGCCAGTTAAGGAACGAAGGCATCCAAAATGTAATTTGAAGTAATGACGAATACCATATGCTTAACAAAAGGTCTTCCATTGTATAGTCAGAATTCCATTGTATAGTCAGAAGGAATGTCTCTGAAAGGAATAGTTCACTGGATATAAACGTACGTGCTGTCGAAAGCAATCATCACAGTATCATTGTTGTCATCTGGAATAAACAATCTTCTTGCTGAAGGCCTCGTATATTTTTCAATAACTTGTGTTCTGGTGATGTAATCCATTCTACGGTGCTTTAGAACAACGTTCTTAATCAAAGCCTGGTTTTCATATTTTACTGAAGATATCATTATTTTTCTTATATTGAATAATGTAGACAGAACACTATGATAAAGACCAGTTCTAAGTTTTACAAGTAACATTGCAAAGTAAGTAAGAGATGACCTCTTTATTGAGGAACGCATTTTGGACTTTACAAGTTTAAAGATATAGTTAAAATCATACATAAATATACCCATGAGAATATAATAATACATTTTGGAAAAGTGTCCCGGTGTATCAAAATCGAGGCCTTCTTTGCTACATTTCTGATATTGGTTTAAATATTTTCATGCATCGCATTTCATACATCGATGTATTCTAACTTACGGGACTTTTATCTTGCAGAGTCAACTTACCGATCAAGTAATATGAAGTAATATCAAGTTTTACAGCATCGTTTTCAAGACAAAATATAGATATTAGTTTCTATAAAGGCTTGAGTTTCAATAGCTTTTTCTACAATAACGAGGCTGTTCTTACCTTTACATATTATACAACAAGAGTTAGAGTTGTGAAAATGAGATATTAATTTAAATGTACATTAGGTTTCTTATTTGTGGTCTCATCGACAGTAATCGTTGACGCATAATCTCTTATTGTTACATCAGAAGAATAAATAGAAGTATTTAGAGTCTGGAGAGCACGAAATACATATTATTTGCATTTAGAGCACTGTTTAGAACCACTCTGCAAAGCTCAGTTTATCGAGCATCTAAGTATCAATATAACTTTTCTGTTAGAACAGATACGAAAAATTTTCTGCGAGACTTTACAACAATACATTTGTTAGTAATTTTTTTAATAAATATTTATGAAAACAATTTTAGAAAACAACATTGACGTCTGAACAACGTTAATACTTTTTAAGTGCGGCAAAAGAAGTCTGAACGCACTCCGATAAGTGCATTTGATTCTCTCATATGATACATTTTTTTCTTTTACAGGTAGAAGCGCACACTGAACCCAAATAAAATAATGCTCATATAAAAGCTTATAAAGAGTAGAATCATTGTATGCCAAAATTAATTGGGTTCATCGAGCGCTTCTTAACAAAAAATTAGATCAAAGACACAAAAAACGTCAAAAAAGCAGAAAAAAGCCAAAATACTCTACTTTCGGGCTATAATATCCATGACTTACTATTTTATTTATCACGTAAAACTTATATTTAACAAAAATACACATCTTTAACTATACAAAGCCACAGAACAATCATCTGAATTCGAAACATTTTTTTTAGGTATATGATGGGCGAAAAATAGCTCTTATTGACCCACCTCTTTTGTTTCTTCACCGTTCCTATCATGTATAGAAAAACTGTCCCACTCATATTGTGAAAGGATTTTTTAAAAGATTGAATAGATAATCTTAAAATTTATATATTTTTTCATACTAAAATGGTATAATCTTTTGTTATAATTACATGATAGCATACGTAACAAGATAAGTGAAAAGTGGAACATAAGGTAGAGGTGGCAATAATGGACCCTTTTAAGGAATTTCTTTAATTTTTTTTTAATAATTATTATATTCCAATTTTTTTCATATTATATTAGTTTTTTAACAATATTTAACTAATTTCATAGCCACATTTTTAACAGAAAAAAAAAATAATTAAATAATAAAAATATGCCCAAACACCAAAAAGCCCAGTAATGGACAAACCTCCTAAAATCTTAAAAATAGTGAATAAAATGTTGTAAATGACCATTGTATATGAATTTTAAAGTTTCATATTACTATCAAAAACAAAAACACTAAATTTTTACAAGAAAATAAAGAAGATTAAATAAGTAAAGTCAGCTCTTAGCATGTCCATTAAGATTTTCAATGAAAGACAGTGAAACGTTATTTTCTGCTTTCTAATTGCTTTGATGAGATGTCTAAAAAAATAATCCAGATTATAAAACATGCAAGAAGGAGCTAAGAAAAAAAAACAATAAAAACTTAACTATTTTTTATTATTTTTTAAAACCAAAAACTGTGAGACGGCCCATAACTGGAAGGTGGTTCATGACTGGCACATCTACCCTACATATAAATGGAAAGATGGTGACAATATTTATTAAAACTAATGTTTTGAACATTTTTATGAAAAGAATGATCTTGAATATTTTATCAATAAAATTTTTAGATTTTGCAAGAAATATGTCAATAAATAGGATTAATTAATGAAATAATCTACTGTCGTTTTTACTGTGGATATTTTATAAGATAAAAGTATTTGCTATATAAAAGATATTTATTTTTTAGTCCCTTTACTTCCTTTTATATGGAATTGTAATCGGATATTTGAATTTTTTAAAACAGGAAAACATCCAAACCTATGTTATGAATAATTGATAAACAAAGTGTAATACTCAGAGTCCGACTTACATATTGGATGTAATGGAGAGGGACTGGGGCAAGCATTATTCAGGGATCTCTTTCTATTTTTTGAAATATTTTTGTGAATTATACTGGAATGACTAAACTTCATACCTATTGTATTTATACATAAATTATACTATTAGTACATAAATTGTACAAAATAAAGTAGCATTTACATTTATATACAGAATAGCACAAGAAAGATAATTTTAAGAAACTATAGAATGCACTTTTTTTTCGGTTATAGGAATATAATTATCAATGTGAGCTGTTAAAATGTAAATACAGTTCTTTAAGGCATTATTGGCTATTTGTGTTAATACTTTTCTAAAAAAAACCCCATAAAATTACTCAAAAGGTGCATAAAAAGATTTACAAAGATGTTATATACCCCACGAGATCTTTCAAACGCACACGCGTTCATTTTGAATGGAAAAAAGTGACTGATTGTAAAATACGAAAATATTTTCAAATATTTTAAAAAAAGATACTTTCGTATTTTACAATCTGTCACCTTTTCCCCTAGAAAATGAACGCAAGTGCGTTTAAAAGATCTCGGGGTATATAACATCTGTCGATAGCTCAATATTAAACACTGATAAACTCAATAAAACAGAGATTTAAAAAACTCTTGGACTGAAGTTTATTTAACTAAATCACAACTGGCTACGTTTATTTATAAAAACATTCTATTAACCTCTTCGCGACGGGAGCCTTTTATGAAAAATTTAATGTTTTGTCACCGGTTTTTACAAACAGAAATTTGTGCCTTATTAAATCGATAAAATGCTCCGATTAAGTAAGGCAAATTTTATAATAAGATTTTACTGGTGGGGATAAACGAGGATTCTTGAGCCTTTTTTGCGGCACATATACGTGTCGCTCGTCCCCAAGGAGTTAGCTCGTATAAACAAACGCAGACGATAAAATCATTGCCAAAATTATAAAGCTTAAATACGATCGAACAACATTTTTGTAAATCTTTTTAAGTACTTTTTAAGTAATTTTAAGTATGTTTTTAACTTTTATATCAGTAACAAGATGAAAATTCCTTCACGACATTCGTTTTTAATACAATGTTTTTATTGTACTTTTCTAAACCTAATTTTTATATTCAATCGAAATGCATTCCATCGTTTGGAAAGGCAAGTGATAGCATGCATTAAATAATATAGCAATAAATTTAAATAGTTATCATGACCAAATTTTGAAGTAGAGAGATGAAATTTCAGTTTGAATGTAAAAGCGCACATGCGCTCTACCCGTCTGTTGTCCCTCTCTTAGAGATGTACACCTATATCCCTAATGCTAGTTGACATCGTTTGGACAAAAGCTTAACCCTTTCGGGCCGAATTTTTTTACATTAAGAGAAAAAAATTCTTTTTATTTCAATAATGTAAATTGTAGCTATCTAAATAGACTAACTAAAATTTAAAAATTATCTCATCATTTGAAATATAAGAAATGTGTTTATTTTGTGTACCATTCAATGCAGTTTTACATTATAATAGGCTAAAGAAGAGTTCTTAGAGACATTTGTAAAACATCGAATTACAACAGGGTTTAACATATATTACAACTTTCTAATGTTTTTTATGTTTTATCACACATGGCTTGTTCAGAAAAGTAACCTGTATTTTAAATTCAAACAGTAAAATATCCTTCTATAGTAAAAAAAAAACTAGCCTTAAAAGGAATGACTCCTGGAATGATGCTGATGTGGAAGATTTCCGGAACTAACGAATCCGGGTTGTCCACTCCTTCCATGAGTCTACTAGACCAATCAGGAAAGGGCTCCGTCTATGCATCGCCGTATGGGTTACCATAAAGAGAGGAAAGGTTACCATCGCCAACATTCGCCAAGTTTGTCGCCAACTTGGCGATATATCGCCAAATTTGGCGACCAAAATTAGTTGTCAAAAGTGACGCCAACTTGGCGATAACTGTAATATTTCGCCAAATTTTTAATTTCTTTACAACACCTGTCGTTTGATACATCACTTGAGAGGTTTGCAACTGCTTATTCATATAATGGATGTCTTGTGTGTTATCCCCTATTCTGCTCCCCAGGGGGGACACATTTTTAATTTCTTTACAACACCAGTCGTGTTACACAAGATTTGAAAAGTCTGCAACTGCTTATTCATATTATGGATGTCTTGTGTGTCACCCCCACACTCTGCTTTCCCCAGAGGGGGGGGGGTCACATTTTTAATTTCTTTACAACACCAGTTGTGTGACACATCATTTGAAAGGTCTGCAACTGCTTATTCATATTATGGATGTGTTGTGTGTCATCCCCCACTCTGCCCTCCCAGGGGGGCACATTTTTTATTTCTTTACAACAACAATTGTGTGACACATCATTTGAGAGGTCTGCAACTGCTTATTCATATTATGGATATCTTGTGTGTAACCCCCCCTCTGCCCTCAGAGGGGCGCATTTTGTAATTTCTTTACAACACCAATTGTGTGACACATTATTTGAAAGGTCTGCAACTGTTTATTCATTTTATGGATGTCTTTTGTGTCGCCCCCACTCTGCCCCCCAGGGGGGGCACATTTTTAATTTCTTTACAACATCAGTCGTGTGACATATCATTTGAGAGGTCTGCAGCTGCTTATTCATGTTATGGATGTCTTTTGTGTTGCCTCCCACTCTGCCCCCAGGGGGGCACATTTTTAATTTCTTTACAACACCAGTCGTGTGACACATCATTTTAAAGGTCTGCAACTGCTTATTCATACCATGGGGTATTGGCGAGCGCAGCAAGCAGGGGTAGCCAATAATTTGGAATCGCGAAGCGATTACGCGGGGGGTTGGCGAGCATAGCGAGCAGGGGGGCGGGGCCCCCCTAGTGTATATAAATTAAAGGAATCGCCAAAGATGCAAAGAGAATTAAGAATTTTTTTTAATTATTATTGTTAATACTGATTGTCAAATCATAAATGAGGTCATAATAAGAAAGGCATGGCCATAGATTATCATTTCTATAGGTTAAAAGTAAATAAAGCACAAAATAATATTCGATGAAAAGACGTGTACTATTAATAGTACACCAGACCCGAAAGGGTTAAGCTGAAAGCTGAAATCAATAGATTAATGAGCTGTTACCATAAAATTTTAACCATTAGTTTCATGATGATATAATTAGTACTTTCCGGAAAGCACAGGGCATGAAAGTAGATTGGGGAAGGGAGGAGAAGGGAGCCCTCTTAGCTCTTTCCGGCAGACGAATTCTGTTCGTAAAATGAGAAATTATTGACTGACACCGGAATTTAGAAACGGCTTTTTTTTAGAAATTAAGAACTCCCTTAAATTAGCCTTCCATTGTAAAAGCAAAATTTTGTCTTATGCTTGGTACCGTTTGCAAGTTTAGAATTAAAATTAGGTGTGCCCGGAGTCGGACCATTGTGCCGGAAAGGATTAAATCTGAATTTGGTTTCTCTTGGCTATTTTTTAGGTGCGTTCGTAATTATGTAAATTCGTAGTACCTATTGTTGTCACTCAGTCCGTCCGTCTGTCTGTCTGTCCGCATATAACAATGCAAAAATTACCCAAACCGAATCGTTTGAAATTTAAAATACATAATTATAACATAATTTTGTCGAGTCATTTCAAATTTTATGAAAATCGGATGGATAGATCAATTACAGGGACAATCAAAAGGACTCCGTTACATTACGGTGAATGGGGAAAAAAGTTTCAAATGCATTTTAATCGTTTGAAATTTAAAACACATAATTATTACGTAATTTTGTCGAGTCATTTCAAATGTTATGAAAGTCGGATGCATAGATCATTTACAGGGATAATCAAAAGTATTCCATTACATTACGGTCAATGGGAAAAAAGTTTCAAATGCATTTTTATGATGTTACCCTCATTCGACATAATAGAATTGGCATGAATCTATGAAATATATACTAAAATATGCATTCTGTACAATCTGTGATGCAAATAATTTTTATTATTAAATTACAGGGCCACACAAAAGTATTCCTCTACATAATGCTATTCGGGGAAACATTGTTTGGGGCGTGTTTTAATTATATTCAACTATTTCACATTTTATGAATAAGATACACGTTGCTGAGATGTAATAAAAATTACTTCCAGCATATTTACAGAAACACAAAGATTTCGACTATTATACTGTATCGGAATCACGCTCTACTATATCAGCAAGATCTGAATATTTTTAAAACTTCGTTATCGTACCAATGCACCTCATTTGCTACGTTCACGTGCAATTTCCAACTTGTTTATCGTTTGGCTCTCTTTTAACAAAAAAGCGTATATGTATATGCCTTTGGGGGTCCCGTGGCAGTCAGTGGCGCCAACTTTTGAAAAATGTTGGGTTGGCTGAAAAGTATTGGGTGGGCTGAAAAATATTTTTGTAAAAGGGTTCGACCAGTTCTGTTTTTCTTTGATGGGTTGACAGATGGTGAAAAATGAGAATTTTAAGTCAAGCTATCATGTTTTAATAAAGTTGCAATTTTATTAAGTTATTTTCTCATGCGTTTTTCCTTATAAAGACACTTAAATTTATTATAATGTCATGATATCATGAACATGACTACAAATTGAATTAAAAAAAAAAAGTTAAACATGATAGCAAAACATTTCAGTCATTTGGAATTTATGAGTGTTAGTTGGATAATTAAAACACATGGTCATTGGCAAAATAAATTTTATTCTAAGGAGAAAAATGACTAATAAAGTAATAATGGAATAGATAACTAGAACAATGAAAATTGAGTACGCTATGACCCAAAATTATTGGGTGGATTCGGGCCCCATGGGTCCATATAAGTTGGCGCCACTGTTGGCAGTTGTATCGCATGTTTCTGCATTAGTCAAGCCCTCACGCTATTAAAAAATAGTATGTTTTTTGGGAATTAACTTGTCTATGATGATGGATTCTGGAGCAATATGTATGCATTATCAAAATAATTATTAAAACTAAACAAGAAATTGGTTATTGAAATTATCGTGCCGAAAAGTTACTAAATATTGTTTGAAAAAAAAAAATCTTTGAAATTAACAATTGTATACATTTATTTTCTAAATATGAAAATTGTTTTTTTAATCCACACTTTTTTCTTATTTGATAACTTATACTATACAATGTTGAATGCAGGGGGTGGCCCGGGGGGGGGGCGTTCCCCCCGGAGCAATGAAATGTCCCCCCCCCGGAAAATTTTAAATTTTCTGTTTTCAATGGTAAAAAAATACAATCCCCCCCCGGAACTCTACAATGTCCTCCCGGAGCCACTGAAGTCCCTCCCGGAGAAAAGTGTCTGAATTCAACACTGCTTACATAGATTTACTGAACATAAAATGTCTGTCGAATTAAAAATAAAGAAATGGTGTGTAATTAATAGATAATTTACTGCTACCAGTTTTTAGAAATTGACAAATACGATTACAATTAAACCTCGATCTATCGTTCCGCATTCATCGTTTTCCCGCATTGATCGTTTTATTTCTACGGTCCCTGCACGGATTATATTTAAATAATGTTAACGAAACCCGCAAGCATCGTTCTTCAAAAAGTCATCTTCCCGCATTCATCGTTGTAAAATTTTTCTCCTCATCGAAATGAAATAACTTATGCGAATGATAAACTTACGGGAATCTATATGGCATACAAACTGGAATTACTTCTTTTACCCTAAAATATCTCATTTGTGCTGTTTCCTTTGACAATGGCGACAATAATGCAGATATAGAGCGATTGTATATAGAAGAGGATGCGATTATGTTTCCATTGATTTAGATGTTGCGACATGTGGTGTCTTAAGCATAGGAGAAATGCGAAATAATTCAAAAAATGAAAATAATGGCGAAGAGAATAAAGTTCATGCTGATGAAGCAGTGCAAGTCTGACTGATGCAGTTAAGGCATTTGAAACTGTATGAATTTTTTTTATATATATAAGAAATTGCAGAAAATTTCCAGAAAAATATTGTATATATTGAAAATTTATTTCTTGATTAAAAAAAAAAATAATAATGAACGAAAAGCCAAACAAAATGTTCGATTTTATTAAATAAATATCAATTTTCTATAACTTCGATTTATTTCTTTTGCAGTTCAGTAAGCAATAAATTAGTATACTATATACATTACTTTCATTTGTAATGCATAAACATTGTGTTTTTTCGTGTTTTGAAGTTAATCCGCATTCATCGTTTTCCCACATTCATCGTTTTTTTCCCTTGACCCATTGAAAAACGATGGATCGAGGTTCTACTGTATATCTGCGAAGATCATTTGAATACTCAAGACAAAACTACGTTTTACATGATTTTAAAGGAAATTGCGGGAAAAACACTTTTGGGAAACTTTTGTTTAATTAAGGGAGACCCGAACCTCATTTTCGGCTCAAAATCATCTAAAGTTAAAAAATTTTTTTATCTTAGAAAATGATAAAATACATATTTGCGAATATCCATACAAAATTTCAGAACTCGGGGACACTTGGAACAGGTAGCAAATGAGCTTTTTTAATTGTAGTCACTATAGAGTTTAAAGAACCAGCGGCCATTTAAAATGTGTTTTCCTGAAAATGACTTTTTTCATATTTTGCCTAAATTCAAAGTACTAAGGCTCAGTGGTGAAATGATTTAGAAACAAAATGTTTATGTTTTTAGAATCTTAGAAAAATTTGCAACAAAAGTAAGGAGAGAAATTTTTTTTAACTATTTCTGAAAATTTTACATAAATTGGTAGACATGAAAATTATAACGA
The DNA here is from genome assembly GCA_964019185.1 of Maratus speculifer. NCBI lineage: Eukaryota > Metazoa > Arthropoda > Arachnida > Araneae > Salticidae > Maratus > Maratus speculifer. The sequence continues at coordinate 284,407,980 of OZ025289.1, forward strand.
ATTTAAGGAAATTTACCATACGTAATTTCTTTTTCTATTTTTTAGCTTATTAAAATAGAAAATTAAAAATATCTCTCCCTAGATCTTTTCCATATACTATAACACTATTTAAGAAATTTTAGTAATACCAGAATATTGAAAATTGAATGAGGAGTAGTAATTTTAAAAAGTGTATTTTTCGACCCCCCCCCCCCCCCCCAAAAAAAAAAACATGAAATTCCCATAAAATTACACTTTTTAATAAAAAGTGAATTTTTCTGCTAATTATTCCTTACAAAAAGATTCTTAAATAGCACACCAAAATTCATTACTTTAAAATCAATAATAAAAATTTTGGGTTTTTTCTTACGGGTCTCCCTTAAAAAAGATTTTTCTTTTTTTTATGCTTACTAAAAAGGGAAAAATAAATAAAAAATAATAATGTCTATGGAACATTCTATAATTTAATTAGGTGCTCGCCACATAACTATCCACTATGAACATGTTTAGAAACTGTTCGAGTTTATGAATAAGGTTACGATCTCTTTTAAATACATTTATTTATTTGAAACTAAATATTTTGTTTAATCTAAAAACGATATTTAATGTTTCTGTTGAATGCAATTTGCATTCAATGTTTGCTAGTCATAAACATGTTCTATTATTAGTGTCAGTTGTGCCTGTATTATAATATATATTATGTTTAGAAAAGATTTATTTGTTGTGCTAATTGCATTAATCATAATTTAACTTTTTATTTATACCCTAGAATCGTTGAAATTTTTTTTAATTGAAATTTATTTTTGAACTTTTCTAAACTGATGCAAATACGTTAGTTATTCGATTTTCTCAGAAAAATTTGTGTACTTTTTTGCGTTATTGTTTCTGTAAGACGATACCGCTGCTAGAGGCACTTGTGACACTTTGGTCTCAAGAGTAAAAAAATTTTCATTTATTATATAGACACGAAAAAAGCTTTTTGTTACAAATTAGCGATATTTTTTGTGAGTGGAGCACAATGGTATTTAGCTAGCTATAGTAATTTTTATCTCTATTATATTTTGTAATAAAATAATTGGAAGTATTTAGGAAAAATTTATCGAATGTTCACAAGAGTAATAGTGGGTGTTCAGATATTGCATTGGAGCTTCAAGACTTTGACGAATAAGAATCAATTCAGTGAACTACAGAGGCGAACGGTAAATAACTTGACATTATGAAATCAGTACTAGGCCCAAACAGCAGTGAATGAAACCATATATTAAATGGCCATACCTACTCTTTAATTTATTGGTTTTTTGTATCTACTTTGTTTAATAAATTACATCGTTTTTCAATATAAAAAATAAAAGCTTGTTTTTTAAATTAGTAACTTGCCAGATTATATTTTCCTGCTTTCATACAAAATCGTGTTGCTTTGATTTTCAATCTTTATTATATATAATCAAAGATTTAATGAAAGAAACGTTGGTTGGTTGGTTGTATAGAGTTTTATGGCACAAGGTCCCTTAAGGAACATGCTCCGCCAAGACCAAGATGAGGATTAAAATAGTTAAAATGTACTGTAAAAAATGTAACATGTTAAAGTCGCAATAAAAACATCAATAAACATGAGTAAATGGAAAGATAAATGTCATGATACTGGAAATAATTAGTAAGATAATTAAAACAAGATAATTAAAAACAGACAATAAGAATAAAAGATAAAATATAAACCAATTAAAATCCTCTGATGAGTACAGTAGAAAGACAAATCACAAAAAATTAGTCAAATACTATATGAAATCTAATATATAATTAAAACACAGATCAATAAAAAACAATGCATGATTAATTACTAGGTACATATTATTCTAACATTGTGTTTTCGTCGGAATCCGAATCATTGTCATAAGTCTCGGAATCTATTGCCTCTTCAAGATAATGTTGCAGTTGCTTTGAGTCCTTGACATTTTTGATAATTAGGCTAAGTGAGGGATTTGTCTTTCTTTTCTCCATAGTCTTCCACTGTGAGGAAACAGAAGCTTTTTTTTTTTTCAGTTTGTGCATAAGATTTTGAATTTAAATTTGTTTTGGAAGAATATAAGGTTTTTGTAACGTTTTAGGTTTAATAACTTTGGTCCCATCTTTTTGAAAGCAGATTTTTTTACTAATTTTAACAGCTTGATTGGTAGGGGATTTTTTCAAATTAGATGCTGATGGAAGAAGGGTTCTTGTGGCTATGGAACAGCTTTAATCTTGGTTTGAGGTTTGGATGACTGCCTGCAGATTTCTGTCGCCTTTTTTCTAGATCTATTATTTTAACTGGCTCCGAGGATAGTAACCAGCGTTCTAACAATGGGGTCCCATAGCATTTAGAACCAAGACTGATATCTGGTTTCTTTAATGGGAGTGTTGGTTGACTGTGTTATGGATGAGTTACTTGATGGAAAAGTGGATTCGGTCTGGGTGTTAATATGGTGTACAGAGTTTGATTGCAGCTTGACAAAACTGGAGTAAGATATTCTGATTGATGGGGTTCTGGAATCGACAATTTTACGGGCTTCAGGGTAAGAGAGATTTTGAGTCATTTTAACAGCAAGGATTTTTTTTTCACAAATCCATTTGGGACAGGAACGGGAATATGCTACGTGATCACCTTTGCAATTAATGCATCGCTCAGCATTTTTACATGAAATACCGTCATGGCAACTTCTGCGCAACGTGCACAGGTAACGGAGCCACGACAAGTAGTTGTAATGTGGCCAAAACGCTGGTATTTAAAGCAACGCAGCGGATTAGGGATATATGGGAGGACAGGACAGTTCAAGTTGGCTGCTTTAATTCTTGTTGGTAAAGTAGGGCTATTGGATGTCAGAATGATGTGATTCGTAGGAAGCACTTGCCCATTCCGACGGATAGTGATACGACGGATATCTGTGACGTTTTGGTTTTTCAAATTTGTTTGAAGTTCTTCTTTGGTACAGAGAAAAAGGTCAGGTTCAGATATTACACCACGGTTTGTATTCAAAGTTTTGTGTGCTTGTACAGAAACGGAAAAAGAGCCTATTGTAGAGCAGTTAGTGAGAAGTCCTGATTGTTTGGCCAAAGAAACCTCGACAAGCAAATCTCCAGATTGCAAATTTTTTGACGAATGGTTATCCCCCCAAAACGACTTTAAAGTTTTAGCAATAACAAAAGATGAAGTCCTTTTGAAGGAACTATCAGAGTGACTATCTGTGCGCTTGATAATAAAGAAACGTATAATGTCGAATTCGGTACAATTTGTTGCTCTCCACAAGGGAGAGATACAGAAGGAATTGAAGTATTTTCCATCCATATTTAAAAAAAATCAATTCAGACACCGGCCGCACCACCCATTTCCGAGCTCAACAAGGGGATGCACATTCGTGCACCAGTGCTAACCAGGGCCCATACGGTCACAAGACATTCCTATGCAGCCTCCATCCTTAACGAGATGGCTCGTAAATGCTCGCTCACTTGATCCCTTAGCCAGTGACAAAAGCCAGCTGACCAGCCGATTGGTGCATACGGGACCAATATGCACCTCCCGTCTACCTGAAGCAGAGGCCAAAGCAGTGTGTTGGTTTCCCTCAACTGCCAGGATCCCCCTTTCCAGGGACACGGGTCGCCACGCATGACCAACACATGGGTGGTTTATAATTCTCCATGAGTCGACATGCAGGATGATATCGGCTCATGCAGAATCGCCCTCACCTCCGAAAAGGAAACCACAATGAGAGCGAGACAAAGATGAAAGGAAGACAAGAGGAGTAAAAGAAAAAGGAAAAGAGAAAGATTACTCAGGTGCCCGGGGTTGTGAAGCCCGTGAATACCTTAAGAAGGTATCCCCCTGGGGAAAAAATGAAAGAAACTTATAGACTTTTTCATGCTTTACGAATCTAATTAGAATACTTTTATCTATAAAACATATCAAAAATGGGCTTTTTAGCCAATAATGTTATTTGTGGATTTTTTTTAATTTTTTGCAAACTTTACGCACGGTTCCCTATCTCACCTTCAACTTGGAAAATTTACAGTCACGAATAGTGCATTACGTAGGCAATTTTATCCTCTATAAAAGTAAGGCACTATTTGATTATCCCGTCGACCCTAATAAATTATATAAATCGCCAAGCTGCTCGTAAATTATACAAACAGGCATAATTTTTATTTTAAATAACGAAAAAACAAATAAATTAGTAAAAGATTAATAAAAATACGAATGAAACGTCGAATTAAAAATCGCTGGGTGATGTAATAAACACGTGTAACTTGTTTAACATCAAGTGAATACAACATTTAAACATAAGCTATTATTGGCATTTAATCTTACAGATTGGTGATAGGTTTTTGGTAGACGAGATAATCAAGTAGTACCGAAAGTAATGAGCGTTTTTTTCTATTAAATGTACTGGAAAAGAGTTCTCCAAGAAACACCCCGAAAAATATTGGTGTCTAGCTTTGATGATTTTTTTCTTTTATAATTAGAGGATTAAATACCTTATACAACATATTCAAAAATTAAAATTACACGACCGTTTGCAAGGTAAAATCTACTTTTACTGGACTAAAAGAGTCACAGATCTTACTTGATTATATGGTGCTTATAAAATATTTTTCATTTATTTTTTTTTTTTTCTACTGTGTGGCTGGGGGGGGGGGGGGTGATAATGAATTAGCTCTAAATAAAAGTTACAAAAAATGTGACGTCTTAACATGAGGGGGAGCAGATTATCGCTTGTGTGTGCCCAGAGGGAGTGGTAAAAAACTGACGAATTTTGTGTGATTTAATAACTAAATATCTCTTAAGCAAACAGATAAGCATTTTATTGTTATGAAAGAGAAGTGATTCATCATGCATTTAAAAAGTTAAAAACAGTGATGGAAACTTAAAATTTGTTTATTTATTATTCATGTTTTTTTTTTTTTTTTTTTTTTTTTTTTTGAAAATTGACTTGTAATGTAAATTTATAACACTTGAAAATAATTTTAGGAATGTATTGCTTTTTTGATATAAGTAATTCATGTAAATACGTGTTATTAAACATATTTTGTAATTGTGTTTCTCTCTATATTCCTCAAAATTCATTTGCTCATTTGCGTAAAAATGAGATTTCTCTTACATAGAAGGCTAATAGAGATGTCAGTATATCGATTAGCTCGAGTAGATTCATGATCAAATAAAGTATTTAAAAAAAAAAAAAAAAAAAAAAAAAAAAAAAAAAAATCTCGTTATTCAACAAAATGAATGATCTTAAAAAAAAAATTCTTAAGATTTTGCTCTCCACAACATTCTTTTTGAAGAAAACTTTTAGGATGATGATGAATTTTCGTATTTGATTGAAAATCAAGGCGGGGAAAAAAACGTCATTGGATGGGTTGATAGATAATCTTAATGACGTCATTTACGGCAATCCGAGATTCCAGAGTGTTATTGCAAAAACGGCCATTAGGCAGGGATTCTGGGCCAGAGTTATTGGAATGTTTGCGGTGGCAGCATCCCGCATTATTCTGACGGACATTATCCAGGGAAGTCGGTGGCATCCGGCCAGAGATATAAAGGGTTTGATCAGACGGTCTGGCGGCGGAGAAAAAACATGGAATACTTTTTATCAGCATTCCACTAAATCTAATTTTTTTTTTCAATGTTTTTTTTTTCTTTTACTGTTAAGAAAGGATGGGAGATTAAATGAGAGAGAAAATTTACAAAATATTAAAACGTTAGGGAAAGTCAAAATGTTGAATTAAATCTTGATTTAGCCTTTTAACAAAATAAAAAATGATGAAATATTAAAATAATTGAAATTTCTGCTAACATTATCATAAAGGGAATAAAAATTTCTGTATAACATTTTACTATTCCAATACACAAAGTTTGAATGCTGTGTAACATCTGATTTTTTATTCCTTTAAAGTTGTTTTCCCATTCTTCTTTTTTCTCTATCATCGGTGATATGAAAATAAAACAATATCTCCCTGTTTTTATTCATTTACAGATTAAATAAGTTTTGTGTGAAACAAAACTTTTTGAAACGATCTTCAGAAATATTTTATTTGGATAGTTTTACTTATATTTTTAATATTCTTTTTAAAGGTTTCGAACATAGTTGAAAATTGTTTTATGAATTGGGCTTGTCTGTCTGTGCTCTGACTAAAGTAAATATTGTAATGTTTATAGCATAATTAAAATATGCTGCAAACTATTTTTTCCTATAGACCATTAAATAACCGAAAATTTTTGTGACTGTCAATTAATGATAAATACTTTGCATCCATATTCCACACAAAAAATGTCTTTGTCCCTCTCATACATTCATGTCAATTTTATTGTGTTCGTCACAGAAAAACATCATTAAAATCCACCGAAAAGGATTTTCCTTCATAGACCATAATATTACGGAATAACTTTGAGTTCTCGTGTGTACTTACTGTATGCGTTACACATAACATATTCTATACCAACCATCGTCTACTGCATCTCAATAAGGTATATAAATTTCATTATGTTTAAAATAGTGGAGTGTCATTATAAATGTCATTTGCAGTAAAATATTTTGCACATTCCATTTAACGTTTATTTACAAATATATGTAAAACATTTCGGATACGTTATTGTATACGAAGTATTGTATATTAGATTTATATTTAAGAAATATAACAGAAAGGGTGCACAATAACAAATTGATTAGATAAAAATTAGTTGCTCTGTGGCAACAGAAGAGAGGCCGCAATGAGACTGGCAGAAAACACTTTGTATCATTATTTGGCATTGATGGAGTATATGAGTAATTACACTTGAAAATGGCTCTAACCTCAACATTATAATAAACAATAATAATAATAATAGTAATAGTAATAATTATAATAATAATAATAAGAAGAAGAAACGAAAAAGCATTTAAAAAAATGTTGTACCATGCATTATCACTTTTAATATTAACTGCATTCATTTCTTCTTCCCTCTCTCTCTCTGTAATGCGTGGATGCGCAAAAATGAGTTTTTATATGTTGAAAGGTAAGAGACATTATGGGTTTAGAAGGTATTGAAGTGTTAACTACTGGAGAAACATTATGTTTGACTAATGATAAATTCAGAGGGCTAACCTAGCGTGTGTCATCCCCCAGAAAATTCACCTTATGGTCACAAATTTCTAATTTTTAGTGGCCATAAGAATTCTTTTAATAAAGATCTTCTCATTTTTTTTATCACAAAATGTTTTACTATATCAATGGTTTATGACTGGTTACTGAATAGAATTCAAAAAAGAAACACCGCATTACATTAAATTGAAATATGTACCATATATTCAAAGGAAAAAAAAAAAATACTTTGCTTTAAAACAGAACTATACTTTTTTTTTTTTTTTGCTAAAACAAAGAAGAGAGGTAAAATATTGAAATTAAAATTTTAAAATAAGTTATTTGTGTTTCATATGGATTTGAAAACTATCTACATCAGCGCGTATATCAAACTTTTCTCTATAACACCGCCGATTTTGATATTGTTGTATGCAACAATTTTTTTAATATTAACGATAAAAGAACTTCGATCACAAAAAATAAATTGACAGTGGTGGTGACAGAATTAGCTACTTTTTTTTAGAATAGAAAGATAAAATTCTTAAATTCTACATTTATCATTGTATGTATATTACAGTACTGCGTAATGTTAATGTATGTGTATTACAATAATGCATAAGAACCAATTTGATTATATTGTATTTACATCTATGAGTTTATGTGATTGTATGTGCACATTATAAAACTACTCTCTTTTTAAAGATTTAGATCATGTGAAAAATTGGAGGGGAAATAACACAATCTTCTTCTTCTTCTTCTTTTTTTTTTTTTCTCCTTGCAATAATCATAGTAGTAGTAGTGTTAAAGCTCATTTCAATTTTTTAATTGAAATGATGAGATAACTGGAGAAACTGTCAGAAAGAGCACGTTTCGAGCGTATTTAATGTAGTATCTCTATTCCCGTTTATTTCCTTGCTCTAATTGGTGGTCGGGATTCCTCATACATGATTCAACGGCGCCTGTCTCTAACTTCGGAACGAATTCATCACCGCTTCCTTTAATCAGACTCCTTTCTGCCAAGTTGAGATGTATTTGCGACCACAATTGCGGAGCTGTGACAATCGTCTCCTTCCTGCCATTTCCCTCCTTTTCATTTTCTAGCACAAACATTGTTTTCTGGACTCACTTTATGGTAATTACAACGAAGGAGAAAGGAAGACTGTTAGCCACTACGTTTTATTTTGCATTTTGCATATACTAAATGTATCAGATGATCATCAAATGAATTAATGATACCAACTGAAGAATATCGTATCACAAACAAACATAATTCATTTAGCATACATCAATTTACAGTCTCCGAGATCAGCGCTTTCCTAGCCTTTTTCTTTCATGCTCCTTTCTTAAACTTTTTTTTTCGGCGTACCCTTTTTTTTTCATAAACATCCCCTCCCTCCTTAAACCAGCATCTTTTTTAACTTTCTTTTATCGTTACAAGAAGAAAGTATTTTATTGGTCAGAGAATCCGAAAAACATGTTTTTACAAAATGTCTGACTATGAGTCTGTCTGTCTGTATGTGAGACAAATTTTGTGGGCGCGCTATCTCACGAACTAATGCACGGAATTTAATAAAAACTTACATTCAGGTAGTTCCTGATGTAATTGATGCCAATTAGTTTTCGGTGTAAATCGTTCAACAGGTGGCGCTGGTATGCTGCATTTTTTTGCAAATTACGCAACAGCTGTGCTTCAAGAACTAATGCACGAATTTCGATCAAACTTCAGATTCTGTTAGTCCATGACATGAATTGATGTCTTCTATATTTTGGTGTACTTCGTTTAACAGGTGGCGTTCCCATGCTGCATTTTTTGCAATAGCTCTATCTCCAGAACTAATTCACGGATTTTCATCCAACTTTAGGTTCAGTCCTTGATATGATCTGGTTGTGTTTACGTTTTGATGTAAATCACCCAATAGATGACATTGCTATGCTGTTTTTAACTTTTTTCAAAATTCCCACAGTAGCTCTATCTCTAAAACTAATGCACGAATTTTCATCAAACTTCACTTTCAGGTGTACCTTGATAGATATTATTGTTGATTATGTTTTGATGTAAATAACACAACAAGTGGCGTTTTTATGTTACAATTTTTCCGATATCCTCAATAGTCCTATTTTAAGAACAAAAGCACGGAATTTCCTATATCGAGGTCTTAAAAATACATTACAATATTCAGCCGGAGTTGAAACCGCTGGTAAATGCTACAGTAGGTGGAATGAAAAATAAGTACGTGGAAATACATATAAAAATTTAAGCAAGCAATACAAAAGGAAGACTAACTAAATAACATAGAAAATTTCTAGTGATGAGATGTATCGAATGAGTAGTGATGAAGTAGAACAATCGATACAGATAATGGGGTGACACAAGTGATGCTAATGATGAGATGATATCGAAAATTGCCGAAAAGCACCAAGCTGCTTCATCCAACCATAGTGGACAAGTACGTGGCATTGATTGGTACCACTCTAGGGCATAGATGTACTTACAAGTCTACTTCATTGAGCTCTTAAAAATACAGCTCATATTCAAAATATTAGAATAATTACCTTTTTTTTAGAAATTGAAAATATCGTTTGGTAATTTAATGTCTTTTAATGAAAATATGCAAACGATATTTTTATTAAGAACTTATTATTGATTAAACTTACTTGTCATCTTAAATTTAATATCATTTTTGAAAAGATTAATTGTAAAAAAAATCATTTTGAAAAGTCAAAATATTAGAATATTTATTCAAGTGGCTCAAAATATTAGAATATTTCACATTAATTCTCCTTTAATTATTACCAATTCTTAACTGGTGGCATCATTGATGAAATTCAGACTGTTTTATTTAAAATCAGTATTCTTTTTTGCAGTTTGTTTCTTTTTCGTCTTAAAATGGGCCGTGTGAGTGATATTCCTGAATCTATTAAACTTCGTATGGTTGATTTGTATCGGCACGGTAAAAATCAATGTTTTATAACGAATTATTTACATTGTTCGCAATCGAGCGTTAGTAAAATACTAACACAATATTCAAAAATTGGAAAATTTCAAAATAATCGCCGAAATGGTGGCCGAAAACCAGAAAAATCTGCTAGAGATGACAGGAAACTGAAGCGTATAGTTAAGAAAAACCGTTTTAAAAGTGTGCGATTCTTGCACCGAAAATGGGAAGAAGAAGGATTTGAAGTTTCTACATCGACAACATTAAGACGTCTCCATAAATTTAAATTTGAATCTCGTGTACCGAAAACAAAACCTTTCATGACTGCAAGACAAAAGCGTATAAGATTGAATTGGTGTAAATCAAGACGTTTATGGAGCAATGAAGATTGGAAAAATATATTATTTAGTGATGAAAGTATGTTTTGTGTTTCATATGGTAATCAAGGTATTCGAGTTTGGAGAATGAAGCAAGAAGCATTTGATAAAGAATGCCTTAAACGTTCCGTAAAATTTGCTGCTAGTGTCATGGTTTGGGGTTTTATGAATGCAGAAGGACCTGGAAAGTTATGCATCGTCTACGAAAAGGTTAACTCTCTGATATATCAAGAAATTTTAGAATATTACATGATTCCATCATCAGAAGATTTATTTGAAGATGATTTCATCTTTCAACAAGATTTAGCGTCCCCGCATACCTCGGTGTCAACTAAGAATTGGTTCCGCCAACGCAACATTAAGGTACTTCCTTGGCCACCAAATTCACCAGATCTTAATACCATCGAAAACTTATGGTGTATAATGAAGAAAAATCTTCAAGAAAATCCTCCTTCAAGTAAAACTGAGTTAGTGGCACGTATAAAGTCTATTTGGGCTAATATTGATAGAAATGTTTGTAAACACCTTGTATATAGTATGCAAGATCGATTGTACGCTGTTATGAAAGCTAAAGGGGATGCTACAAAATATTAACTGCCATTTACTTCATATTCATAAGGTAATATTGTTGCGTAAAATAAAATATTCTAATATTTTGAACCAATCTAAATTTTATTCTAATATTCTGGTGTGTTTAAGGAAGCTGTATACCTAATTTATTGTGCTGTATTTTATATTTTATAAATGTTAAAATCTTATCTAAACATTCCAGATTTAATTTATAAGAAATTTAATTGCATTTACTTAGTATAAAAAATAAATAAATGACAAATAATTTTTTCTTATTACTTTTTCTCAATTATTCTAATATTTTGAATATGAGCTGTACATTACAATATTCAATCAGATTTTTATTGCTGGAACCAAGGTCAATTATTCAAGTTGTTGAAGTTCATTGTTCAGATAAAGAACGATATCAAGATTCAAAGATAGGAGGATGAAAGCAGTTTTCGTTGAGTACATATAAAGATCATTTAAACGAGGTCTTTATTTAGTATACACATTTTTGAAGCGAAGACAGCTTGAGTCTGATGAGTGTGATAAATTATAAGCATTTTTAAATTTCTATTTGGATTTAAAAAATTGAAACACGATGGTGCTCTATAAAGGCCCTTATTTGAGTAGACAAATCAAATTTTAACAAGAGAACTTTGTTAGGGCATGTTATCGTTAGATGGCCGAGTTGCTTACAGTTGAAACATATGAACTTCTGATTATAGCTAATATACACAGCATTGTGTTGCGCCTAAATATGGACTATCAACATCAATGAGCTATTCTAAAAGAGAAAGACTTAAGAGTAAAAGGTATTTATTTGTGTCTTAGTATTTAGATGAGTGTTATAGAAGAATAAGAAATTAATCTATCTTAAATTAAAAAAATCTGATATGATGCTTTGATACAGTTTATGAAGTCAATATTTGTTAGTATATCGATGAAGGATATCGGTATGGTAACAAGTATTGCTATTAAGAATTTCGAAAACTGATGCAGGCAATTTGGTTAATAAGATGAGGAGCTGACACCTAAATAATGGCTGGTAGATTATGTCGGACCAAGTCTGGAAGTTCAAGCCCGTGGCAGAGGTCGAGGTTAAAATCATTTGCTGGCGACAATTCAATTTATAAAAAATACAGCGAAAGAATTTATTGTTTTAGTAGTAGTAGAAACGTTCTATGTTGCAATGTAAATTCAAAATACCGTTTTATATTCGAGAACCTTCACTAAATTTGCAAAATTTTGTCTTGACTTTATGTAGACAACCTGGGTTGAGACTAAAATTCGCCTGCAGGCGGTATTTTCAGCTGCACATGCTGGCATTCTGGCAGACCAAAATACCATGACTTTAGGTGCATAAAGAGGTCAAATAGATGGTGGTAAGGGTAACGTAAATATTAAGATTAGAAAAAAAAATAATGACGGTACCACATAAAGCAGAATATAAACTAGGTATACTTTAATAAGAAATTTGAAATGATTATTTCATTAGTTATTATATAAAGTTATCTTAAACTTTATATACTTTTTTTTCTTAAAGAGAATTATCAATCTACATCGGTTTTAAATGCTATTAATAAAATTCAATTACTTGAAACTATTTGATAGTAAATTTTCTAACACCTAAAAATCCACTTTATCTTAAGGGAAAAAAAAAATTGCTTTTGTTGTGTGTTAATTTCATCTGAGTAGGTTGAAAAAGTACTTAATTTTCATTCAACACTTTAACAAAATGAGAAGATAAAAAGAAAAAAAAAGAGATATAATGAGAAAGAAGAAAGGGATTGAAGTAATCAGTTCCTTCTTTGAACAAAATCTTAAACCAGGAAGAAGCCTAAGAATGCTGAAAAATTATTTCTCACTAAAATAGAAAAAAAGGGAGGAGGGGGAAAAAACTTCTTAATGTAAGAGGATAGTATTGAAAGGTGATGGCACTGAAGAAAAATCAGCGTTGTGATAGGTTCTTCTTAATGGCGTAATTTATTTTGGCTCAAGATGCCATGGCTTTATTGGAAAAAAAAATAAAGATGGTCATTAAAACAAGATTAAGAACGAATATATTGGAATGTTTGCGGTGAAAGGACATTCCAGCATGGTCATTAAGATCTTGAAGGAAAAGTTTTTTTTTTCTTTTTTTTATGTGGAAAGGACCGCTGCGTGTTTAAATTATAATTTACATGTATTATTTTTCATATTGTAAAACTTTTTGATCACTTCCATGGGAAAGAAACAACAACATTTAACAAGTTTGAGTGAATTTAGTAATAGCGATAATTGCGTTATTTTTCGAACAGTATCTTCTTTTATACTAAATGTATTTTAGTTTTAATAATCGAACTTTAGTTGCCAAATCAGTATTAATGGAATAATAATATTAATGAAAAATAATATCATGAGAGAATTGAGAATGGTAAACTTTCTTGTTAAAATGGTCGTTGATTAACTTTATGCTTCCATTCTATGTAACAATAAAAATATATATGTAACAATAAAAATATAAACAATACTTTTAAAATAAAAAAAAACGTTTAATTTAAAAAAAGTTTCTAATCAAAAATTCAAAATAGTATCAAAACCGGAATCATCATATAAAAATCTATAGAAATGTTTAGGCACTTTTTTTTATGCTTAAAATTCTCTGTACTTTTCTGGAGTTTTTTAATTTTATAATTTTTTGTAACTCTTGCAATTATTTTTTGAACGAACCTGTATTCGTTCTGATATGAATCACACGAAGGAGTTTTTTCATGTTAAACTATTTAAGGGTATATTTAAAACTGACTGTCTTTGATAAATTTAACCTAAAAAATGTTTGAATATTTAGATGAGTTGCTATCAACTTTATAAAATTAATAAATTCCGATTGGGGAAAAAAATCTCTGCCGGCTCGGCCTACAGGCGCATGTAGATTTAGAAATTTGGTGCTAATTTTACGAAAAAAAAAAAAAAAAAAAAAATTAAAATTAAAGGTAAACACAGTTTCTTCATTAAGAATGAGCACTACTGACCTAAACCTTGCGTGAAAACTCTAATATTTAGACATAGACAAACACGCATGTACATGGAATAGATTTAAAAATAGGGAAAACAAATTCAAAGAAGTTCGAAATGTTAAAATATACCATATTTGTCAGGTTTTTATCATGTTTCCTTACGTCTTTTCAAACTTGCATGGCGTTACATATTCACCTGGTGACGTCTATTATATTTTCAATATGACGTAATATTCTCATTTTTTCACTATATATATATATATATATATATATATATATATATATATATATATATATATATATATATATATATATATATATATATATATAAGACCATTAATAGTAAACAATATTAACCATTTGAAATTAACCATTGAATTTAATAACTTATAGCACATTGAATATGGAAGGAAAAAATAAAAATAATGTAATAAATAATACAAATGGAATTTGTAGAACCAAAGCAGAATCTTCAGATCCCAAATACTTTGGAACTACAAATGGAGTGGCTGGTTTCATCTTCGTATTTGCTATGAAAAAGCAAAACAATACGAATTTAGGACTACTAACACGCATAAAACCAAAATTCATGACGAGAAATAACATCAGTAACAAAGAACAACAAATTGCTGAATTGGACATAAAGTTGAAAAGGAGAAAAAAATAAAAATTCATAATCGTACACATCATAATATTAAATTAATAAATTAATTAAAAGTAGAATTATGTAATTACAGAAAAAGTAAACCATACACCATAGTTCAGACTATTATTATTTAAATCAATAACATTTATTTTGACTATGCTGGGCTAAAACTCAATATCTTAATTTAGGATGATAAAAGATTAAAAAATAGCTTATTAATAAATGTACCCTATACATTGAGTAGTGATATAGTATTCTCATTTATTAAAAGTGAAGTGCAAATTAATAATGTAAATGATTCAAATTATTAGAATATAATAGATATAACTAGACAATTATCCATACATTTAAACTCCATAGAAATTTTGTACCAAATTAACATAAGAATTTCCCACTCTCATTTTTTTAATATATTAAATTAACCTTTGCGTTTTTTCCCGACAACACCGCCCTCCTCCGCACTCTAACATCTACCCAACCAACCTATTATATATTTGTTTATATATTGTTTACATTTTTAATTTTTATTATTATTTTTATGCTTTAATAATTTTTTTTGTACTTTTTTACGCAAAGTGTTAATAATTACATCATGTAATAAATAACAAATTGTACATTAAAAAATATATGAATTTTTTAGGAAAACCCTTATTGATAGCATCATAAACAAGCTTTTTAATATTAGTATTAATTAAATGAGAAGAACATAAACATTTTATTCTATATAAATTATTAAGAATTACATTACGATATACAGAATTATGAAGACAGGATTTAAAATTAGTAAATGTATTAACTTTAAAATTAAATGCTTTCCTTTTGTCATAAATATCAGTTATTAATTTGTTTTCTTTTAATATAATTTTAAGATCTAAAAAGTTAATGGCATTATTAGAAACCAGATTTTTTGTAATTTTTAGAATGGATAGAAAATCAACAGGGAATTGAGATATACTGGTATTATCAGTATCAATTAAAATTATATCATCTATATATCGATATAAATGTATTTTATTATTAATATATTTACGTTCATAATAATATAAATCTGATAATATACTAGATGTACTACCACCTTGTGGTATACCAACTTTTTGAATATATATAATATTATCTTGCATTATAAAATTATTATTAATAATGAAATTGTAGTTAAAGTAATAAAATAATCAGTATCAATGTTCGTTGATAGATCCAAATCATGTTGATATTTTTTAAAAAGTTTATTTATGATATTATGTAAATCTAGTAACTCGATATTATTAAAAAGATCTTTGAAGTCATAAGTAGTTACATCTTTTATAACTTGTAAGATTTTTCATAATATTGACCAGTTCATAACTATTCTTTATACAATGTGTATTATCACTGGTTTTTGTAATTTTATATATTTGATTAAGGATTTTTAATAGTTCAATAGTTTAATAGTTAGCAGCATTATTATAAGTATTGCATCCAATTGTAACTGTTCTAAATTTAACAGGATTCCTATGAAATTTGGGTATAAGGACTAGGTAAGGATATTTAAAATTAGTAGAGTTAATGTCTAATAATTTATAAAAGCCTTTAATTTTACGATTATTTACAATTATATTATCATTAATTTTTTGGAATGTGTTATTAGAAGATATATTAGATTTAAGCAGTTGATAGTAATAGGATTTACATATAATTGCATAATTATTTGGAGATTTGTCAACATAAGTTATTACAAAGTTTTGTTGCAATTTAGTGATTTGCTTGAAAAGATGCTTAGTATTTACATAATCTAGATGTGAAATATTATATTTTAAAGACTTAGTTAATTTATCAATGACTAAAATTTTCCATTGATTGAAATATTCTATAGGTTTGTTATAATATATTGCAATTTTATAAATAAATATATCTATATCATAAGTAAATTGTTTTATTATAGAATTAATGTTTAATTTGGATGGAATTCTATACTTAGTGCCATAACCCATTAATTTTCTTAGTGTTAAATCATCTACAATATTAAGATTACCAGTGATAATGTGTCCATAATCATTATTAATGTATTTTTGTAGAGAGGGGTCATTGCATTTACGTGGTAAAGTACTAGCATCAGAAATATATTTTGAGAACGAATTATAGTTAAAAATCTTTCTTCTTATAGTTATGGGATACTTAAAAGCTTTTGATAATTGAATATTATTTGTAGGAAAATTACAGTTTTTATCATTTATTATAGAATTAATATTGATTTTATTAAATATTTGATTAGAAAAAGTGATTACCATTTGAATATTAGTTTGTAGAATTTTAGGTTTTTTTCGTAAATTTATATTGTAAAGATGAACTCTAGTCATAGTAAGATATATCTGAAAAATGTTTAGAGTAAGTTTTACTCAGAAATATATTTAAATATTGTACTATATGTTTCTTTTTTATTCCAAATATATATTTACGTATTAATAACCAATTGTAATTTTTTAAATAATTATTATGCAGATTATTTATTTGTTTAATTATAGTTTTTTTGGAAGTAATGTTAGTAGATGAACATTTTCCTCATTTGTTTCGTGTAGATTTATGATTTATAAGCTGATTTAAACTAGGATAAATGGGAGAGTAATCAGTAGTGTTATTTATAGAAGAAAATACTTTAACATATTTTTTGAAAACCTCACTATTATGTCCACATGGATAAATTGTATTATAATATTTCATATATGAAGACTCTAAAAAAAGACGCTCTAATTTATTTTTCTGAATTTGTATTATTTCAATAGTAGTATTTTTAATTTTATGTTTATGAAAAGGCTGAATTTCAGCAGTAGACTGTATATTTTTTGCTTTAGTTTTATCAGAATCTGACCGATGTTGATTTATGCGTATATGGAGTGGACCAGACGTTTCACCAATATATTTTAAATTGCAAAAGTTACACTTTATACTATAAATTACATTAAATGCCTTACAAAAAGTAGAAATATGAGGATCCGAAACAATTTGTGACTGAGAAACAGATGGACATGTCTTACATCTGACATCTAAACATTTATGAAAATATAATGGAGGAGGAGGAGCATATACATAGTAACTGGATGACGGTGCACACTGTAAAAAATATCAGTTAATATACACAAACTTTTCCGTAAAAATTACTGAATAGTTTCATTTTTCCGAGAAAAAACAGAAGAATTTCCGCATTTGACATTTTGGAGTCACTAATCCGGTTAAATAACGGAAGTGTTCCGTTATTTTTGTCAATTTTCCGAAAACAGTAGAGTTTAGTGGTGCCATCTACCACGAAAATAAAAACCTTATACTGAGTTGATGTTTTTTAAACAATTTGCTAGACTATTTCTCTATTTCATTCTGTTTTAATAATAAAAACTAACGTATTTTTAAAATATTAAGAAAATAATAATAATAAAAAAATATAAAAAAAACTATTAATTATTTTAAAGTTTGAAATAACTGAAAGGGAAAGTTGATTGTGATTTTAAAATAATGTTTAATTTATTTTTATCATATATATATATATATATATATATATATATATATATATATATATATATATATATATTAAGTGCGTTGGATATTTTGAAAAAAGTGGGAAAAACTTCTTCTTTTAATTTTGATATATATATTATTTAATTTATTTAAATTAAGACGTTCGCACATAAAATTAAAAATATATCGAAATTCTTATAATTTTGGCGATTACATAACTTATAAAAAATCAATAACTGAAATTTATTTTATAACCCATTGTAATTATCTTTATTGAGTTTATCTTAGATCGTCATAAAATAATTTGTTAAAATGCACGTTTTTTTCTTTCTTTTAGTATGTTAGTATTTTTTAAAATAAATAAATAAATATCAATAATATTACAACAGAATTTTAAAACTTTTCCAAAAAAGAAGGAAACAAAACTCTTAATAAATTCTTTCATGCATGTAACATTTTAAAGACTAATTTTTATACATATAAAACTGAAATAAATAAGCTAAATATTCGAAATTATGGAAAGAAATTATGGAAATTAAGAAAGGTAATTTTGGGGATTACATAAGTTATAAAAAATCAATAACTGAATTTTTTTACTTTATAACCCATTGTAATTATCTTTATTGAGTTTACCTTCGATCATCATAAAATAATTTGTTAAAATGCACGTTTCTTTTCTTTCTTTCAGCATGTTAGTATTTTTTTAAATAAATAAATAAATATCAATAATATTACAATAGAATTTTAAAACTTTTCCAAAAAAGAAGGAAACAAAACTCTTAATAAATTCTTTCATGCATGTAATATTTTAAAGACTAATTTATATATATATATATATAAAGCCAAAATTAATAAGCTAAATATTTGAAATTATCCAAAGAAAATCTGTAAAACATTTAGAATTATCCATTCAATAGAAAAATATTATCTCTACAAAAATAAACCTGAGTTCAAAATCTTATCTTTACTTTACGAAATGCATCCGAAATAACTAAAGATGTTTGAAAGGGTCGTTTGACTAATCCTGGTAAAATGGTATTACACTGCAAGCTACGACACAAGAGTTCCCGGGTTCGAACCCCATGGAAGGTATGTAACATTTCTTCACTGTTGTTTAAATCAATTGTATATAATGTGTCCCTGATGTTAACGTATCTTTGAAAAGTAAAGAATAAAAATCACAAAGATGTTAGTTAGTCCTTGAAAAATTCTTTTAACTTTTCAAACAAAAAATTTTTAAAATTAGAAAAAAAAAAAAAAAAAAAAAAAAAAAAAAAAAAAAAACAGAAATCTTTTGGGAAAAAACGGAACTATTTCTGAAATTTACGGAAATTTTTTTCGGTTAAAAAACGGAAATAGTATTGGCGTCTAGATTACCAGTACTATTTCCGTTTTTTAACGGAAAATTTTTTTACAGTGCAGGGGCATCCCTATTATTGCTCCTGTACCGGGCACTACGCCGCAAAGATGCATTGTGTATCTTGCGAGGATCGAGATTTTTACTAAGAACTGCCATAATAAAAATGCATAAATATATTAGAAGAGATTTTACAAATTAAATAAAAAGAAAAATGAATAAAAAATATAATTAAATAATCCAGTATCTTGACTATTATAATTTACTAAAGAATTAGATCTAGAATATTACTATAAAGTGTAAATATATACAATATGTACATAACTAAAAAGCAGTACTCAAACCTCCAAAAAGTTGTAAAACATGACCATAAGAATACCAAACCTCACAACATACACTAATATTCATAAATTCATAGTACTCATCAGTACAAATAATTCAATATCATTATATCTAATGCCATGCACAAGTAAAATAATAACCATACATTATAAATCACAATTATATATGACTTCTCAGAACAATACTCATAAAGTTACTACATTTCTCATAGGCTTAAATGTTCATAATTCTATTGCATTATAATGTTTAAAATTAAAAATAAATAAATAAATAAATAAATAAACAAATAAAAATAAAATTTCAAGATATTGAATATAATACTGAAGATAATGTATATTGATTATAAAATTTAATATACCATATATCAAGATAGTGAATTTAATGTAAAAAATATTGAATATTAAATTTAACATTTAAAATATATATATATTATATTGCATTTTCAGTTTTTACGTGGAAATCTTGCAATAGAAAAGTAATTGTTCTACTAAGAATTTATTGTGTGTGTTCTTTTTTTATTGTTGGCGACTGTTATAACGAAAAATATATTTTTTCCTCCTGTCACTTATCTGTAAGAGCTGGTTTTATCAGAGCCATGTTAAGGCGGTATTCAAAGTTTTTAATTCTCCCTATTTCCATCCCCTTGGGCCGATTTTCTCGATTTGCAATCCCCACCGAGATATTAACCATATCAATACTTTTGGCGAGTTTGAAGACGATCTGCGCATAATTGCGACTTTTTTTGCGTGGACAAAATTTAGTACATGCATACATATAAACTGTTTAGGGGGGGGGGTGGTTTTGGATTCCTGGGATCATTAAAAATTTAGGAAGAAATTTTCAAAAGTCGTACCATGGTAACGACTGCAATAGGTCATATTTCTTACAAAATCTACCGAAAAAAAGAAAAAAAGTATTGAAAAAGAAAGTGGGTAAATAGTAAACATCTATGGCTCTAGAACAGCTCCCTACATAGTAAATATATATGCATCATTACATATACTTTTTAAATTTTAAAATCAGGCAATTTCAGGTTTAAGAACATGTTTTTGGTTTTCCGGTACCTGTAAATTGCGCCGAGGGACGTTGCAAAAAACAGGAAAAAGTTTTTTGGAAAAATGACCTTCCTAAATGAAAGAGTGAACTGCGACATTTTTTCGAATTGATTTGCGGTATCTGGGAGGTAAAAGTTCTTTCTATCTTTCGGAATATGTTTCTGAATTACCGAACGGTTTGATCGATTTCTCTTAAAACAATACCATTAAAAAACACAAATAACATTGAAAGTCACTTTTTCGTTAGCCTGGGATACGTAAATGGATTTGTGTACATGAGCAAGTGATGTCCTTGACTGAGAAGTAAATAGATTACTTTTTGATGAGAGTGAGTCGCAATGTTTAATGAATAACCTTACTACTTATTAAAAATTTTAAAATTCTGATTCTTGGTTGCTTCAGGAGGTACTTTGAGTTATCCTCGCAAAAATTTCCAGCCTCGTCTGTAGATTTTATTAGCCATCGTAGAAAAACACACACAAACATACAAAGACACAGAGTGCATAACTTTTTGTTATTAATATAATTTTTTCTACATATTCTAGACCAACTATAGCGTGCTCCTCTGCTTTTAAAAACAGAACTAAGAAATAATCTAAATAGACACATTTCTGCTTGTAATTTTCTACTGTCTTACATCCATCACTGGAAAAATAATTTCATTAAATGTTTTAAAAATCTTACACATATTAGAAAAACTAAATGACTTCCGCTCCGTTAAAGAATTAAACAAGAAAGAAATAAAAATCGAAAAATATCGGCAATCATTTTTTCCCCTACATACTAATTTATCGTACGATTTATCTAAAAAAAAAGGATCACAAAAAAAAAAAAAAAAAAAAAAAAAAATCCTAACTACTTATTTAAAAAAGCCTATGAAAAAAACTTTTTTTACTATTATTTTATCATTTTTTTTTACCGAGATTCTAAAAGAATTAATTAATTAAGCTATTCAGCTCCCATCCCGTTCAAATAAAAAAAATTGGAGGAAGAGGCTTTAAAATTAATAAATAACCTTGTAAAGAAAAATTTAATCAGTACACTTCTTTTAAAATTAATGGCGGAAGCAGAAGAAAATTAAAATTAAACCTTGCGGCTGCAAAATTTTATTAAATCTTCGGCGCTTGCTTCTTACATACTTTTTTGCTACAGAGTAGCAGTTACGGTTCTGGCAATTTATGATTTGGGAGCAAGGTGAGAAATACTTTGTGATTTTTCCGAAAGATTTTTTTTGTCATCATTATGGAAAGAAAAAAATGATTAAAAAACTTCTAAAAAGAGGTGGTAAAAGAACCATTTTTGTTTCCATTTTTCTCATGCGATCTCATTTTTCATACGAGATTTAAATGAAAAAGTTTTAATAGGTGGAACAAAATTAATTTCGTCAATGATGAAATTATAAATTGTAACTTTTTTAATCATATTTTTTCATGTTTAAAATGTTTTATTAAAAAATAATAATGACAGACCAGGAAATTTTCCCTTAAACCATTTTTTTTTTTCGCATAATCAATTTTTTTTGCTTTATTACATTGTTTTACATTTTCGCAACATGATTATTAAACTTTTTAGATATTATATTTTAGATATATTTTTTTCAAAGAATGTTGTTATATAATATAGATAATTTCAAAGTTTAAAAGAGCAGTCACTTTATTACCAAGGTGTTTATAAATTTTAGACCCTCCCTCCCGCAATAAAAAAGAAATCTTGTTAAAGTTTATTTATTGTACTTAAAATTGTACTGTAACTACAATATCGATTAGCTGATTAATACGTAATATAAAAAGGTCTAAAACTAAATGTGATTGGTCTTTTAACTCTATTTCATGGTAAACTGTCTCATATAGTAATCAGGTGTTCCGATTTAATCGAGATGTCCCGATATTCAGGAAGACCTGACAATTCTAAACTCTGCGTGGAAAGTTTCGATTTTTCATAATTCACAAATTCTTTTAAATTTGTTTTAATATCATAATATTCGTTATACTGCAAAAAAAAAATTCTATAAAGTTAGTAGAAATTTTCTAGAAAACTGGGATGTCTAAAATAACAATAACAGAAACATGTAACAGTGACACGTTTGCACTGTAAATCAAAAAAATCTGTAATGTTACTCAGAAGTTCTTTCTTAGAACGGAGATGCCTAAAACTTTTTCTGTAACCGCAACCTGGATTACAGATAAAATTTCAGTAAGTTTTCTGTAATTTTAGTAGATTCTTTTGTAAAGCTAATAAATTTATGTAACTTTACAAAAACCAGTTTTGTAGATTTAAATCTTTTGTTATACAGTGGTTCACAAAAAGTTTAGTAAGCATACAAATTTCTAATAACTTTTCTTTTGTAGAATTACATCTTTTTTCCTACAGTAGAATTTCCATCGAGTGGAATTTAATATAGTAAAATCTGTGAAGTCAAAACCTGCCTATGGTGGAAAATTTTGTAGTCCTTTCCAAGAAAAAGATTACAAATCCACCTGTCAAGCATCGGAAACCTGTCTCATCAAAAATTTTTGCGGTTAATAGAGGTTCTGATTTTAGAAATATTACTGTACTTTGTTCAACAAACTGTTTTTTTTCGAAATTCCGTTTTACAAGTAAAACTTTCTTTGACCCTTAGAATTTATAAAAGAAATTACTCCGTGAATCGTACCTGCTATCAGGTTATCAAGAAAGCTTGTTGCAATTATCTACAGACGTAAACAGCGACTCACAAAACTGTTAAATATTTATTTTATCATTTTATATAATCACCACTGGTTACAATTATATGCTCCCAATGAGACAGAAGCTTTTAAATGATTTTTTTAGGGTTCCGTACTTTAAATTAAAAACGGAACCATTATCAGATCATTCCTGTGTCTGTCTGTCTATCACATCTATTTTACTCGTAAACTATGGAACGTGGAAAGTTCAAATTGAGGGGGAGTTACAAAGACTATTGACCCACATATTTACAGATCACTATACATTTGCAAATAAGGAAAATGTAGAGGGGATTATTGAGTTACTTGGAAAAAAAAATATTTTCTTTCTATAACATGTGGGGTATCGTGTGAAAGCTTCGTTGCGCTGAACTCAAATATGCAATAGAGGTAATAGATGTTAATTAAAATTTTGCAGGAAAACTATATAGCGTTTCCCGGTTACTCTAGATTAAAAATTTTTTTAAAAAAGCGCATTTTTTTTTTTTTTTTACACGCAAATTTCGATTCGCGGATATTCAGCAAAGATACTTTCTTTGTTTCTGACTAATGACCAAGCCCCTACCTGTCGAGTTACCTCAGCTTTAACGGGTTAGATATCTGGTATCGGGGCGAGTGACCGTCTAATCGCCGCGTAGCGGCAATAAGCCCGATAACTTCGCTTCTCACATTATCAGATCTGCAGTCGTTGCTTCTCATTTTAGCATTCTTTGTTTTGTCGGTTGCTTAGCGTCACATCCTGTTGTTTGTACTGAAAACGGCTACTCAAGTTGGTCTCGTAATTTAGAGCCTTGATCAGATGACGAGACCTTCACCTGGCAAGGCACCTCCAGAGGTATAATTCACAGTTAACTTGGAGGACTTTGCACCCACGACGGATTTTACATGCACGAGGCGGCATTAGCGTACACGACCAGCAAAAATACTAAAAAACGATGGAGCTACTTATCGTAACAAAAATATAAAAGTATTTTTGATAACGATTTTCGAATAAAATCGTCGGTAATTAGTGGATATATTAAACTTTATATACACAGACTATTTAGAGATACATGATAATAGGGGCGGCGTATGCATATAATAGTGTGTATATAATACTGTATGTACCATCGGCTGATAAAGCCTATATAAAATCTTATAAAGATAAATTTATTTAATGCAATACCTAATAACAGCATAAAAGTAATAAACATCGAATTGTTAAAAACAGTCTAATTTAATTAGAATTCCTCGCATAAATACTATGGGATTCGCATCGAATTTGCATTGAGTGAATCTCTCAATACGCCTTCCGTTTCTTTAAAAGTTAATTAAAAACTAGATATGGCAATGACGAAGGCGGCGTTCGAACTTTGCAATCTTCTTTCGAAGTGCGCTTAACACAATATCTAGTTTAAACTTGAACAAAGGTTTTGTGCTAGGTACACTGTAAAAAGAAAATATTATTGCTATGCTTAATTAAATTTTATGAATTGCAAATGAAGTTTAAATATGCACTATTTTTATTCTCAATACCGAATCAACCCATTAATGTCTAACTTTTTATACTTCTTTTAATTCTTGACAGCTGTTCTTTTCCATGATGTAATTTTGAGTTAGTAAATCGCTCAGAATTTGACATTAGATAATGAGAAAATTTCCGTACTTAAATACTGGTATTAAAATTTAAAAGCTTAGTTCAGTTGTAGGTGATATGTAACTAGATGGCTAGGTGATAACAGGTTAAGTTCTTTATAAATAGATAAAGATTAAAAAAAAAAGAGTTATACAGAATAGCAGTATTTGGTATTATTTAAGCTTCTTATCACTTTGAATTTTTATGTCAAGTAGGACTAAACATGTTATATTTCTTGTTTTGTTACCGTTGTTACAATTTTTTTTATTTTTATTGTGTATTTTTTATTTTTGAAGAATGTATATAACACCAAGTGAAAAGTAAAAATGTTCATAAAAGTGTTTTAATTAAGATTGTCCCTTTTAATCAAGTACAATACCCTTATCATCTCCTAAAATGGGATTAAAAGGGACATTTCATATATTTTAGAGTCATTATTTTATAAGCTTATAAAGACAATGTTCCTTTCATTCTAAATCTTCCTTACATTCATCGTTTCAAATAATTCTGAGGAGAGAGAGAGAGAGAGAGAGAGAAAACAGATATATAAGCATTAAAAATTTCAATTCCCTAATTTTATTATATTTTATTAAAAGTCTACTTAAGCATGTAAAAATATATTATGAGAAAAATCGAATTTTTATTTCCTCACATTTTGCATGACATTGTGTGCTTTAGAACTCAAAGCTGTGTGTTATGGATTTATATGTTTGTGGATACATCATCATCATTATCTTTTTTAGCACAAGCATAAAAGAAATTGCTTCTTATATATAGAAAAGCCGATTTTCAGGATCAGAGATTCATAATTAGGCAAACGTACTTTAAATAATGCATTTTATATGTTAAGAGGAAGTATAACTCAGTTTTTTGTTTCTGGTTGATGCTGTTATTAAAAAATTTCCTTGTAAGGAGTTTTAAATATATATCGCCCCTTTAAAAATTAATAGATCTTCAGTCAATTATGAAAAAAAATTGAAATATAGAAAATTTTCCTTTTTACGTTCATATAATTTGCACGTACATTTTTTCACACGTTTATTTATTCCACAAGATTCTATTTTTTAGCAATTAAGATTTTATTTATCTGATACCTACGAAAGCGTAAAAATGAAATTCTGCTGTACACTATGTATAGTTGATTAATTTATAGTTTTGTGTAATTACGATTATGGAAGACCAAATTGCTTTTAAGCTAAAGGTTTACTAGAAATAGGTTCACCACGCAAACAAAAGCAAAAATAAATACAATATATCTTTCCTTTTCTTCTACTTTTTTTAAACTAATTATTTTCCAGTATTAGTTTTTTTTCTAACCTGATTATCCTTACCTAACTTTTACGACATCCAAAGTGGCTGTTTATTTCCTCAGTTTTGACCCGCTGAGTATTTTAAATAGGAAACTGCCTTTTGTTCCCTCCATTTAATTCTGAATTTTGAGGATAAGCGGAAATTCAGGCGCCATCCCTGTTTCCGGATATGGTGCTCGCCAGACTTGTCACTCCAACGTGATTTTCATCGCTCTGTTTTCTCAATTACCCATTTGAGATGCTTATACTAAGATATTACGGATGTGCAGTGGAAAGTCGTTCCATTTATATCACATTTCTCTTATATTGTTTAAATCCCGTTTAAAACTTCCCAATTTTTTTATTGAAGTAGGATGTCATGGAAATAGGTTTTCAGAAAATATATACAGTAAAATTCTTAGTTGTCCAAAATCCAGTCATCCGGATAATCCAAATAAAAATATATGTAAAAAAAAGAAAAAAAAAGACGAAAAAAAAAAAAAAACCCGAAAGAGAAGAGAGGGGAAAAATCAAGAAAAAAATAAATAAAAGCAAAAGAAAGAAAAAAAGAAAAAGAAATACTTATTAAAATTCGAACTGTATGCAATTATATATATATATATATATATATATATATATATATATATATATATATATATATATATATATATATATATATATATATATATATATATATATATATACACTATATTGCCATTGATTATGGGACACTTGCGATTTTAGACATTTTACTAAATATCTAGAAAAATACATGAGGAATCATCTCGAAACTCTTAGTGTATAAATATAATAGTATAAGTCATACATCTCCGTGAAGATTTTTTCCCGAAACTCCAAAGGAGGCCGTCAACAAATTAAAAAAGAATGAATATCTTTTGAATAACCCTGTCAAAACTAATGTAGCAAAAGAGCTCAAACTCTAGATTGTAATTGAATGCCTTATTGTAATAAGCCTTGTTCATTTTCATGCAAATAGCATGCATACTCGCAAAGTAATTAAGGTTTTTATAAAAATGATCCCAAATTTTTCCAAGTTTTTTCCTTATAATTTTCAGAGTTCTTAATATAAAATATTATTTTTTTCAGAAAATATGACAAACAACATTGCACACAGTACCCTGTAATCAGAATTAAAAAATAATGAAAGTTGTATAAAAAATGAGTTGGTTTACTAAATAATTTTTTACTGCGCATGCGTCAACGATATCAAAATTTCATTTGCATATTATGTTAGCTAAATGTATAGAGCAACTTTTATGAAAGTCACAAAATCATAACTTGAAAATTCGGACAATAATCGTCAATTGAATAAGTCGAAAATCCGTTATTCTCAAAATGAAGCAAAAACAAGAGGGGTTGTATCCATATATTCATTGATTAGTGTCAATATAGAATACACAATATGGGAT
This sequence comes from Maratus speculifer, assembly GCA_964019185.1. Classification (NCBI taxonomy): domain Eukaryota; kingdom Metazoa; phylum Arthropoda; class Arachnida; order Araneae; family Salticidae; genus Maratus; species Maratus speculifer. The sequence continues at coordinate 284,435,828 of OZ025289.1, forward strand.
GTACTACTGCATTTGGATAAAATCCCTCATTTTTTTGCTTCATTTTGTAAACAACGGATTTTGTCCTTTTTCTATAGACGATTACTTTCAGAATTTTCAAGCTATGATTTTGAGACTTTTACAAAAGTTGCTCTATACATTTAGCTAACATAATATGCAAATGAAATTTTGATATCTTTGACGCATGCGCAGTAAAAAATTATATAGTAAACCTACTCATTTTTCATACAATTTTTATTATTTTTTAATTCTCATTACAGGGTACTGTGTGCAATGTTGTTTGTCATATTTTCTGAAAAAAATATTATTTTATATTAAGAACTCTGAAAATTATAATGGAAAAACTTGGAAAAATTTGGGACCATTTTTATAAAAACCTTAATTACTCTGCGAGTGTGCATGCTATTTGCATAAAAATAAACACAGTGTATTACAATAAGGCATTCAATCACAATCTAGAGTTTGATCGCTTTTGCTACATTAGTTTTGACAGGGTTGTTCAAAAGATATTCATTCTTTTTTAATTTGTTGACGGTCCCCTATGGAGTTTTGGTAAAAAATCTTCACGGAGATGTATGATGTATACTATTATATTTATACACTAAGAGTTTCGAGATGATTCCTCATGTATTTTTCTAGATATTTAGTAAAATGTCTAAAATCGCAAGTGTCCCATAATCAATGGCAATATAGTGTATATATATATATATATATATATATATATATATATATACAATTTCTTTGAAATTCCTACTAGAGTTATTATACCAATGTTCAAATTTAAGATTAAAAGGAATTTTCAGACCCTCTATTTGGAAAATTATAACTGTTTACTTAATTGATTTCAAAGATGCTGCATTTCTGTGTTCTCTTACTGTAAAAAAAAAAATCCAATAAATATTTATATATATTATTGGCAGTGATAGATTTTTGTTTATTCGCTACTTTGTTATATAAAAGAATACATTTTTTTGCGACATGATATAATTTAAAAATGAAACATGTATGCAAATATGAAACAATTATATTTAAAAACATGAAACTGCATCATCTTCCTATAATTGCGTCAAAATCTGTTTAATTTACAGAAAATACATAACTGTATTTTTTCATCAAAGCAGTTCTTTTATGAAAAAAATACTGAATATTTCTGTAAAAATAATGAAATTCAGTTTCTTACAGAGAAAAACTAGGTTTTTATTTATAAGAATGTTTATCGTAAAAAATGCAATTCTCTTCCGTAAAAATTACAGATTTTTATTTATTTATTTTATTAAATCGATCAACACTTATTAAAATGAAAATTTGGAGCAATTTATTATTCTCCGTTTCTAACATACTCCTTTCGTTTAAGAAATATTTTAGACAAATGAATATGAAAATATTTTCTAAAATATTTTACTTATCAGCATTAATCTTGATAATACCACCAACCGGTCTATTAACCCTTTCCGGCACGGGCAAAATCTGTACTAAAATGAGAAATTATCGACTGACACCGGAATTCACAAACGAATTTTTAAAATATTTTGAATTCCTTAATTTAAGCTTTTATTGTAAAAGCAAAATTTTACTAAAATTTTACTGGTGCCGTTTGCAAGTTTGGAATTAAAATTAAGTGTCCCAGACCGGGCACAGTGTGTCGGAAAGGGTTAAAAATGTTGATTTGTTTATTATAAAAAAAAATCAACATTTTTAAATGGTATTGTTTTCATTTCCAGCTTGTATAACCTTTGTTTAATGACAATAATGAATTTTCTTACATAATTTTACACGTGAAAATTATTCTTTGTTATTTATGGAGATGTTTCAAAAGATTTTTGGAAATTTTCTTGAAAAGTTTTTTTGATAAATAATTAACAAGTTATAATACAAATAAGACGTACAAGATATAATTAATTCATTTTATTGTGGTCAAAGGGCCGTGGTAGCCTAGTGTTCATAGCACCGGACTTCAGACTGAAAGGTCCCAGGCTCGGTGCTCGACATCACCAAAGACCCACCGAGTGTATGAATTGCACACGCTCGTTAAATAAAGGGGTTCTGAATGTCTTATAATCGGTTGTAGCAGTTACCATGGGTATTGATCTTTGGAGATATTGTGGGTGAGCCTCAACTCCTACTGATAACATAGAAAAATATCTCATTAAATGAAATTTAAACTTCTGAAAAACAGCTTTAAAAGTAGTTGAGAAGAGGGGCTGGTCGGGGTTTTAAGCTTATGTCGGTACGACGATGTTTAATTCGACACCCCTGGTGGGTTAGTGACATTAAAATTTCAATAGTTAAACTTTGATAATGTTAGCCTAGCAATACAGGAAATAACCAGCATGAAATGTTTATAATGTGTTATATGACCTTGAAAGTAACTTGTCATTTCATTAAATCAAGTAAGTATATTTTCTTAATGATAAATCAGTCACTAAATTCATTATCAATCTGTAAAAATTCATGCAAAGTGATTTTCTAAATAATGAAACATGGATTTAAAAACACCAACTTTTATTAAATAGACAAAAATGGCATAACGTAACTTGAAAAACCAACTTGAAATAAACTGACTATTTGTCAGTAAAAATAATGAAATAAACAATAAACATATTTTATACTCATCCTTCAGAGATTGGTTCTTTCTCCTTTCCCTTGCCTTTAACGTAGTGTCTTTGAAAAATTCCGGCTTAACTTTCATAAAAGAATGCTAAAAAAACATTGAAGACTTCTAATAGCCATTTCGGTAAAGAATAATTCACTTCATATTCCAAAGCCAAGCACCGATACCGCAGAACGAAGCAGAACGTATCGACATTTAAAACCGCCGGTATTTATTTTTCCAGCTGGTCTTAAAAGCATTGCCAGATATAGTATTGAAATTCAAACGAAAAACCAAAAAACTCAAGAACCGATCTCTGATTGGCTGAAAAAGAAATACGCTGATAAACTTTACAGTTTGTGAAATTCACCGTCACTTACGAAAACTTACTCTCCGCGCAGGGAGATTGCGTTGCGTTTTGCGTCAGCGTAACTGACGATTACCTGAAGTGACTCCATGCGACAACCAATCATGCATGCGGTCAAGTTGGCCCTAGAAAAACGTAAACATATACGATGTAGCTGGAATTTAATAGCTTAAATGAAAATAGATAAACGTAAGTGAAAAGAAATAAATAGGTTACTTTTAAAATAAGATAAACTTACGTTTTAAAAGGGGGGGTGGGAGAAAACTTAATTAAATATGAAACTTTTTTTTTTCCTTTCGGAACATTGGCAAAAAGTGGGGAAACCACGTTAAACTTTACCCACAGAATGCCCCCTTTTCCCCAGCTGGTTGCCACATGGAGCTATTGAGTTAAATTTTTCAAATCACTTAGAATATACATATATATACTTTGAATTAACATTTGTAACATTAAACATAAATACAAGTACAGAAAATTTACTTTGAAAATATATATATGATGCAAAAGAAAAATATATGATGCAGATACACTTAATTGTAGAAAATGGCTGGATTAGCTCACAGTCCAACTTGACTTAAAGAATTTGATTTCAAAGTGTTCATGAAATGTTCGAATAAAGTTCATTGATTCTAAAAAACAGGACTACGACGTATGGCATAGTTCCAAAGATATCCTAAGGAGATAGATGAAAGTTGTTTTTTTTTTTTTTTTTTTTTTTTTTTTTTAACACTTATTACTTCTACTGCATCAATATTTGTCGAAATTTCAGAAACTGATCTTTGCTCAGTTCTTTAGTAAGCAAGTCGGCTAAATTTTCTTTTGAAGACACGTGTTTAATGTCAAAGACACCGTTTTGATAAAGGTCTCTCACAAACTTGTACTTTAAATCAATATGACGAGTTCGGACATTGTCCGTCGTTGTCTTTGTAAAAGAGATGGCTGCTGTATTATCGCACAACATGATAGGTCGCTGTATTGAGCCTGGTTAAAATAGTTGAGGAAAGAATTTCGATATTTCGTGGATAGTATCAGATAGTAACTTTATTTCTTTTGCAGCTTCGCTAGCTGATATAAACTCGGCCTCCATTGGAGAGAGAGCCGTGCAGGTCTGCTTGGCGACACGCCATTGTATGGGATTGTCGTTTAAGAGGATTATGTGACTTGACCAGGATTTACGATCATCTAGATCGTTTGCCCAAGATGCATCGACGTAGGTTACAATTTGTAAAGGTGGTTCCGATGATTGGAACTTCAGTCCCAGGTTAGCTGTGTTGGCCAGGTAGAGCAGTATTCGATATAACGTCCGATAGTGCTGGTGCGATGGCTTTTCTGTATATTGCGAGATTGAAGATACGTACCATGCTATATCGGGTCGACATCTGTGGCTTATGTATTGCAAGCAACCCAGCAAACTTCGGAATGGAAGGTTTTCGGGCAGTTCTTCACCCTCTTGAGCTGAAACTGGGATAAAGCCAGGAGAAGCTGGTAATGTTATCCTAGAAAGACATTGAACATTAAACTGTTGCATACACTTTTTAATATTTTGAGAGCAGGTTATATTTTTAAACTTATTATCTTCTTTGTTGAACTGTATTCCTAGTAATGTGTGAATGGCTCCCAAATTTTTAACTTCATAAATATTTTCTATTACACCAATAACTTCCCGTAAAGCATCCTCATCTTTTGCAAAAATGGGGAGGTCGTCAACATAGACGAAAACTATTGCAATATTCTTATATACGTAGACGCAATTTACCCCAGGTACTTCAGAAAAAATATTTGCGATGAGTTTTGTATGGAGGTCGTGGAACCAACACCTTCCTGCCTGGTGCAGGCCATAAATTGCTTTATTAAGTTTAAGAACGTAAGTTTCCTGACCTGGTATTACGTATCCACATGGTTGTCGAATATACGTTTCCTTATCGATGTTTCCATACAAGTAGGCACACTTTACGTCAAGTAGGCAGTTTTTCCATTTGAATATCATTGAGAATAAAACAATAAAAAGACGTATCAAAGAAAAGTTGACTACTGGAGAAAAAGTTTCATTGTAGTCTAATCCCTCTCGTTGGTTGTTTCCAAGCGCAACCAATCTGGCTTTGTAAGTTTGAACTTCCCCAGATGCATCTCGTTTTACCGTGTAAACCCATCTCGTACCGATGACTTTCTTAGTGGGGTCGAATGGTACTGGAGTCCAGACTTACCTTGCTAACATGGTTGAGATTTCTTTATTCATGGCATCTTTCCACTGTTCCGCTTGTGGGAGAGTCGCAGCATGTTTTGCAGACTTTGGAATGACAATTTCTGTTAAGTTAGCTTCATGAATTTTAGAAAAGGTAATGGGTCCTTGATAATCATTACTTGTTGAAAAATTGGCTATGTCAGAGTCATATGAAAGATTGTTTTGCTTACAGTATTCATCAAGGTCTTTAGCACTTCGTAAATTTTCACCAGTGGGTGCAATTATATAAATGTCATGCCTACCTGCTGACGCCCTCTTTCTTCTTGTAGTGACGATTCTTGTGAAAATGAGTTTACTATCCTCCTCTTCATTGCCATCGCCAGTAGTGTCATATTCAATCTTTTTAACAAAATCATACTCATCTTCTGAACTTTCTTTATCTGAAGAGTTTTCGTGTGATTTACCGGCACTTAGTTCCTTGTTTTCATCATCTGGCTTCTTTTCTTTTGTTATTTCTGCTAATGTTGGAATGCTAGAAGTAGAAGGTTCTTCGGGATGTACGTCAGGCAAAACATGACTAGAGGATGAACCCACAGTAAACGGTTCTTCAAAATCGTGAATACTGTTATGAGACAATTGTGGTTGTTGCTTTGGATTTCCTAATTAAGCTTAATCAAATGTGACGTGTTTTGATTCAATAATTCGGTTTTCACGAGGAAACCAGAAACTATAACCGGCTGTGCCGAGTCCATATCCAATAAACACACCACGTTTAGCCCTGGGCTGTAACTTGTTACGTTGTTGCTTTGGCTGGTGGGCATATTCTACACAGCCATAACGGCGAAAATGGCGAACTGATGGCTTTTGTCCATACCACCTTGAGAACGGGATTGCATTAATTCCTGTATGTAGGATTCTATTACGAATATAGTTCACTGCCATTACGGCTTCAACCCAGAGTTTGGGAGGGAGGTTGGCTGCTTGACTAAAGGTGCGAACCCCTTCAAAAAGTACTCTATTGTAACGCTCAGCAACCCCATTTTGCTGGGGCTGTATGCCGAAGTTGTTTCGTGTTTAATTCCTAATTTGGCGACTAAATCATTTATTTGCTTATTGCAGAATTCGAGGCCGTTGTCGGTACGAATGACCTTGACTTTTCGTTCGAATTGTCTCTCAATAAACTTTATAAAATTATTTACTTTCGAAGGAACCTCATCTTTCGTTCGCAGGGGATAACAAAAAGCTCGGCGACTGTAGTCGTCAATGAAGGTCAGAAGATACCTATCTCCGTTTCTATAGCCTACTGGCGCAGGACCCCAGATGTCAGAATGAATGAGGTCTAAAATTGCTTTAGAACGAATATGTGAAAGCCTTGGATGAGTAGCTCTGGTGCTCTTACTTAGTATGCATGGCTCACATTTTTGTTCGGAACCTTGAAGTTTATCGCAACCCTCAATAAGTTTATTATTGACCATCTGCTTAATGATTTTAATGTTACTATGGCCGAGTCTCTCGTGCCACAGCATGATGTTATTTCTATCTGCTGCATAAGCTTGATTAAAGTTAAGTCGGTTATGAATAGGTAATCTGCTACTATTATAAGTTTGCGTTTACAATTTTGTCAGAAACTTCATTACATCCCGAGTTAACTATTTTGGAATTAGGTTCAACTTTTGGTTTATCTTCCTGGACTGAATTAGATTTTGAACTTAAACTTGATTTAGATTTCAATTCTGGACTGGACGAAGTTTTAACTTTACTCGCATATGAAATATGATTTTGACTTGGTGGAGTTGGAATATTAGAAACTTTATTTTCCGATTTAGCTTGGGTTGAAGAATTTGACCGGAATTTTACTTTAGTTTCTTTCTCCGCTTCCCCACTATCTGATTTAACTTGAGTTAACTTTTCATGTTGGAGTTCCGTTCCTCTGGATTTTGTTTTAGAGCTTTAAGAACATAAAAGTTATTTTTACGTTGAGCGGTGTATAAATATTTCCACTTACTGTCATAAATTTTGAAACCGTTATCGAGTTTGGCATGTAAACCAGCCTTGTCCATTTTACTCATACTTATGAGGTTTCGGTGTATATTTGGCACATACATGACGTCAGTAAGTTCAAGAGTATGAATTTTATCTTTATCTTTAATTTGAAAAGAAACTCTTCCTACACCTCTCACTAGATGGGGAGTGGTTCCCATACGGACAATAGCTCCGGGAGGGGGTAACTTAAGAGAAACAAAAAAGTTTTTATTTTGGCAAACATGTGCCGTACTTGCAGAGTCAAGTGTCCATTCCCAACATGGGGGTAACAGTTCTGAAGAATGACAATCATTTGTTTCTAATTCAGTAAAAAATGTGTTATTAGGCTTGTCACTTTTAGATTTTAAACTTAAATTTTTATTTCTACAAAATTCTGATTTATGACCTCGTTTACCACAGTATTTACAACGTGTAATACTTTTAACTTCTTCATTTTTATCAATACTGCTTACACTTTGAAATGTTTCCAAGGATTCATTTTTACGCTTTTCACGACTTTCCCGAGCTGATACTTCGCTTAAAAGTTCTTCTTTAATATTTTTATAAGTAAATTTATCATCCGGTAACTTTTTAAATTCACGTACTAAGTACTGATACTGATCTGGGAGATGACCTATTAGCCTGTAGCATTTATCTAAATCCGATATTGTAACCCCGGCATTAGTTGCCCGCTTATAAGATTCCTCAAATCTACATAGAAAACCTGATATATCCTCGTCTGAGTGCATATGAATATCGTAGAAATCATTACAACTATTTATTTTGGAAGTTATCCCTGTAACTTCATAATGCTCTTTTAAAGTGTCCCATATTTCTGAAGGATCACTTAATCTTGCGACTAAAGGACTAATGTCACTAGAAATGTAAGTTTTAAGTATACCGAAAGCACGAAGTTTCCATTGATCACATCGAAGTTTTTCAATAGGGGTAAGTTTACTTTCCTCTGGCCATTGGGTTTTATTTAACCAAAGAGTAAGACCCTCTGTATCTAAAACTTTTTGTATTTCTAAAGACCAGGCTTGATAATTATCTCGAGTTAAAATTGCATTATCATTAAAAGAAGCCATTTCTTTTCACTATCCCTTCTTACTATATAAAATTTTTAAACTTCAAATTTTCATTAAATATATACTTCAAACTAGTAATAAAACAACAACAATACAATAATATTAACTTTGAACTTCATTGCTATAAGTGTTCCACTTTCATAAATACATTTAAACTTAATCCAAAATATTTCCTGCATACTAGGTAGCTGTAGATCTTAACCACGCTACTTGGCTACCAATCTGTGGGTGCGCCTCAACTCCTACTGATAACTTAGAAAAATAACTCATTAAATGAAATTTAAACTTCTGAAAAACAGCTTTAAAAGTAGTTGAGAAGAGGGGCTGGTCGGGGTTTTAAGCTTATGTCGGTACGACGATGTTTAATTCGACACCCCTGGTGGGTTAGTGACATTAAAATTTCAATAGTTAAACTTTGATAATGTTAGCCTAGCAATACAGGAAATAACCAGCATGAAATGTTTATAATGTATTATATGACCTTGAAAGTAACTTGTCATTTCATTCAATCAAGTAAGTATATTTTCTTAATGATAAATCAGTCACTAAATTCATTATCAATCTGTAAAAATTCATGCAAAGTGATTTTCTAAATAATGAAACATGGATTTAAAAACACCAACTTTTATTAAATAGACAAAAATGGCATAACGTAACTTGAAAAACCAACTTGAAATAAACTGACTATTTGTCAGTAAAAATAATGAAATAAACAATAAACATATTTTATACTCATCCTTCAGAGATTGGTTCTTTCTCCTTTCCCTTGCCTTTAACGTAGTGTCTTTGAAAAATTCCGGCTTAACTTTCATAAAAGAATGCTAAAAAAAACATTGAAGACTTCTAATAGCCATTTCGGTAAAGAATAATTCACTTCATATTCCAAAGCCAAGCACCGATACCGCAGAACGAAGCAGAACGTATCGCCATTTAAAACCGCCGGTATTTATTTTTCCAGCTGGTCTTAAAAGCATTGCCAGATATAGTATTGAAATTCAAACGAAAAACCAAAAAACTCAAGAACTGATCTCTGATTGGCTGAAAAAGAAATACGCTGATAAACTTCACAGTTTGTGAAGTTCACCGTCACTTACGAAAACTTACTCTCCGCGCAGGGAGATTGCGTTGCGTTTTGCGTCAGCGTAACTGACGATTACCTGAAGTGACTCCATGCGACAACCAATCATGCATGCGGTCAAGTTGGCCCTAGAAAAACGTAAACATATACGATGTAGCTGGAATTTAATAGCTTAAATGAAAATAGATAAACGTAAGTGAAAAGAAATAAATAGGTTACTTTTAAAATAAGATAAACTTACGTTTTAAAAGGGGGGGGGGGGAGAAAACTTAATTAAATATGAAACTTTTTTTTTCTTTCGGAACATTGGCAAAAAGTGGGGAAACCACGTTAAACTTTACCCACAGATATCTTCCCTCCCCTTCAGAGACACATAGAAATTAAAGAGCTGACGATGTTTGGTGCTGCCATCTGTTAGGGCTTTGCCGAACATCCTTTGCTGCAGAAGTCTGATTTCCAACACCCTGGGTGCTGTCCCATGAAAGCTGCAGCACTCCTCTTGCCCTTCGAGCATACGTCAACCACAACAGCAGCAATCTGGTTGTCAAGTAAGTCTATGCATAGGAACCGACTGATATTGACTGGCGCAAAAGATAATTGCAAGCATATGTAGTGTGATTTCTGCCGCTGCATTTGTTATTAGTTGTTTTAGTTGTTCAATAGTGTGGATCGTCACTGCATGCATCTTTGACTTCATGAACTCCCGGACAAAAAGTCTAGGAATTTCTCGATGAACAATTCCCCGACAAGTGGACATGTCGTGGTTCACGCAGATTGTGGTCGTCGCGCTCTCTAAACTTTTTTGTATGAAGGTTCATGAAGTCGAAAGTGCACGGAGTGAATATTCACAGATTTGAACATCTAAAACAACGAATAACTGATCCAGCAGCACAAATAACACCACATAGACTTGCAAATGTCTTTCGCTCCATCAAAGAAAGGTGGAGCCTATGTTTAGACTTACAGGACAACCACACAGAAATGCATTAATTATACCTTGTATTTTTTATTTGTACTAACAAGTTTTTTATTAACAACTCCTTTCAGAAAAATGCCAAGAAATTTTTGAAACACTGTACTTTTAACGCGGGAATCAGAGAAAAATTCTATAATCTGTATGTTCTTAGATAGCCAATTAAAAGCGGAACAGGCTTCACAGTTTTAAAACTGTTATAAAAACCTTCTGAGCCTCTAGCAAAACCCCTCCCCAGAGTCCACAAGCACGGGCAGAACCAAAAAGTAAATGCTAAATTGAAGGGTTTTCTCCAAAAAGGAGGTATAGCTGTATTTTTGAGGAGTAAGTTAAAAATACTCTTTTGGGTAAGTTAAAAAAAAAAAAAAAACTTTTTGTTAAATTTTAAAGTAATTTTTCGACTCATGCATTACTTCATACATTTATAAACGTTTGTCGCCAATAATATTCAAATATACCTCTTCTAAATGTCTTTAAAAAAAAAGACAAGAATATGGACATTTAAAAAATGTCAAGATGAAGCTAGCTCCTTTTTCCAGCAAACACTTCAATTGATACTCCAAAAAAAAAAAATAGTAACTTCGTCATTCTCTTAACCCTTTCCGGCATAGGCAAAATCTGCAATAAATTGAGAAATTATCGACTGACACCGGAATTCACATACGAATTTTTTAGATATTTTGAAATCCTTAATTCAAGCTTTTACTGCAAAAGCAAAATTTTAGTAAAAATTTACTGGTGCCATTTGCAAGTTTGGAATTAAAGTTAGGTATCCCAGACCGGGCACAGTGTGCCGGAAAGGGTTAAGGACTACACGTCCCAGGCCATATTATTTCTGGACAGGAGGCCATAAAATAAATTACGCATAGACATACAAATTATCGTATCGAAATTAGTGGTTTCCAGAGCATGATTTACGCGAGGCACTTGACGACACCAGTCATCACTACTGCATAAAGAAAGCGCTTTTGATCATGTACTGCCATGTGATTTCTCATCGTCTAGGAATACTTTATCTCTCCTGAAACTTTGTAACGCTGTGCTGAAACACCCTGCATTCAGACGACCCTCAAACCCATATTCAAACATAACATTTGACTGTAAGCCTAATTACCTGTCGGTTGACACCGGTATAATTTTATACAATGATTTTCAGAAGAATTGGCAGGTGGAAAGATTTTTTTTTCGACTACTGTACATTTACAACAATTTTTATAAAAGCAAAATAACTATTAAATGTCGTCCAATTTGGTAACATGGTTTCAGGTTGTTCATGTCACTGCAGATGAGTCCTTTCGTTAAATAAAGAGCAGGTTGAAGGGAGCATTTCTGTATGTAATTCGCCTTTTTTATAGTCCGGGAGCCGACCGTCGATTTTCCTATGTATCGAGTACAAGGACCGGACACACATAAAAATGTTGGTTTCAATGTGCACATTAAGAATATCACTGGCTGCCAGGTCATATCCTGCCTGAATCCAAGGCAGCCACACTTTTATGACGTCAATTTTGAATGTTTACCTATGTATCGAGTACAAGGACCAGACATAGATCAAAATGTAGATCTCAATGTGCAAATTAAGAATATCACTGGCTGACGCATACATCAAAATGTAGATTTCAATGTGCACATTAAGAATATCACTCGCTGGCAGGTCCTATCCTGCCGGAACCCGGTGGCAGCCGCACTTCTATGACGTCAATTTTGAGTGTTTGCCTATGGATCGAGTACAAGGACCGGACATACATCAAAATGTAGGTCTCAATGTGCACATTACAAATATCACTAGCTGCCAGGTCCAACCATGTAGGAACCTGGTAGCAGCCGCATATTTATGACGTCAATGTTGAGTGTTTGCCTATGTATCGAGTACAAGGACCGGACATACATCAAAATATAGGTCTCAATGTGCACATTAAGAATATCACTGGCTGCCAGGTCCTATCTTGCCGGAACCCGGTGGCAGCCGCACTTTTATGACGTCAATTTTGTATGTTTGCCTATGTATCGAGTACAAGGACCGGGCATACATCAAAATGTAGGTCTCAATGTGCTCATTAAGAATATCACTGGTTGCCAGGTCCTATCCTGCCGGAACCCGGTGGCAGCCGCACTTTTATGACGTCAATTTTGAGTGTTTGCCTATGTATCGAGGACAAGGACGGGCATACATCAAAATGTAGGTCTCAATGTGCACATTAAGAATATCACTGGCTGCCAGGTCCTATCTTGCCGGAACCCGGTGGCAGCCGCACATTTATGACGTCAATTTTGAGTGTCTACCTATGTATCGAATTCAAGGTCCGGACATACATCAAAATGTAGGTTTGAAAATGCATATTAATAATATAAGGGTCTACTTTGTCCAATTTTACAGGAATCAGGTGGCAGCAACACTTTTGTGGCATCAATTTTGAATGTCTACCGATGCACAGTGGGGCAAAATCCCGAAAAGCTGGCCAAAATATGAAAATGTTATTCAAATTGTACGAAAATTCGTATACAAGTGTTTTTGAGGATGCTAAGTAAAACTACAAAATTTAAATTTAAAAAAATGGTGGATACAATATGGCGGAACAAAAATTAAAATGTCTCGAAAATTATTCAATTTGTATAAAATTTCTTAAACTTTTCAGGATGCTAATTAGGATTCAAAAGTTAAACTTTAAAAATAAATAAATAAATAAAATGACAAATTAAAAGTAAAAACAATTAGATTTAAATAATATTTAAAATTTCGAGGCTAAACTTAAAAAGAAATTTTGAAGGAACCAAGACATATTTAATCGAAATTTATTAATGGAAAGTAAAATATTAGACTGTTTAATTTTTATATTATTAAAATAAAAATAGAAATATATTACAGAGATTCACCTTTAGAATCAACTGTAATATAATAAAAAGATTCTTCAGAGGTCAAGGTGTCGAAATAGTTAGCAGAACTTGTTGGCGGTATTAGAAGATCCTGTGACTCTTAGGATTAATGATTTTAATTTGTTTTGCGATAACTTACCTAAACTGGAAATGAAAGAATCTGATGACATTAAAAGGCGTAAAAATATCTTTTTTTTTTTCTTTTGGCGCTACTGCATGTTTGTCATAAATCTTCTCGATGCCTTTTCATCAGTTTGTTGCATGATTCTTAAGTATCTTATGGCATTTGACAAATACGCAGTAATGAAGATAATGTTATTTCTCATTAATAAGTAGTTTGTGTTCTGAAGTAGGCATACAGAATTAGGAATGTAGTTCAAATCTACAAGCTGTTTGTAAAGAAAATTCTTTGAAATATATAAAATAAATGACATGGCAACAAGAAATTACTTATGACATAGAATCGTTTATCAAATCTTCGTATACGCTTGTTATAGAAGCACAAGTCGTTGAGTTTCAAAGAATGGTTGAATTATATTGCCATCATTTGTACTTCCAAATCTGAGATTTGATTTCTCGACGAGAAGTCTTAATTGTAAATGAAATATTTTTTGCATATTTTATTTTGCGATTTCAGTGTTTTTCTTTTCATGCAGAGTACGAGCTTTCCATTTTTTTTCTATGCAGTTTGTCTGCCACATGGAAGTCCTCTCAAAACATCTTAGCATGTAACGTAGCTATTCTGAATTCTAAATTATCTCTATCCAATTTAATTAAAAAATGTCATATCGGTTTTTGATAAAGCTATCGGATTTTGATGAAGCTATTTTGATATTGTCTGATATAGGTAGCAACGTTGAGTATTACACTAATTCGTTGTTAACGACAATTTCTTCTGTATAAATGATTGTATTAAAAGAAATAAAGTTAATTCTTCTAGTGTTTAATACAATCCCATTCATTGACATTAGCTTCCTTATTTCTTGAAAAAGAAAATGGATCTTGATTGGCCCGATAAAATCAGTGAAATGAAGATCTCGGAATTTTGAAATTGACGATTCATGATTTATTCGTAATATTTATGTATTCTAGTAGCACGAGAGAAGTGAAAAATATATTAAAACCCCCTGCCATCTTCATAGAGAAATATTTGTTTAAATGTACTTAGAATAAATTTGCAACCACATCCTTATTTGCAAACCAAATCCAAATTGCTAATGTAGGTGAAAGTCATATTCATAATGATTTTTACTCGCATTATAATGAAATACAATATTCTCAGTAGTCTGATCTAGCAAATATTGCCATTGGCAAAAAAAAAATTTCTAATTACAATAGAACAAACAAAATTACTACCTATAAAGGTAAGAAAATGTTATTCTATCGGATCAATAATAGAGAATTATTTTCATTTTTTTCATTACTAAGTTTACTTATCAAATTAATTTAAACTTATGATTATAGTACTTATTTACAATATAATAGGTAATAAACTATTACAAAATTGAATAATTCAAAAATTTGAAAGATATTTATCAGCTAAATTAATGTGAAAAGTACTCAATTTCAGAATTTTTGAAGCGCTCAAAAAAGTGGCATTTTTACTTGGGATTACTAAAATATGCGTGAAATGCAGAAAGGCAGTTTTTGGCAGCTGGTTTTTCATGAATCATTAGACAATAGCCCAGGTTATTATTTCCATTAAATTTCGTCGCGGAACACTGTGGAACATTTAAACTTTTTGATGTTTGAAAGCAAAAAAATAAAATATTTTTTACAATATTTTATCAAAAATGACTATTAATTTATTAATTTTTATGTTCTTAGTACAAATTTGGTAAAACATGCAAATAAAGTACACACTATCATAGTGTGAATCCATTTCAAATCATTAAAATCGGATAATATGATAAAATGTAGTGCGCGTTTAGGGGAACTATTGATTTGCTGTTTTTGTTCGCTCTAAATGATACTCCTTCAAACATCATTTTTGAAATAATGCTGTTTGTAAGGGCGAAGCAAAAATCTTTTTTTAAATACGGATTCTGACTCTCCAAACATTATTCTAGCCAACTATATAATCAAAATTCCCTAAATCGTAACTTCATTTTTCGATTTTTGGCCAGCTTTTTGGGTTTTTGCCCACTGTGCGATGTATCGAATTTAAGGACCTTATATAAATAAATATGAAGGTTTAAAAGTGCACATTAATAATATCATGATCTGCCATGTCCAATTCTGCCGGAAACAGGTGGCAGACTCGTTTTTTTTGTCAATTTTGAGTATTTACCTATGTATCGGACCTGGCAGACAGTGATATTATTAATATGCACATTGAAACTTACATTTAATGTATGTGGCAGCCAGTGATATTCTTAATGTGCACATTGAGACCTACATTTTGATGTATGTCCGGTCCTTGTACTCGATACATAGGCAAACACTCGAAATTGACGTCATAAATGTGCGGCTGCCACCGGGTTCCGGTGGGATAGAACCTGGTAACGAGTGATATTCTTAATGTGCACATTGAAATCTACATTTTGATGTATGTGGCAGCCAGTGATATTCTTAATGTGCACACTGAAACCTACATTTTGATGTATGTCCGGTCCTTCTACTCGATACATAGGTAAACGCTCAAATTGACGTCATAAAAGTGCGGCTGCCTTGGGTTACGGCAGGATAGGACCTGGCAGCCAGTGATATTCTTAATGTGCACATTGAAACCTACATTTTGATGTATGTCTGGTCCTTGTACTCGATACATAGGAAAATCGACGGTCGGCTCCCGGACTATTACATAGCCTCTGTATGACATTTTTTTAAAAGATAGATTTCGTATGAAATACTGCCTATTACATTCGCCACTTGTTAGAATTTTTGAAACAATTTTTCCGATTTATGAATCCCATACCGATTATGAATCCTAGGCCCCAAAACCACCACCTGTAAAAAACTCTTTCTCTCCCCCCCCCCTCTCTCTCTCTCTCTATATATATATATATATCCATTTTAGTTGTTTAATTCTTTCAATGATGTCAAAAACTTTTGTCTGACTTCTTATCCAGGTTATCATCTTTCTGTCTCTTCTAGTTATACCTAGTATACATCTTTACATGCTTCTTTGTTTTGTTTGCAATCGTTGTACCATCCGTTTAGTTAGTGTCTATGTTTCTGCTCCATCAGTTAGTGCAGGTAAAACACATTGATTAGATACCTATGTTTTGAAACTCAGAGGCGTATTACTCTTTAGAAAAATATTGTATTTCCCAAAATCACTTCACCTAATTCTTCTTCTTCTATTGAATTCATTCATGATACTGTTATCCGATGGTATTTCCTGTCCAAGGAACATATAATTTTGAACTTCCTTCATCTCCCTTTCATATTCTTGTAGACAATTTTCTTTTTTGATGTAAATGAATTGAAAATCAGTTTTTGTCTTTTCTAAATTTAATTTTAATTCCGCATTAGTGCTAGCTTCTGCCAAATCTTTTAGTATTTTTTCCCATTTTTCATCAGGCATGTTGCCGAAAATTAAAATGTCGCCAACGAGCCAGAGATGACTTAAGTATTCCCCATTCATTCTAATCCCTTTGTTTTCCCAATCCAGCTTCTTGAAAATATTTTCTAAGACAGCAGTAAAAAGCTTAGGTGAAATGGTATCTCCTTGTCTTGCCTCTCTTTCAAGCTTGATCTTCGTTTTTCTTTTATCCAAATGGATGGTGGCTGTTGCTTTCTTGTAAATCTTCTTTATGTTATTGATGTAAGATTTGTCTATACCAATGTCCTCTAGAGATTCTACTACTGCTTTCGTAATTTCGTGTGGAAGTTTTGTTTGTTGTATTTCAACTATTGTTGTCAGTTTTGTTCAGAACAACCAATAGAATCTAGAAATGTCTAGAAGAAGTAGTTTGCTCTATTCATTAAGGTGGCGAGCGGTAGGATGGATGGAAATGGGGTTGTCCCAGGCCAATACTGATAGACGGCTCAATGTGTCTCGCAGTATAGTCCAATGACTCGGTTATCAGTATGAGTCCGAAGATTCTGTGTCCAGAAGGCATGTTCCAGGCCGCCCACGTGTTACAACACCTGCAGAAGACCAATTTCTAGCTTTTTCAGCTCGAAGAGAAGATGCACTACTGTGCTGCAACTCAATGCATACCATTTTGCCGCATCAGGAAGAAGAATCTCCTATGGTGCGAAGACGTATTCACAATGCAGGTCTCTATGCAGGCCCGCTTATGTTGGGCAAGAGAATTTGTTTCCTGGACCAGACAGCAGTGGGCTTCTGTACGCTTCCCAGACGTGTCCAGATTCCCAATGGAGAGAGATTCAGAACGCCTTCTGATCTGGAGAGAACAATGCACTCGATACCATCAATCAAACACTGTCGAAACACACAGGTACAAAAACGGTGGATTCATGGTTTGGGCAGGGATCCCACTCGGAGGCCACACTGACTTGCATGTGTTCCATGGAAGAACACTGACTGGTGCGAGATATCGGGATGAGATCCTTGATTCATATGTACGCCTATATACCGGTGCCATTGGTAATGGTTTCATTCTAATGGATGATGATGCGAGATCACACCAAGCTGTGGTTGTTGAGAATTATCTTGAAGATCACGGTTTGGAGAGAATGGAATGGCCAGTTCACTCTCCAGACTTGAATCCGATAGAACATCTTTGGGACTATCTTGGAAGACAGGTTGCGGCTTTAAGTCCTCCTCCAAGATCATTAAATGAGCTGGAACAAGGCCTACTCTATGTCTGGTTAGCGGTACATATTTCGGTGTCCGATAATTTAATTGAGAGCATAGAAAGTCGATGGCGGCAGTGCATTCAAGTCCGGGATGGACATATTTTGTATTAGAATCAGTTTTTTAATGTTTCTGTCACATTTTACTGCATAATACTGCGATGTACTGATTTCTCCAAGAATGGAATTTCAAGAATGGAAGTAAATTTCTATGTCGCATTTGATAAATAACAGTTTAGTGTACATTTACTCCAAATTTGTTGTTTCTATATTTATTCATTTGCAAATTAGACGCAAAAAACCGATTGTACCTTAACTTTTGGAGGCCAGTGTATTTCAAAAAATAGAGTCAAAGCAGGCATTTTGAATCGAATTTCCCCGAAGCGATGTAGTGCTTATAAAACTTTCTGACGCTATTTTTGAGGATATTTACAAGCAACTTGGTGTTTTTATTTTTCGTTCTATTAATTAAAACTTTATTTATAAATAGTTATTTTTTCGACCATATTTTTAGTTTCCATCACTATCGCTTCAGGATATTTGGTTCAAAATGTTGACAGTATTTTTTTTTTTTAATATATTCTGCCTTTATCAAAAAATCAACCAATACGGAAAATTAGATAGTTTTCAAATAAAAAAACTGGGCAATTAAATGTGTTTGTGAAGAAAAAAATGAATTTAAAAAAGGAGTCAAAAAACATGCATTTTGCTTACTTTGACAGCATTCTGTAAGCCGAACTGGAAGGGTTTTCTCAATTACTATTTTTATTTTATCAATCTCTCAATAAAGTTAAAATGGACAATGAAATGGTTTTCCATTTTATGGAGTCACAGTATTTCCTCATCGAAGTCAGCATGTAAATAGAGTTTTTATTTATTGACTGAGTGAAAAGCCCATGTTCTTGTTCGCGGAATCAAAGACTTTAGTGGTAACCTTTCATTCTTTTCTGAGTTTAGATCTGTCATTTTTACGTTTAAAGATTGAATTTTCAGTTTACATAATTTATTGTACACTGTTTATTGTTTTATGACCTTTTTATAGTTATTGTTAATATTTAATGAGTATATTGTGATTGCGTTTATCTCTTTAATAAAGTTTTTTTTTTTCTGTTAGCGATAGCCAGCTTGTTTGTCCACAGATCTTTTTTTGTTGAATCAAGAGATTAAGATTTTGTAACAATATTGTCATACTGCTAGAAGACGTTTAAGAATCTATATATGACGCATGAATTTTCTTTTCAGTTTCTTTTTCTTAGTTTTACAGCGCCTGCTATATTTTTTCTCCACAAAACTTACTTGACCTCAACAATGAAAAAATTTCTGTTATCATTTTCCATCAGCCTGAGGAAATGTATTATAAGCAATTATAATGGCGTCTGAATGTCCATTTTTTTAGTTCACTTAATAGCTCGCTAATATGGTGACAAATCTCTCCCATTACACCGGCGTTCATTATCAGAGAAGCAGACAATATTTATTATCTCAAACATCCCCCTCTGTTCTTAAACACAAAGAAATGTAATTGGTGAGCGCTCACAAATACTCAGAGCATCATTTTACCGGCAGGATAGGAGCATAAAAAAAGAAAGAAACACAAGCTGTCATCCTCTACGAAGGAAGCGATTAAGAATTATGGCGTTTCGTTGACAGTTAAGTGCGGCCGCCACTGATTCATCTCGCTAGA
Organism: Maratus speculifer; assembly: GCA_964019185.1. Lineage (NCBI taxonomy): Eukaryota > Metazoa > Arthropoda > Arachnida > Araneae > Salticidae > Maratus > Maratus speculifer. The sequence continues at coordinate 284,455,453 of OZ025289.1, forward strand.
TGAAGATGAGGCCACCCCCGCATGTATACCACAAAGTCCAATGAAGGCCTGAACCTTCGTGTGAAGTCGATACAATCTCCGATTCAGCTTGACTTTTGTCACCTGCTGCGAATCTCTCGTAATTTTTAGATCAGGATTTATGCAACGGTATTTGACAGCATTTGTCAGATTTCATATTTTTTAAATGTAACAATGAGCTAAAGATGCTAAGATGTCTTCCAGTAAAGGCCTGAACCTTCGTGTGATGTCAATACAATCTCCAATTCAGTTTGACCAATTCAGTCACCTGCTGCGAATATCGTTCAGTAATTTTAGCTCATAATTTATGCAACGGTATTTGGCAGCATTTGTTAGATTTTATAATTTTTAAACATAACAATATGATACTAAAAGATCTTTGATTTCCGATTCAGCTTAATTTTGTCATTTGCTATGGTTTATTTTAAAGTATTCTTAACTTTTGATTGACGGCTATGTAGCATCATTTGTCAGATTCCTTAATTTTTCAATGTGAGAATGATATAAAAATCTAAGAAATTTCAATTTCAACTTGGCTTTTGTCTCCTGTTATGATTTTTTTGTATAACTTTTAGCTATTGACTTAGCTGAATTTGTGAATTCCATCCTTATTTGAAACGATGTCGTGTAGTCAATAAAATTTAAGGTTTGGTTTGTGTGCTTATGCTATGCTTTACTGTCTCTTATATTCCTTACGCACAATTTTACTCATTCCTCTTTTTTATACTTCTTTCAAAAAACCTCTTATATATATATATTACAAATTTAAAATTTTTTCGCCAAAACTAACCTTTATACTATCTTAATTTTCTTATAATAATATTCCGTACTTACTTCAAATTATTAAATTAAAATCTTGTTTCTAAATCTAATCTGTTAATCTGTATGCAGACGATATAAATTCTTAATTTTCCTTAAAAAACATTATTCCAGTATGCGTAAATTTAAAAAGATGGCTCTAAATTAAAAATATTCTTAATTAAAACTTTATTTCTTAATATTCCAAATAAAACTGATTTCTTCTATGTTTTTATCAACCCTTTTTAAGAAAGTCTTATTAAATTTATTCCAAACCCATACTTTTAAAAAATATCATTATTTTATTTTATCTATTTATTTATTTTTCCGCCGTCAACGATAATTTGCATATTAATAAATTCATTTCTTTTCTTTTTCTCTTAAAATTAATCATGTATAAAAATCGTCTGCCTAAGATATTTAAAATTCGGAGTCAATTATAAATTGGTTAAATAATATTTTTTTAAAAATAAATTTATCGTCTGTTTAAAATAGCCTCGTAACTGGACAAGAATTCTGTTTACATAAAAGAATGATGGTTTGAGGTTACCGAATGTTCCAGAACTTTCTTTTCAGTTTAAAAGGGGGAAGTCTCGAGATGAAAGGAAGATTCTGAAGATTTCTTGGGTTGCTTCTTCGATGAGGACAGCTCGCTGAAATAATGATGGAATTTTTGCAACAAGGAGCTTTTCCTTCCTCATTATCACGAATTTAATAAATGAATTTACAGCAGCCCATGACTAATTATTGGATCTTCTACATTTATTTATTATTTTTGTTTTTTCCCTCGCTTGCCATGACTGCGTGTTTCTGTTTAACCAGTGGAAATAATTCGAGTTCTCCTGAAATCGTCACATATATATATATGCAAAATACACACCAGACAAAAAATATGTGTGTAAGAATGAAGTTCTTATTTTTTGCACATTTCATTAAAAAACAAAAACAAATATTAAACCGAATTTTCAAGAAGTTCTATTTTCTGTTAAAAAAAACTTAAATTTATTGCAAGGACAACAATCGCAATACGAGCGATTATTATTATTATTATTATTTTATATTATTATTATTATAGTTATTATTGTAGTAGTAGTAGTAGTAAAGGTTAAAGTAGAAATGCAAATAGTAAGTATTAACATAGTAATGATATTTTTCTTTTTAGTAATAATAATAACAGAAATAGAAAAAAATATTTCTAATAAAATGATATTTCTTCTTGTTTTGAATATTTTATACAAGAAAGTTTGTGTTGAATTTATATTTTCCTTTTAATGAAATATTTCTACGAAATTGACATTTTTTTTTTTTGTCTGTATGACAGGCATATCTTGGAAGATGTTTGTTTTCCAGCAATCATGCTTAGATAAGTATAATTCTAACACTTGTTGAATCTAATTAATTATAGCCTACAAGCAAAGGCCGTAATATGGACCGTTTAATAACCTTATATCAAGGCATACCCATTGCTAGTACATGGAGAACCGTCAATATGCGAGCGCAGACCCCCCCCCCCCCCCACACACACACACACACACGCACTTTTCCGAGGTCCCAACTAAAAATCCACTAAACTGTAATTGTTGAGTGTTTAAAAGGCGTAACGGGCACTCAGTCTCCGATGGTAATCATTTTCGAGGGAAGTGATTAAGGATTACGGGTTTTTTTCCCGTCGTCAATTAATGCTATCGCCACTGATTCGACTCAATGGATAGAGATGAGTCTTCGACCACCCCCGCATCCATCCGGGTTACTAGTATAAGATGAGAAAGTATATGTCGCCAAAACTGTCTGATTTCACTCTTCATGGAAAAAGTTGCAACGAGAATTAATTGATATATATTATGATTTGAATTTTTAAAGTCTTTGTTTAGTTATTTCTTTATTTTATATTGACTTTTAACCCTTCACTGCACGATTTTTTTTCTATTTTTATATATATAAAAAAAAAAAAAAAAAAAAAAAAAAAATATTTGGATTCTATATAACGATCTAATAATGGAGTAAATTATTTAAAAAATTAAATTTCAAGTTTTCAGCTAAAATTTAATATTTTGTGGCGTGTACTTTATGTTCACAATTAGGATTTTAAAATATTGCATTATTATATTTTGCAATCAAATGAGCTTAAATTAATTAATTTTATCTGCTTAACACTCTGAAACTTTCATTATACTAATATTTTTAAGTATTCAGTAAAAATAAGGTATTACTTGGTTATCCCGTCGATTAGTTTCGCCAAATTGTTCAAATCGCGAAAACTAATAGCCAACTTATACATGTTGACTAATTTTTATTTTAAATAACTAAGGAACAAATAAATCAGTAAGGATTAGTAAAAATACGAATAAAAAATTGAAATAAAAATCACTTTATGACATTTTAACCATGAGTATTGTGTTTAATTCAATTCAATGTGACATTCACGATCATCCATTGATGGCTTTTAATCTTATAATTTGGCCATAGTTGTTTGGTCGACGGGATAAACAAGTAGTACCAAAAATAATAAAAGTAAATTTTGCCTTAATAGATTGGTCGAAATTTTTTTATTTTCGAAGAACAAATTCTAATTGTAATGTCAAATCCAATCTGATATGGACAAGATAAGTGTTATTCCATTGTTTGGACAGTTCTTGATCAGTTACAGCGATCATATTAGCCAAATTCATGGTACATAATAAGAATTATAGTTTTTTTTTTTTTTTTTTTTTTTTTTTAAATGTATGTGCCAGATGTGGCACACGATGCAGTGAAGTGTTAAAATTATGATATTTTAATTTTGAAAAGAAGCAATTAGAATGTTTGACATTTCATTAAACTTTTTGGAAATCGAATGATTTTCAAGAATAATAATTTTAGATTGATTTGGTTTCAAAGTGTCAGTTTTTGGTCTCACAAGTTAGCATCCTGGTATTAATTTGGAATTAAAAAATTAAAAAACCCCGAAAAGATTTGAAATCTAACCACTTCCGCATCTTAGGTACTTGCATATCACTACTTATAAGTAAAAAGGTAACCACTTGTATACCTAGGTACTTATATACAAGTTTATTGGTACTAAATTAAGTACCACTAATTTAAATGGTGCTTAAATTAGTACCATTTGAGCTATAATAAAATGAGAAAATAAATAAATAAATAAATAGACACAGAAAAGCTGTCTGATTTCACTCTCCATGGAAAAAGTTGCAACGACATTTAATTGATGTATATTATACTTTGAATTTTCAGAGGATTTATTTATTTATTTCTTCATCTTTGAAAAATATGATGTTTTAATGTTGAAATGAAAAAGCCCCCCCCCCCCCCATATTCAATTTTTCATTAATTATTATTTGAAAAACGAATAACATCGAAGAAGAATTTTATTTGAAATTAATTAAAAATGTCATATTTTGATTTCAGTTCTAATAAGCACGTATTTATAATATTGACTACGATAAAAAAAAAATAATAATCCAAAACGATTTCAAAATGGAACTTCTTCTGATACATTAAATTCAGAGCTTTTTCTAAATTGTTTGATTCTTGACAGTAAAAATCACAAAATAAATAGCTCTACCAGTGTGATTCTGAAATATATATACCATATATTCTGGCACCCAAACTTTTAGGCTTATATTTTCTGCTTTTAGGTATATTTTCTGTACAACTTGAACATAATTTTTTGAAAAGATGCAGGAAAATTTAAAATAAAGACTATTGTAATGAGTAATAACTATAACATTTCATGTAATTTAATATTAAAATTCTTTTTTGTTCTTTTTTCTTTTCTTTTTCTTTTTTATGTAAATAGCATAAAAATTAGTGCATATTAAATTAAAAATCTTAGTTCTTGTTATAATATTTTTTCTTATTTTTTCCTGTTTTAATCGACGTATCATGCGCATCTTTAATTCGATCAGTTTTCTTGATTCAATAGTGCGAGTTATGCGACGGAATTATACGGTGGGTACATTAAATTAAAAAAATGTGACAATAAACCTTGTAATAAGTTTTGAATAAACTTCGAATAAACGAATGCCTGATAAATTGATTGTAATCATTATAAATTTTATTTTAAAATATATTTTAAAGTTTTGAGGATTTTCATTTAAAATTTCACTCATAAAGCTTTCTCTTTCTCCTGAATTTTCCTTGTATAACCCCCTCTTTCTGTTTTCTTTGATATAATGTATAAAGATTTTTGTTTTTTCTATTTTTATAGTTTTGTTAATAATAATCCGTGATATTTAGGCACGAGAGCTCTAAAGTTAATTGAAAGAGTTAACAGTCAACGTCCTCAAAAGTTCTTAATTACAATAAATAGAATAAATTTAAAAAAGAACAGTGTAAAAGAATAATGAAAAATAATAATTTTTTATAAAAAGAATAATTTTGAAAATAGTCTCATTCCAGAATGCCAGGTCTCGCATGTTTTTATTTATAAATAAATAAATATGTACATTATTACTCTTTCGTACATAATTATTTAAAAACTTTTTTGGCAACATGCAAATTATCTCTTGTATTTTTATTTTATTTTATTTATTTATTTATTTTATTTTATTTTTGGCTATATCATTTAACATCAGATTGGATTTTTAATTGATAATATATTTTCATTTTTAATTCCTTTCAATAAATATTCATTTTTAACTTAAATGTTTTTGAACATTTTAATTTCTGGATTTTTTGTGTGCGGTAGTCCAAATTTTGCATTAAAAAAAAAAAAGCCTTTTATGGCTAATGGGAAGATTAAAACCGCTCATTTTATTTGTAACAATCAAGGTAATCAGGACCTGATGAATCTGTCTTGATTTCACAATTTTCCATTTTTCTTATGTTTACTACGTTTTCAAATCCATGTTGCATTTGTTATAGGAATCTGTTTCATGGATTTATACGGAGTATCCCCTCTCAACGGTGGCCAATGGCTAATTTCTAAACCGTTAGTCTTAGACATATAGTTCCAATTGCAAAAATGCTTTTAAAAAGGTAAAGAATTGTTTTTAAGCGATTTAGGTCAAAAAAAGTTTTTATCAAAAAATTACGAAAATTAAATTTTTATACGGTCCCCCGGTCCTATAAGTGATATTTAGTAAAAATTTCCCAACACTCTAGCAAGCAATACAGAAAAGGTCCCATTCATCTAACATTAAAATTGACCGGGTTATGAAACTTTAAATTTCATGACTTAAACCACTTTCCCATAAACTTTACTAAACGTTCGACTAAATTTTAAGGGAACGTACACTAAGTGCTTAAAGTATTATAAAGGGCGTCCATTTCTAACGCTGTCCAAAAGCTAATTCCTAAACCATTTGTCACAGACATATAATTCCAATTTTAAATGAGATAAAGACATATTTTTAAAGCGATTTAATTGAAGGTTCTGTCACTGTATGTTTTACGGTAGTGTTAATTTTATTTAATTAATCTCTATATTGGTTGTTAAAATAATTGAAGACATGAATTTCAAAATTCTCTTTATGGAGAAAATACAATTTTGGGAAATCTGGAAAAGCCTTCAAATGCGTCCTTTAGTTTTCATTATAAATTTGGAGATTGTAGTGTTACAATAGTGCAGATTTGTATAGTCTGATAGAGTAAACAAAAGCGATAACACGAGTTTTGAAATTCACATCCTCAATTGTATTTTTACATATGTTTTATTTTGTAAGGAAATGAAGCTGTTTCTTTTCGTGATTTTATTTTAAAAAGGTTTGTTATTTTGATAAGCTTTTATTTTACTCATAGCTCATAGCGTTCGTATGTAAATTTTCTTAGTTCAAAACTTTATATTCAAATTTTAACTCACTTCCAAATATCCGATCGAGGTTCTATTCGCATACTTATTTATATCCAATGACAATGTAATATTAATACAATTTTAGCTGCGTACCATTTATTTATTTTATAGGACTACATCAAATTCTATTAGGTTAAGTAATCTAGTAGAATTTTAAATTTTGTATCAATTGTGACTGTTGCTTTTCATAATCTAACTTAACAAAATTTCTTCTCTTTTTTTTTTTCTTTCTTTCTTTTTTCTTTTTTTTTTTTTTTTTAATTTATATTTTTAGCACAAATTGTATATTTTGCTTTAATATGTAAACGTCAACATAAATTCAAAAAACAATATTGTAAAAATTATTTTACTCTTAATGTTTAAAGTTAAATTTTCTATCTGACTTTTATTTTTATTTCCAGTAAATTTGTGACTGACCCCTATTTTGCAGCAAAAAAGATGCAACAACTTTAAACAGCTATTACTCGGTCAGTTTTAATCGCAGAGGAATGGGACTTTTTTTGTCTTACTTGTTAGAGTAGTGGCAAAAATTTACTAAATATCACTTATAGGACCGGGGGACCGTGTAAAAATTTAATTTCCGTAATTTTTTAGTAAAAAATTTTTTTGACCTTAATCGCTTAAAAAATAATTCTTTACCTTTTTTAAAACATTTTTGTAATTGGAACTATATTTCTATGACTAACGGTTTAGAAATTAGCTATTGGCCACCTTTGAGAGTGGACACCCTGTATGGTGGTTATGCATAATTTTAAATTTGAATAAATTCATTATATATTCCCAATTTTTATTGATTTTTTGTAATGGTATTTAATGGTTATATATATAAATATAATATCCTTATAAACCAATACAAATAATCAACAATTAATGTGAATGTATAAATAATAAAGAAATTTATTCAAATTAAAGATGATTTGTAAACCATCATAAAAGCTTATGATATGCATTGTTAATATCATATCGTGTTACTGGAGCACAGAATTTTTTGTATTACTTCTTATTCACTTTTATCATGGTTATATCGAATAAAAATATGACAAAATAAGATAAGATTTTGAAAAATTATTAAATTGCTATTCGTTTTCTTTACTAATGCCTCTGGCTGATTGTGATTAAATTAAAAAGTTATAAGAAACCTCTAACAGTTATTAATAATTAATCTAATAAATAAGTGCTACCTCAGACTCACTGTATGATTAATTTAAATTTGATTTAAAAACTCATAGGAAAGTTTTACATATTTTCATTGAGACTTTCACTGAGGTAAAGAACATTAATTAGAATTTTATAAAATATTTTAAATATATATTACCTACAGGGTTTAAATTGAACTGTTGAAATTTATATACTAAACTTTTCAGAATTAATTAAATCACTAGCATCTTCAAATTATTTCTCCAATCATAAACTTTCAAAACTATTTCTTATAATATGATTTAGTTGAAGACAAGAATTAGGAACTTTCCATAATTTGTATTTACCTGATTTTTTTAGTGTGATGCCAAATAATTTTTAATTCAAGATGTAATGCAAACAATTTTGATAAAATTAAAAGTAATAAATGAACTAAGAATTAAGAATAGAATAGTACTTAATTTGATGAGAACATGGAATGAATGAATCTCCGACAAGTTTTTCACTTGCTATCAATCAATTCTAAAGGCCTATCTAATGCTAGCATCTCTGAAAGCTAAAACTTGATTTTATTTCATGATTTAAAAGTATGTATAAAGAAAGGCGATATTTTTCTAATTATTCTAAGTAAATCCCAGCTTGGGTCTTTTCAAAACAATTGAAAATATAAATTAGATAAATAACGAATAGTAGACACGTAACTCATTTTCAAAATAACGAACGGTATAGACATCAAGAGGCAACAAAAACAATTGACATCCAACTCATCTTTGTATCTCAAATAATACAATAAATAGATTCTACCTTAATACAATATGAAAGTGCTCGCTGATGCAATTAATTTGTTTTGAAAACATAGATACAGTAAAATCTAAATTCCATGTCTCCCCACTGTAGAAAAATTTCGCGGTTATAAAACATGGTTGAAGATTTTCACTACGTTGATTTAAAGAGTAACCACTATATTCATAAAGTCCATTTAATATAGTGGATAAGTTATGCTCTAGACATAAAATAACTTTAGAAAATTATCACAAGTTTATTTTTAGGGTATACATTACTAAGTATACATTCGTGCTAATTACGGTGAATGTTTTGTGTATACATGGTAAATAAATTTCTAATTTCAATCATAAGCTACTTTTTTTAAATTTCCTAATTGAAAATCGTTTAATTCAACATGAGAACAAATCATTAAATTTTTGATTCGCAATTATTATAATTCAAAACTAAAATTGTGTTATTAACACCTTAAAGTTGCAAAGAGTGTTGCCAAATTTGGCTCGTTTTGATTAAGAAATTTCGAGTTCATATCAGAAATATTTTAATACTAATATTCCTTTATTTTATTCCAAATATTTATCATTATAATAACCAAAAATAACTAGTCAAACTTTCTATCAAAATTGTATTCTTTCTTAAAGATAGTTTCAGAAGTGACGAGTAAATGCGTCAAGCGGCCTGTATAGTATTAACATAAGATTATAATTTTTTATTTCTTAAATTAAATGCAAACAATTTTATTGAAATTCGTATCTACTTAAAGCCTTCATTAAAATTCCATTTTTTGTTGGATTTTTTCCTTTGCTAAACATATGTTACATAGGATAGATGCAAAGAATTTCTTCCATTTTTAATTTTACCTCCCGAAATAATAATAAAAAAGATGTTAGACTATAAATTCCTTACTTTATTTATTTAGTTATTCTATCATACTTTACAATAAAAAGTCTCTTCTATTCGCAGACTAAATATATAATTCGTAAGGCGGTAGTTTTAGATATTTAGATCAAATTAAAAAAACAAATGGTTTCGATTCTTATTCATCACATCAAAAGCAATTTAACTGGCAATATATTAGTGATATCCATGGATAGTATTACACACACACACACACACATATATATATAGTGAAGAATAGTTTAATTAGGTTTAATATAGTCCTTCATCAGTGATGAAATTTGAAGCTTTTTCAAGAACTGGTTTTTATTATTATAAAAAATCATCAAAATTAAATACTGTACTTTATACTAAATTTAAAAGATAAAAACACTAAAAACAATTTTAAAAGTTTTTTTTTTCTTTTTGTATGACATAACTGTGTTTGTTTTTAGTCTTTTTAAATGTCTGAATAAATTAAAATATCTGTATGCCTTCAGAATAAATTTTTTGAATTTTTGTGAATCTTAAGTTTTAAATTAAAAATTATTATTAAAATGTCATAAAAATGGGACATAAACATACAAATAATTAATTTCATTTTTAAATTAAAAAATATACATTAAAAAATAGCATAAAAGGAATATGAAAACTACTGTTTTCTTACTGTTGTCGACATTTTTACTTCAGCTTGATTTGAAACTATTCAAATAAATATTATTAAATACATAAATAAATTTACACTGGGATACCATTTAATGTTGTATATGTTACACATAAAATATATTCCAATTTACTTTCAACAACATGCATTAAATATATGCGTTGATGAAAAATAAAAACATTTTCAGCTTATTTCTATTAATTCTGTTACTGCAAACATCTATTTCTGTGCAATAAATATGTTATGAATGGAGCAACAGTTTTAAGATAGTTGACTGTTCTACAATGAGCAAATATTTTATTTTTTAATTATTTATTATTATTATATTTTACTAATTTACTTATTATATAAAATATAAATTTTTATATTTTAATTAACGAGTAGTTAAAGTACAAGTTCATTCACCAAAAAAATCTGCAATATCATTTTTCTTATTATATTGATAAAAGTATGAGCTAAAACATCTATTGCATTTGTGTATCACAGGTATATATTTTCAAAATGTTATAGCATTATAGAAAAAATCTATGTATAAAGATTTATTAAGAATATCGTTTAAAAAATCAGAAAATGTATTTTATGAGAATTTTATATTTTACAGTCAATAAAATAAATAAATAAATAAATAAATAAAAGTATTCGAAAAATTTTAACGCAGTATACCTATCAGCCTTCCAGTTTTTAAAAATCGATTAAATACATTAAGGACCAGAAAATTTTCTTGTTTTAATGTGGTAATAATTAGGTTTCTTAAAGTATCTAGTTCAAGTATAATCATTTGATTTGTTTTATGTCCTTTAGCAGTGTGCGGTAGTCGCACAACATCAGCTGTAACCATGGCCCGCAATAGGAGCCCCGCAACATATGAATTGCATGCACAACGAATATCAACAACGGTTCAGCAAGTTGTGCAATATGACATAGTAAGAAGCTTTAAACGCCCCCGACACTGCTTGTCCGTCCACTGTGTTGTGTTATAAAATATATATATATATATATATATATATATATATATATATATATATATATATATATATATATATATATATATATATATAAAAGGTCTAGGAATCCCCTAATGCCAAAAAAAAAAAAAATAATAATAATAACTGCTTTTAAGTTTTTTCATTTATTATTTTAATTTTTTTTTAACTCTTTATTTAACTATTTTTTTATTTTATTATTACTAATTTTTATTTATTTAATTATTTATTTTTGACAGCTCGCCTCTTTATTTGGTGCAGTAGGACTCTGTCCGCACAAAATACCGGACCCGCTCTAATGGGGCAACCCAGGGAGCCAGTTTTTCTCGGTGGGGTACGGTAGAAAGGTGGGTTCTTGTCTCTCTCTCTGCAACGCTCTCGTTTGCCTTGCTATTTGGCGCAAAAATTTTCCTCCATCAGCGGTACGACTTAGCTTTTCGGCCATTTTCTGTTTTTTTTTTTTTTTTTTTTTTTTTTTTTTTTAATTCCCTCAAAATTTTTCCAACACTCAGCTAAGTTCAGTACCATTGTTTAGGCTCAAAAACATCCAGTCCCATTTCGTCTGGTAAGATGAGTACAAGGTGTGCGGCAACAAATCACAAAGTTAACCCAATGTGCAATAAACCACAAAGATTACCAACAAAGCACTTAACCTAAACAGCCGACCTGGGTACTTGTCTTAGTGGTTCGCCACTTTGCCGGCAAAAACTACATCATGTACGCTAATGGCGCCTGGTGCATGTAAAATCCGTCGTGGGTGCAAAGTCCTCCAAGTTACCTGTGAATTATACCTCTGGAGGTGCCTTGCCAGGTGAAGGTCTCGTCATCTGATCAAGGCTCTAAATTACGAGACCATCTTGCGAAGCCAATTACAGTTCAAACAACAAACAGGCGAAACAAAGTATGCTCAACGACAAGCAAGTACTGCAGAAATGATGGCATGCGTAGCAAAGAAATCAGGTTTATTGCCGCTACGCGGCAATTAGGCGGTCGACCGCCCCGATACCAGGTATCTAACCCGTTAAGCTGAGATAACTCGGCAGGTAGGGGCCTGGCCATCGGTTAGAAAGAAAGAAAATCATTTGATTTGATTAAGAGAAAAAAATGTTGAACGTTTAGCAGCTATGCAGTATATTTTTTAAAACATACTACGTAACATTTTTCAAACCTATTGTTTTTGTTTCCAAAAATGATGGACAGTTAATAAAATTTTATTTTTATAAATTCTTTTTTAAATTTCGCAAATAAATAGTTTTCTGATGTGTTTAAAAAGGTAAAAGAGCCCTTTTCAAAATCTTCTGTGACTTGGAACAGGTATATTGTATAATTTCGTTCTTGAGTATAGTACCGTTTTTGTAGATAAAGAAACATCTGCCTTTTTTACAGTATAGGATTTTTTCTACTCCAAGCTCAATGGCCAAAATTAGGCAAAAAGGACAAAAGATTTTGAAGTAAAAAAAAAAAAAAAAAAAAAAAAACAAGTTAAATTTAGTTTTGAAGCACATTATTGTTTCCAGCCGAAAAAATAAATGGAATGAAACGTAGAAAACATGCATTGAATATAATTTGCAATCAATCAGTATCTAAGTATGAATAAGACATCTTATACTATGCGAACTTGTCATGTCTGTCACGCAGCTGAAAATCGTTACGTTTGTTGGCCATCGTTATTTTCGAAAAGTTTGCTTCGCCTTATTCAGTTGATGAGATATTTCCGATAAAATAAATAACATTTTTACCGTTCTAAAATACTGATAGCCAAAAAACGTAGTTATGTGACGGACATAACAAGTGCGCATGAAAATAGCTATACACGCAAAAAAAAAAAAAAAAAAAAAAAAAAAAAAAAAAAAAAAAAACTGTTTTGCTGAAACTGTTAAACTTTGATTGATATAGCCCCAACCAAATATTTTGGTTTGAATGATCAAATTGTGATTAGACTAACTAAATGATTTTGTTAATTCAGCAAAATTTTGGTTGAAATTTGGTCATTCCAACCAAAATTTTTTGGTTGGGGCTATATTAACCAAAATTCAGTAGTTTCGACAAAACAGTTTTTTTTTCGTGTGCCGTATGTTACTTAACTTGGATGCCCAACATACTATATTAGAAACGGAAGAAAAGTTCCAGTTTTAAGATTAGATTAACTGAAGAATTTAAGTACAATTTATGTAGCACGATTCAAAAGAAAGCGCAAAAAACTTTAATATTAAACTTTTTATATTCATTTTATTTTAATGTCTAATTTGCTTTAATAATTGCAGTTTTAAAGCCACAGTTAACAAAATTATGTTTTAAATATTAATCCAAACTACGGAGTTTAAGAACGAAAAAATAACTGTGTTGAAAGGCTAAACCAAAAATCAATTTTATGCATATTTTACAAAATGACTTAGGCACTTGTGCCACTCAAACGATTTCTTTATTTATAAAAAGCACCACATTGTCGTTTTGCGTTAATAAAAAATAGCAGCAAAGTTGAAAAAAATTACATGTGAGATATTGAAAATCTCGAGTACGAGAACAATCCGTTTATGAAATTGAAACTGCATTAAGAAAATCGGAACGAGAAATGTATCAAGTTTTGGTTGGTGTGGAGATTTTAAACGAAAATCCCATTGAAGAAAGGCCACGACTGACTGGTTTCTGCGGAGGCCGGCGCATCAGAAACTTGGCTTCAACCGGATAAAATTATTATTATTATTATTATTTTTTTAAATTAAAATTACGATAGGAGGACAAATATCGAAGAAAGCTATTATTGCTACCCTGTCTATAAAAGATAACACGTCTTCTTGTTTCATTTGTTAACATTGCATAAATCATTGTTTGGGCGAGCCAACTCTACAACAAACGAAAAAAAATTGCCAAAGTTTTTCCATAAATCGCCAAATCATTGCAGCCCTGAAAACTTTATTCCTGATTGAGCTTGGCGGCGAATTGGCTAATTGATGGCTTCAGGCCAGATACTAATTGCGGGCATTTAAAATGACGGCCAGTGAGTAAGAGCCAAAAACAAAGCCACGGATGGTTCAGCATCCCCTTTCTCCCCTGTTACTCAATTTTTTTCCTTCTGTTTTTTTCACTCTCTTTCTGCTGTTTGCCGTTTTCCCGTCGCTTCTGATTCAAGCGTAATCTTAGGCCATTGATTGAAAATTATAGATCGCACTTCCTACTTGGCGACACTAATTACGGACGGATTTGCGGCTAAATTAGAGAGTTTATGGTTTCTGTTATTTCTTTATTTCCCCTCAGCAGATACCGCATTTTATGGTGAAAGATTTACTTGTCTAAATCAAGAGATGTCTCACAGCCGGGAACTTGAGTTGACTCGGGAACATTGAAATATTCAATATCAAGACACAAACTCATAATTTTTATCAAAGGATAATAATTAATAAGTAGATGATTTATTAGATAATAAATAAAGTAATTGCAAATTTGAGAGCAGAACATGTTTCTTTTGTTAGAAACAAAATTTTCTAAGCAATCAAAAACTTTTGTTTTCCTTTCGAGAAATTTCAAAATACCTAAAAGTATTTCCAAGCGACAGATAATCGTCATACTTTATAAAACATTGAAAATTGTTAAAAAGATCACGCAATTCGCTATTAAAACTATTCCCTTTCTTATAAACCATATAATCCCATATAATCCATGTTCCCTTTCTTGTAAGAGAAGAAACTCCTATTTTTCGATTTTTGGTCTCATTTGGAATCTATTGGCATCCCAAGTAAAGATCTCTCCATTTCCTGAAAATTCTACTTCAACATGAACCGAGCCCCCAATGAAAGAAAATCAATCCATATTTTAATACAATTATTGAACATTGTCTAAAATTATAATCTCAATTTTACTTTTTTTTATGTAAAAGTGGACACATATGCACTCATTAATATTCGAATATATAGTTTTTTGATATAAAACAAAATTCAGAACTGTTTTTTAAAAAGTCTGGTCAATCTGGTTCCTACCCAATAGAATCAAAATTGAACACGAAACATTTAAAGTCAATCCAACCTGAATTTGAACGACACTGAAAATAAATTAACATCAACTTGACCCATCCCACCCAAAAAAAAAAAAAAAAAAAAAAAAAAAAAAAGCATAGGTCCGATTGAACCCGAACCGGGGATAGTAAAAACAATCCTCTTTAGTAAAACACCGAAAAGTTTTAATTATAAAGACAATGTGTCGCAAGACTTTCATCGGTTTTATCCTTTGTAAAATACAGGTTTACTATTAATGATGGGATGGATTACCATAAAATTAGATAATAACGCGCAGGATACTAACAACCGATTTTTTAAAATTATTTGAACATTTCTAATAAATTTTCCAACAATTTTGAGGAAATTAAAAAAGTTGCTTTAATATCTAATAAGAAAATCATTTTTGCAAGGATTTTGCTTGAAATACTCGACTGTACGACGGTGGAAAATTTGAAAATGTGCGATATTTAGAAGTATTAAAAATTGCAAAACAAAAATTTCATCATCAGGTTTTTGCTATTCATAAAATGAAGTCAGTATGAGGGGCAGACACATTTGCCCTTTGTATTATAAATAGTTTGGAACCCCCAGAAACTAACACATTAAGGATAGTTCTTATTCAAATTACTATAATGAAGTTTTAAATCTATTTCATATTTATCTATGTTCTTGAAAGAATAGTATCGAGACAATAAACAATTATTGTTGGCAAAATTTTGAAAAATTGTGTTTTTTATTACATAAAAAAAATATTATTCATAAATAGAGTCAATAACCTCAGTAATTGACATCATCAAAACAATAATTGACGCTAAGTTACACTCTAAAAAATAAAAGTGTAAATTAGACAAATTTACATATATGTTCCGCTGATTGGAGAGAAGTAAAACACACGATTGCATTTTATGTCTTTATTCCATGACGGCACAGGACGGACTGATAAAACATAGAACGAAGAAAATAGAATACGAAAGGAAAACCTTCGTATGAGTCATATACATTGGCGCCAAAGCCCTTATCATACATACATAAACATACTGGGCCCCGATGGCTTTTAAGACATCAATTAAATACCATTTCTTTTTCAAAATACAACAAAAGTTATATACACAGAATATCATATAAATGCAACATAACACATAATTTACAAATGCACAGAAGTTATTACCCATAATACTTACACATGAAAGAAGAAAAGGAAAAAAAAAGCTTGTTTAAATTTTACCTTAACACAATAACAGATGATAATGGAGATAATATGAAAATAAATAAATTACTCTTTTGAATTTTCACTCATTAAAAGTACCAGATTGTGAATGGGTCTAGTAATTTCACCAAGAGCAGTTCTTAGTTTTACAACTCGAACTCTGTCATCACTGCCTGGGTACACTTGCAGAATTCGTCCCATTTTCCATTTTAATGGGGGTAAATTTTCCTCTTTTATAATAACCAAATCGTTCATTTGCATAGTTCGATAGTCTTTTCTCCATTTATTTCGCGATTGTAATTGAGTTAGGTAGTCCTTTTGCCACCTTTTCCAAAAGGATTGCGATAATTGGGTATTCAGTTTATAGCGTTCTCTAAGAGTAATCTTTTCCGACTGAATGTCAGGCTCTGGCAATGCTTTGAGTTCGGTTCCTATTAGGAAATGTCCTGGAGTAAGGGCTGACAAATCAGATGGATCGTCTGAGACTGGAATTAACGGACGAGAATTCATAACCGCTTCAATTTCGGTCAAATACGTATTAAATTCTTCATAGCTAAGTATTTGTTGACCGATGACCCTCCTCATATGATATTTCATAGTTTTGACGGCGGCCTCCCAAAGTCCACCGAAATGAGGTGCGGAAGGAGGGTTTGTTCTCCATTTGATACCTTCATTAGCGAGATATTGTCCAACATCTTGAGATACCCATGCATTCAATATGTGTCGTGATCCAATATAGTTTTTGCCACAGTCACTGTATAATTCTTCGGGTTTTCCTCTGCGTGCAATAAACCGTTTTAACGTAGAAATAAAAGAGTACGCAGTCAAATCATAAACACATTCCAGGTGCACAGCTTTGGTAATAAAGCAAACAAAAATACACACATAAATCTTTGTTGGTCGCACACCTCTGCCACGTCTAGCACTAACACTAAAAGGACCAGCGTAGTCAGTTCCGGTTTTCGAAAATGGTTTGCCTGGATTCACTCTTGAACATGGTAAGTCTGCCATCATTTGTTTCGAAAGTTCTGCGCGATGGCGTATACATATAACACAACTTCGGATTATTTGACGAATAGTGACACGGGCTCTAATAATCCAGTACTTCTGCCGCAAAAATGAATGGGTCAATTGCAGTCCACAATGTAGGTATTTTAAATGGAAGTAGGTGATCAAAAGTTTAGTAACTAGGTGGTCTTTTGGCAGCAGAATCGGATGTTTCACAGTAACACTCAAATTCGAATGTTTTATTCGGCCACCTATTCTAATGAGTCCTTCATTGTCCAAAAATAAGCTTAACTGGCTTAACTTATTTGAAGGTTGCAGACACTTCTGGCCTTTTAATTGTTCTATCTCGTTATAGAACTCGTTACTTTGAACTGATCGGATAATTACGTTATGTGCCTTCTCTAATTCCTTCACTTCCAGATATGGTGTCAGAACCCTTAATTTTTTACAATTGCCAACAAACCTTAAACACCAAGCAACCACTCTGAGCAATTTATTCCAACTAGAAAATTTACTCCATAGTTCTTCAACTACATTCGATTTGACAACCATACTTGTGACCAAAATTGCCTTCTCCTCAACTTCTATAGAGCTTTTATCCACCTGTTTGCCTTTTAACTGTTTAGGCCAATTTTCCTCACTTTCCTGCAACCAATGCGGTCCGTAAAACCACTTTTCATTGTTAATTAAATTTACAACAGATACCCCTCTAGTTACTAAATCTGCGGGGTTATCTTCAGACCTACAGTAAAACCAACAATTCGGGTCCGTTTTCTCCTGTATTTCCATAACTCTGTTGGATACAAACTGTTTCCAACGCTTCGCACATCCCTTGACCCAATGCAAAGCTATTTCTGAATCCGACCAATACATCGTTTTAGTTATCAGATCTTGAAAAATATTACAAATATATTTTCCAATCCGAGCACCAATTAAAACCGCCATTAACTCTAATCGGGGCAACGTTAATTTCTTCAGAGGAGCAACCCTGTTTTTAGACATGACAAACGACACATTATTTTTACCAAAGTCATCCTGATAGCGAAAATAAGCAACAGCTCCGTAAGCAATTAGCGAAGCATCGCAAAACACGTGCAACTCAATACCCGTAACTTTATCCTTATCATGACCTAACAAACAATTTCTACCAATTTTTAATTCCTCTAGGCCCGCAATTTCCGAACACCACGCTAACCACTTCTCCTTCAATTCATCAGGCAACTCCTGGTCCCAACTAATACCCCTTTCCCAAATTTGCTGCAACAAACGCTTTATTCTCACAATAAAAGGAGCGGCAACACCAATCGGATCAAAAATCATTGCAGCTACTCTTAACACACCTCGTTTTGTATTTTTTATTGCCCCCAAACTATCTATCAATAATCTAACCTCTAACGATAAAACATCATCCTCAGGATTCCAATTCAAGCCTAATACCTTTAAATGACCCTTTATACCAACATTTAATCCATTTTGTTCCCATAACTTTTCCAAATCAGAAGAGTTTGACCTTAATTTTCGCAAGTTGAATCCACCTTCCCTCAAAATTGAAACAGCATCATGAGATAAATTATACGCATCATGTATATTTTGAGCACCGTAAAATAAATCGTCAACATATAAAGAGGTATTTAACATATGCACCGACCTAGGTTTAGTCATTTCATATTTTCGAATGTGATTCTTAATAGTTCCACTCAAAATAAAAGATGAGATTTTACACCCGAATGGCAATCTATTCATGTGCATAATTTTATAATCTGTTTCATTATTATCAGCAAACCAAAGAAATTTTAAGAATTTGCGATCCTCTTCTGCTATTTTTATCATTAAAAATGCCTTTTCAATATCACCGTTAAATGCGATCTTAAATTTTCTAAAATTCAATATAATATCTAATACATTTGGATTTAAATTCGGACAAGTTTCCAAACAATCATTTAATGACAGATTTTCTTTCGATTTAGAGCTACAATTATACACAACGCGAACTTTCGTAGTTTCTTTATTTGTATTTACAACTGCTCTATGCGGCATGAAATATTCAATATTATCCCTGCCACATTCTTCAATTATTTCCTTACCCATCTGGTCATTTATTATTTCTTTATACTCATTTGCGATCCACTCATTCTTATCAAAACATTTCCTTAAATCATCAAATCTCCTTTTCGCTAACGTGAAATTATTCTGCAACGCAACAGGCGAATCTTTCCATAACAACCGTGTTTCATAACGACCGTCATTAAACTTTAAGTTATTTTCAAACTGCTCAATAAAACATTTCTCGGTGATAGATAATTCTTCCTTATCTTTTATACCCAAACTCTCTAAATCCCATAATACCAGAACATCTGTTCCCAAACTCAAGTTAGCAGATACTATATTTACGCAACTAGATTTATTATCACTCTGCTGACAGCCTTGAAGAGTATATCCGAATATTGTCGGTACGCAAGTGAGCGTTTTGTTTATTTTCTGAAAGCCGCAATTCTCAATAATATTCCAGAACATATCCCCTCCAATTAAGACGCTTATTGACTCATCCGTTTTTTCACATTGATCAGCTAAAACTATCCCATTGCTTTTCAAAACATCTTGAATTTCTACGTCTGGTATGGCGACTGGGGCAGCCGTTATTGTATCAGTAATTAGTGTTTCTATCTCAATAAATTGCTGACTGTCAGTTCTGCTCGTTAATTTCAATTTAACGACGTCATAAATTTTTTCTTTCGCCCTTTCCGAACCAAAGCAATAAACTGATAATCTTTCTTTTCGAATTGGTTTTAACTTTAAAAAATTCGCTAGGGACCTGGTGCACCATGAACGCTCCGACCCATTATCCATTAAAAGGCGGGCGATTTTAACATTTTTTGATTCATTAATGGGGCTAACTGTCACTGAGCATGTTAATAACAAAATTTTAGACTTTGAAACAGAAGAATTACATTGCAATATAACAGAGCTATCCGATTCAGTATTACTATTATCTACATTTGGCGTTTCATTTTGAACATTATTCTTACTACACAAAATATAATTATGAAATTTGCTTTTACAGTATTTGCATTCAATTTTTAATCTACACGAGCGGCTATAATGAGCTTTAGAAAAACATTTAAAGCATCTGTTTTCCGATTTTAATTTGTTTTTCCTATCTTCTACTGTTTTATACTCACAAAATTCATGTTCGGTGCTGTCACAAAACACACAATTCTTTTTTACATTTGATACATAATTCCCAATTGCGATTGGTCGTGTCTGATCAAATCTTCTATTATTAAACTTTCTAAAATTGCTTTTGTATTCATTGTTATTATTACTCTCATATTTTATTTTAAAAGAATCCGGTTTCGCTGGAGCTAAATATGTTTTTTCTCTTGATTGAATTTCATTTTCGAGATAATTATGTATATCCTGAAATGTATAGCTAATCGGATATTTCCTATTAAACTCTAGAACAAGGTCTTTTGGAATCCTATCCAAAATTATAGGCGCTAACAAACTGCTAAAAGTTTCCTTTTGAACACCCAAGGCCTCCAAATTTCTAATTTGATTCTCAATTCTATCAAATAATTTTCTTAAGCCAATCGTATCTTGCGAATTATGAACAGCAGGAATTTTCAATAACCCGTTCATATGTGTTTGTATTAATGTATTAGTGTTACCAAACCTAGTTTTAAGAATGTTGAGTGCCGCGTCATAATTTTGCTCTGTAATTGCCAACCCAGCAATCGAACTCGCAGCCTGACCATTTAAATAAGATTTCAGATAGTTCAGTTTATCTATTTTCGTAAGATTTGGATTTTTATCAATAGCGGATTCAAATTGGCCATAAAATTCCAACCAATGAGCAGAATCGCCATAAAATGGTCTAATATTCAATTTTGGCAATTTAACAGTTATTTCATTTATTGCGTGTTTCAACTCAATTACTTCGGGACCTTTCAACTTTCCAATTTGTATTTTTATTCTTTGTTTCCACAAACAAATATTTTCATTGTATTCAATCGAAGTTGTAACATCACTTTCGATATCTTTAGCGGGGAGCAAAGTTTCAATTTCTTTATTTATTTCATTTAACGCATTTTCCTTGTCTAAAATTAACATTAATTTTTCATTTAAAGTATCTAGACAAACAGAATCTATCTCTTTAAACAATTCTTCGATGCTGTTTAACAATTTTGTGGTTGCGGTTCTAATTGCTTTTCGCTTGCCCTTACTTTTTTCTAGATCAGACATTATGCTAAATTCAACAATACTAGTTACACAACAATAATTACAGAATAAACAAATTTTCTTTCAACATACAACATAAAATACAATACACAAAAAATCAACAAAATAACACAGAAAAACCTTCTCTACTACACAGCAATTAGATAACAATTCCCTCTTCTCAAACTTAAATTACCCCAAAATCTAACATCTCTGTACAAACAGACAAATAAAAGCATCTCTACCTATATTTAATTCTATATTCACTGCTACAATACCATAAACAAACAAATCGAAACCAAAACTCACCTCTATCAATCTCAAACTTTCCATTTCTAGCTGCTATCCTTTGGAACTGCTATCCTTGTTATCCCCTTTCAAAACCGAAACACATACGCATATTAAACCTCCCAACAGCGGAATAACATCTTATACACAAAACTATATCCCACTTCTGACACCAAAATGTTCCGCTGATTGGAGAGAAGTAAAACACACGATTGCATTTTATGTCTTTATTCCATGACGGCACAGGACGGACTGATAAAACATAGAACGAAGAAAATAGAATACGAAAGGAAAACCTTCGTATGAGTCATATACATTGGCGCCAAAGCCCTTATCATACATACATAAACAATATATATGTGTGTAAATTCCTAAAATTACACACCTGACATGAAAATTACCCACTTTTTGCAAAGTTTTACCTGTTTTTATGTGCATTTTAGCTTAACAAACTAAGTGTGTATTTTGTTATTACTTGAAAAACATAAATAAATGTGTAAATGCTGAAAAATGTCTGAATTTACACAAATTGGTTACGTTATTCTAATTTACACATAATGATATACACATAGGTAAGAGTGTAAATTTCTAAAGTCACCCACTTGTCATAAAAAATACCTATTTTAATGAGTGTTTAGTTTATGGCATTAAGTTTGTAAGTTTGTTATCAGTGCATAAACTCATAAAAATGTGTAAATGTAGATTACTCCTGAAATTACACTAATTATTGTGTTGAAAAAATTATAAATGCGTGAATTTTAACGTAGACGTTACGAAAGGGATAGGAGGCTTACATATTATTCAGAGCTACACTTTTTATTTTAGTAAACCCATTCCATAAATAACATGGTGTCATTGCATTGTTGTAACAGTATTTTTAAGTAATAAATTAATATATTTATTTATTTTTATAAGATACTCTGACCACCTCTCTCACTCTCCCCGTTTCAGCAGCAGGTGAACATTTAAAAGAAGTTTAAAAAATTTAATCTCGACACATGTAACAAATGTAACAAATATTTTGTTACATGTAACGTAAAATTTTATTCATTTAATTAGTAAATTTTAATTTCGTTTTCCGAATTCCCTTTTAAAATTTGTACATCAAACATAAGAATGCTTCATTGTATAATTCTAGGTTTTGATTAAATCGTAATTTCTTTCAGCCATCGCACAGACTGCTCTTTTTCAAAATTTTACTTGTAATTTTCAGTAATAATGCTAGATTTCATTCTTAAAGCGACATTAGGAAGACTTCATAACGAGGCATTATAATAGAGATATAATCCTACTTTATGCTTATTCATAAAATTAAATTATATTTTTTGTACTGCTGGTATTCTTTTTTGCTGCCCCCCCCCCTTAATTAAAGGATAGTAATTTAATCTTCACTAAAATCTAAAAACTATTTCGAATTCATTTAATATGTAATATAAAATATAATTCATGTAATTAAGATAATTCTAAATTCGTATCCTGAGTTATTTATACATTTTGCACATCAAATATAAGTATGCTTGATTTTACCCTAAATTATTTGAGCCGTCTGGTAGCTTGTAAACTTTTATCCATTTCAAAGTTTAACTTGTAATTTTAGTTTAACTTCAGTTCGCAGTGCAATTGACGGTTGTATTAAGGAACTACTTCAACCCCGAGTTAGGCGCGAATCTAGCATATTAAACTAAAATCGTAATCTTCGTTGACTTGGCTTTATCACGTTTAAGTTGAAAATTAATGGTGGGTCCAGCTGATTGCAAGCGCTCTCGTTCAGAAAAATAATAGTATATAATAAGTTATTCTCTTATAAAATATAAGGTATGTAATGTCATACGTCCGTATTACCTCCAATTCTTTTTACCTGATTTGTTTATATTTATGTATAAATGTATATGATACATGTTGGATTGTTTTTTACGTATAAGAATGTTTTACACGTATAATTTACTTGCCTTAAAAAATGTCAACATTACATAACTCCTGATAAATGTCTATTAAAATAACAACTGTTGTATCTAAAGTCCTTTATTTCTTGAAAAATTTTCATCTTAAAAAGAATTTATGAATGTATGTTAACAGCAGCAAAATAAACATTAACATACTTTTTTTTCGGGGGGGGGGGGGAGGTGTTAAATTTTGGTTCGGTTGTGTGGAAGATATTATAGTTTATTTATAAACTATTATACAAATGAATACCATATCTATGAATTATATATTCTGATTTATAAGTTAAACAATTCATCTGAGTTTTATTTATTTATCGAATTTTTTTTAAATTATGAAACTTATAATGTTAACTTAAGTTTATCATCGATTAAAACTATAGCGTTGCTTTTGAGTTTCTACGTTACATTTCCTAATTTTGAGAAATTAATTTTTTTAATTTTTTATCTCAATTACATAAAATTTTCAGCTGTGTTTTAATTTGAAAATATTACATCGGAAGAACTATGTTCCACTAAAATAGTCATAGTAAAGAACACATAATTTTTTTTTGTTAATTATAGATTTAATAAAAATACACAGAAGTAAATTGCAAAAGGCAGCAAATACGTTGATTTAAAATAACTCCAGATCAAAAATTCTGAAGAAAATTTAGAATAAAGTAATGGTTTTTTCTTCAAATATGCATTTTTCCATTCCAATTTTGCCTATTATTACAGAACTTATATGACATAAAACATATGATTGTATGTATATAAAAAAAATATAACAGTTGTGTCATAATGAATATTCAAAATCGAACTTATCATTCTCTCCCTCCCCTCTACATAAATATCCCCCGCCGGGTGAGTTTTATACATTTAAGACACAAATGTAATTATCAAATAAATTCTACGAGCTTTAATTTCGAAAATTTATAAGAGTCAATTGATATTTGGATATAGGCACAGTATTTCTCGTTTTATTTTTTACTATAGCTGATAAATAAAAATACACATTAGTTTGATATCTAAAATTTTAATTAGAATATCTGAAAATTTCATTTATGAAGATAGGATTAATTTCATTAATGCTAAAATACATTTGTATTTTTTTTTTTTTTAAAGACACAAATTTCTAAATATAAATGTAATGCAAAAGATGTTACTTTAATGATTCAACAGCTTTTTTGATAGTCCTGATAATATTTTATATGACAAATTCTTTGTAATGATGAATATTTATGAAAAGAAAACAATTCAACATGTAATATAGGTGATTTATGTATATATAAACAAATCAGCTAAAATATTTGCAGGTAATATGTGTGTGTATGTGAGATGAAGTTTACATACCTTTTTTTTTTTATATTTTTTATAGTATTTTAAATTTTACTTTTATAACTGTATGTAACACAGTACCTTCAATATAATTGACTTTGTATCTTGAGTCTGAAAAATAAAAAATGAAAAATTGAGTCTGAACTCTGAAAATAAAAAGTGTGGAGATTGCAAGTTTACCAACTATGATTATTCCATCTGATTAGTCTAAAATCTATCATTAATTAATTATTTATTTTTCTTTATCTTAATTTTTAATTGCATGTTCTGAATGATATATAAATGAGGGAAAAATATAAAATTAAAATGCAAAGAAGAATATAGAAAATAAAATAGCAGTTTTTATGTGTACATTTAGAGGAGAGTGGGGATGAATGGGGCACTTTTTACAAAAATAATAAAATCAACTTTACTTGACACAAATACAAAAACTTTGATTTATAGAATACAAAATGAAACACCTTCTAATATCCTTGAGCAATATAGAAACATAATTTGAAGAATAAAAATTTTATAATTAAAGAAATTGAAAATTTTACAATGTGTCCCATACTTTCCCACTAACATAGAAGTAATATTTGTACTATGATGGTTGATGAGGGATATCAAAAACTAATGTCTTAAATGGCTATATGCTGAATTTTAGATCCGTAGCTACTATATTTGCATAGTTTTAAAGGGAGGGATAAAGTTCTAAAAACCTATTTACAGGGAGTTTTTAAGAGGGGGGGGGGAGTGAGTGTGATAGGCTGATTTGGAGCTTATGATGCTACACTTGTGATAATGGATGAGAAGTGTGTACATCACTATGATCCCGAGTCCAAACAACAGTACTTTTATCGAATCCACTGTCACAAATCTAGCTCCATAAGCTAAAAATCAAATTTTCAACTACACTTCCCCCCATTTTACTCCTCCTTACAAAACTGTATGACTATTGCAGCTAAGGTTCTAAAACTAAGCATAAATATATCGATATTCTACATCAACCCATTGCAGTACAGATATTTCATATACACTAGACACAATAGTTATTGAACCTCCATCGAATATGCGTATTTTGCATATTACGCAAAGAACTGTGTAAATTACAATAACACAATAATGTGTGTTTTTTGCGCAATACACATTTAACAGTGTAATCACAGAAGATTACACAGATAAATGAGTGAGAATATTACACAGATTAATGTGTATTCTTGCGCAATTTACATGTTAATGCGGGTATTTCATGAGTGATTATTATAACTTTTACCCACTTAGTGTTATCATCAAATTACACACTGAGATTGTTTTTGTTGAGATTGTATTTTGAAATTTACTCATTAGGTGTGTATTTTGGCAATTTACACACAAATTTACACATATAAACAAATCGTTTTTGTATCATCGATTTACACATTTTTGTGTGCAAATTTACACTTTTAATTTTTAGAGTGTATAACAGTTACAGGGCAGTTACAACAACCTTTAAACTCTCTCTCTCTCTCTCTCTTTTTTTTTTTTTTTTTTTTTTTTTTTTTTTTTAATTTAAGCATTTTAAGGTGCAGTTTTGACACAGTGATAAAGTATTCAATGAAAGAAAATAATTCTATTAAAAAATTGTTCAATTTCCTGGCAAAAATTTAAAAAATATTAATTTTTTTGATAAATTTAAGTACATTTTAAAATGTATCTTCTCGTGCAATTACGGGCATTTTTAGAAAATTTATTTTTTAAACTATTCGCAGAAGTACACTGTATAATTTTAAATATGGGATTTATCGCAAGTTGATTAATTCGGCGGAAAATGAATAAAATGTGCAAATATATATGTAAAATTACAGTGAAAACTATTTTATTTTACATTTTCATGCGTAAAAAAATCCTTTTTTTTATTTTATTGTAAATTCGATATTTAGTTTTATCGAATAAATCATTAAAAACAAAAAAAGTTGAATGTAGATACTGCTATTGCAGAATTCAGTTTCGCCTCCGATAAGAAAAAAAAAAAAATCGATAGAGGTTTTTTAGAAGGGCGACCCCGTTTAGAATGCAATGAACTAACTTCATTTTTCTTGTGTTTATCAATATAATAGCAAACAGAACGGCGTGAAATACCCAGTTGATTAGCAACTTCTCTCCGAGACTTTGGAATTACGGAATAATAAAGTGATACAATTTGACGTGCTACTTCTTCATTGACTAGATTCATCAAAAACGGATTTTTTCTTTAGTTTAAATGCTGTTTTATAGACTCTGGGAAAAAGAAAATGCATTTTAACAATAAAACGAGTGGAATCCCGTCGAATTCAACGAATGAAATGTTTAAAAGACCCGATCGATTTGGTTTTAAAAAAAAAAGCAAAAGTAATTACATTTTTGAATCAATATATAATAAATATATTTCCAAACTTAGTGTCAAGTTTTCCAGTTACAATTTTGCATGCAAATATTTCCACATCTTCAGTTAAAATTGTAATCTGAGTGCCGGCGAAATCCAGAAATTTTATTTTATATGCACTACAGAAAAATAGATTTATTAAAAAAAAAAAAAAAAAAAAAAAAAAAAAAAAAAAGAAAAAGAAACTTATTTTATTCTTACTATGACATTATTTTCACAAACTGAAGTCATCTGAAAGTAAAATCTCAATCTCAGTGTCCATAATAAAAAGAAATATTGAAATGTAATATCGTTATGAGTAAAAATGCGATATTTTAAATAGTGACGTCATTTTCTCTTCAAATGTTTTTTAAAAGTTACTGTTATTAGTAATATGAAAAAGGCGTCCGTAATAATATTGTAAATTCCTTTTATCTGGTTGCTGAATGCCATCATTTTCCTCATTTGAAAATTTTCTTATTTTGCTTTAGACATTAATTTTTATCAAAAATTATTTTCGGTTATTTTATTTACATTATTAATATTATTCCTCTGTAAATATATTTTTTTATCTCAATTAGTGCATAATTATACGCAATCATTTTATTGTGGTTAAATTTTACGAAAACAATTAACTTTTTACTTTCAAATGCGAGGACATGTTCACTGATGAAATAAAGTTTCTGACTTGTGGAAAGTAATAATGGAAAATAAATTTTTATTATCGAGAGAAAAGCTAAACTAAGTTGCCACCATTTTGAAGAAATATCGTAAAAAAAACATTTAAAATTAAAAATAAAATATAAAAATGGAATTAAAAAATAGCTAAAATGGGCACAACTACAAATAAATAGCTTTCATTTAAAAAAATAATTATCAAAATCGGTTCAGTAGAAAATTCAGGGCTGATGACACGACATTTTTAGCTTGTCTGAAAGAAATAGCATCGGAGGCTAAAAAAAAAATCGAGTTGATTGAAAAATATTTATAAAAGTTTTATCACTTTGAACATGTATATATTCGTTGAAAAAAGACAAACTGAGAAAAATCCTTTCTAAGTGAAGTAGATTGTGGCATTTAAAAGAGAGTACGATGTAATAATACCAGTTTAACCCCTTCAAAGGCGGCGATAACTCTATGGCATCACATAATTTTAATCCCTAATTTTTACATTGTCACCCGAATTTTTTCATGAAAATTTTACTTTTATTAAATAGGCGAAAATAAGCTTTTACTTGTTTACAAAACATTTTCACGTAAATACTTGTGTCATTCAATTATTTCAACATCTTACGAATATACACTGGTGTGCAAAATTTAAGGACGTGTCCCAAAATGACAATTTTCAAGGGATTTTCAAGCGATAATTTTCACGCGAATATTCAAGAGGAAATAATTACTATCCCTGCAAAACAGCTAATCCATATAACACCTCATTGAGGTCACACATGGTCACTAGCGCCACAGTCACTACAGTGATACAAAAAATAGGATATTCCATACTTCTCTTTTAGGAGTCTCAAATGACTATTATATGTGACTCCAATGACAGGTCATTGTGACTGCTGCTTTGTGGCAAGTCACCAGGTGACTTTACAACGTCGTTTCATTGAGAGACTCGTGTGACATCTCATCTGGAGACTCAATTTCAAAGTCATTGTGAACGTTGCATTATGATAAATTACCAAATAATGTCTCATTAAAGTTACATGGTGACTTTTCACCACTTTTCACATTGGTTACTTCACTGTAGGGTCTCTGTCACCAGTAGTAGGAAAAGGACAGTTTAAGCTCAGCCGGAGGGACAGAGGGACCGTGCCTCCGGTTGTGCCTCCTGCGGTGCCTCCGGCTGTCCCTGCGGCTGTCCCTCCTGCGGCTGTCCCACCGCCACCATCCCTCCTGGTCCCTCCTGGTCCCTCCTGCCCCCACCATGCATCCCCCTCCACGAACGCCCCCTAGTGGAAAAAAGGAACATTCTATTATAACAGGAGAGGTGAACAACCTTCCCTAGTTAAAAATATTATCAATCACATCTCAACACAGAATCATACTATATGATGAAGATTAAATTTATATTTGAATTTTGAAGAACCGTAATTTTAATGAGTATTATTAATTAAGCGAAACAATTAAAATTTCAGTTTTCAGCCATTTTATTTAGATTTCTTCAACTACAAGATGATATTATCAATTTAACACAAGAAAGTTAAACATATATTTGAATTTTGCTTGATAGACATCTTAATGAGTAGTAGTAATTAAGTAAAAAAATACAAAATATCAAGTTTTATAGAAAAAAGACTGATTTCTCACGATTTTTATCAACTATATGATCAATGTAACGACTTAAAAGTTAAAAGTTAAACATGTATCCTAGTTTTTCAACAACTATAACCATAAAGAGTATTGATAATTAAGTAAAAAACAATGGAAAATATCAAGTTTTATAGAAAAAGACTGATTTCTTACGATTTTTATCAACTACAAGATCAATGTATCAACTTAAAACTTAAAACTTAAACATACATCCTAGTTTTTCAACAACTATAACCATAATGAGTATTGATAATTAAGTAAAAAACAATGGAAAATATCAAGTTTTATAGAAAAAGACTGATTTCTTACTATTTTTATCAACTTAAGAGAGAAAACTTAAACGTACATTTCAGTTTTTCAACATCTATAATCTTAATGAGTATCGTTAATTAAGTAAAAAACAATAGAAAATATCAAGTTTTATAGAAAAAGACTGATTTCTTACATTTTTTTCAACTCAAACTTCAGAATATCAATTTGAGATAAAGAAATTTAAACGTGCATTTCAGTTTTTAAGTGACTATCACTTTAATATCGTCTTAATGAGTTTTGAGCAAAACAACGGAAAATACCGATTTTTAAAGAAAGAAAACCAATTTCATCATACTTTTATACACCAACTAAGTAGAATTTTAATACATAAACGAATTATTTAAAGAAATATTCAACACATACGCACATTTGAACCTACGAAGCATTCTTCATTACGTCATATCCAAACTAAAACTTTTTTCTACAACCCCTCCACCCATGTACTCCAAGTAGGGGAAACACACAATAGAGTTCTGACGTCACAACTTACAAAGGTATGCAACAAAATGTTTACGTTCAAGTAAAAGTATCGCATAGAGAGAAAAAAGAAGACATTTAAACTATTTATCCATTCTAGTTTTATAACAGTTACCACAACATCACCAAATTAAAATTTGAAGTCATAATGAGTGTAATTAATTAAGCAAAATAATAGAAATATTAGTTTTTCAGTGAGGAAAAGACGAATTTAAACAAATTTTATTAGTTTTACACTAGTTTAATAATAATTTTAAGAGGAAAAAGACGAATTTAATAATTTTTTTTTTTTTTAGTTTTACACTATTTTTCTCATCTCCAACACGGATATATGAATTTAACAGAAGAATTAAACGTGTATTTTAGTTTTTAACAACCGAAAAGTAATAAGTATCATTAATTAAACGAAAATAAATATCAATTTTCAAGAAAAGACAATTTTTTACACAAATTTTCAACTTTGAAATACATTTGTTTACATATGTTATTACAATATATTTCCAAACTAACTATTTTTAAAAGTTTGAATGTCATTATAAAATGATCATATTTTATATTTTTCACGTCTTGACTACATTCGACTTCTTTCAACAAATAGTATGCATTTTTTTTTTATTCTAGAAACTGAAAAAAGTCACTTCTTACTGTTTCAGAAACTTGACATGTGAAAACTTCTCTGAGTTATTCGATTCACATTTTTAATCAAATTGGAATATTTCACCTCACCTTTTTGAAATTACCATATTATCAAACATCAAGTTATTTAAAATATAAATACTGCTTAGTGTTTAGATAGTATACATGACTGCTTCTACTTATTCTGTTCGTATTATTAATCAAATTAGCAATTTATTATAAAACTTAAAAACTTATTTGTACGCATGCGCAAATTGTCACGTGACATAAACGATTAACAGCAATATGAATTTTCGAAAAGCAGCGCAGCATTTTGCATTCCCACTGTTAGACTTGAGAGGGAAGTTGGTAGGTGCACAACTCTGACTAATTTCCAGATTTTAATGCAAGTGAAAACCGTTTTCTTCGTTAACGAATAAAGTAAGTTTTATTATATCATTACAATATATATGTATCAATAAAAATAAATTTAATGAAATTTAAAAAAAAAAGATTTTTTATATATTAAGCATTTATTAAGTATATAAATATACTTCTTTTATTACGCAGATGTTTCAGCAAGATGAAGCAAAACAGCAGCAAATTTCCGAAATGTATGATCCAACTGATTCGACCTTAGCACATACAAAGTTAAAGAATAATACATATGTAAGTTACTTATATGTTAAATACTAGAATTCATACACTATGTATAATTAGGTTAAATTTACATTAAAATATTTTGTCCTATATTCAATAAGAAGTATTTTTATTTGTAATATTAGAGTGATATCTAACTGTTTACATTAATTTCCCTTACAGAATTGCTCTTTTTGTGATAAAAACTTTTCATCTAAATGGAGTTTAAAAGAACATATACAGATCCATGCCAATGAAAAACCATTTACTTGTGAGGACTGCGAAAAACTGTTTTCAAGAAAGTGCGAATTAAAAAAGCATATGATGATGTATGATACTCTATCACCTGTTATATGTGAAATTTGCAAATTATCTTTTACTAGGAAATGTGCTCTAATAACTCATATGAAAACACATCCAAACAGAAAATTGCTTAAGCATGAAAAGTGTGAGAAATCCTTCAACTATCGTTATAGATTAAATCAACATACGCATATTCACAATAGACCGCAATTACATTGTTATGAATGCGGGAAATCATTTTCATGTGAAAATAAGTTGAATCACCATTTAAAAATTCATCAAATCCAACATCGTCCACTGTTTAAGTGTAAAAAGTGCGAGAAATCCTTCAATTATCGTTATAAATTAAATCAGCATATGCATATTCACAATAGACCACAATTACATTGTTATGAATGTGGGAAATCGTTTTCAAGTGAAAATAAGCTGAATCACCATTTAAAAATTCATCAAGTCCAACATCGTCCACTGTTTTAGCATGAAAAGTGTGTGAAATCCTTCAACTATCGTTATAGATTAAATCAGCATACGCATATTCACAATAGACCGCAATTACATTGTTATGAATGTGGGAAATCATTTTCAAGTGAAAATGAGTTGAATCACCATTTAAAAATTCATCAAATCCAACATCGTACACAGTTTAAGTGTGAAAAGTGTGAGAAGATCTTCAGCTATCGTTATAGATTAAATCAGCATATGCATATTCACAATCGACCTCAATTCAATTGTAATGAATGCAAGGGAACATTTTCAAATGAAAATAGACTAAACCGTCATTTGAAAGTGCATCAAAACCTACAGCATACATGTGAACAGTGTAAACATAAATTTAATAATAAATTAAATTTAAATCAACATTTACGTACACACCATACTAAAAAACGTCTTGTTCCTGTTAACAGTGAAATGCCTTTACCCACTGTAGACTTTAAAAGAATAAAACATGAAATACCAGCTTTCGAAGTGTTTGAAACTCTAACTTTTCATCCTGAGAAAAATGAAGAAGGTTGCTTACACTGCAAATTCCCAGCACACATTGAGAACACATGTGGAGCACTTTGATTGAAAAAAAGTGTTCCAGTCACCTTAATGTGTACTGAAATGTGTTCCGGATGTGTTCCACTATAAAGAAAGTGTGCCGACAGTGTCCTGAAAGTGTTCCGAAAGTGATCTGCTTAGAATATTTGTTAAATCTAAACTTGGGAACACATTTAAGAGCAGATTGGGAACACATATGGGCACACTTATGAAATCATGGCTTTCTGTGTTACAATGATGACGACCATAAGGAGTCTTGATCGCAATCAATGTGGATCTCAAGATCAATTTGGTAAGTTAATTTTTTTTTTATTTACTTATTTTTTGCATGCATGCATATAGTGATTATTTCTTTTGAGGCTTTCATAAATTCATAAAAACCTCGAGAACAAGAATAATAGGTGCACTGTGTGTGCGTGGGGGGGGGGGGGGGGTGTAACATTAACATGGAAAAGAATTTTGTGGTTAATTAATTCAATTTCATATTCAATTCCACTTTCAAATACTGATCGTAATGACGTACAGTGGTGTCAGGAATTGGGGAACTTAGGAGGAAAGAGTTGTCATGTAATTCCCCCTCCCCCTTTCACAGGGCCGTACAGAGAGACCACGTGTCCTGGTAGCAACCCAAATGCAAGCCCTCTTTCCTCTCACATCATAAATATAAATCTGCTAAGTCGAAATTTAATAAGTAAAATTACCGTCTTAAACAGGTTGTTTCCGTCTTAGGAGGTATAAATGCATAATATCCTTTTTGGTTTTCCGTATGAATAAGAATTCTGTTTTAGACAGGTAAATTTAAAAAACAGTAACTTCTGACTTTTTAATTTTATTATTTGTTAGATATTTAAACTAAAAAATAATTAACTTAAAAAAGTACGATTACACTGTTTTGCTACTTTATTTTTAAACAAGGACCGAAGCCAGGTGCTCTAGTAGAGATAGTAACAGGTGATCAGGGGCGTGCGAAGAGGAAAATACGCCCAGGGAAAAGGCTGAATTTGACGCCCCCCCTCCGGAACTTTTTCTTGTAACAGGCAAAAAATGACGTTGTGAGCATAAATTTTTGCGCCCCGTATATTTCCGCGCCCGGGGCAACGGCCCCTTCTCCCCCCCTTTCGCACGGCGCTGCAGGTAATTTGTACCATCTGTCAGAGTTGATTTCAGGAAAACGTCCGAGGGGGGGGGGCGATCCTCCCCCCCCCAGAACAATGAGATGTCTCCCCGGAAGATTTGTGATTTTGCGTTTTCAAAGGCAAAAAATGCACGCCCACCCCCGTAACTCTACAATGTCCCCCTCCTCCCGAGCAACAGAAATCCTTCTTGGTAAAAGTGTCTAAATTTAACATTGTCGTCTACCCCCCCCCCCCATTTTCTACGGACTGCTCCTCAACTCCTTCAGGTTTGGATTTTTTAGTGAATAATTGAAAAATGAATATAAGTGAGATGAAAAGATAAGTGTTATATATTTTGAGCTTCTCCCCCCTCTAGACTACATGTCCAACTTGCTAAAGTTCTTGGCACAGAGCATATAACTGTGTGGCTCTTGACATCAGGAGATTTTTCAAGTTAGTTGGAACATTTTATTACAATGAAACGTGTCTTTCCCTCAAATGCAAATGTTCCCTTAAGAGCCCATGTATACTTATAATTGGAATAAATATTGATAGCCCTTTGCTGTTTTTTCATTACATATTAAAAAAATCCTTAAAGTTTTTTTTGTGTGTGTGTGAGTGGGGGGGGGGGAGAGATGGGAGGGGGATGCGGAATTTTCTTTTTCATTTTGTTTCAAATGACAGCAGAAGCATAGCCTCACCCCTTGAGCAGATGATGGATGCAACCGTCCTTCTCCTCTCCTTAGTTACTAATGATAAACTCAGTACTTACATTATTATTAATATTATTATTATTTTAAAATATTGAATCTAAATTGTATTACTGTATTGTCCTAATTCTTATTTGGCCTAAAATGCGGTCGGTATCTTGACACAGTACATTCTAAATTAAATAATTAAGAAATATGAATAATAATAAATTATAAAACTTCTAACTTGCAAATAATGATAATTTTTTCCGAAGTACTGTAGTGGAAAGTTTTTATCAAGTTGGTGTGGCAACATCGACGCGACGCGCGGGAAATGAAAGCTGAGCTGTTTGTTTATGTTTACATTCCGACTCGGCGTCTCTGTGCAATTCGCAATTTTTATATATTTATATTAATATAAAGGTTACTGGACTTGTTTCTTTGAAAACATTAATACGAAGATTTTCTGTGGTACGTATTCTATTGCATCTATTGCATTTTGTTAGTCGAATTAATCAATATTCAGCCTAATTTATTTTACATAGGCACGTGATCTACATTTTATTGTGACATCTGAGTTTTGACAATAAAGGCAGGTATTCAGATATCCCATAAGGAACACACTGTTTTAAGATTCTTTAAATCCGAGTGAAATCTAAAATTCGATATTCAGATGGCATCCATATTGCTTTAAAAAAAAACGTTCGGTGTAAAAAACGTTATGTTTGCATATCTATATCTGTATTGTATGTTAATCTGTAATCTCCCGTTTTTATATTAATCAAAATGATTTTAGTAACAGTATTACAGTAAACTCTCTCAAATATATAGGTACATCTTCAAACCAGCAGTTATGTATAGTGTAAATGTTTTGTTTGCATTTTTTTTAAGAGTAGGGTCACCCGGGGTAAAATGGGTATAAAAATCAGCTTTTTTATTTTTAATGTTTCATTGTAGAAATGTTGTGAAATAAATTCATGTTTTTGTTCAATATTTTTGACATTGTGTATCTTAGGTCTAAATTAAACATAATTTGTGGTTCCCTTTTTTAAAAATTTTTGTGTAAAACACTATACCTATTTTACCCCGGTGTATACTCATTTTACCCCATGGTTCGGGGTAAAATGGGTATATGCTGGTTAAATTTGAATAATAAATTAAATATACTTAAATACACGATAATTAATGTGTAAACCATTTAAAAGTTTTGTACTTTCATCTTCTGAATCATGTGTAAACTTGGAAGGTGAAGGGAAGGGGCTTCAAAAACTCCCCACTTCAATTTGCTTACATTTTTTTCTTGACGTATAAAAACACTGTTATGAAACTAATGTAAATAAGATGAGAGTACTGACAAATCCTATCCTCCACCACATCAGTTTATACACATGCTGTGAATCATGCTTCTCTTTAAAGGTTTTTTTTTTTTTAATTATTATTTAATGCAATTCAAAAGCAGATAGATATCAGTATGAATATCTGTAGGGAAAAATGAGAAATTAAATTACACTGGAAAATCAATGTTTAATCAAAAGCAATTCATGCAGATAGGTATAACATAATAAAAATTTACATGCAAAGTGTATACTGGCAAGGACTATTGCAGCTTGGTTGAGATAGCTTTCTGACAATTTGGATGCGTTCACATCAGCAACATCGTCTTTCTCTGGAAAGAAATAAAATAATCCAGCAGATGACTTTGTTGCAAACTTCACAGTATTTTCACCTTCATCAGGGATATCAATAATGAGACCTGTGAATTCTTGAACAGACTTCTTTACATTAAATTTTACAGGGACTCGATCGCCAATCATTGGATTCATTGCAGTGAAAACCTTTGGCTTAACTTCTATTTTATGGGTTGCTTCGATTCTTTTAACTGTTTGTACTTTTTTTTTTTTTGTGTTCCTAGTGCAAAGACTTGTAGCCACCTGCTCTGTAGTTAAAACTTCTCCTATCTTTGCTTGTACTCTCTTGCGTTTTTCTCTGAGTTTTTTTATAGCCTCGCCAGTACTAGAAAATGTGTTTTAATTTAATTTCACGATATTTTTCTTTACCTTGTGTTCCTGTACATTTAATCAATTTGCATGTATTTTAATGTCACCCGAAATAGCCTAATTTATAATATAAATGATAAATTAATGATATAAGTAATAGCCTAATTTCATATAACAAAGCATAATATCAATTTAAAACATAGGATCAATAACAATTTGCCTTCAAAGGTCTTTCAACTTTGATCAATCTTCATACATTCATATCTTGACCTATACCCATTTTACCCCATATGACAAAAAACGCTATAAAATTTTTGTGAGTAAATAAATTTACTTAATTTTACAGTTTTCAGTTAGAAGAATCCTTCTTCTGTAAATATCAAACAGTTTATTCCTAAAATTCTTCCAGTATATTTTTCTGGAAAGAAGTTTTTCAACCACTAAAAACACTTTGTTCTATCTTCTGTAAAACAAAATGGTTGCCAAGCCTATTATATGTGTCGCCAGTTTGTTTTTATAAGGTTTAAGTATTGCCTGATATGTAAGCACTTTGTTCATAATTTAATTTTTTTTTTTAAATTTGTCTGGTAAAATAATAAAATAAATAAAATATACCCATTTTACCCCGGGTGACCCTATAATTTGAATGTAATTAAATATTAAAAAATATAATGATTGCTTAAAATGAGTAAAATATTAATTTAAGACCTAATTGATAATTAAATTAAATAATAAAAAATTAGCTCTAAAATGAAGCCCTATCAAGCTGTTTCATACTTTGAAATTTTTGGGTTATTGTCAACTAGTGTGTTTTCTTTTCCTGTCATTTTTTTATTTGAAATATTTGGAATTATCCATATTAGGGGGATGTGCATATATAACTATTATCATTTTAGGGGGAAGGGGGGGGGGGTCTGGCACTGGCAGACGATATCTCTAGGGGGAGACAGAGTTTGTTTATTGTTATCAATATCATTTTTGATCCAACCAAAATTTTCTCTTTTTTATTTGTAACATACATGGTCGTTGGTTCAAAATAGTATGTTTTTTTGCCTATTTTTATGAAAAAGCAAAACCGTTATTGAAATTACGAAATTATTATAAAGTTGAATAATTCTAAACATGGAATTCCCCAATGTTTTACATTCCTATTCTTTATATGTGTATGCATTCATAATCGCTGTTCGACAATGCAAAATTAGTATATTTGAGATGAAACTTATGTTTGCTAATAGGTAAAAGAGAAAGAATGTTGTTCGCTTGTTTTGTTGATAAAAATTTCTATCTACACCCCCTCCTGTCCCTCCCCATTCATGAGCGGTAAGTGAAAGAAGACACTATTACTGTTAAATAGATTATGTTACAAAAAGCTATTATAAAATTCCTTTAAAAAGTAACTATTTATTTTAAGTGTTATTTCATATGTATTTCATACATAAGCTGATTTATATCTTATATATAAAGTTGTATTTTATTAACTTCCCTTCTTTTGAATCAATAAAACATTAAAAAAAATATTTTATATGTCACTCTAAACAAATTTAGTAAATTTTAAAAGTGAAAAAAGAAAATTTAGACATTGATAACGATATTACTATGGGGAGTGGGGTCGAGAGATGATAACACTTGATATCGGGAGGGTGGAGGGAGTCCAGATTTTCCAAAAAGTTGATAATATGTATGAACAAACCCTAAGAAGAATTATGAAATCAGAAAAAAAAATTAAATTATTACATATCAAAACTGAAACTAATACAAACAAGTAAGAAAAAGCATGCGTCAAGCATATATTATGAAACACTTCCTGAAATATTGAACAAAGCATCGTTTTTTAGATAAATAAGGTGTTAATGTCCATAGCCAAATATGGGTTTTGATACTTTTGAACAGATCTGTATTTGATCTGCCGGTTGATATATATAGATATATATATACTGTATACTGCAGAAGTTTAGTTTAGCAAGAAAACGCCTAACAAGTTGAAATTTCTTGGTATTTATGTATTAACGCCACCACAGTTACAGGTTTGGCGATTTTTAATCTACACTTAAATTTTTTTGACAAATCATAAAATAAAACACTTTATATAAAATTAAAGCACTTTCAAAATTCAAAACACTATATTTAAAAACAAAATAACATATCAGATTTCGGTGGAAAATGGGCCGATATAGAGTCACTCCTGCTGCGGTAGCATTAATACGTAAGTACCAATTTCTCTTCCAGCTATTTATACTAATGTATGGAAAAATATTTCAATACTTTTGTTAAGCCATGTATAGTGTTCATTCTAGGCTATTTTTGAAAGGGTGCAGCACCCTGCCCTTTTTCAAATTTGCAAAATGCACCGCTGGCTTTACCCAGAGATTTTTAATAAATATTTTATTCTGTATTATTTTTAAATTTGTGTGCCCAAAAATGTTACAATTTTTTTCATTTCTTTAGGAAAAAGAACATCAAACTATTCAATTATGGTTCAATTTAATTGTATTTTTAATTTTTATGTCATAAAATCAATCAAAATTAATATTACTTGACTTATCTTCAGTGTTCTCGCTGTCGCTCGCCATTGTGCCAAATTGCTACTAAATTCTTCATTTGGCAAGCAAACAAGCGATTTGATTCGTCAAATTGCTAGTGCTCAACTTTTGCCTTTTCTTTTCTTTTTTTTTTTTTTTTTTTTTTTTTTGTGTGTGTTTGTTTTTGCCCTGTGTTTTGAAGAGTATAATTTTGAAACTGCATTTGAAGTATGGACTTCTAAGAAAAGCCGAATTCTAGAAAAATAAAAGTTCATTTGAATATGACATTTTGATTTTTCAGATTCATTGTGTATGATATCATAAAATTCTGAAGTAACTTAGGAATTTTTATTTCATAACATTTTAATGAGTTAAATCAGTTTTAGATTTTATTTTTCTTGATTACGCAAGATATTTAGAACAGAAATGTATAATATAGACGCACGCGGTGCGCAGAAAACTTTATGAAGTTTGCAGAAAATTTTAAGAAAGAAACAATTTTTATTTATTTACTTACTTATTTTTTTTAGTACCAAAAAATAAAAATATTCCCTCAATTTTATCAACAAATTATTTACTGTTAACGCGAATGTCTTCAAAAAAAAGCATGAAATTTAATAAAGAATCGCGTAAAAACATGCATTTCACCAAAGAATTGCGTAAAAAAAAACCTCCATTTCAACAAAGAATCGTGTAAAAAAAATCCAACATTTCGACAAAATACCGCATGAAAAACGTGAATTTCGTCCAAAGGCTGAGTAAAAAATGTGAATTTTGTCCAATGACCGCGTTAAAAACATAAATTCCATGCATGAATCGCATAAAAAAATACAAATTTTGTGCATGAATCGCATTAAAAAATACAAATTTTGTGCATGAATCGCTTAAATGATCGCATGAATCGTGTTAAAAAGGCAATAATTACGTTCAGAAATTGTATGAAAAGTGCAAATTACATCTATGAATCATGTAGTAAAACGCGAATTATGTTCAGAAATCATTCAAAAAACGCGAATTTTGTTGGTAGAAAGCTGAAATGCAAATTACGTCTATAAATCGCATAAAAATAGCAAATTGTGTTCATAAATCGCATAATAAATGTGAATTGCATTCATGAATCGCATAAAAAACATGAATTACGTTCATGAATTGCTCAAAAAACGCAAATTACGCCCATGAATCGTGTAAAAACATGAATTATGTCCATGAATCATCATTTCATCAAAGAATCAAGAAAAAATCCAAAAATTTCATCAAAAAATTGAAAAAAAGCAAAAAAAAGTAAATTTTGTTAAAAGATCGTGAAAAAAAAGGCAAATATTGTTGAAAGATTGCAAAAAAGCAGACGATTTTAGAAAATCACGAAAAACAGCTGATTTTGTTAAAAAGTCACAAAAACCAGATTTTGCCAAAAAAAATCTGAAAAAAACGTTAAATTTCGTGAAAAGATCACAAAAAATGGGAAATTTAGTTAAAATATCACAAAAAAGGCAAATTTCGCCAATTTTGTCGCGTTTAAACACAAAAAAACGCAAATTTTGAAAAAAAAAAAGAGCACATAGTTTATAACTGGTTTGGGGGCCCCAAAGCACTGAAACTTAAGGGGCGTCAAATTTATACTACAAACATCATTTTTAGGCTGTCGCAAGAAAAAGTTACAAGAGGGGAAGGGGCCTCAAATTCTAATTATTCCCCAAGTGCAATTTTCTTTTTGCACACCCCTGATTGTGAAGCAAGAAAATCCGCTTTAAGAGCAATAAAGACACAATTTTGAAGCAGGAAAATCAGCTTTTATAACAGAAAAATTCCCTTCTCACATTAATTTTTTTTTGTGCCCCTTTGACGAAATTTACATTTCTTTCCGATCTTTTGCGAAATCTGTCTTTTTTTTGGGGGGGGATATTTTGATAAATTTTGCATTTTTTCGTGAATGTTTGGCAAAAGTTGTCGTTTTTTGCAAATCTTTTGACAATTTTCCATTTTATTGCGATTTTTGCACGAAATTTACCGGTTTTTTGCAAATCTTCAGATGAAATCTGGCATTTTTATCATGATGTCTGACGAGAGTTGCCATTTTTCATGATTTTTGGCAAAATTTGCCGTTTTTTGCAAATCGTTTGATAAATTTTCATTTTATTGCGATTTTTGGACGAAATTTATCGTTTATTCACTATTTTTTGAGGAAATCTGCCTTTTTTTGGAGATTTTGTGATGAAATTAAGCATTTTTTCGCGAATCTTGTTGGAAATTAGATATTATTTTGTGATTTTTTAATGAAATTTGTCGGTTTTTCA
The DNA here is from genome assembly GCA_964019185.1 of Maratus speculifer. NCBI lineage: Eukaryota > Metazoa > Arthropoda > Arachnida > Araneae > Salticidae > Maratus > Maratus speculifer. Next base: position 284,497,155 of record OZ025289.1, read on the forward strand.
CGATTTTTTTACGAAATTACTCGTTTTGTAGGACACGTAAGAGCTATTTTTTTGCCTAATTTATGCACAATACTGCATATTTTGTCAAAAGATCAGGAGAAATATGCCAATTTTGTCAAAAGATCTGGAAAATATGCAAATTTTGTCAAAAGATTGCAAAAGAAAAAATAGAATTTTGCCAAAAAGCGAGCAAAGAAGACATATTTTGTAAACAGATTGCAGAAAATATGCAGATTTTGTTGAATAATTGGAGAAAAGTCACGATTTTGCTTAAATACTGGGAAAAAATATGGGAATTTTGTTGAAACATCATGAACAAAATGCGAATTTTGTCCAAAGATTACGAATATTGTGCAAATTTTGTCCAAAGATTACAAATATTGTGCAAATTTTGTCCAAAGATCACGGATAGTAAGCGAATTTTGTCAAAAAATCACGGAAAGTATATGAATTTTGTTGAAAGATCGCAGAAAATATGCAGATTTTCTCAAAAAGGGATGTGAAAAAAACACGAATTTTGTGAAAGGATCATGGATAAATGCAAATTTCATTGAAAAGATTGTCGAAAAAAGTGCAATTATCGCCAGATGGTCACAAAAAATGCAAATTTTGTTAAAACGCTGCAAAAAAAAAAATGCAAATTTTGATAGTGGTCCATGAGGCCATGAAAGTTCAACTTTTTCTTTGCTGAACCTGTAGCATGTCTGCAGCAAAGAAAAAAAAGGTGAATTTCACCAAAAGATCTCAGAAAAATGCAAATTTTATGAAAGAATTGCAGGAAAATGCAATTTTCATCAAAGAAATGCTAATAAAATGCAAATTTTATCACAGAGTTGTGAAAAGACGCAAATTTTATCAAAGGATCATGAAAAATTGTGAATTTCATCAATGGATTTTGAATAAAAAAAAAATGCATATTTTTTCAAATAATTATGGAAAAAAATGTCAATTTTTGACTAAAGATTGAGGAAATGCTAATTTCGTCAAATGTTTGTGAAAAGCAAGAATTTTTGCCTTTGCAGAAAACATGCAAAATCAAAGACGATTGCAAAAATTCATGATCTTTTGGCGCCTGATCAGCAAATTTCATGATTTTTACACACTTAAGGACAAAATTTGCGATTTTTTTTCCGTGCTCAATCAACACAATTCACTTTTTTTTTCCCCGGGCGATAAGCCAAGAAAACATTTGATTTTTCTGCAGCTGGTGAATTTGAAATTTTTTTCATGCATCATCAACAAAACTGACAATTTTTTCTTGCCCAGTCAATGAAATGTGTAGCTTTTCTCGCTTCAATCCAATCAACAAAATTTGCAACTTTTTAGAAGTCGATCAGTAAAAATTCATGATTTTACAGTGGCCAATCGACAAAATTTGCCCTCTTTCTGTTTTTAATTGACGAAATACATGTTTTTCTGTGCCCAATCAACAAAATTTGTGATTTTTAACGAACTCTGACAAAATATATATTTTTTTACACAACAAAATGAAATTTGTGACTTTCTTTCCTTGATAAACTGACAGAACTCATGATTGTTTTGCTGCCGATCAATGATATTTTAAATTTTTTTCGAGCATCATGAATAAATTTGCAATTTTTCCATGTGTTATCAACAAAATTTGAGATTTTTTTTTTTTTTTTTGTTCTTGATTACAAAATTTGTTATTTTTTTCATGTAAGATCAATGAAATTTGCTTTTTTTTTGTGATAAACCAAGAAAACATGTGATTCCACAAGCAATAAATTTTATTTGCATTTTTTTCATTTATCATCAACAAAACTGATGATTTTTTCTTGCCCGATCAGTAGAATATGCAATTTTTTGCGTATAACCGACAAATTCATGTCTAATCGACAAATGAACAATTTCACTATTTTCCACACTTAATCAATGAAGTTCATAATTTTTCTGTGCTCAATCAGTGACATTTGCAATTCTTAAGTGATTGACAAAATTTCATATTTCCCCACGATACATTGACAAAATTTATGATTTTTTTCTACAATCTATGCATAAAAATTGCAATTTTTTCCAATTGTAAATTGACGAAATTCACAGGCCACAGGTTTTGGTTTTGCATCCCTAATATTAGATATATTTTACATCTAATGCGATGCAATAATGAAGTTTAGTTAAATTGTGGCTTAATTATTGACTTTTGAATTTTTAGTACCATATATTTTTCACTGAGTAAATGTTTTTCAAACTGGTTTCCTACTCAAATTTGCTAATTTCTGTCACTCTTAAGCCTTGTCATACCTTTTTTTTTAACTCTCTGTATCTGTCAGATTTTTGTAAAAGAAAAATTGTATGTATCCTTTCTGATTTTTTTTTAATGATTTTAGGATTTTCTCTTACCTATGGTAGATATATGTGGTGCCTACCCCAGACCGAAGAAAAACTGGTGAAAAAACACAGCATCATTTACGATTAAGGTATAGCTAATTTATTGTTTATTAATTTAAGTTTATGCATACATAAACTTGTGCTTAAATGTATTTTAAGAAAATGCTGCACATTTACTGTCTCTGTTATGAAAATCCTGCTCATAGGCATGTATTTAAAAGTGTATGCGGCTCCAATTACTTTTTTTTTACGGGGAACAAATGGCAGCAATTCCCCGATGGTAAAATTTCCTGAGGAAAATTTCAAGCTATGTTACCAACTAATAAATTGCAATACAGTCAAGTCTCTCTATATCGAAACTCCATACATCGAATTTCTCTATATAATGAATTTTTAGTAGGAACAGTCCCCTTTTTGCATGATTACATTAAAAACAGTCTCTATATAGTGAAATATCTATTTCCATATAACAAATTTTTTTATAAATTAGTCTTAATTTATTCAGTTTTAAAAAAGCTTCAAAATTACATGGAATCCATTTTCCATCACTTATTTTTGATTTATCATTCAGTGCTGTTTTTTTTTTTTTTTTTAAATATTACTTCTCTCCTTGTTCTTTAAATCCAACGAGTTAATCCCACCTCCCACACACCTTTCAACATCCTTCTCAAAACAGAATCATTTGGATTGTTACACACAGGGTTCTCGCTGTCGCTCGCCATTGCGCCAAATTGCGACTAAATTCTTCATTTGGCGAGTAAACAAGCGATTAGATTCGCCAAATTGCTAGTGCTCAATTTCTTTTTTGCTTTTTCTTACTTTTCTTTTTTGTTTTCATACATATGCATATATACATATTTTTAATAGATTTGTAGCGGATAGTTGAAACTAGATTAATAACAGTCGGTGTCGCAGTTATAAAAATTTAGGTTATTTTAGAACGTACGGACATAAAGGGGGGGGGTGTTCATTAAAAGGTTAAAGATAATTTTTTAGTGCTACACAGCGAATCTATTTTGCTAATACTTTTTTTCATTTGGCGAATGTTTTTTATTTTTAATTAGCCAAATTACTAACGTTGGTCAAATGTCAGCGAGAACACTGGTTACACATATAAAAGAGGAATCAATGAGAGGCCTTCAAATGGAGGAAAATGTGAACTACAATTTTTCATTCCTTGCTAAAATTTGAGCATTTTTTTTTTAAAGAGTGTTACAATTTTAAAATCAAAACAACAAAAAATTACAGATTTCTTCCTCTGAAATTAATGTAAGTCTTTCTCATTTGATTTTCATTAAGCTTTCAAATAAATGTCTATTCTTTTTTTTTTTTTTTTTCTTTTTTTCTTTTTTTTTTTTTTTTTTTTTTGAAACTGCTTAAATAATTAAGAAATGTTAGGTTTACTTTTAAACATTTCAAATTCTTAATTAAATAGATCAAAAATAATTTTTGTTCAAAATTTACACATTAAATATGATTTTTAACATCATTCTCTAACTAGGGATGCACCAAATATTCGGTATCTATTCGGTATTCGGCCATGTTACCGAATATTCGGTTAGGCCGAATATCAAACTATTCGGTTAAGCCGAATATTCGGCTTGGCCGAATATGAAACTATTCAGCCTGCCGAATATTCGGTTTGGCCGAATATCAAAGTATTCGGCCAAATCCAATACTTAATAAAGCCTTTTAAAGAACATTTTTTAAAACTTTTCACAATTTCTACTTTTAACTGTCAATTTATAAATATATTTAAAATAATATGAAAGAAAATTATATTTAAATAAAATAGAATGTTTTTACATTATTTATTTGCTGTTTGTAAAATGTAACTTAAGAAAATTAACCATGAGAAGGATTAAAATGGGGATTTATTAGGATTCTCCTTAAGAATAAATGATGCAAGTGCAGATGCAAGTTCCTAGATTTTATTTAGTAAAAAGTCTGTTTCTTGCTTTTCCCAAATAAAAGTCTTTAAACAAGAAAGAAAAACTTTTGAGATTAGTAATAGCTATCAAGGCAGACAATTTGTGTTCATGAAACCATAATCATAATCAACTTATTGAGTCATAAGTACATTGTATTTCATCTCACTCTAGGTCAAACTTGTGTTTTCGTTTGTTGTATTAACAATAAATAAGATACCATAACTGTATTTTCAACTCGCATGCTTTGATTTCTGTAAAATATGATATGATATGATGAGAAGGATGGAAAATGCCACCATTTATAAGATAAGAACTATGATCTAGACATTCCTTTTTTCAGAATTAAATTGAAAGTACTTACACTTTATACTGAAAAAAATCTGCCTAGAGTTATTTAAAAAGAACAATTATGAGACGCTACAGTTTTTCTTCAACCATTTTTTGATTATTTCTCTTTGATTTTAAAATGTTTGTTTCAATTTGTTGAAGAAATCATGAAATTTAAAATTTTATTAATTAAAAAAGTCTCATAATTCTGCTTCTTAAATAAATAAAGGCAGAATTTTTTCAATACTAAATGCTCTTATAAAAAGCTCTTGTTTATCAAAATATAAGTTTCTCTTATTAAATATTATGTAAAATTGTTTTAAAAAGTAACATTTTAATACCTTTAAACTTTGAAATATAAAAAGTATTTGGAAAGCCGAATATTCGGTATTCGGCTGAATAGTTACTATTCGGATGGCCGAATATTCGGTATTCGGCCCAACAATTACTATTCGCCTTACCGAATATTCGGTATTCGGTTCAGCTGTCGGCCGAATATTCGGCATTCCGCCAAAATCACTATTCGGTGCATCCTTACTCTATACATCAAATTTCTCTATATGACCAATTTTTTACAGGAACGATGGTTTTCATTATATAGAGACTCGACTGTTATTATATTTATGTATATCTCCACTCTGAAAAAACAGTTCAAAATAAACATTTATTGCAATAATCTGTTCAATCGCAATCAAAAAAGGCTTTTTATATGTTAGTATCTTTATAGTACCTTTAATTATTATTATGTTTTCAAAGATTTTTACACACATAACTTGGTCTTAGATTGATTTATGCTCTTAAATTAAGAGCAAGAATACAAAACAGAGAGTTTGAGATTGAAAAATCTAGAAAGTGTGAATTTTACATTTTTCTGTTGAATTTAATGGCCCATAATTGTTTTGAACTTGGAACAAAAGCAAAAATGCAATTAAAAAAGGAAAAACTTAAACCATCTGTGCTGCATGAAATGACCACTCTTTTAGCCTAAGATGTCTCAAAATGTAATTGCTGCTCTTTTCAAAACAAATGACCAGTTTTCATTTAACTAATGCATACAAAAGGTGTCTCACAATTTTAAATGCAATATTCACCCTTTAACTGAATCACTTTCTAGAGCAGAATTTTATTCAACAAAATTATGGATTCTAAGTAAGCCAAAAATTTTTTATATTAACTTTGATTTTGATTTATAAAAATGGTTAATTGGCTTAACCAGTGATTCATATAAGAGTCAATATTATATTAATGAATGTTGCATTATAATATATACCAGAGTGAGTCATAATTATCGAAACAATATGCTATCTTGTTAAATATTGTCCCTTTGTACAATGCTTCCAATTGCAAAGTTTCATTTAAAAAATTGTGAAAATTTTCATAAGATAAGTTGCATTACCATGGAGGGTCTTTTTAACAAAATACAAAGATTAAATTTTTATATGCCCCCCCCCCTCCCCCAGGATAAAAATTCCAATATTGAAAACTTCCCTTATTCAGGCCTGAATTATATACAAAAAATTGCATCTGCATATCTGCAAAACTCATAAGTGTTATACCCATTTAAATAATTCATCAGGTTTTAAGGGACACAAATTGAAATAGTACTCACAATTCAAGAAACAATGTTACTTTAACAGTTCTAGGAATTTTTCAGAGGCAACACTATTCCATATGAAAGGTACATTTATTTTCAAACATGGAACACACTTCTAAAAAAAGGGCACACTTGTACCTTGTTCCACCAAAATATTTTGAACTGCTTTGTTTAGAATCCCCTAAAATTTGTCATATTTTCCCAGAATCAATTAAATTGCCACAAAGTACATGGGAAAAGTTAAAAAGGGTCATTGGGCGCACCGGAAATGTTTAAAAGAACCATCAGACCCATAAAAGAAATTAAAAGGGCCACCAGGTGCTGCGCCCAGGGTTGGAAAAAAATCAAAAAAATCGGATTTATTTGATTTAAATCAGATTTTTTTTATTTAAATCGGATTTATTTGATTTTTTTAGAATCCTATGTTTAACTACTGTGTTTTTATGTTTTTACAATACATGAAGCAATTTTTTATAATAAATAACTAAAAAAGAATAAATAATATTTATAATTTATAAAAATAATATAAGAAATAATTATATAGTTCAGAAAATATTATATTCTAGTTACTGATTGGTACTAAAAATTAAACATCTAGGTTTTAATCTAAAGACATTCTATTATTTTGTAATTGAATTGTGCTTACTAAATAACAAATAAGAAATAAATTTAAACACAATAGACTCCCTCAAATCCGCACAGCTTGGGACCAGAGGTTTTGCGGATTTTAGAATTTTGTGGATTTCTGGTCATTGCTTTGTTTACATTTTTAAAAAAAATAATTTGAATGTAATTAATAATGAATCAAAAGTACAATAAATGCATGCAATATACTAAAATATTAAAAAAAAGTAATAAACTAAAATAATAAAAATTTAGATTTTTTAAAATGATTAAAATACTAAAAAGAAAGGTCAAGTTAATAATGAATAATGTACAATTAAATATTCATTATAAAAGAGGAAATGTGTTTTTCCTAAATTATTCAATGAAACTTGCCTCATAAAGGTACATTACTAATTCACATCAGGATCACAAAATAATGAAACTTTATTTCAGGTTTAGCCACACTTAATAATTAAAAAAGCTTGATTAATACATAAATATATTTGGTAAGATTGTGATTACCAATAATATTAGCAATATCTTTATTTTTTCAGAAATAAATTATTCTTTTTTTATGAAAAAACATGAATTCAATAACCTTAACAAAAATTATAAATTAAAAAACGTATGGAATTGATATAAAACTGAAAAAATCAATTTTTGCACCCACATCTCAGCTGAATGTTTCATTGTTTACATCTGTAAAATATGTGCGGATTTTAGAGAGTTGCAGATTTTAGGAGTGCGGATTTGAGGGAGTCTACTGTATGTTGTAAATGAATAGAACTGGCAAAATTTAAAAAACAAATTAAATACAGTAGACTCCCTCAAATCCGCTGCCCTAATATCCACAACTCTCTAAAATCCGTGCGTAATTTACAGATGTAAACAATGAAGCTTTAAGGTCAGGTATAGGGACAAAATTTGACTTTTTTATTTTTATAATTCTATTTATATTTTAATCTGTAACTTTCATTAATATTGCTAAATTCATGCTTTTTCATGAAGGAAGAATAAATTTATTTCTGAAAAAAATTCAAGGTATTGCTAATATCAGTGGTGATCACAATCTTTTTGCAAAATGCATTTATACATTCATCAAGCTTTTTTTTTTATTGTTGAGTTTGATTAAACCTGAAATAAAACTTCTATATTTTATGATATTGATGTGAATTAGTAGTGCACTTTTATAGGGCAAGTTCCATTGAATAATTTAGGAAAAAATGCATTTCATTTTTATAATAAATATTTGGTTATACTTTATTAAGAAAAATTAAAATTGTTATTAAAATTTAGTTATACATTGATTATTTACTTCATCTTTGTTGCTTTCAATATTTTAATCATTTTTAATTATCTAAATTTTTATTATTATAGTTTATTAACTTACATAATTGTTTTAATGTTTTACTATATTATAAGCATTCATTAACTTCAGTTGCATTATTCATTACAATCAAATTACTGTTTAAAAATGTAAACAAACCCATGACCAGAAATTCACAAAATTCTAAAATCCACACAACCTCTGGTCCCAAGCTGTGCAGATTTGAGGAAGTCTACTGTATTCATTTAATGCAAGCTATTTATTAAGGGATAAAAATCACAATTAATTCTATATTTCTTAAGCAAATGGGAAAAAATCAGGGATTTAATTGTTTGAACAAAAACACTAATTTAGAAGCTTTGTCTACGCATAATTTATTATGAAGGCTTGAACGAACTACTCCAAAAAAAGAAAATTGTCTTTTTTTACTCCAGTATATGAAGCCACAGTTGTTGTTATTTGGTAAATAAATTCGATTTCAATTTCGCTGACTCTCTCTTTACCTCCCATTACATAAAAGGATTTCTGCCAATCATAATCTGTCATAATATCAGAAACTTTTTTTTCAAGCAATGGTAATTTTTGAAATGGGCCGTTTTTTGTTTGAAAATGTGCTACAGTGATGAAAAGATTTAGACAATCTTCTTTAATGAATGCCAAATCTTCATTATATTTCCTTACATTAAGTTTCATTTCATTTTGATTTAAAAGAAAGAACCTTAATAAAACTCCAGCAAAATAACAGCCATTAATAGTTTGTTCGTATCTTGTTTTAAATTTTGTAATTCTATCGCTATCTAATACATTTTCTAACTTTTTACCCAAAATTTTCCTTTGATATGTGCGTTCATGTGAAAGTGCAAAAATTGATTTAAATCAAATGATTTTTTTAAAAAAAATCAGTTGATTTAAATCTAGATTTAAATCTTGATTTAAATCATGCCAACCCTGGCTGCGCCTTGATAAAACTACTTCAAATAATAATGTGATCTGCTGTGAGATTATCAGAGCTCAATACTGTTGGACACAGGATGTTGTTAGACATGGTAAAGTTTTGGAATAATATTACAGTTTATATTTTTCAAACACTTACATTTTTTAGCGATCCACATTAAATATTGTATTTGGACTTATCTTTTTTTGGTTATATCACTGCAGATGATGATTAATATATCTTACACCTCTTTCTAAAATGCTTTAGTGTTGACTCTATGAAAAAAGGGCTGCCGGGCAGGAATTTTACAAAAAGGGGACACTATTCTGTAAAAAGGATACACTTGTACCTTACCCAAAATATTTTGAACTGGTTTGTTTAGAATACTCTAGAATTTGCAATATTTCCCCATGATCAATTCAATTGCCACAGAGCATATTGGAAGTTTTAAAAAAGACCACCAGGTGCATCAAAAGGATTTAAAAGTGCCACTAGGCACATAAAAGAATTACAAAAGTCTGTCAGGTGTCTGTCAGGCTACACCCTGCTAAAGTAGTTTAAAGTCGACACTATGCTTATTATATTTAAATAAAATTCAAAATTGTCATTAGCTAATTTTTTTTTTTTTTCAATATACATTATGTATCTGATTTTTTTTTTTCTTTAGAAGGATGACAAATTTCAGACAAAAACTGAAGGATGTGCCAGCCTCTCGATCGCCAAGTGCAATAGTATGCATTAAAGACATGCTAATCTTCTATGCCACTGTCCTGTATTTGTTAGCAATTGTTAAGTGAAACTTCAGCAAGTGTAATGGAGTTATGAATTGTACTGTTATTGATGAATTACAATTTGAAACTAAATTATCCTGTGCAATATATGTGCAAGCAATTGGAGCATTAGGAGTCTTTGTATTGGACAAGCATAGTTATAAACTTTGAAAAAAGTCATAATTGTTTAAGCCCTTTTAAAATGTAATTGAAAGATTTTAAAGATAATAAAAGTTATGAACAAATTCGAATAATGGGCTAAAGTTTAAATTTCCATTGTTGTTATTTTTATACATAAGTAATAATCATGTGTGCAAGATCTTCGGTCTCAGCTGACTGATTTCAGTCTTGAAGAGATTTTTGACTAATAGTAAATTTTGCTTTATCTGCAAAAATAACAATAATTTTACTCTAAATACCTTTTAACCTGTTTCTTTTATTATAAGAAATAATTTTAAACCTAGAAATCATCTTGGCCATTTCCATCAAGCGATTTCTAATACTCAGAAAGGTTTTTACTCTTGGCTTGGATGGGCTTTTTGCATCCATGGTAATAAAAAAAATATTCAATATTTTTATTAAATTTCTGTGAAAACTTTTTTCTGTGATGTTATTTTATTTTTTATGCTACATATCTTTATTTTTTTACTTAATTTTTTACATTTTAATCATGAAGTATGATCACTAGGGAGATTTATGATTCCATCTGGGGTTTTGGAAAATCATAGTTAAAAAAAAATATAATGGATCTAACAAAAAGATTTGTATAACTGTAACATAAATGAATTCCTTCAGATTTCAATTGTGGTGCTTGTTGGTAAATAGCAGATCTTGTATGATTAAGTAAATGCTTATAATTCGACTTATGAATGAATATTCATATGTATTAGGCAAAAAAAATCTAATGGACCAAAAATTAAACAAAGCATCATGGTGAATTAAATGAAAGCATATCAGAAGAATAAGAATAATTTTTGTTGCTTGTTACTATCAGCATTAAGAATAAATTTATTTTGTTTTGATTTTGGGTTTACATTTGCTTACCACAAATTAAACAGCTATTCAAATTTTACAATTTTTTAAATACAGTAAACTCAAAGGCAACTTGAATTCAGTTAACTAAATGATCTGCTTATATTGAATTCTCCAAGTCCTGAAGCTTTTTTAAGCTAATGACTGTGAACATTTTTACTGTTTTTGTGGTGGGGGGGGGAGGGGGCATAATTTTTTCCCTCTTTGATCTACGAGTTTACTGTGTATCATGCATTTTTCAATATTTTTTTTATTATTCTAATATTTGTAATCTAAGTTTTCTCTTTTAAAAGAATAAATCTTGATCTTGATATACAAGCTTGCATTATTCAGCTATGTGTTAGCAACATATATCCACCATGTTTTAAAATTGTCACCAGCTAAGCTAGAAGTTGCAACAAGATATGCAAATCTTTTGGGTGTACATTTGTTCCTTAAAAAATATGTTATATAGTTGGCTTTGTTAAATCCGCATTATTTGCAATTATCTATCATCTGCACTTTATTTTCAGATTTAAACAAATGAAAATTGCTCTATGAAGTTTGTAAGAAAAAAAATAACAAATTATCGAATCCATATTTAGTGAATTTTCAAAGAAATGTTTAGTTATTTAAGAATTCTAATGCAGTTCATCTATTTAAAAGAACAGATTTTATATTGAAGCTCATGATCGCAAACCAATAAATAGATTGTACTAAATGGCATAGCAGATTAAACAATCAATAAAAACATTTTTTTACTATATTTTTTACATTATTAATTTTCTATAAATTATTAATTTCGACAATATTGTTAATTTTAATGTTTTATTTGTATGCTATATTATATTAATAATTATATTGTGTATAAATTTGCTGTAAATTATTAAATTGTTTTCACATTGCAGTTTAAATTTTTATAATAATAATCAGATTCAAACAAAAAAATTGTAAACTATGATCTAAAATCCACCAATTTTTCAGCCTCAATGTTGGCCGATTTGACAGAGACAATACAATATATACTTATACTTTTTAACTGCATACTGACATCAGGCTTTTCCTGTTTAATCTCAAATTAGTTGTCTGAGCATTTAAAATATTTTATTATATTGGAGAATAACAGGAATGCATACAACATTTTGTCCTTTTAAAAGAGGTGCCCACATCAATAAACAAATTGTCTGAAATGGTTAATGTGTAAATATTTTTGGTCATAAAAAAACTTCATTGAAAATATATGTGCACCTGCAGCAACTATGTGTAAAAGAAAATTTTTTTAAATATATTCTGAGAAATGTGCTTGAATGTGTACTAGAAAAAGATCAGTTTTCCACAAGCATTCTAAAAAGTGTTTCATAAGCATTATAAAAACTGTTCCATATGTGTTCTAAAAAGTGTTCCAGAAAATGCGCTGAAAAGTGTTCCAAAAAAGGTGACAAAATGTATTCCAAAAAGTGTTCTCAAATGTGTTCTAGAAAGTGCGCTGGAAAGAAATAAGCGTTCCATATGTGTTCTAAAAATGTGTTCCAAAAAGTGCGCTGAAAAGTGTTCTAAAAAAGGAGACAAATATGTGTTCCGAAAAGCATTCTCAAATGTGTTCCTTAAGTGTTCTGAGAAGTATTCTAAAAACTGTTCCAAAAAGTGTGCTAAAAAGTGTTCTAAAAAAGGAGACAAAATAAGTGTTCTAAAAAGTGTTCTGAAAAGTGTTTTAAGATTTGCAGTGTAGTTACAATGATGGATATTCAAAAATTAACCAATCATTTGAAGAATTTAACAGTCAAAGATCAGATTGGAGACTTCGAAAAATTGAATGTTTAGAACTGAACATTTCAAAGTATGGCACCTTATCTAGAAATTGATTTTACATCATGTAAATATGTATTCTTTTAAGTGTTGATTGATAGGAATGTATATTATTAACAGTGTATTGTATAAATAGCAGTAATAAATAAATAAATAAATAAATAAATAAACATAGTCTTGAGTTAGTCCTTTCATATTATTAATCAAATTATGTTTTGTCCTACATTTCAGCGCTTTCTGAATTAACATTCATCAAGTTGCTTAAAATATAAATACTATCTTTAAGTTTCAATGGTACATAGTATACATGGTTTATCTTGAGTTAGACCTTCCATAGTATTAATCAAATTATATGTTCCATCTTACACATCCGAATTATCATCCATCTAGTTGTTTAAAATATTAATAAAATGTTTATAGTTTTTGATTATACATAGTATGTATTAATACAATCTTTAATTTTTAACAGTTCATATTTCAAAAAACCTATTTTCGAAACCAAACTATGTTAATTTTACCACAATGCTTATCATCATACAAAGATTTGTGTTTCATACTTTTTCTAAAAATTATCAGATATGTACGCCTCAGAAGAATTTCTATCATTAGAATAAATGAAAAAAATTAATTTATATTAAACGTAGAAGAAATTTGATTGCAATATACGTGTATTTAATAAAAATAAATAAATAAGCGATTATTTATACATTAAAACCTTTACTCAATATATATTTCTTGCATTATACAGATTTTTCAATAAGGTGAACCAAAACAGCAGCAAACTTCAGAAATTAATGATCTGAATGATTCATCCCTAGCACATATAGCGTTAATGAATAATACATATATATGTAAGTACTTATATGAAAAATACTAGAATTCGTATATGAATCGTAATTAGAGTAAATATAAAATGATTTGTCTTACTACCTACACTTTAACAAATGCCTTTTTACCTATATTGTTGAAAAGAATCCTAATTGTTTGCATTTATTTCTATTACAGCATTGCATACATTATTTGCATTTATTTCTATTTTATTTCTATTACTTGCTACAAACACTTCTTAAGTAAATGGAATTTAACAGAACATACAAAAATCCATACAGGTGAAAAACCTTACACTTGGGAAGATTACCAAATGCGGTTTTCAAGAAGACGTGAATCAAAAATGCACACATCATCATATAAAGCGTCGTCATTTATATGCAAACTTAGTGAAGATATTCAAAAATTAGTCAGACGTTTGAAGAATTTAGACATAAAGGAAGATATTTAGACTATATATCCATCATATTTTCATAACACTTACCACAATATCTCAAACTTAAAATTTGGAAGACACACACTGCTGAAAAGTAATTTTGTTACCCGTGATTCTTCTAACCAGCATGAATGTATAGATATTATTTTGCAATGTATTATTTAAATGCTCACAATAAATATTCTTTTATATACATATATTGTTGTGTTTATTTTTTTAAAACCTATTACATTAATAAAATAGGTTACACACACATACATGCACATAACATTTTAAGTGAAACAACACTCTCACAACTTAAAAAATGCATAAGAACATACAAAAATAAGCAGATGTATGAAAAAATATGCAAGTTTACAAAATAATTTCACTGTTTTCTAGAAATACCAACAAAAAATATTTACAATATAAAAAAATTACAAAAGTGAAAAGAAAAAACACAAATGTAAAACAAAAAAATCACAAAATGAAAAACTCACAACAAAGTTTTTGAAAAAAAAAATTTACAACAAAATTTTTTTTTTACAAAAACCAAAACTTCAAAAATACTTTTACAAAAAAAAATTTTTTCAAAAACATTTTTCACAAAAAAATTTTTTTTCAAAATAAGTTTTTACAAAAGTAAAAAATAAAAAATCACAACGTTTAAAAAATGAAAAAAATTAGTTTAAAAAAATGTAAAAAAAAATTGCAAAAAAGTTGCAAAAATTTCAAAAAAAGTTATGAAAAAAGTATCAAAAATTTTGTTCTTTTTAATAGCAAATACAATGGTTTTGCCATTGCATACTGTCCTTTTCCTACTACTGTCACCATTTGACAAAGTATTGTACAGAAAGTCACCATGTAACATTAATGCGACATTATTTGGAAATTTATCATAATGCAACATTCACAATGACTTTGAAATTGAGTCTCCAAATGACAGTCACATGAGAGTCTCAATAAAACAATATTGTAAAGCCATCTGGTGACTCGACACAAAGCAGCAGTCACAGTGATCTGTCAGTAGAGTCACATATAGTAGCCATTTGAAACTCATAAAAGAGTCGTATGGAATTTCCTCTTTTTTGTTTCGCTGTAGTGACTGTGACTCTTGTGACCATGTGCGACCTGAATGAGATGTTATATGGATTAGCTGTTATGCAGGGATAGTAACTATTCGAATTATATTACTTCCTTTTGAATATTCGCGTGAAAATTATTTTTTGAAAATCCCTTGAAAATTGGCATTTTGGGACTCGCCCTTAAATTTTGCACACCAGTGCATGTATTTTGCCCCTGAAAGATTTAAACAATTTTTATAACTCTCGTATTTTTACGAAGCGTAATCATATAAATAATAATGTAATAAAATTTAATTAAACCTTAGAAAATACACATTTTCGTCATTTTTTGACGAATAAAGGATACTGAGTCTCCTTAAAAGGCTGCTGCAGTGAAACTCCTCGATCGCGAAATAACACGTTAGCCTATATGGGAAAACTTTGAAGCGCGATTACTCATTACCTAATACAATTATTAAAATACCGTTTTCACCATCTGAAAGTAAACGTCAGATACCGATGATATTCGCTTTTAAAAGTTGTCTACGCATTTTTTAAGTATATTTAAGAAGATGATAGAATTTAATCAGATGGAAGTTTCAAAGTTTATAAGAATTTCTTATGTACTTAAAATTTACGGAGACAATTTTAAAAAACGCATATCATCGGCATCTGACGTCTACTATCTAATGGGAAAACGGTATTTTTATAATTATATTAAATAATGAGGCATCGCGCTTCAAAATTTTCTCGTAGGCGAACATGGGATTTTGCGATCGGTGAGTTTCACTGCAGCAGAAACGTAGCACAAATAAATTACCAATAGATGATAATATTTGTTGGAAACAGGGTTGGTAAAAAACCGGGTTTTTTTGAAAAAAAAAAAAAAAACATGGTTTTTTTGGTTTAAACCAGGTTTTTTTGGTTTAAACCGGGTTTTTTTAATATGTTTTCCTGTTACATATACAATGCAAATTTATGAACAAAAGTAAACATTTTTGAATATGTAAGTAATAATTTGATATAAAGGTAATTCTAATCAATATAATTATTTAATATACAATCAATTATATAGAAAATTGAAATTCTTTAAAATCTAAACATTTTTAGAAAAAGGCTGTGTCTTATATTTCATAAATAAAATGTGCTACATAATGAAACATTGATACCCTGAAAATCTTAATGAACAATCTTTTGATTACTAGCACTATAAATAAATATATGATATAGATTCATATATAAAAATTCGTATATATTATTTTCAAATGGTTATTCAAAATAATTAATTTGAAATACTTGTTATATGTGATGTCTGATTTTTTTGTTAGAAGACTGCATGAGTTAATTATCTTTATTGAAAAATAAAGCTTTTTATAAAGAATTTTTGGAAGGATTTGAATTTAGCAGTAGAGTCTTTACACACTTCAAGCATTGTGTTTTCTAAAACTACCAGTTAAAAGATGACTGTTAAATAAACAAAAATATCTATTTAACAGCTTTTTAGACTGACTATTGAAAAACATTGATGTTAAAATATACAGTAGCTTTGTAAATTCTGTCATCTACCAAAGAATTTAAACAGCCATCGGACTGCATGCTCTATTATAACACTTAGGATTTTTAAACATCTAAACTAAAAATTGCATTTTTTAGACATTTTTATGAGACTTTTTTTCTATTACGTCTCAAACAAACCTTGTCTTCCCCCCCCCCCCTCCCTTTCTGCCAATTTTCTTAACTGATCTGAGTAATGGGTTTGGTTATGCAATAGAAGATTTAAATATAGCTTTTGCATATTTTAGTTAAATGTAAACAGGTGCTTTACTAGGGAAGCAGGACGTTTCGGTCCCGCTATTTCGGTCCCGCCGTTTCGGTCCCGCCGTTTCGGTCCCGAGACATTTCGGTCCCGAGACGTTTCGGTCCCAAGACATTTCGGTCCCTGGCCATTTCGGTCCCGAGACGTTTCGGTCCCGAGACATTTCGGTCCCGAGACATTTCGGTCCCGAGACATTTCGGTCCATGGCCATTTCGGTCCCGAGACATTTCGGTCCTCAAACATTTGCCTTCTCCAGCAAGCTGAAATTTTGTGCACGGGAAATATCTGACATAATTTTATAAGGAACATTTTAGAGTGTTGAATTCGGAGGCGGGTCATTCCCCCCAGAGCTATCAAATTCCCCCCCGTAAATTTTGAGATTTTGTGTTTTCTGTGGTAAAAAAGTATAATCCCCCCAGGACTCTATTGAATCCCCCCCGGAGCCACAGAAGTCCCTCTCGGAGAAAAGTGTCTGAATTCAACACTGGTTTTTTAACTGAAAGCCACATAAAGTTTTAGTGTAATGCGATTAATTAGAAGTAATAATAATAATAATAATAATAATAATAATAATAATAATAATAATAATAATAATAATAATAATAATAATAATAATAATATTTTCCTTTCTTGAAATAAATAATAATTTTTGAATAAAAACTTATGGTGATGAATAATTGCTATAAATTAAATCTCAAAACAGTTAGTGATTTTAAAATTAAAATCAAATTAATATTTTATTAAATATATGTATTTTTAATTTAATGAATCTTTATTTAAT
The DNA here is from genome assembly GCA_964019185.1 of Maratus speculifer. NCBI lineage: Eukaryota > Metazoa > Arthropoda > Arachnida > Araneae > Salticidae > Maratus > Maratus speculifer. The sequence goes on from OZ025289.1 coordinate 284,514,714, forward strand.
TAAATTGATAAAATTATTAATACGCATTTCGAATTTTACTTTAAATAAATTCAATAAATAATCTGTTTTATATACAATTTATCATTATGTTTTGTAGTAGTTATAAACTGAAACTTATTGTTTACCTGTTTATTTATTTTATATTTAAAGTTACTGAAATTTAAAACTATTAATTCAATCAATAATAAAATTAAAATAAGAGTTGTCAATTTTTTTTTTTCTGTGAAAGTGGGAGCGAAAAGGTAATGCAAATAAATAAATAAATAAATAAACTATAAATTAAAAAAGCTTAGTTTTGTAAGTTAAAAATTGAAAATAAAATTATCTAAAATAATAGTTACACTATTATATAAAATTAAAAAATAATCATTTTATTACACAGAAATAGGCCCACTTTCAATAAAATTAATTCAGAAAAATAGTCTTCATAAAATAAAAAAACTGTAAAAAAATAAAAATAAAAAAAAAATAAAAAATAAAATAAAATATTGCAACCAATAATTATTACATAAAAGAAAAAAAAAATATTGCAACCAATAATTATTACATAAAAGGTCGTTGGAGCATTTTTATTTTTAAAAAAAAAAATTTTCGTAGCACGCTTAGTTATGAAATCACTAATTTAAAGATTCTAAGAAAGTGTCTTAAAAAAATTATGTGTCAAATATGTATTTTAGTTTTTTGTATAGATAAAATACCTAATACAAAGAATACATGATAAAACTTAAAATATTCATTCTGTTAAATAATAATAATAAAGACATGTAAAAATATATATAACATTATTTAATCAAATTTTCAACTTGCTGTGATTTTATTATCACGAGTTACAATAGATTAAACTTATTGGACTATTATATTAAGCTTTGGATAAAATTTGAGGGAAGGGGGGGGGGCAGGAGAATAAAAATATTTAAAAAGCCCGAACAATGTTGAGTTTACAGCGTTTAGTAGGCCTTCATCAATCAGAAACCAAGTTATAAAGTGGCCGGTAAAGAAATAGCAAGGGACCGAAATGGCAAGGGACCGAAATGACTAGGGACCGAAATGGCCAGGGACCGAAATGTCTCGGGACCGAAATGGCCAGGGACCGAAATGTCTCGGGACCGAAATGTCTCGGGACCGAAATGGCCAGGGACCGAAATGTCTCGGGACCGAAACGGCGGGACCGAAATGGCGGGACCGAAATGTCGTGTACCCTTTACTAGTGCCTAATTTTTCAATGTCTTCTTATACGACTTCATATCTTGAGTTTTTTTTTTATTCTTAAAAAATAATCCCTCCAATCAAGAAAAATTTCTTTTAAAGCTTGACTGAAATTTTAAAGATCATTTATGTCATTATCTGTACATCTGCGTTTCTCAAAGAAAAATATTTTTTAAATTTAAATATTGCATATTTTTCATCTATTTTATTTTTGCTAAATTTACATGATTTAAGTGTTTTCTGTAGAGTTTCAGATATGTTCATCAGTGCATGAAATATGCATTCTACATGTATAGTAACATGACCTTGACTAGACTCACTATGTCTTACAGTGACTATTGAGATAAGACTTAAAAATAGAAATTATTTTCATCCAATAATTTGAAACACTTAAATTACAAAAATGAGAAAATATTATATTATATTTGTTCTAAAAAACCAATTGGTTTGAACTGTGCCAACCTAGCTGGCAAAAGAATAAAATTATAATGCAAAAAAACCCAATCCCAATGTAAGAATGCAAAAAAAAACAAAGACTTGTTAAAATCACTAATCACAGAGCAAATAAAAAGCTCATTGCCAATTATTCAATAGCATACATAACAAAAAGAATTTCTAAAATGATGAAATCCTTAATAAATCTTAACTAATCAAGCAATTTAAATAATAAAAGTGCATTTTTAACTCGTGTCTGCCCTTCTGGCTATATATACAGGGTGTCCGAAAAGTCTGGAAACGGTCGAATAACCCGAGAAATACATATGAGATTGAAAAACGTAAATATACGTGTTAAATATTTTTAAATAAGCTACTCAGTGATACCAAATTTGACTTCGTAACCGACCCCCTGGGGGTCAGAGGGGGTCCAGCTTTGAAATCTTAAATTATAACCCCCATTTTTTATTGCAGATTCGGATTCTACGGACAAAAATACGCAACTTTTGTATTTGATGTTTATTTCGAATCCTCGTTTATCACGGTGTATTCGAGCATATTAAATCGATACATTTTTCGGCTTTTCCAACGGAATTTTCCCTAATCGAAACTAATTGGGGAGAATTTATGACATCAAATTCCTCGTCTTTTGCAAGAATAGCGTTTCCTGAAAATCACCGGTGCCGATTATTTCGATAGTACTACACACAGTTAAAAATTTGACCCATTTGCTGTAGCGTCACTCCACAGCTTTTATAGAATATCTGTTTCATGACCAATGAGAATGTTCCATAACATAGTAAAGTACACTGTAAAAAAATTGACACTTTTGCTGCATCGTCACTCCACCACTTTTATAGGAAACGATTACTTTACTGTGTTATGGAGCATTCTCATTGGTCACAAAAGAGATATTCTATAATAGCTGTGGAGTGACGCTGCAGCAAATGGGTCAAATTTTTAACAGTGTAGCACTATTGAAATAATCGCCATGGGTGATTTTCAGGAAACGCTATTTCTGCAAAAGACGGGGAATTTGACGTCAAAAATTCTGCCCAATCAGTTTCGATTAGGGAAAATCCCGTTGGAAAAGCCGAAATATGTATCGATTTAATATGCTCGAATACACCGTGATAAACGAGGATTTGAAATAAACATCAAATACAAAAGTTACGTATTTTTGTCCGTAGAATCCGAATCTGCAATAAAAAATGGGGGTTATAATTTAAGATTTCAAAGTTGGACCCCCTCTGACCCCCAGAGGGTCGGTTGCGAAGGTCAAATTTGGTATCACTGAGTAGCTTATTTAAAAATATTTAACACGTATATTTACGTTTTTCAATCTCATATGTATTTCTCGAATTATTCGGTCGTTTCCAGACTTTTCGGACACCCTGTATATGTTTTACAAATAATGGCTGTATATATATATACATATTGGCCTTAAAAAAGAAAAAGAAAGAAAGAAAACTGATTAGTTTTTTCTAACCAGCTAATTTTAGAAAAAATAGTTATTCTGCCATATAGATTTACAGCTTACAAGAAAAGTTGAGTTGATTAAAATTTTTTGTCCTTTTAGAAACTTATTAATTCATCATTTTTCTACAGCTTTGCTTGTAGCTTCTTCATAATTTGGATTTTGCATTTTTCAATAACGTGTAAAATAAAACATTTGGGTAAAAGAATAAAAAAAACCAGGTGAAAAAAAAACCAGCATGGTTTTTTTAAAAAAAACCAATTGGTTTAAACCATGGTTTTAACCACGGTTTAAACCAAACAACCCTGGTTGGAAAATATACCTAACAGTTAATTGGCGCGAATTCGATCGTTCCTCTTTAATACATCTTTATATGGGTGATTCTCCAATAAGTGGGTTCACTCATTAATTTAGTGAAAAATAAAAATTAAATTTTAACCAATATTTTTTTAATAATTAGAAACAGCTTAAGTTACTGAGTAATATACAACATTCCGGCATAAACTTTAAGCACTATATATATTTTAAAAAATATTTTATATATTAATTTGGTAATTAATGTCACTACTGTCCCCAAGATAGTTATTTACTTTATAAACCAGTATTTTAATAAAAAGTATTTGAAAAATATGTGTATTTTATTAAAGTGTATCTTTTTATAGTAAAAAATATGATGTTTAATATATCATCTGCGATAAATCTGAATATTTTTTAAGTTTTAAGAATAAGGGGACAGGAGTGACATTTACATGGACAGAAGTGTCATACTTTTAAAACTTTTCAGTTTTGAACATTTTAACAATTATAAATTATTTAACATCTATTATTTTTTTAATATTTTAAAATTTGAATAGTCTTTTAGAAAAAAATAACACCAACAATAAAATAATGAGTAAATAAGTGAGTTTATTTAGACAAAAGTTTAAGTTTGAAAAAAGTGTTTAAGTACGAGAAATACTGCTCATTTTAAATTTTATATCATATAATTTGTCTATAGTAAAATATTGTGAAGTAACTGGTCGAGGGGGAATATCAATAGCAAACAAAATTTCATTCTTTGGAACAACCTGGATATCTGGTGTATTTGGCCAATAGAATCGGCTTACATTTCTTAACATAAAGTTTATTTCAAGGATGTTATAATTTATTTCTTCAATTAAACCTGTTAAAACAAATGTTTTAATAAGTAATATGAAAAAATAAAATATGATGATAAAAATTTAAAATAATTATTTAATTCTAAATAAAAGTTTAAACTCACCAGGAAACCAATTTCCATCAAGTACAACTGCAACCCAAGCTCCTACTCAAATATGTTCACTTTCAGAACCAGGATTTGATACTTCTGTATTTTTATAATCGTTGGGCATATCCTTAAAACAGGGAAATAACTCTACAAATGATGGTTCTGAACAGTAAAGTTGACATTTTTCATGTGTGTCACATGTGAAACAGTTTAAATAACGCAGTTGAAGTTTAACATTTTCAAACTTATTCCAAGTGAGCTGATGTAATTTTAATAAATTTGGAATAGATGGTATCACTGTATCCTTTGGCTTCAAGTAATCTATGGCATTAATATCTGCTTCGGAGATTCAGTCCTCAAATAAATATTTTGAAAGGGAACTGAAGTAACAGGGATAGTAGTGACAAAATTAAGAAAATTGCTTATGTGTATACAGTAAGTTAGGTTTTGTAAAAGTGCAATATGATATTTTGTACTAAGCAAAAGTATGTTATATTATGAAAAAGTGAATAAATAAGAACAATACCAAGGACAGTTTAAGTAGCTGACAGTAGTGACAAGTAATAAAAATATTCTTACCTTTCTATCCATTTTGTAGCTTGTAACTATTTTTGAAGTCTTTAGAATTGTGTCGTGTGTTTTTCTGGGCAATTAAGATGGCTCCTTCTACTAAATGCACCTGTTCACCAAATTTTATCTGCCCACCTGGTGGTCACTTTAGCAATTTTATACTAGAGGACAGTATGACACAAAAACTAGGGGACAGCCTTTTTCTGACTCAGAATAAATGTAAAACTATTTTTAATTTACAATAAAAAATACTTTATTATGTACTTTGGAGTATAATTTTTTATTTTGGGTGGTAAAATTGTTAAAAATAGTTTATCATTACACTTAAAATTGTTCCAGAAGATCAGTACATGAGGTGAGGGACAAGGGAATATTTAAAATACTATTACAGTAAAATTTACAGTTATTTTTTAAAAATACTTTTTGAAATTGTAGAAATGCATTACAAAATACATTTTATGCTAATAAAAAAAACCTATATGAATGACAAAAAACAGCATGTAACCCTAAGGGGCAGAAATTATCCACTTATTGGAGAATCACCCATATATATATATATATAAATCTTCTGTGCGTGTGTATGTCACTGAACTCCTCCTAAACGACTGGACCGATTTTAATGAAATTTTTTGTGTGTGTTCCAGTGGATTCGAGAATGGTTTAGATTCACATTTCATCGAAATTGATTCAGTACTTTTTTAGTAATTAGGAAAAAACTAATAGTTAGTTATTTTTCGCTAATTAAAAGTGTTGAATAAGTCCTCTGAATAGAGTGCGGACGGAATGGCCGAGCGGTCTAAGGCGGCAGATTTAAACTCTGGTTCTCGAAGAAAGAGATCATGTGTTCGAACCCCACTCCTAACATACGTGTATCATTTACAATATTTTTTTCTGTGTTATAATTTTAATAAACCGACTTCAGAAGATCGTTAACTTTTAACTAAAAAGAGAAAAATAAACTTTTCTATCAAAAATTTAACCGACTTCAAAAACTACTGCAAAATGAAAAATAATTTCCTTACATAATTGTAATAAGAAATTAAACTAAGAGCGTAGTATTTATCTGCGTATTATTATATTTATGTACATTTGTTTGATTTTTTAGAGTCGGTGCCAGGACAACGTCTGTCGGGTCCGCTAGTTTACACATAAATCTAAACATAATCTTTGTTTCAACGTTTCTTTCAGGTAAGCAAAAAAAGATGATAAATATTCTCTTACCTTTTATAGATATCCAGATGTACCAGCTAGTCCAGGGATGTGACGCACGCTCCACGGATTGTTATATCATTTTATATTTTAAGTGTAAATCCATGTGTTCACGATGAATAGGTGATAATGCGTGCTTTTTTCATAATAATTCAGTGTTACATGCATGATGAAGCAATCAAAAACTTCTAATTTTTGTAAAAGAAAGAAATAAAAAATATTTAATTCAACACATTAAAATGGAGCAACAACACTTATGAGCTCTCTCAGCTAAAGTCTAGCAAAAGAGCGAGTAGCATAAACTCAATTACATTGCAAAACATTATTATTTTTAACATGCATGTTTTCACATTTTGTTGCAATCAGCTAATTAATTTTAACTGGTTACATGTTTCATATTAAAATCATAAAGGAAAAGTTCACTAAAAACATCTATCAGTCAATTATGTTTATCCCGCATCGCCACTTAAACGTCCGCTGGTGGGGAAAAAATGAATTTTCTACTGTAACATGAGAAGTGAACGATCCTCTATTAAAATATCACCAAACACCTTACACACAGTCAGTACCTCTCTTCAACAGACATTCCATTTCCAAAACGGACATCCCCCCTGTTGGTGTCACTTTTGTTGTTATGACATCATCGTATTTACCCCCCTCCCACAAATATTTCATCATTCTTTTAGTTAGTTGTATGGACGCCGTCAAGGCAAGTCACGCTCTCAGAGCACGCAAAAGTAATAAAATTACAGTCTGCTTTACTTAAAGTTACCGACATTTTAATTCATATTTGTACTCGCATTCGCAAACAGTAACATTTTGGTCCGTCGAGCCGGAGGTATTTATATTAAAAAAATAATAATAGTTTTCTCTAAAATAGTGAATTGACATCGCAGACGAGTAAATTTATTCTTTCATTCGAATCTTCGAACAATCATTCAATATAGTGCAACGTCTGCAGTTTTGATAAAATTGGATTACGCAATCGACGCAAGAGAGAGTAAACAAAGACGAAATCATCTGCTCATCAGAAAAGGTAGGAAGCATTCGATTATTCTTTTTGATTTCATAAGTTTCTAAAATGGATGCTCTTGAAAAAATAAAAAAGAAACGCGCAACTGTAAGAACAGCTGTTACCAAATTAATTACTAAAATTGATACTTTAATCAATGAAGAAAATAAGGAAACCGATGAATATTTAGAAATTTTGGAAGAGTTAAATGAAAAGGAAGATTCGGTGAAAAATTTAAATATCGAGATAGAAGCTGTCATAAGTATTGCGAAGGATTATGAAAATATTAACATTAGTGAAGAATATGGGGAGAATATTGTAAGAGCTAAATTAAAAATTAAGAAACAAATTAAGCGTTTAGAAGAGGGTAAGGTTCTCAATCAAGCTCAACTAAAAACTAATCTTACAAATGACTCATTTAATATTAAATTACCGGAAATTCCTCTTCCCAAATTCTCAGGAAAACCGGAAGAATGGAGTTCATTCAAATTACAATTTGATAATGTTATAACTTCTAACGAGCAATTGTCTGAAACTCAAAAACTTCATTATTTATCAGCAGCTTTAACAAACGAAGCAAAAGTTTTGCAAACAACAGAAGATACATTCGCTTCTTTGATTCAGGCATTCAAAGATAGATATGAAAACAATACAATATTTGTAGAAATACACATAAATTCACTTTTCGAAGCAGATAAAATTATACAACCTTCTGCTAAAGATTTGCGGAATTTAGTTGACACCGTAAAGAAAACCATTCGCGCATTAAAGGTTTTGGATTACACAAGGAACAATATTTCCGACGTTTTAATTTTGAATATTATTCTTCAAAAATTGGATAAAGATACGCGAAAAAATTACGAAATGAGTATCAGTTCAAATGAAGTTCCAGAATTAGACAATTTAATACTATTTTTAGAGAAATGTTCTCATATCTTGGAAAATATCAGTAAAAACATTTCAGCAAAACCCAAGTCAAATCAAGAGCGTAATTTTAAACAAAAATCTTTCTTTGTTAAGAATGTATGTGTCATGTTGTCAACTAATTTAATTAATTCATGTGTGTTATGTAAGCAAAATCATGCAATTTATAAGTGCTATATATTTTTGAAATCAAATGCTTTTCAGAGAAAAGAAATAGCAATGAAACACAAACTTTGTTTTAATTGTTTAAGTAATCAGCACACGATTGCTAATTGCAAATCTAAAAGTTTCTGCAACATTTGTCAGTCACGACATAATACGTTACTTCACAGAAATGTAAACAGTTCCTTTCCGAACAAAATTAATGAAGTTAATCTCATCGAGCAAGGTAATAAATTGAATCCGAATGCACCAAGAGTTTTACGGACAGACAGAAGTTAAATCACTTGTATCGCCTTCTTTATCTTGCGTTAATAACGGAAATAAATCTATCATTCTCTCCACTAGTTTAGTTTGGATTTTTAACCCTTATTCTGGTAGTTATTTACAAGCACGTGTAATACTGGACTCAGGAAGTATGTCCAATATTGTAACATCAGAATTCGCTGATCGATTGGGATTTCCATTAAAGAGATTGAAAATCGCGATATCAGGTTTAGGTGGAAAAGAAATGACATTAAATACAAGATGCATGCGAAAATTCTAAACGAAAATGGATCTTTTGAGACATCATTAGATTTCCTTGTTGTTTCATAAATTCCCAGTAACAAAATTGAATATTCATAACTTGAAAATTCCTCATCAGTTAGCAGATCCAAAATTTAGCGTTCCAGGCAAAATTGACATGTTACTCGGAGCACAATCCTTCTTTGATATAATAAAGGATGGAGAAATTCGAATTCCAAACAGCAATTTAGTTTTTTCGAAATTCAGTATTCGAATACATCGCAACAGGAACCGCAGAAACTGTCAGTCAAACGCAATATTGTGGTTTTATTTCGCAGTCTCAAAGCATTGATAAATGTTTAGAAAAATTTTGGAAATTGGAAACCATTGATGAACCTTCAAAAATTATGAGTAAAGAAGAAGAATACTGCGAGGAACATTACAAAACTTACGCATAAAAGAAATGACGCAGGTAGATATACAGTACAGATGCCTACGAAGGATTTGGAAAATTTATGTGATTCTAAAGAGCTTGCGAATAAATGTCTGAATCAGTTGTGAAGAAGATTATCTAAAGATAAAACTATGAAAGTATTGTACCAGCAATTCATACAAGAATACTTAGAGTTAGGCCACATGGAGAAGGTTACAGATGCTCAATCCGAACATCCAGATAATAATTTATGTTACTACTTGCCACATCACAGAGTTCTCAGGCCAGACAAAACCACAACAAAATTACGTGTAGTTTTCAATGCATCAGCGGCAACTACATCTGGTTTCAGTCTCAATGATTGTCTACTAAAAGGAGAAGTGAAAGAAGACATATTTGAAATAATGACAAGATTTCGTGTTTACAAGTATGCTTTTACTACAGACATTCAAAAAATGTTTAGACAAATTTTAATTCACCCATCTCAACGCGACCTTCTAAGAATTGTATGGAAGACAGATGAGAAGGAAGAAACTGCTACTTACAGATTGAATACAGTCACGTATGGAACTTGCACCGTTTCTCGCAATACGGACTCTGAAACAATTAGCCATCGATGAATCATCACAATTCCCTTTGGCTGCTGAAGTAATAAGAGAAGATGTGCACATGGACGATATTGTTACAGGCGCACATGACCTAGATACAGCTACAGAGCTCCAGCAGCAGTTATTCAACATGCTAAAAACCTGCGGCATGTCCCTTCACAAATGGAATTCCAACTCAAAGGAATTGATGTACAGTAAGCCAAAGGAAGTTCAAGAGCATAATTTTTCCTTAAGTGAAGAATCAACAAGCAAAACTCTAGAGGTTATTTGGAAACCCGTTGAAGATCAATTTATGTTTAAAATTTCAATAACAGAGAAATCATCATACACGAAACGAGATGTGCTGAGCACCATTGCAAGGTTATACGATCCTTTAGGTCTTCTGGGACCAATTATTACCTGAGCAAAGATATTTCTTCAGAAATCTCCTGAAATTCAGAGTCCTGAAATTAGGTTGGGAAGATGAAATCCCAAATCCAGTTGGAATTGAATGGATAAATTTTGTGACATCTCTAAAACTAATCGAAGAAATTAGAATCGACAAATACATTCTAACCGATTCGTTTCAGAAATCAGCGTTGTTAGGATTTTCAGATGCTTTGGATGCTTCTTAGCTTATGGATGCTGCCGTTTATATGCATTGCACAAGTGAAACAAGTACTGTAACAACTAAACTGATTGCGAATAAATCTCGCGTAGCCCCTTTAAAGACAATTTCCATACCCCGTCTGGAACTCTCAGCTTGCCTACTTCTTTCTCAACTAATAGAGAAAATTCGTCTTTCTTTAAAAATGCTAGTGAGTGATATTTATTTGCATACAAATTCAAAAATCGCAATTGCTCGGATCAATACACCGCCAAACAAACTAAAAACCTTTGTTGGTAACAGAGTATCAAAGATTCAAACCTTAACTGAGAACTGTCATTGGAAACATGTCCCATCGCATTTAAACCCAGCAGATGTATATCACGTGGACTACGTCCTCAAAAACCTTCCAACATGAATCTTTGATGGCATGGCCCCCAGAACTTTCATACATCTTCATCTTCTGATGAATCCAGTGACAATATCGACATCTTATCACAAGAACTGCACTGGCATGAACTTAAAAAAACAGATAGTGTCAATTTAATTTCTATTTCTGAAAACGCCTTTGTAAATGATTTTATTAATTTAAGTAACAATTATTTAAAATTAATACGTATTCTAAGTTTTATTTTCAGATTTATATTTAATGTTAAAAATACCATTCGACGCAGTGGCCCACTCACAACAGAGGAACGTCGTAATGCTAAGTACTGTCTCATCAAGATGGTACAGGTAAAAGTTTTCGATTATGAAATCAAAACTCTTGAAAAGGGAGAAATTCCCAAGAAGGGCCAGGTGAGTTGTTTACATCCCTTTCTTGATAAGCAGAAATTGTTACGGGTAGGTGGTAGGTTAAATAATTCTGATTTATCTTATGATAAAAAAATTCCAATACTGCTCCCAAAAAATCATAAATTGACTTTATGGATAATGACATATTTTAATCTTAAATATTTACATGTTGGAGCCCAAACTTTACTCCATCTTGTTAGGCAAGAATTTTGGCCACTGGGTGGTAGAAATACTGCCAGAAAAATGGTTCATCACTGCATAATTTGTTTAAAAAATAAACCTAAATGTATTAAGCAAATTATGGGAAATCTTCCCTCAGAAAGAATTACTCCTAGTTCCCCTTCACTAATGTAGGGATTGATTTTTGTGGTCCCTTTTATATTAAATATAAGGGTCAGAGAAAAGGTTACCATAAATGTTATGTTGCTATTTTTATTTGTTTCGTAACAAAATTCATATATTTAGAAGTGGTCACTGACTTAATTTCAGAAGCAATGATAGCAACATTAAAGAGATTTTTCAGTAGGAGAGGCAAAAGTTCTTCTATCTGTACTGACAATGCTAAAAATTTTATTGGAGCCAGTGCAGAGATAAAACGTTTGGCAAACATGATTAGAAACTCCCCAGATGTTTTGGCTGATTATTTAACAAGAGAGGAAATCCCCTGGAATTTCATTCCACTCAGGACACCCAATTTTGGTGGTTTGTGGGAAGCTGGGGGGAAAGTCGTTTAAGCATCATCTAAGAAGAACTGTTGGAAATTAGCGATTAACTTTTGAACAATTTTTAACAGTTACCGCGCAAATTGAAGCCATTTTAAAGAATCGGCCCCTCACGCCCATGTCTTCTGACCCCAATTATTTTGAAATTCTAACTCCAGGCCATTTTCTCATAGGTAGACTTCTAAGCAGTGTGTCTGAATCTGATCTCACTGACGAACTTGATAATTATTTGTCTCAATGGCAAAGATTAAATAAAATGGTCCAGTTTATTTGGCGAAAGTGGAAATTAGATTATCTGAATTTACAAGCCAGAAATAAATGGCAATTTGAAAAAGCTAATGTTATTCCAAATTCAATGGTCCTTTTAAAAGAGGATAATCTTCCACCCTGCAAATGGACAATTGGTAGAGCTCAGGAAGTAGTTAAAGGACCAGATGGTAAGGTTAGAGTGGTATTAGTTAACCCCCCTCAGGGTATTTTCAAAAGAGGCATATCAAAATTATGCTTACTTCTTGGTCAATAAACTGACAAATTATTATATGATTCTGTATAACCATTTCACTGTAAACTTATTATGTAAACAAATGTTTGAAGTCTATTTAATTATTCATTGTTCTATTCATTATTATCATATTATGCATCTTTATTGTATTGTATATTATTCATTGTAAAGTTAGGTATTATATTGTATATTGAAATGATATTTCAACGTGGGGCAGTATGTTGGCGCCACTTTTGTTGTTATGACGTCATCGTATTTAACCCCCCCCCCCCCCTCCCACAGATATTTCATCATTCCTTCAGTTTGCTGTATGGACGCCGTCAAGGCAAATCACGCTCTCAGAGCACGCAAAAATAATAAAATTACAGTCTGCTTTATTTAAAGTTATCGACATTTTAATTCATATTTGTACTCGCATTCGCAAACAGTAATACCCCCCCCCCCCTCTAAATGATGACTTCTAGAACTATATAAGTCGATGTTTTTCGAAATTATTTTTTTAAATGATCTTAAACGGTGAAGTGATCTGTGATTTATGTAAATTTATATTTCAGTTTTGAATGAACAACACCTTAATGAGTATTATTTATTGAACACAATGGAAAATATTAATTTTTAAAGTTAAAAGTTGATTTCTTCAAATTTTTTCAATTCTAAGTCAGAATTTCAGCTTAAAAGAGGGAAGTTAAATATATATAGTGAAGTAGTTAGTTTTTGAACAGCTTTACCTTAATGAGCATTAATTAAGCAAAACAAGGAAAAATATATATTTTTAAACAAAAAAGCAGATTTCTTTAGATTTCTTTCTTAAAAGTAAAATCATAGTATAAAACTTAACAAAGGAATGTTAAACATACATTTCAATTTACGAACAACCATCTCTTTAATGAATATTTTTAATTAATCAAATCAATGAAAAATATCAATTTTAAATTAAAACCAGATTTCTTTAGATTTTTTTCAACAATGAGATGAGAATATCATCTTAGAAGGAAAATATAAACATGCATCTTAGTTTTTGAACAACCATTACCTTAAGAATTTTTAGTAATTGAATAAATAACAAAAGAAAATATCGAATTTTTAAAGAAAAAAGGTAAATTTTATTAACTTTTGCACTAGTTTGAGATTTTAACACACTTTTAAACACTATTCATGTAATATTTAAAACCTTAGATGACTACACTATATTGCCATTGATTATGGGACACTTGCGATTTTAGACATTTTACTAAATATCTAAAAAAATACATGAGGAATCATCTCGAAACTCTTAGTGTATAAATATAATAGTATACGTCATACATCTCCGTGAAGATTTTTTACCGAAACTCCATAGGGGACCGTCAACAAATTAAAAAAAAATAAATATCTTTTGAATAACCCTGTCAAAACTAATGTAGCAAAAGCGCTCAAACTCTAGATTATGTTTGAATGCCTTATTGTAATACACTGTGTTCATTTTTATGTAAATAGCATGCATACTCGCAGAGTAATTAAGGTTTTTGTAAAAATGGTCCCAAATTTTTCCAAGTTTATTTCTTATAATTTTCAGAGTTCTTAATATAAAATAATATTTTTTTTAGAAAATATGACAAACAACATTGCACACAGTACCCTGTAATCAGAATTAAAAAATAATGAAAATTGTATACAAAATGAGTTGGTTTACTAAATAATTTTTTACTGCGCATGCGTCAACGATATCAAAATTTCATTTGCATATTATGTTAGCTAAATGTATAGAGCAACTTTTGTGAAAGTCACAAAATCATAACTTGAAAATTCTGAAAATAATCGTCAATTGAATAAGTTGAAAATCCGTTATTCTCAAAATGAAGCAAAAACAAGAGGGGTTGTATCCATATATTCATTGATTAGTGTCAATATAGAATACACAATACGGGATGTTACGACTACTTTTGGATAAAATCCCTCATTTTTTTGCTTCATTTTGGAAACAACGGATTTTGTCCTTTTTCTATAGACGATTACTTTCAGAATTTTCAAGCTATAATTTTGAGACTTTTACAAAAGTTGCTCTATACATTTAGCTAACATAATATGCAAATGAAATTTTGATATCTTTGACGCATGCGCAGTAAAACATTATTTAGTAAACCTACTCATTTTTCATACAATTTTTATTATTTTTTAATTCTGATTACAGGGTACTGTGTGCAATGTTGTTTGTCATATTTTCTGAAAAAAATATTATTTTGTATTAAGAACTCTGAAAATTATAAGGAAAAATTTGGGGCCATTTTTATAAAAACCTTAATTACTCTGCGAGTATGCATGCTATTTGCATAAAAATGAACACAGTGTATTACAATAAGGCATTCAATCATAATCTAGAGTTTGAGCGCTTTTGCTATATTAGTTTTGACAGGGTTATTCAAAAGATATTCATTCTTTTTTAATTTGTTGACGGTCCCCTATGGAGTTTCGGGAAAAAATCTTCACGGAAATGTATGACTTGTACTATTATATTTATACACTAAGAGGTTCGAGATGATTCCTCATGTATTTTTCTAGATATTTAGTAAAATGTCTAAAATCGCAAGTGTCCCATAATCAATGGCAATATAGTGTATACCTCATAATCATAATGAAACAACATAAAATCATTTTTAGTTGATCAATAACTGGGAAATTCATATTTTAAAAAATGTTTACACAAAAACATATAAAAATATGATTATTTAAACTAATTTCCTTAATTTCTATCAATTCAACAGAATTTTTTCGATGAGATCAGTACCAGAGAATATAATTCGAAATAAGAACTCCCATTCACTACCACCCCGTCGTATTCTTAAACTTGGGGGTCACAATAAAAGAGTTTTGACGTCACAAGTTATAATGGCATATGATAAAATATCCCTTTCAATAAATAAATAAATACATGAATAAAATAAAAATAAAATAAAATAAAAATAAAAATAAATTTTTAAGGGGGGGGGGGGTGCTGATTTCTTTGCAACTTTTTAACAGTAATATGAAGGATATAAACTTATATTTTAGTTTTTGAACAACCAATACCTTATTGAATGCTATTAATAATTTAGCAAAACAATGGAAATATTAATTTTTAAGAGTAAAAGCTTATTTTTTATGAATTTTTCAACAGTAGCACGGCAATATGAACTTCCTGAAGATTCAATTATAGTTTAGTTGTAACAACAAAAACTTTATAAGTATCATTAATTAAATAAAATTAAGTATCAATTTTCAAGAAAAATATGAACTTTTATGCAAATTATCCACTTTGAAATACATTTGTTTACATATTGTTACAAGATACTAATTGTATTGTCAAACTTTAGCTAATTTTAAGAGCTTGCTATTTTAAATATTGCACATAATACACTGCTCAAAACAATTAAAGGATATTGCAGTTTTAGGTGGATTTTTATCTGGGAATCTTTTTAGCTGATTGATACATGGTCGACAGACATAGTAGGTTATATGAGAATAAATTACACGTGTTTGACAGGAAAAAAAAATGCATTTTATTGCGCATTTGTGTACAAAAGGAAAAAAACACAATTTGTGCATATGAGAAAAAAAGAATAAGAAAAGGTGTTTTCTTCAAAGAAAATCGTTTTCAGTAGGGGGTATGGTTTCCACGGACGGCCAGCAACGTTGAACACCTTTGAGGCATGGACTCAATGAGGTTATTAATGACGAGTTGGGGTATTCTGCCCCACTCTTCCAGAAGAGCTCTTTCCAGTTCTTGGAGAGTTTGTGGGGATTGTTGGCGGCCAGAAACTCGTCTTCTTAGAGCGTCCCAAACTTGCTCGATTAGATTCATGTCTGGAGAACACGCTGGCCATTCCGTTCGAATGATTCCTTCCTCGGAAAGGAAATCCTCCACCAGGTTTGCACGATGTGGCTTGCAGTTATCGACCATTAAAATGAAGTTATCTCCGATTGCTGCAGTGTAAGGGACTACAATAGGTCTGAGGATCTCATCCCTATATCGGCGACCAGTCAGAGCTCCATCTCGAATGATGTAGAGGTCAGTGCGCCCGTCAATGGAGATGCCACCATACACCAACACTCCTCCACCGCCAAATCTGACACTTTCGTGCACGAACGCAGGATTATTCCTACTGCCATGGTCCCTCCAGATGAAAATACGCCTATTATCCGGATGCACAGAAAAACGGGACTCGTCAGAAAACAGAATATTGCTCCATTCATTTCTCCTTCAGTTGATATGCTCGGTTGCCCACTCCCTGCGGTCGCGACGATGCCTTGATGTTAATCTAACACATACCATCGGTCGGCGAGCATACAGACCTACAGCATGGAGCCAGTTTCGGACAGTCTGAGTTGAAATCGTGGTCCCTGTAGCCGAGCGAAGGTGTTGTTGGAGAAGAGTAGCGTTCATGTTTCGGTGTCTCCGAGCTGTTTACGCTAAATACCGATCTTCATTGGGCGTTGTTGCCCGTCTACGACCTTGCCTTGGTCTTCGGCCTGCACATCCACTCTCCAAAAAACGGTTCCAGATCCTGGAAATGACACTTTGTGACACTCCAATGGCTTGCGCTACTTCGGCTTGAGTTTGGCCCCCTTCTAACCTACCAACAATTCTCCAAGCTTCTGGATCTGTCAAATGACTTCGCTGAGACATCGTACTCATCGAAACAAAGCAATCACTGAATGCCGATCATCCTTGTCTTCATTCTCTTTTATCCAGTTGAAAGTCAAATTTCATTCGCTGCCACTGAAGCGACGTTTTTGACGTCGAACTCAAAATTTGCATACTCCACAGTTTGAAAACCAGAAAAATTTGCATTTGTGATTCTCTTCTTCTATTTTCGGCAAAAAAAATTTCGTTTATATCTTTATTTTATATAAAACTTCAAATATCCTTTAATTGTCTTGAGCAGTGTAGTTGATCAACTATTATACTACCATTTAAAATAACATTCTTTGAAACTTTCTTCAGAACTTTTTTTGTAATTTTTTAAGTTTTTTTTATACATTTGTTTTGGAATTTTTTTGCATTTTTTAATACTTTTGTAAAAAAAAATGTTGTATATGTTTACTTTTGCAAAAAAATTTTGCAGTAAATTTTATTTTTACATTTGTAAAAAAAAATTATGTTGTATTTTTTTTTTTAACTTTGTAATATTGGTGCGCAATAATTTACTCTTTTTTCATGTTTTGACGCCACGGCGCAGAAAGAAAAATGTCTTTGGGATACATTGGAAGAGACAGAATTTAGATATCGATATTGGGATATATCCGAAGAGTCAACGATTGCATATTGTTATTGTGATAATTAAAAAATATCAGTATTTATGGATATATTGATAAATAATCCAGCCCTAGTTTAGTATTTCATTTGTTCATCGAAGTTCTCAGATGATTCCATGGGAGAAAAATAGGCTAAATGCACTGATCTCCCGAGGGTTTTGGGGTAAGGAAAACTGACTCATTTCTGTGCAGCCGATGTTTTGGATTTGTTTTCATGTAATTTTTTTCTATATATATTTTTTAAACTTTTATTTCAATTATTTGTTTTTCCTGTTTACTTTTATTTCTTCATAAGTATTCATATGTTTATTTGTAATTACCTATATTTTGCTAGTTACCGTAAGTTAAGAAATTCTTTATGTTATCACTTGTACTAGCTTTACATTTTATTTGAGTATTTTTTTTTTTTTTTCGTGATTTAATATTCCAGTCTAATAAATTTATATCATGAGACAGATTTGTCGTTTTATTTTAACACCTTATCTATTTTAACTCCTTATCTGTTTTAACATATCTTGATTTGCTTTGAAATTTTTGTATAAGTACCGAATATGTATTGGGTGTCATATTAGAAACTCAATGTGCACCATATTAAGAACTCCTTTCGCTGGAACCTGCAAATGAAATACAACAGAAAAATATTCCCAAGCTGTATTAAATTTTGAACAAACTCGACCCCAGAATCTTTTAGGGAAGAAATGGATCTACAGCTGGTAACTTTTTTGTCAAAAAGAGTATTCGAAAATATTAAAAAATATTTCATCTGCAAAAAGTAGTTCATATTTGGACACTACCCTACTTCTGCTCCGTCAGTGCGGCAGAACTGGCTTTCCAAAGCGATCACAACTAACTCTGGTGTTCTGTTTTGATTATTCCGGGTAATATGAAAACGCGGTCTTCGGACTTCGATCCGAAGTTCATTAGATTCGTCTGAAGTCTTCACGCTTTGGAGTAAAAACCCAAACACATTTGAACACTTCTTGAAGTTCGGTGTCATGTCGGCTCGTTTGTTGTGGCGACACGGTGCTTTTGATTTTAATGAGTTTTGCAGGAAAGGAACGGATGTCCGGCCAAAGAAAAGTCTTTCTGTCAAGTAGGGTGGATTGCTTGTCTCCCGATTCTTTTATTAATTCCCTTTATTTCTATTATGAAGAAACCGCAAATGGATCCTATATGAAAGGCTTCCCCACTTTTTCCACAAATTCAGTTGAAGAGAAAAGTATTGCAATCTGAACGGAGCTTTACCCGCCAGAGTTTAACAATGTCGGAAATAAACAATGTACCTCCTATCGACATCCTCTTGCTAACGAATAAAGGGTTGTGAGGTTACTGTCTATCACCGCATACAAGCCCAGTGGTAAAACCCCATCCAAGACGTGTCCGTCGAAATCGTGGAGTAACACTAAGTGTAAAAAAAAAACAGGGCTCGTAGCATACCAAACAATTTACCAACCAATTTCATTTTGTCAGAGTTTCATAATGAAACTGCATGCAAGATTAAGGGCTACCACTAGGGAATAGAGCAACTTACGGATCTCGGTTTAAAATACCAGTTAGCTGCTAATAGGCGGCTCATCTTTTTCATCAATTTGAACTCCTTCTCCTGAAGAAAGTCCAGGTGCAAAATTCAGCTTAGGTTCCCATTGATCGTAACTTCCATATATCACAGTTGCCATTTCGACGCTACCTTGTTGTCTGCTTTTAGAACGGGCCGTTAGGGTTGGTTCTTGAGACTGCTCTACGGAGGAATGACCGTGTAGCAATAGGCTAACTTTATTCCCGCTTGCATTCAGTAGCCCAGCGGTGGATCTCGAGGAGAAACAGTGCTGAGATGCCCGAAAACG
Source organism: Maratus speculifer (assembly GCA_964019185.1). Taxonomy (NCBI): domain Eukaryota; kingdom Metazoa; phylum Arthropoda; class Arachnida; order Araneae; family Salticidae; genus Maratus; species Maratus speculifer. The sequence continues at coordinate 284,534,220 of OZ025289.1, forward strand.
GAAAATATCTGGGATCCGTGTCACTATAAAAGTGTTCTCAGCGAAGGCCTGAACGACCCATGCGTCTTCTTCTATGAGCCGCATCGACAAGATGTTAATAACCACCAACTAGTATATGGGATGAAGACATGAACCTTGCTACATTCCATCCTTGTAAAGGTGTTCCCCTCCGTTAAGAATGATCAGGTTCAGCTAAGTGGGTAGGGTAGACCAATCAATTGGCTTGAGCTCAACAAACCCCAGCAATCGAGAATGATTAAGTGATATCAACGGAAATCGCCAATCAAGCCCAGGAGGTTGACATGAAGTTCTCCTTGAAGTTGGAGAATGTCAGATCTATAAACGCTGCGCTATTGAAAGCGCTCTTAATATGAAGCCTGAGTAAACATGTGTAACTCTCTCCGTCCACTTCTTCGATTCGACAATGTATTCCAATACATTGACCGTACTAATATTTTTGCTAAATCCGTACTGCCTTGCTCTGACTAGATTATTCTCTTCAAAAAGAGCGCTACTCCCGTTGCGCACATTTTGTTATGTAACTTCCCGAAAACTAGTAGGAGAGAGATTGGGCGATAGGAACCTGGATCGCTGCGTTCTTTTCCCAGTTCGGTAAAATAGACGGCAATTGCTCGTTTCCGGTTTTGAAGGAAACGAAATGTCCGCAGGCATTCATTGTACAAGGCCAGTAACCATTGAAGATTAACTGGGGGACCTGGCGAACGATCTTAATACTGATCCCATCGTAGCCGGGATCTTAGTAGACGGCAGCGATTTCATTGCAAATTCTAATTCATTGATAGAATGCAAATCAGAATCGCCAGTCCAGTTGATCGCAAGCAGCGAAACATCATCTGCCCAAGGAAGTGGTATTTTGCAAGTTCGTCCTGACTTCGTCTACCGAAGAGAGACCCAGAGTGGCTGACGCTTACTGTATTCACTTCCCTCGTACTCCCTCGATTATCTGGCCTAGTTTGTCCAAGACTAGTCCCTCGAAAATAAGTCTGGCAGGATTGCATTTTTGTACAGGGTCCGCTTTGGATGTATAAGAATATCAAGTTTCTTCCTGCGCGTCAGCTCCTGCATCACCGATTGAATCGATGCAGTAAGCAGAGATGAGATCTGTGGCTCATCAGCGCGGCTCTCCACCAAATTGTCCCTTTACGCTCAGTTGGTCTGTCGTGCGTGTGCATATATACAGAGCCAATAAAAAGTCGAGATTAAGTGTTCATCTCCCTTCTCAGAAGTGGTGAGATCATATGTGGCCAGATCTGCGGTGTCTAGGTTGCGGAAGAAAGCACTCCAGACTAGGTTCAAAGTTTCCAACCACGTTCAATGCCAGCAGGAAGCCGAGTGATTAGGCCCATATCATGGCACGATGATTGTTAAGTGTTTCGACATCGTATATCTCCTAGTCGGTTATGCGCGAGGTGTAATACTGGATCAATACTAAGCCGATCATCCCTGCTTTTACAAATCGCAAAAAGAAAGGACATTATCTGGATTGTTCACGATTAAATTACGACCGGTCATCACGTTCAACTCATCGACCAAAATGAGATTGTCGCTTTATAGATGTTAAACAGGGACTCCACTAAAAATAATCTTTAAGATTATCTGAAGAAATCTCCACTTTCTTCAGATATTCTAAGGAAAGCTTTAGAAATTTTGCAGATTTAGCTTTATCTTAATAATATCTGAAGAATTTCTTAAGGCAATGAAGTTCGATTTAAAAAAATATCTCCTTGGTTTTATTAAGCGTTAAACAGTGCCTCGAAAGAATAATAAAAGCTTGATGTATGTTTCAGTAGCCTGCTAACAGAAAATTTTATATCCACACCGTGCAGAAAAGAGTCGCTGCCAACATCTTTCTCTCGCCATAGGTAGTAGTCTGTTGATTGATGTCTGTTGCCTTTACAACTAAATTTAAAATTTACCAGCCAGCCAGAAATTTCCAGTGTGTGTCGAAATGCATTCGATAGAATCTTTTGCTATTTTTACAAAACCTGCATCAAGAAACAATCCATCCGTCCCCCCCCCCCCCAAAAAAAAAAAAATCAAACAAACATAAACATTTTTTACATTGCTTGAAAAAAATCATCGCAGATTTGTGTAATTTAAAATAATGATCACACCGTTGAATCGCATTTCTAATTGTACTGCACTGATCTCTTTAATCTTAGCTAACATTATATTCAAGACTATATCAACTCTTTTACTGAACTGTTAGTAATTTCGTATAACTATAGTACTAAAAATTTTCTTCATTGTATATCTAAATAGCATTTCTATCGCAGATTTTAAACCATTTCTTGATTAAAAGAAAAAAAAAAAAAAAAAAAAAAAAAAAAAGAGATCAGAATGCGAGTTATAAAAAAAGGAGAGAAATCTACAGAAAATCCGATTCATTTCCCCTTCCAGAAGATTTTTTTTTCCCTTCTCGAGTGCAAAAATCTGTGGAGTCTCAAGCACTCTCTGCGGAGAGAGAGAGATCTCAACAATCTCTCAATTCTGAATCTTCCCTCCCCCTCATCAAAGGGCGTGTCTTGATTTCATTCCCCCTCCAGAGGGGATGGTCTGAACTTCCATAAAATTCCACCCTGCGGCGCTGCTTACGCACAACACCCACAGGAAATGTCCGCTGTTCCCGCATGGTGAGTTATTGGACGGATTGTGAGAGAACCACTTGCGCTTTATTATGATAATCGCCCTCTGTTCACTGTAAGTTTGTTTTTCCCGCGTGACGACAACTTTTGTTTACCGTCCGAAGTCGTTTTAAATTGAAATCAGAATTTCAAGTTATGGGTCAGTCTAGTGACCAGCCATGACTAAGCAAGGATCTGCTCTGAATTTCGGAGAAATGGGCAGTGCCTTCCGAGTGGTCACTCCAAAAAGGCCGAGAGAAGGTAGGGCTCAATTTAATTAATCTTTTCTTAACAGTGTGCATATTTTCTAGGAAATGCAATGAAGGAAGTTAGAAAAAAAATCACATTTTAACCAAACTTATAAAAAAATTCTCTATTTCTTTATTTACTTCTAAAGTATCATTTTGTTTGTACCATTTGAAGGTTCACTAATACTAAATTTTGGAATAAAGCCAGAGTAAAATATCATAGCTTTTAAAGTGAATATTAATATTTCATTTATTGGGGGAAAAGTATAAATGTTTCTAAATAAGTTAAAATTTAAACATAGTCACAATTCTAGCTGTTTCATTTAAAGGTTGTTCTTTTTTTTAATTTTCACTTTTAGAAAAAAAAAAAAAAAAAAAAAAAGAAAAAGAAACTGGAATTTTTTAAATATAACTTAGTATTAGAGCTCTAAACAATCAGATTTTTTAAAATTTTATTTCCAGCACCAGTGTCAACATTTGATTATTTCAACATTGTTTGAAATATTTGATTACTGTTTTTTCCGAGGTATTACGCATGATTAAAACTTTGCTAGAATATAAGACAAGTACGAAAAAATACTTAATATTTTTTTTATTTTAACTGGAAAAAGACTTTTTATGAAAAAAGGAAAGATCCCTAAACAATCCCCGCTTAAGACATATGTAGAAAGAATAAGATACGTATATAGTTCGAGAATAATGCAATTTTATAGTTTGTTGTACTAAAAATCTTTATTGTGTTTTCAACTAAACGTCACATAATTAAAAAAATGTAAAATTAGAAATTTTATTTAAACAAGAATATATTGTAGTACTCTTGAAGTTTTACCAGCAGTCTACTTTTAGAATGCTAAAAAACAGTATGTAAGGTCTGCGTGGTTTCTTTTGAAAAGATGAATAATTTTGATACAATTATAAATTACGTAAAACTTGCATATACATAAAAAAAGAAAAAAAAAAGCGAGAATGAAATTAATGAGGAATCTGTTTTAACGAAAAAAAATAATGGAAATGGTTAGCCTAATTTAAAAATACATAGCAGAAATTTTATTACAAAGAAAAAAAATTGGTTATAACGAGTGAAATTTTTTCATGCTAGGAAAAGAAAATCGATTCTCTCTCTCTTTTTTAAGTAAAAGTTTATGTGGAAAAGCTCACGTGTGTTTGAATGCAGTAACGTGAAAAGTCTCAAAGTTATTACGATTTTATAGTCATTACATTTAAATGGCTCAGCTTTTTTTCTTAAAAACAGACAAAACATATTTTCTCCGGTTATTATTTTTCATATTATTATTTCCTATTTATAAAGATAAAATTGATAAGTTATTTAATTGAATATTAAGCTACCATTAGTATTTTAATTTCATAATTCTAATCTAGAAACAAAAACTGTTTTTATAACATAAAACATTTCGTAATTCTGAATAATTCAACTAATTGTCACTCATTTTCTCATGTTTCATTACATCACTCTAAAGAGAGAGGGAAAAAATTCTGCAAAGTTACTAAAATTTATCTAGGAAACTGGTTTTACAAGAAATTTCCATGTAACGGTAACAGCAAAAATTCAATTCTATTAAATGAATCTTTGCTGTTACCATTACATAAAAAGTTCTAGGAATCCCAGTTTCCTGAAATAAGTTTACTAACTTTACATATGTTATTTTTATTTACAGTGTACAACTGATAAAAAAGAAACTGACGACATAAGTTATCAGTGTTAAAAGTTGTCGAAATTCTGATAAAAAGTTTATTAAATCCATTGGAATTTTTAAATTACAAGATTTTAAGAATTTCACCTTTTATATAAACATTTTAATAAAAATTTTATTTTACTTAAGAAAAGTGTTATAATAATTAAAAATAAATGACATTGACATGATCCGAAACATGTCAATGTTATTTCTTTTTAATTTTTGTAACATCTCTCTCAAGTAATATAAAATTTTTATTAAAATGATTATCAAAAATATTCATTTTAACTCCAATCCATAGAAACTTTATGACTATATTTTTTTATATAAATGTATTATTATTTAAGGTGTATTATTTCGATTTAGTAAAGCTGGATTTTAAACCCTTGTCCTCGCTCGAGGAAACGCTCGCGAGCTAATGCTATTCCTATGGGGAAGCATTTTTCTGATAACTCTTTCGCATTTTGACATTTTTGAATAATTTTTTTTGCATTGGATAGCTGAGGTCCCCCTCAAGATCGCTTTTCGATTACTTTATCGATTTTGGAAGCAGATATTTTTTACAAAGTTAGTTTCACTTTCAAAACCGGTTTCGAAACTGAAAGTGCTTTTTAAAAAAAATATCTGCAACCAAAATCGAAAAAGTAAAAAAGGTGCGCTGTTGGCATGCACCTCAGCTATCCAATGCAAAACAAATTATTCAAAAATGTCAAAATGCGAAAGAGTTATCTGAAAAATGCTTCCCGCATAGGAATAGCATTAGCTCGCGAGCGTTTCCTCGAGCGAGGACAGGGGGCCTTAAGGCAATAATCAAATACAAACTAACTACTTTCTAAGATATAATTAAATTACCTCTTTCGTTCGCAAACGTATGAAACTCACAGGTACTCTTATTTAAAATCTTTATACTATAACATTTTATTATATTTTTCGGTAAAGGTCGAAAGATTTAAGATGCTGAAAGATGGATGATCTTTCAGAAAATGCTGCCTAAGTTTGCAGTTTGAGTCGAATATCCGTTCGCAACCGCAGTATAACCTCAAAAATCCGATACCGAGACTAAGCCGGATTTTTGGAAATTCCGAATTTCTTAAAGAGTATCAAAACTACTAACGATATTCTTAAAGATGCATTAAGTCAAAATTTAATTCATAACCAAGTGACAATTATGTTTTTAAAAAATACACTTTAATTAAAATTTTCTATGCTACAAAATAATAATAATAATAAATAACATTTAATAAAGAAGGACAAATTTCCTTTTTACGAGTGCATTTTCTCTTTAACCCTTCGGGACGTTATTTTTTTCATAACAGTACAGGATTTGTTGCTTCTGTTTTCTAATGTTACAATGGGTTACGCTAGAGAATGAGAAAGAGTATAGCTTTTTTATATAAAATATTTTTAACTGCAATTGCAAAATAATGGAATAAAAACATATTTATAAAAGATAAAATTAATTTAAAGCATAATATTCTGTTTTACATTTACGCAAGAATATAACTTTTTGCTTGAAGACAAAAATGGAAAAAAGTAATATTTAATGAAAATTAAATTGAAAGAAACAAAATGAAATGAAAACTTTTTATTGCATTTTTTTTTTTTTTTTGTTTTGTTTTATGTTAACAAATGTTAACAGGCGACTAAATTTTTTTTTATTTTTTTTATGTTAACAGGTGGCACTGACCTCTCCCAGAAGAATTTATTAAGATTTAGTTATTAAATATTAAAATATATATTAATATTTAAATTATAAAATACGAAATTAAAAAGTATTAACAAATAATGTCTCATACGTATAAGAATAAGTGTATATTATATATTATTAATTTATTATTAATACATTATCGTATTTTATCTTTATATATGACTGATTATCTTATAACAACATCTTTTGCAGATTAGACAATTTTTGAGAAAAACACATTTTTAACCTTCATGTCTTCAATTCCCAACTAAATAACAAGTCTTTCCTTCATCAGAAATTATTTTATACTGAAATAGTTCTGTAAAAATTATCTCTGTACTTTTACTTGCAACTGTTTCTGCACGCATGATGTAGCAGCAGAAGAATGATTTTCGGAAACGCATGTTTATTAGGTTAGTTTTTAAACTTTTCGTACCGGCGTTCTCTTCAATTCAACTCGTAAAGAAGAAGAAAAAATCTTGAAAGTTTACTTCTTAATTTAAAATAATAATAATAATAATAATAATAATTTAATGAGAAAAAACGCTTTAGAGAATCTTTTTATTTTTGTATAGTTTAAATTTTATGATAAAACGTTCGTATCATTGAATGCTAAATGAAAAAAATGTATATGAAATCATTCCATTGAAAGCATTTATTGTTTCTTAATAGAATAATTTTGTATATTTTTATTTAATAGTTTGTATTTTTCTCTTTGCATTAATACATGCTCGCTTCCCGTCTATGCCTCGCCCCCTCCTTTAAGAATACGCTGGGTGATGCTGTTTTTTAATAAACACTTTTATTTATTTAAGAATTAGTTTTGTATCTATTCAATCATAAAATATAATCAATTCAAATATTAATAATAATACCTTCAATAATGAAATATTATATAAAATAATATGATTTTTTAATGTAAAAATTTATTTTTCAATAACTTAGATAGAATAATATATCTTTATTTGTAAGTGTGATGCCGTTAATAAATTATATATATATATATACACCCAGAAAAAGGAGTTGATTAAAAATTCAAAACATGTTTTGTTGAGTTCGTTTTGGTTGTTTTAAGCAAATTTTTTAGTTAAAATAAAAAATCGGTTTTGTTGCTCAGACAAAAAACACTCTTATAAAATTTTAACAAAATTTCATTGATTTTATTTGAGTCTTACTAAAGTCTTGTATTTTCAATTTGTAATTCCAACAAAATTTTGTTAATTTTGCAAAATTTAAATTGATGTGTCGTAGTCATAACTCTCTCACAAAATTTTGTTTAATTGACTTATATAGCTATAAAGGGTTAACATAATTTTTCGATAATAAAAACTTCGGATTAATGATGTTATTATTACGTTATTATGCATTTTAGATGAAAATTGTAAATGGAAAATTGACAAAAAAAAAAAAAAAAAAAAATGTTGTTGTTGTTGTTTATTTAAATAAAATTTCCATTGACCCATATTTAAACGAAAAGATTTGTTGGACCAAACAAATTTTTATTGATTCAACAAAACTTTTTTCTATGTGTATATATAAAGAAATTAGAAAATTTTAAAATAGATTAATATAATTCTTTTAATGTTGATACATTATATATATATGGTTGCATGTGATTATTTGTATATCATAATTACTTTAATTTGTTTATCTATTTAATATGAGCAAGTGCCTTAAAAACTGACATGAAATTTCAAATTAATTAATATAATTATTTTTTTTTTCAAATAAATCTATTTATTGACTCAAAATCAATCCATAATTACATTCTGAGAATAATTTCAAATGTTAATTTAAATCTTATCATAATTATTATAGTTTCCAATAACTCGTCATACATCCCCCCCCCCTCAAAAAAAAAAAAAAATCCAATTTGAAATCTATAATTTGTAGCAAGAGATGTGAACTATGTAATAAAACGCATCCTGATTTATCTAATCTATGTAAAATTTCAAATTTTTCAATTGTGATACTAAAAATTGCACGCAGATTTTTTTTTTATAGTAAAATATAAATATAGCCAACTTTGTAAGGTTAATTACAATAAATCGTATACAGTATACACAGACGGTATGTATATTTATTCCCGATTTAACAAATATCTTAGTATAGATTTTTATATAAATATCCAATGTGTAATAGAGTTCGTACGCTTCAATGCCTTTCAAGCACCTTTTACCAGAAATTTAATAAAGTACTTGTTTTACTCAATAAAAAAGAAATTCGACATTCGGATCTATCAGGCAGTACATTACGAAATTTGTTGTACGAAAACACATATAATCTAATGAATCCCATGATTTGTATTACGATCCCTGTATAAGATATATTAAAGTTAATAAAGTACATTTGTTAATTTAAATAGATTATCCTTGCTGAACATATATTCGCAGATTTAGAAAAAATTTAAGAGTGCCACATTAGATTTAATGCATGTTTATTTATTTATTACTTAGTCAAAATGCTAGAAATAATATAAACTAATAAACAAAAGTACAAACAAAATATGATATAACTTTACAAAAATAGGCCTTCAAAAAGTCTTGAACATCCCACCCTCTAAAATTATTTAAATTTCTATTATTATTTTTAATATTGATTATTATTATTACTACTACTGCTAATTATTATTATAATTAATTATTATTATTTATTATTCTTATTTTTTGAAAGAATTTTCCTCAAAATCAAGATAGAATTAAAAATTAAAAAGCGAAAAAATTCTTCAAAGTCAGATTATACATAAAATATATTTTTCATTGAGAACTTTGTTTTTCAATTCGTCCAACTATTTTTCATTTGAACTTTGTATCGTAAATATGCATATTTAGTTTCAAATATAATTTTTATAAGAAAGAAATATAACAGTAATAAAATATCGAATAATAATCCATAATTTTTTTTACATAACATCGTGGTAGGTCAGTCTGTTAAAATCATTATACTAAAAGGAATTTTGATGAGTTTTATCACCCGTAAAATATTAAATTCGGTCCATTGTTTTTTAACTTTACAGATTTATTATCAAGTTTTCACATTTTAGTATGTAGGTTAGCCATACTGCACTATTTAGAATGATTTTTTAATGCGCGATTATTATCAAAATAAACTTTTATTCCTTTTATAACTACTTGTATAAGGAATAACTACGTATTTCCAAAGTAAATATTAAAATTTAACTTGATTTATTTTGATTCAGCTTATCACCTAGTTCCAGATCATGATATGAAATAGATATCATAACACCACAAATAGATTAACATTAATATATATATTTTTAAATATCTTGATTATTTTTTAATTATTTTCTGTCAATTACCTTGGATATTAATGCAGTGACACCTAACTTTATATAATGTATTTATAAATTAAAATTTGCTGTAAAAAGTTGATTTATTAAAATGAAATTTAAAGCCAAATTTTACAATGTATGACTGCCCTCCCCCCTCCCCCCCTTTTTTTTCATTGAAACTGTTTAATGTAAATACTATATATGTGTCAACAAAATTCGCTCTTGTCATTTTGGTTCACTTTTATGACCTTAAATGAACTATTTGAAAAGAATATTTTACTTTCACAATTGCAGTTTTATAAGCTGAATAATTAATTAAATTATGTGATTTTGTTGTTATTTTATTATAATTTTTTTTTTTTTTTTGGTAAAATCTTCTACATTTACATCCTGAAGACAATCAAAGATAAGGTTGTAACATATTATCATTCCTGTTGTTTATCTGTAGTTCTTATTAATTTGTAATGTGCTTTATTGTGTTTAAGTATTTAAGTTCGTATTATTTTTAAAGATACTTTCTATAAAACAGTTATATTTAAAAAGAAACTTAATATTATAATTATTCATAATAATAATTATTATTAATAGTAGAGGTACTAGTATGATAGAAACCCGATTAAAATACAATATTTTCAGAATTTAGCTATCAATTAATAGATTAATTTTTATTGATTTTTCAACCTACTTTAAGCGGACAGTTTAGAAATTGTTGATAGTTTAAATAAATTTCAAACGTGATTTTCAAAAGATCTATTACAGCATAACTCGACAATAGATGATTGCTTGTTACAATAATACAAAATAACATTTTTATCAGTGACATAAAAATGTTTTTATTTTATTTATTTATTTATTTCAATAATTTACCATATCTCGTTATTCCTGCCACATTTTAAAAAGCTGAACAGAAATGAATATTTTAATAATCTATTAATTTTGAATCTTAAATATATCGTTTTAACGTCTTATAAAGAATGTGAATCAATTTTCAGGTCGGTCTGTTTATTACGTTATTATTGTAGGGCGAAAGGGTGGTCTAATACATGATGTCATAAGATATCTCTATGGGGATGGCGGTTTCTCTTTTGTTATCGTTATCATTCGTTATCATTTTGATGCAATTAAATTTTTCTCTTTTTATTTATAGCTTGTTCTATACATCAAAATAGTTTGTTATATATATTTTTTAACTTGCTTTCTATTTTTATTGAAATATAAATTTATTATTTATTTTATTAAATTATTTAATTCCAAAATATAGAATACTCCAAAGTTTGGCATTCCTATTCTTGAGTCATATGTGTATGGCTATGTAACCTGTTCTTCGAGAAACCAATTACAAAATATGTTTGAAATTATACTTGTTGTGTTTACTAGTAAATGAATGAGACAGAATATTGTGTACCTGTTTCGTTGATAATAAGTTCTGTGTGTCCTCCTCCCATCCACCACTGCGAGACTAGTGTAAGAAAACATTACTAATGTTGCATGCATTATGTAACAAAAAACCATTATTAAATACTTTTAAATATTAACTACTTCTTTTAAGTGTTATTTGACATATTTTTTTCTCTTCATTTGAATATATAAAATATGTGAAAAATAAATGTAGTATGACACTATCTGTATACCACTCCAGATAAAAGAAAAAAGATCCAAAAATGAAAATTCGAATTTTAGATACTGATAACGATATCATACGGGGGGGGAGGGGGCGGGGGGAGGGGTTCGAAGTACAATAAAAATTGCGGAAGGAAGGAAGGAGGAAGGAGGAAAGGGGCCCAAAATTACCAGAAATCAGATAACGTTGTGTGTATAGTCCCTAATTCGGAGTATTTGTACTTTTAATACACTATTAAAAGATATTTTCTTAAAAATGATTTCTATTTTTTAAAAAAATGACTCACAGTGTTGTATATGGTGAAATAAATATCCATGCTATAAATTCGCACATCCTTTCTCCCCATCAGCCGCGCCCAATGTCCTGCTTTTGAGCGTCTGCCATTTTGTCTCCCCCTCTTCTGATCTGGAGGATGGTCATTTCCTGTATGGATGCTTCCCGCCGATGACCCGAGCAAGGTCTGGAGGCATCCGAAGCACGCGCGCGCCCGAAAAGGATGTAGCATGATTTGAGGCAAATCAAGCCCTCTCTAATCTCTTCGCATCCGTCCTTTAACACACGACCACGATTGATATGATATTGCGGCATTTCAAAGACCCACTTTTTTCCACCCTTGTTTCATACTCTATTTTTTTTTTCAAACAATACTTTCTATTATAGTTGAAAAATGCTTTTATTTGTTTTTTATATGTGCAAAACGATAATCCAGGAATTGGTGTGCATATAATCCGCAGCTTTGATAACTTTCTTAAAATGGATAATATTAACCTAAAACAAATTAAGATGTTTTTTTTTCCTTACGATTTACCATGTAAAAAATTTTAAAAACACATGTACATATAAAGCAATAAGCTAATAGAAAAAAAATATTCAATATTCAAAAATAAATTTCTACCAGCAGATTAAATGATGAAGAACTGAAATATTCATTACTTACCCATCATACGTTGTATAGGGTAAATCTTGCAATAGTTTTGAAAAAAAAAAAAAAATTGCCGTCCGTTTGTCCGTGTGTCTATCTGCCTGTCTGTAAACGCTCTTTCTCCGGAACAAATTATTTTGTATGTCTTAATAAGTACAGCACAAAACTAAATGAAGGTGGCAACATGATAGCCCACATTACTAAAATTCTAGAAATTGTGGATAAACTATCTGCCATAGGAGAAAACATCACAGATTCCCATATTTCCGCATTACTATTGTGTTCACTTCCCCCTTCTTACGATACATTAGTGACGGCTCTTGAGGCCCGTCCAGAAACTGAACTCACAGTACTATTTATAAAAAATAAATTAACGGATGAATATATCCGTCGAACGGAAAGCTCTGAAAATTCAGAAAATAACACCAGAGCATATAAAGCTCAAGGAAAATCTGTCAACTCTGATTATAAAAGAATGAACAAATATTGTTCACACTGTAAAATGAAAAACCACACAAATAAAGAATGTTGGTTCCTAAAAGGAAAAAATAATAACACTTACACTCAAAGTAAGCAAAATAAAACTAAAAACCATTCCACTTCGCTATGTTTTGAAGAAAACACTGAAGGCAGAAAAAATGCTGTATATGAAAAAAATGATGTAGCCTTACTTACAGAGCAACCTGATAACAAAAAAACCTTTATTGTAGATAGCGGAAGTTCCAGCCATATCGTAAACTCAAAAGAAATGTTTACAAAAATAACAAACAATGTTGAAACAAACGTCACTGTAGCAAACGGTAACAAATTGATTTCATATGGATCAGGTGAAGTTGTTATTCAAACCGGAAAAAATAATAAACAAGTAACACTAAGGGATGTTCTGTTCGTACCAGATATTGAAACCAATCTGTTATCAGTTAGCAGGGCAACAAAAAACGGATGCCAGGTACATTTTGAAAGGGATAGGTGCAACATTACACACAAAGGTGAAATAATACTCCAAGGTAAATTAAAAAACAATTTGTATGAAATACATGTAAACGAAGATGAAAATAGTAGCTACTACACAAATGTAACGTATAATTGCACAAATGCAAATTGTATAGATTTATGGCACAGAAGAATGGGCCATAGAAATTACGACACAATAAAAAACATGGTGTCTAAAGAATTAGTAAGCGGTGTAACGATAAATAAATGTAAACACAACAATGTATGTGAGGTATGCATTCAATCAAAAACAAACGAAACACCATTCCCAAAATCAGGAGCATATAGAGCCAAAGAAAAACTAGAATTAATTCACACTGATGTATGTGGCCCTATAAACACACCCACTATAGGGGGGAAAAGATATTTCATCACTTTCATCGATGACTTTTCGAGGTTTTGTATAATTTACCTAATGTCAAATAAGAGTGACGCGTTTGAAAAATTAAAAGAATACATCGCTACAGTTAAAAATAAATTTGGTAAAATGCCAACTGCGATCAGATCCGACAATGGCGGCGAATATATAAATGACGAAATTGAAAAGTACCTAAAGTATAATGGCATAGAACACCAACTTACCGTCCCATATTCTCCAAGTCAGAACGGGGTTGCAGAAAGAAAAAACAGGTCGCTTCTGGATATGACTAGGAGCATGCTAAACGAAGCAAATCTCCCACATAAATTATGGGGAGAGGCCATATGTACCGCAAACCATTTGCAAAATCGACTACCTTCTAAATCCATCAACACCACACCATATGAACTTTGGCTAGGTAGAAAACCAAACATAAAATATTTAAAGGTTTTCGGCTGTACCGCATATGCCTATATACATAAATTTAAACGAGGAAAACTTGATAATAGAGCAGAAAAGGGCACTTTCGTCGGGTATGACAATCGCTCTAAAGGGTACAGAATCTACACCAGTGATGGAAGAGTCATACTAGCTAGATCAGTAAAATTTATCGAAAACAAAATAGATAACGCAAACACTAATGAAAATACAAACACAAATGATTCAAAGTCTGAAATCAAAAAACAGGCTCAGCAGAATGAAAAAAATGTAATGGAACTAAATCTAACACCAGAAAACATCGATACAGATACACCATCCACATCTTCACAAACACAACACGTTAGAAGATCCGAAAGGGAAAATAAAGGAGTACCACCGGACAGATTTGCTTATGCAGTCCGGCACAATCCGATATATGAGCCCAAAAGTTGGCAAGAAATGATAAATCTTGAGAACCCACACGAAAAAAGGAACTGGATCGATGCGACGAGAGAGGAAATAAATTCACTTAAAGAAAACAAAACATGGACATTAGTGCATCCACCACAAGGAGCTAAAGTAATCGGATCAAAATGGACATTTAAAGCAAAATATGATGAATTTGGAAAAATAAAAAGATACAAGGCTAGGCTCGTAGCTCAGGGTTACGGACAAAAATACGGGATAGACTATGACGAAACATATGCGCCAGTGGTGTCACACACGACACTCAGAAGCTTTTTAACTGCCGCAGCATATCATAAGTTAAAAATACATCACATTGACATTAAAACAGCTTTCCTACATGGAGAACTGGAAGAAGAGGTATATATGTCTCAGCCTGAAGGATACATAGACACAAAAGAACCTTTCAAAGTGTGTAGATTGGAAAAGGCGATTTATGGCCTAAAACAAGCAGCACGAGCTTGGTATATAAAAATTACCCAAACACTTAAAGAATTAAACTTCACACAAAGTACAGCAGACACTTGTTTATTCATACAAAAACAAGGGGAAAATAGTATTTACATCATAGTGTATGTCGATGACATACTCATTGCAGGAAATGATGACCAGATAAAAGATATAATAAATAAATTGAAAACAGAATATACTCTTGAAGATTTAGGAGAAATAAACAACTACCTCGGAATAAAAATAGAAAAAACGCAGAATGGATTCAAACTGAATCAAACTGCAAAGATAGAAGAAGTAGCAAAAAAATTCAACTTAACAGAATCTAAACCATACAGCACTCCAATGGAGGTAGGATTTCAGCGATTAAATGATGAAGGTAAACAAATGCCAAACAACACGAAATACCGTCAAGCAATAGGTGCATTGTTATACATCGCCACGATTTCAAGACCAGACATACTTGTAGCTGTAAACATTTTAAGCAGAAAAAACGAAACCCCCTCCGAATCGGACTGGAAAGGAGTGAAAAGACTTATAAGATACCTAAATTCAACAAAAAATCTAAATTTGGTAATCAGCACACAAGAACCACCGATCTTGGAAATATATAGTGATTCGGATTGGGGGGGTGATTTAAAGACAAGAAGGTCAACTACAGGAAATTTATTCTTACTAGGAAAAAATCCCATAATGTGGATCACGAAAAGGCAAACCTGCATTGCACAATCTTCTGCAGAAGCAGAATTTGTAGCAGCGGCCAGTGCTACGCAAGAATTAACGTGGTTATTAAAATTATTAGAAGATCTTGGCGTACCACAACAATTGCCAATTACTATTTTCGAAGATAACATCTCTTGCATAAAGATGACAGAATCTGGAAAATACTCCAACAGAACGAAGCACATTGATATCAAGTATCATGTAATTAAGCAGCTTAAAGAAAACGGAATAATCCAACTACATTATTGTCCAAGCAAATCAATGATTGCCGACATCCTTACGAAGCCGGAACCCAAACCTGAATACATAGAAAATAGAAACAAACTCAAACTACTGGATAATCTCCATTAAGAGTTTAAGGGGGGGGTTTGTTAAAAACATTATAATATAAACTCTAAATGAAGATTACGGAAAACAATAAACAAAAGACTTAAATTGTTTTTTCATCTATCATCGCATAATTTAAAGAGAAACCAGGAAATGATTTTAGCAAGAACAATTATCTTTTATCGAAAGTGAAAGAACTCTGCTCATACGCAACATAAGCTTCAGTTGTTTACAAAAAGACTAAATAATCTGCAAATAATGAAATTGATTTATAGTAAATAAGTGATAATTAACTATCAAGGACATTGTCATCAATAAATATTAAATTACTTTCACGATATAAACATTCAAATAATAAATTTTGTTTTTCATTGTAACATAATAATAATTTTTCTTGTATTTTTCACAGATTTCAAAATGTAACAACAGAGAAAGGAGCTTTTTGTGAATGCTCCGTAAATTTTTAACCAAGTTTAATATAATATTCTTTTTTCTAAATGGTGCAGTGTTTTTCGTGTCTTCATAACTTTGCGTTATAACAAGTGGATACCACATAAGGATACTACAATACGAATCTAGCGACGGCCTGCCCTGAGATGAAAACTAATTGAAGGTAAGTCAATCTTACCTGGCTTTTTCTATTACATAACTGTTTTTAGTAAAAACTGATGAGGGCGTACTCATGCAATTAATATGTTATGCTAATTATCGCTAACAGTATGTACATAGTATGTAATAATGAGACGAAGCCTATTTAATATCCGTAACCTTGATTATCCGGAGAAATTTTTTTCGGGCTCTCGAAATATTCGTTTTGATAAAAGGTACATAAAATTTTTCAAAACTTTTTTTATATTAAGAAGTTGATTTAAAAGAAAAGAAAATAACACAAAATTCGCATAAAAAATAAAGTCGATAGGAATATTAGTTGCCGAGATATTTGTAATCCTCTTTTTCACACTCTTCGATTTTTCATGACCCTGTATTTCATTGAAATTTCAATTCAAATATATTTTTTAATTGGAATGAGACATTTAATCCGACGCAGTAAATTGTTAGTTAATAATATTATTTTTTTTTGGAGTTATAAAGATGTTTCTTTCACGCAATTTGGTAGGTATTACTTGAGTAGTTTGGCGTTTTATATAATTTGACGAAATTGGTTCATCAGCAATTCATTAATAGAGCATTACTATGAGTATTAAAATATGCGTTTAAATTTTGTTTTGGAATTGCAATGCATTATATAAATAGTTCACACGTGTTTTATTTCCATATATTATGCATATTTATGATGGGTAAGTATTACATTGGCCTCCAGCGACTAGTTTTCCTTGTTTCTATTCTTTTTACTTACCCATCATACGTAGTATAGCGTAGATCTTGAAATCATTTTGAAAATAGAACAATTTTTTTTGTCGGATTTACACATTTCAGACACTGGAGATTCCGCGAAACATATTTTTAGAAAAAAAAAAAAAAAAAAAAAAAAAATTGCCATCCGTCCGTCTGTGTGTCTGTAAACGCACTGTCTCCCGAACAAATTGAGATAGAGACTTGAAATTTGGTATGTACTTAGTATGTAAGAATGGAAAGAAGCCTATTGAATATCAGTAATCTCGATTACCCAGAACTATTTTCTTTCGGACTTTATAAAATATGACGGAACGCAATTTTTATCTTGTTTTTAACACACAATATATAATATGAACTTTAGAATGTTCAGTTTTACTTAAAAGGCGATTAAAATAATCAAATAGAGACGTTAATAGTTAATTTTATTTAAGATATCTTAGTATTTTCAAGCTTTAATCAGGCTCTTCCTCAGAGAATATTTTTATAACATTTATTTTAAATACTTTATATTTAATTATGAATATTTTAAAGTTCATATTACATATTTTATGCGAGCCATCAGAACACTAATCCAAGGATTGGTGTATATGTATGGTCCGCAGCTTTGATAACTTTCTTAAAATGGATAATATTAACCTAAAATAAACTAAACAAAGATTTTTCTTTATCTCTTTTCTTTATCTCTTTTTCTTTTCTTTTTTTCCCTTTTTCTTTTCTTTCAATGTTTAAAAATAAATTTATACTAGCTGACTACAAAATAAAGACTTGAAATAATAATTTTTTTTTCCGTCAGCGGGTTATAGTTTCTCATCCCATGATGAATAATTTTTAATTCCCTTTTAGTTAGTTTAATCGGTATTTAATTATTTTAAATCACTTGTGAAAATAAAAAAGAAAATAATTTTTATCTTCTAAAAAGATTGGAGATATAAGATATTAGAGTTAAATGAAAATCTAGTTATTTTAATTAGAAAATACAATTTCCCTTTCCCCTTTCCCTATCGACAGCGCCCCTGTTTTTCTTTAAATGTTTCTTACAGCGTTCGAAATAACTTTCATGATATTAACGAAAGGGGACGAAATATCATTAAGTTTCAGAGATAAACTATATCCTTTGGGTAGAAAAGGTGAAAAAAAATGCCTTAAATTTAAGTAAGTTTTTCTTGAGCCCTGTAAAAGAAATAAAATATTTTTTAGGTGATGTGTGAATAACGCTTGCATGTAATTTTAAAGCACTTAATTCCTTTATTCTCGATGGAATTTAACTGAGCAATTTTTGCGGACTTTTAAAATTCGCTTCAAGAAATAAAAATACCGTATATAAGACGAATAATTTCTGACAATTTTCAGCAGGAAAATTAAGCGGGGAGGGGCGCGGGCAGTGTTAATTTATACGCGATTCAATTAAAAAAGGAAAGAAAAAATCATTCGAATGCTGCAAAATTTTGTCTTTTTTATAAATTTCGTGTTTAAGGATGCATTCGAAGAAATGATTTTCCACCTTCAACAACTCAAAATTTTCCGATACATTTTCAGGTTCATTTTTAAAAGTAGAAACATGAAACTTGCTGGGGTGATTTTTGAAGTGATGTAGAAGATGCCGTGTGAAGTAATTTTTCGCTGAATTAATTAGAATTTGATTTATAAGCACTTATTTTCTCAGCGTGACCCTTTTTTTCGTTCGCAGATCTCCCGCTTCGGAAAATTTGGTCCAAAACGCCGTTTTCGGCAGCATTTTTTGCAACATATTCTGCATTTATTCAAGGAATTGACAATCACGGCACCTTGTATAGTTTCTAAATAAGAGAATCTGAAAGTCTGGTGCATTTGAGAGCAAAAATGAATCTAAAAATAAATCTGAAAAAAGGCAGTTTGGATCGGAATACACCCTTAAATAATAAAATAATGTATAAAATATACAAATAATAATAATTTATTATAAAAATACAGTGATACGTTTTTGTTTACTTATTAGTTTTTTCGCATTTTCAAGTAAAATTTTTTGCAAAATTTAAGTGAAAAGTCATTTAAGTAAGTTTTTATGCAAAATTTAAGTGAAAAGTCAAGGGATCAACTTACTCTCGAGTATATAATGCATAGCTGCCAACTTTTACGCATTTTTGCTACCACTAAAATTGTACAGAGACTTTTTATTTGTTTAATCATAAGATTTCGATTATTAAATAAGACAATATTTACTATAAAATTTTTGTAAGTAGGAAAAATGCGTAAAAGTTGGCAGCTATGATAATGTAGTTTTATCTTAATTTTACTTCTTTAATGCAATATCTGAGATTGTATTACAATTTTTCATTGACAACGGATACTTGTCTAAATTTCGAATAAGTTGGATCAACGAATAATTGTTTGAAATTTATTTTAATGATGTTTGCACGTGAGCCTGAATCGCATTATTTAAAGGGCAGACAAAAGCTTCAGTTTAATGACGACAATTTTACGCGGACTTGTTTAAGTTAATTCTTCAAGAAACAAAAAAAGGAATTGATGTCACTGTATAAACAGACATGAAGGTATAAAATTTTACATCGATATCGGGCTGTTTTAGTTTGAATTCCATTTCGGCCAACGATAGATCTTTTCAAACTTCTAAAGATTAAAGCATTTCGATTTGATAATATAGCTCAGACATTCAATAAATGTCTGTTTTTCAAAAGTTTTTTTAACATCACGTTCCGTATAATTTTGATCATGAAAATGTTATTTATTATAGAATTAAAAGTGAAATATTGTAACGATCTATCATTTTGAGACATAATAATTTTTTGATAGTATATAAGAGGATTCAAAACGACATTAAATTATTAAACATATATTTATATATCTAACTACTTATTCACTATACTTAGTACCTGTAGTCTTAAGGCCCCTGTCCTAGCTCGAGGAAACGCTCGCGAGCTAATGCTATTCCTATGGGGAAGCATTTTTCTAATAACTCTTTCGCATTTTGACAGTTTTGAATTTTTTTTTTTTTTTTTTTTTTTTTTTTTTTTTTTTTTTTTTTTGCATTGGATAGCTGAGGTGCATGCCGACAGCGCACCTTTTTTACTTTTTCGATTTTGGTTGCAGATATTTTTTTAAAAAGCACTTCCAGTTTCGAAACCGGTTTTGAAAGTGAAACTAACTAAAAAATATCTGCAACCAAAAACGAAAAAGTAAAAAAGGTGCGCTGTCGGCATACACCTCAGCTATCCAATGCAAAAAAATTATTCAGAAATGTTAAAATGCGAAAGAGTTATTAAAAAAATGCTTCCCCATAGGAATAGCATTAGCTCGCGAGCGTTTCCTCGAGCGAGGACAGGGGCCTTAAAGTTACGCAAGTGCTACTTTTATAGTTGCCAATTTATGGCATTGAAATATGTATCCATATGATTTTTTGATAAAGAGTTTCAAATAAAACACGAATTTTTGCATCGTTTAAAAAAAATCAAAGTTATTAAATTATTTTTTGCATTTATTCCTTAATAGACAACCAATCAGTACTTTTTGATCATGACGTATCAGCTATTTACTAATTATTTCATAAAATTGTTTAAAAACTGATTAAGCATTTCTTTGATGTTATATTGCACAAATATATACCATGCTTTGCAATTCTCCACTCTAGATCATACAAATTTCATTTATTTGAATTTGAAGTTTAGTTAAAAATTGCAAAATTTGTATATGTGTTCAATATAATAATAAATAAATGCTTAATCGTTTTTAAAGAATCTAATTTTTTTATGAAATAATTAGAAAATAGTTTATATGTTCTGATCAAAAAGATTGGTTGTTTATTAAGCGAATAAATGCAAAAAATGTAATTGATTCAAGCATAAAATCTAAAATAACATTGTGGGATTATACTTTTTACTTATAATTGTTATATGTAGTATTAATCTGGAATTAATTTATTTCCTCTTTTCAATAGACTTTAGATATACGTATCTATACCGTGTTTAAGGGCTGTGGCAGCGGTTCGAACATCATTTGGACAAGTGGAGGCACGTGCGACTTAGGTCATCATTTAATGCTCTCTTTGACTGCCATTTTTTTTTTTTCTCTCTTTCTCTTCCTGTTAATAGATCACGCAGGGAACTCAGGGGCGTTTTAGGAAAATTTTATTCTTTAATACATTAGTTTTGCGAAGTATCAATATATGTATTTTTTTTTTTCATATTTGATATCTGAGAAAGATTATTATTGAAAATTTACTCAAGAAAAAATTCTCAACACACAAAAATAAACAAATTTTCGAACACTTTTTTTAAAAATCAAATTTACAACACATTTACAACATGTGTTGTGAATTAGAAAACTTCATATACAAAACGTTTTTTGTATTGCACTTGTGTTCTTAATGCGTTGCAAAAATGTTGCTAATTAGAAACGTGTTATAAAAATAGTATTGTAAGTAGTGTTGATAAAAATATTTTCTTACAATAATGTTGTGCTATACACTGTAAAAAAAAACTCAAGAGGTTACTAAAAATTTTTTAGTAAATTTGTATTCCATAGAATTTTTTAGTAACCATTACAAACTTTTTTTTTGCAAGTGAAACAAACATTCTTTTTGTAAACTGAACAAAAGAATTTTTTGTATAACTAACTTAAAACTTTTTAATATGAGCCACCAAGCAAATTTTAGTAATAGCTCCAAAATTATTTTTATAACCATTACGTGTGCCCGAAGGGCAGTAGCTTCCTTCGAGCTGCATCCAGTGGGTGAAAAGACAGACTTCTGAAGCGGAAGATTTTCGGCAAAGCCGCAATAGATGGCAGCATCAAACTCAAACATTGATGCCTGCTCTATTTTGACATGTTTCTACAGGGGAGGGAAAGTCCAGAGGTAATTACCCATGTTAACTGCTACGACAGGACTTTCATAATCCCTTTATTTAGCGAGTACTTACATTGCATTCATTCGGTGCATATTTGGTGGCGTCCAGCATCGAACTCCGGTACTTTCAGCCTGGAGTTCGGTGCTATGACCACTAGGCTATCACGGCCACACAAAGGGAGTTTTAGTAATAGCTATTAAAAATGTAAAACTATTAAATCTATTCTTTGCTAGCTTTTTTCTAGTAATTCTTACAGATTCCTTGTAGCTGAGTAAGATTACAAAATTTTTTTTAGTAATTACAAGGATCACTAAAATTTTTTTAGTAGACCCTTTTTTTTTACAGTGTACAACACTTTGTCACCAAATTAACAACACATTGTAAACATCACACAATTTAAAACATTATACAACAACACATGTAAAACACCTTCAAAATACTTTCTTCATGGTGCCATTAAAATTAGACAATTTTAAAAAGAAATCAATAAACAGTTCGTTTTATAGGGAAAAAAAAATGCCAGGAGATTATACTGAGTGAATTGATTAATTTTACCAATAAATATCAATAACTGTATTTCTGGAAAAATTATATAAATTTTAACAACCTTTTAACACCTTTTGCACAGTCTTTTTTCTGGCGCCAGGTCCTTATTTCTTTTTGGGCAAATCAGGGCTTTGCCCAAGGGCCCTTGACTTTAAGGGACCCCGTAATCCATTCATTAAAATATAAAAAATTACTTTCTTGTTCCAATTCCATCTTTTCCATATGTTGAACTTATTGATATCATCTTAAAGTAATACAACAAATTGCTAAATTTATATAAAAGATTTTTGTTCTGTACCAAGGGGAACGAAAGGTGTACTTTGAATAATTAAGGTATTTAATTTATAATTGACGAAGCTAAGATTTTTTTTTTCCATTTATATCCAATGTGCGAAAATAGGTTTATCCATTGCACATGCACAGTGAGTGAGCATCAGTTCAATTTGAATAATCCGGCATTAATTCGAAAGGGGCCCCCTAATTTATCTTTGGCCAGAGCCCCAATTAGTCATAATCGGGCCCTGTCTGGAACGACACATTCGCAAAGCATTCACAAGACAATCAAAAAAGATTTTATTTGCAAGTGTTAATTATTATTTCAGTTGTAAAAGTGTTTCGCGAATTTGCAGTGAAGTTTATCTATTCAGAATTCGGAAAATTTTGATACGGTAATAATTTAGATCTTTATTAAGATTATTTAATCTTAAATTATTAAAATAACAGCTTTATTTTTTGTGATATATTTATCAAGTGCTCTCTATTAACAACATATATAAATTATACAGTCTTTGTGTGCGTTATATCTTCTATTAACTTCTTAATTTAAATTGAAGTAAAAATAAACAGCAAAGGATATATCTTACCTGTGTTCAGTAGCGCATTATCTACCCTCAATCCGTCATAATTAGATGACTATCACAGAGAACGGTGCGACGATCTAACTAATTGAAGAAAACAAATATTATGATTTTTAATAATATTGTAAATACATAATGTGTCATAGATGATTGAAGTGATAACTTTTATGTTGCTCAATATCTTTAATTAAATTTTCTTGATTAAAATATCTGAATAATATAAGTGAAGAGAGAATAAAATTCTTCTCTGAGCCTGGTAAGCATGACTATACACACATTTACAGTAAAAGCAGTTCTGAATAATAAAATAAAAAAAGAATTCAAAATACAATTGAAAAGAGAAGTCCGCATATACATTGCTTAGTAGGCATAAAACCACAAAAATGCAGTTTCTCCCATCTGGTAAAGCGAAGAATGAAGTTCTGTTATTAGATCGGAATAAGTTTCTGGAAGTTTCTGTATCAGGGATTACACACCTCTCAACACTTCCTTGTCCTCCCCCATTTTTTTTTTTATTATTTTTGAATACGTTATATCATTTATAGCAGAAATATTTCAAATACTAAAAGAGCTAATTCATTTTAAAGGGAAAGACACTGATTATATTCTATAGTACAAGAAAGTCACATATTAAGTTATAATATGTACGATATTGAAAACCATATTATAATTATAACATAGAATATCTATATCATTTAATAAACCAAAAACGCTAATAGAAATTGCAGGTATACCATAATCCTTTTTCATACATATACTAAGATAAAATAAGTGATTTGCCTACTGATTCACTAGTTTCGCGTGGGAAAAAAAAGTGTGTGTGTGTGTGGGGGGGGGGGACTTATAGAGATATTATATCCTTTATAATTTTTACTAGACCAAGATGATTTATGAGGGACATTGTAGGAATTGATTTTTTGAACAACACTTTGCATTTATACTAAAAAAATTAAAATAAACGCTGAAGTGTACATTTTTTATAAAAAAGGATAACAAATAATAAATCAGATTAATTTAAAAAATAATAAATCGGATTACACAAATAGTCGCACTGTTTATGTGTTAAATTTGAAGTGATTTAACAAAAAATGTGAGTCAATTGTTTCAAATAGCCACTTATTTACACGGAAAATTATCAATCTGAAATCCTTACTTGAGTCTGTATCTTGTTAAATCAGCCAGTATCAAATTATTATTGTTTCCATTATCAATATCATGCTTACCTTTCAGTTTGGTTCAGATTTAATAATTTAAAACATTTACGTCATTTGAAAAAAAAAATTATCTATCTGGACTCTGTTTATAACTGAACTAGAATCTTCTAATCACAGCTTGCGTTTAATGGTTACTCAACGCTGATTAATGGATTCTCGGCGTTCCGGAAATCTAATGAAACCTTGTTCCAGATTTGTGACCACTCTAGTGAATAGTGCCCATAAAATGTATCCACGAAGCGCTGATTCGGCCGTAAAGTTGCGAAATCTCTCCGATCCGTATGAATTCCACAGATTCTGATGGAGACGTTAAGGCCGTTAATGAGTCCATCCTCTTTCCCTTACTTCAGGAAGAATCACTTGATTTCTTTTCAAGCCGACAAAGGCGTATTATAGAAATACAAATTTTAAACAATTAACGTATTTTTTAGAAAATTTCGGAAAAATGAATGCAAATTATAATGAAAACTCGATAATCCGCCTAAAACTGGAGTTGGAGAAAGTCTGGTAACAGAAAATTCCTTACAATTCAACGTAAATGAAAAAATAAAATTAAACTAAAGTGTATGCCTTATTTACATCTATCTATATGAAATATTTTATTTAGAGCGTTTAAAAAGAGATAAATCTCATTTTAAATGTTCACAAATTCACTAAAAAATATATTGCGGAAAAATATGTTAAAAAAAAAAAAAAATCACTCTACTATTTTTTATTTTAAAAAGTAGAAATGTTAAAAAGGCTTCATAAATAAAATAAAATAAATATTATTTTATAAATCGCATTGTCAAATGATATTATCCACAGATCAAATATATTCAAAAAGAGAAATATTTTCTAAATTTTTTTTTTCTGCTTTTTAGTTTAAATGCTACATTCATGATGATATTGAAACTATTGAAGCCAAATCAAATATATTCGGAACTTAAAATATGTAAAAAATGAATATTTTTTAACTAATAAACTCTCACCAATAATAAAGAACAAAATCAAATAAAAGCATTTGTTTCATATAATAGTCTAATCCTGATTCGATTCCAGTATCAATTTTCACCCCCCCCCCCTCTTCCTTTTCCTCTGAACTCGCCACAGCACGTAATTACAAGATATATACTTGGCGAGAATTTTAGCGTAGATATAAAATTAACTAAAAATAAATATTTACTTTGACAAAATAATGGTCGAAAAATACCGTTAATTTTGAATAACTGAATGTTAAATTGTCGAGCATTTATAGTATTTGCATGTGTGAACCATAAAAAGTGCATTAATGAATTTAAACATCAGAATTGATGGTAACTATTTTAAGAATTTGGCCTATCCTCACTTATTATTACTTATATTATTACGTAGTATAGGGTAAGTCTTGCAATCGTTTTTAAAATCGAAAATTTTTTTGACGGATTTATACGTTTTAGACACTGGAGATTTCGAAAAACATATTTTTAGAAGATAAAATTTGCCGTCTGTCTGTGTGTGTGTCTGCAAACGCTCTATCTCCCAAACAAATTGAGATAGAGACTTGAAATTTTTTATGTACTTAGGTTGTAAGAATGGGATGAAGCCTTTTTAATATCAATAACCTCGATTATTCGGAACTATTTTTTTCGGACTCTCGAAAAATTCGTTCTGATGAAAGGTGTATGAAAATTTTCGAAATTTTTTATTTTAAGGAGTGATCGAAAAAGGCAATAAAATAACACAAATTTTGCATAAAGAACGAAGTTGATCAAATTATTAGTTGCCCAGATATCTCTAATCTTGTTTTCCACATTCTTCGATTTTTCATGACCTTGTATTTCATTAAAATTTCAATTCAAAGATATATTTTAATTGGAAATGAGATGCTTAATCCGACTCAATAAACTGTTAGTTAATAAGATTATTATTTTTGGAGTTATAAGGATGTTTCTTTTTCGCAATTCAGTACTACTTGAGTAGTTTGGCGTGTTGCATAATTTGTCGAACTAGATTAATCAGCAACTCATTAATAGAGCATTACTATGCATAATAAAAATATTTAAATACATGTTTAAATTTTGTTTTGGAATTGCAATGCATTTTATACATAGTTTACAAATATTTTATTTTCATATATTTTATATGCATATGTATGCGGTGGGTAAGTATTACGGTGGCCCCCAGTGACTAGTTTTTAATTTTTATTAATGATATATAACTTTTAATAATAAGTTTTTTAATAATAATTTTCTTAAGAATAATTTTTTTAATAATATTTTTTAAATATCAATAGATACATAATATGAAAATAATAATAATAGTAATAATAATAATAATAATAATAAATAAACACGTTAGTAGATTTTAAAGTGACAGAAAAATAATTTAATAAAAAGGATTAAAAGACTGGTGTCTAATGCTCTTAATAAAGTCTAAATGAAAATCTTATTACAGTAGAAACTCTCATAAAGAGGACTGGAAAAATTCGAATATTAGAAAAATCCGGATAAGAGAGACAGACATATTTTGTTACTATAAATTATTCATAAATGTGTCTAATCAACATTAAAAAACTTTTTTCCCTTTATATTATATTTGCATATTATTTTAGCAATTGCGATTTGAAGTACTTAACCCTTACAGGGGAAAGTAACTGCATCTCTATAATATTAAATTCACAGCAGAATATTCGAAACATTCTGTTTCAAAATAAGGCAAAGCAATTTCTAAACTTTTTTCCATCAAAGTTAGAGAGGTAAATTTTAATTAAAAGTTTGTCAAGCATTGAGTGAGATATAATGTATACAATATATCCCCTCGCGGGGTTAAATAATTTTGTTTTTTTTTAAATGTTGCATTAAATTTGTCTGTTTTGTTCTTCGCTCAACTTCTTGACAGACTACTAACTCACGCTGATGCCTCATTGTAATTTACGTTAGCGGGAGTTGGAATTAATCCGCAAAATAAATAAATAAATAAATAAAAATTAATAATAATAGTATTGATAATAATAATAATAATAAAAGGAAAGAAAACAAGCATACATCTAATGTGCTTGATAAAATGGATAGCTATCCGTACAATTTATAAGAAGTAGATGAGATTTAAGTTAGGGCTAAAAATATAGATTATAGAGCAGCAAAGATGCAGAAAAACTTGTTCGGTTATGTTTCATGGATTATATCGAACGAGAAGGCGGAATTTTAAGAAAAGAAATTACAAGTGTAGGAAGAGGAAGCAGGACGTCTCGGTCCCACCATTTCGGTCCTGCCGTTTCGGTCCCGATACACTTCGGTCCAAAGACTTTCGGTCCCTAGCCATTTTGGCCCGAAGACATATCGGTTCCTTGCCATTTTGGTCCCTTATTCTGCAAGCGGAAAATTTTGCGAAACATGACATAGTTTTATAGGGAACATTATAGAGTTTTTGAACTGAAGGACATAAAATTTTAGTATAATGCGATTATGTGCCCGAAAACCACACACACGTATTACCACACAAATTTCGTATGGCAAACCTAATCGTAATTGGCAATCCCAATGGTAATTGGTAATCTTAATTCTCAGAACAGTTAGAAATTTTAATATAAAAATCAACTTAATATTTTATTAAATATATTTATTAATTAATAATATTATTAATATACCTTACAATTTTACTTTAAAATAAACTCAATGCATAATCTACTTTTTATTCAATGCATTATTATATTATTATTATTATATTATTATTATTATTATATTATTATTATTATATTATTATATTATTATTATATTATTATATATAGTAGTTATAAACTAAAATTGATCTTTTACCTGTTTATTTCTTATATTTAAAGTTACGGAAATTTAAAACACTTATAGGGGAGGGGGGGGGGAGCTCAGGAGTTGAAAACTTTTCAAAAAATCGATTTTTTTAATGATCTAGATTGATTTTCAATTCATTCTTAACTCAATGTAAAAAACCCATAAAAATATTTGCCTTCTTAACGGAGCTATAAAAATTTATGTATCAACACTTTCATAACCGCACCCATATAATTACAACTTTAAGTCGCGTTTTCTCAAAACTTGATTTTTGACGACTAACACCAAGATTTAAAAAAAAAAAAACTATTTGATGGAATTACTTTTTTTTTTTTTTTTTTTTTTGCATGCATATAAGATCGTTATCTATAGAATGAATTAAGGATATAAGTATCACTTAATAAAAATTAATATAAAAAAAATCTCTTAAATTTGAAAATTTAAAACCCCTCTAAAAATACAACTTTTTTTTCGTTAAAAATACTCAAAATATTAAACTATCTAAAATATATAAATTCATTCTATAGATAATAATGTTATATGCATGCAAAAAAAAAAAAAAAAAAAAAAAAAAAAAAAAAAAAAAAAAAGGCTATTGTATCAAATAGTTTTTTCTAAATCTTGATGTTAGTCGTCAAAAATCAAGTTTTGAGAAAATGCGACTTAAAGTTGAAATTATATGGATGCGGGTATGAAAGTGTTGATACATAAATTCTTATAACTCCGTTTAAAATGCAAATATTTTTATGCGGTTTTTTGCATTGAGTTAAGAATTAATTGAATAATCAAACTAGATCATAAAAAATCGATTTTTTGAAACGTTTTTATTTCCTGAGCCCTTTTAATGTAATTTAAAAATAAACTGAGAAATTTTTTTTCTGAAAAAGTGGGAGCGAAAAGATAATGCAAAAATAAATAAATAAATAAACGATAAGTTAAAAAATATATATAGTTTTGCCAGTTAAAAATTGAAAATAAAATTATTTAAAATAATAATTAAATTATTACAACAAATTAAAAAATAATGATTTTATTAGAATGAAGAAGGCCCAGTTTCAATAAAATTAGCTCACAAAAATTGTCTTTATGGGGGAGAGAAGACTGTTAAAAAATGCAATCAATAATTATTATTATAAAAAAAGTGATGGGTGTAAATTTCTGAAAATAAAATTTTTTCATAGCACGCCTAGTTACGAAATCACTATTGCTTTCTTTATATTTATAATGGAAAGTAACTTATGAAAACAAATTTATAAGATACAACTTTGTATGATATTATAAAAATAATAACAAAAATAAAAAAAATGTTCTTCAATAAATCTACCTCATTTTTGAATTATTAAAGGAGAGCGTGTAGAGGGGTGATTTGAAGAAATGCGTAATGTATTAGAACTTATAAGTGTCTAATTAAATTATTAAAGACATTTATTATTAAATTAATTGGAAGAAGAAAAGAATTAAGCACATTTTTTTATTATATAATTAATAATCATTTAAAGGTTCTAAAAAATGTACGTAAGCAGCAAAAAAAAAAAAAAAAAAAAAAAAAAAAAAAAAAAAAAATATATATATATATATATATATATATATATATATATATATATACATATATATGTTACAGGCCAAACCCGATTTTAGGCCAAACTAGATTAGCCTAGGCCAAACTAGTCTATCCTAACGCCCATCGGATAAACTAGTTTTTCCTAGGCCAAACTAGTCTATCCTAACGCCTATCGGATAAACTAGTTTTTCCTAGGCCAAACTAGTCTATCCGAAAGCCCATCGGATAAACTAGTTTTTCCTAGGCCAAACTAGTCTATCCGAACGCCCATCGGATAAACTAGATTTTCCTAGGCCAAACTAGTTTGGCCGAACGGTCATTAGGATAAACTAGTTTAGCCTGCTACTCATTGGTTTCAACTAGTTTATCCTAGGCCGAACTAGATTGTCCTAGGCCAATTCAATTTGGCGTGATATTTTTTAATCTAAAGACCGCCACGGCGCCAACTTTCTAATTTTGATCTATTTTATCCTAGGCCGATGCAGTTTGACGCGCATTTAGCTTAGAGACTATCAAAGCCTGAGAGCTAATGTGCTCGCAGATTCTGTGTATGTGTATGGAACAATTTACGTACGTATGGCCGTATGTACGTACGTATGTACGTACGTGTGTACGTAATGCGATAACTCCTGATAGAAATATCCAATTTGCTTCAAATTTTGGACATAGATTTATCCTGATAATGAACTTTCCTGATTAGTTTCAGGGGTTTATTGAATAAGAATAAGGGGAGGAGAACAAAAGGCTAATCCGCACCCCCCCCCCCACACACACTCCTCCTTATTTTAGTTAAGTCAGTTTTCCATGCAAAATGATCAGATTTTATTAAAATTTTAGGTATAATATCATTTTGATAAGGTACATCCATAATCAGTTGTGGGTGTTCATTGTTTACGTATAAAGAAAGGAGCAATGGGAGGTATTAATTTATGTAAATAGGTCTTTCACAGAGAATTCACCGATTTGTTTCAAATTTTGGATGTATGTTCCTTCTGATAAGGCGTTTACCTGATTAATTTGGGGGGTTCTGAGATATAAACGTAGAATGGATTTTTTTTTCAATCGGATAGAGACTTTCGGTTTTATGAAAAGATTTTTAATTCGTAACAGATATTGGTTATTGCACACATCACTTCAGGCGAAATTGTTCATATTAAGAAACTAAATATCCGAATCCTTTTAAAAATAAGAAAAAGCTTAAATAAAGCATGGCACTTGAAATTTAGGATGGGGGGGGGGGGGGTAAAGTAAGAAAACGCTAGAATTTTTTTTTTTTTTTTTTTTTTTTTTTTTTTTATAATCTCAGCACTTTTTAGGTTTTAGCTGATAATTAAATATTACCATTATTTGAAACTTTTAGAAACATAATAAAACATGATGTTAAATATTTAAGAAAAAAGATGGCGCGTCAAATACCACTATTTACTATTAGTAATTTTTGTAAAAATGTTAAATTCTTGTTGGAACTGTTTGAAACTTTGTGATAGTTTATAACACATGATAAAAATTGTAAAAAAAGTCCCATTACGAAAGGGAAAGAGGGGGGGGGGCGAAGAAAATCAGGAAATATAACGGAAATTCTAGGTTGATCTAGTTGAAACTTTAAGATAGTTTATGACACATGATATAAATTTATAAAAATATGTTCCGCGTTTAATGCCACTATTGACGAATAGTGATTTTTGAACGATTTACATGAAAATGTAATCAGAATCAATTTATATCAGGGACTATTTGAATATAAATTTATATTAAATTCCGTTCATTAGTTCTTGAGATACAGCTATTGTAAAAATTGTTAAAAATGCATCATAGCATAGCCATGTTGAGTGATTTACTTCAAAATAGAAACAACACCAACTCATCTCATAGACGAAATGAAACTGATGTTTGATGGAAATTCGCGTATTAGTTAAGATAAAGCTAATGCGTAAATCATAAAAAATGCAAAACAGCAGCTCCACTTGATGAGCAATCTACAACAAAAACTAATCAGCATCAATTTAGATCAAAGGCTACCTGAATGTAAATTTTTATTAAATTTCGTGCATTAGTTCTTCAGCCGCATCCCTACAGCTTGCGACAGCGTATAGCAGGTGTGCTGCACACGTACTGACGAATTCCCTCTTTCTTTTCGAACAAACTTCGAAGCGAACGAAATTCAAATCGTAGCAAGCGTGCTGAGTACGCACCGCCGAATGTAATCCTCCTTTTCGAAAGAGCCTCGAAGCGAACGAATTTCCAACCATATCCCCGCTGCCTAGGCCAGTCAGATAGCGGGCGAAGCCAGCAAGTTTTAACTAAGCCACGTTATATTAGTTTCTCATTCCAACACCAAGAAGTGCACTCTATTATTAACAAAACTGTATCTGAATGAAACTCCGTTAAACAACCTAATAGTAGATATATTACTTGAGGTCGCGATGCTTTAAAAGCTAGAATTTCCATTATATTTCGCGATTTTGTTCGCATCCACACCCTCTTTTACGCCGAAATGTGACTTTTTTTTTTTATAAATTTATATCAAATATGCCATAAATTGTCAGTTTCAAAACTGTAAGTTTCAAACTGATCCAACAAAAATATAACATTTTTACAAAAATTACTATTAGGAAATGGTGGTATTTCGATGCGGAATCTTTTTTCTTAAATATTTATCATCATGTTTTTTTCTCTTCGAGGTTCATTCGCTTCAATATACGCCCGTTTCGAGATTTTATATAAAACAAGGGGCCCGATAGCGGGCGAAGCCGGCTGATTTGAACTAAATCGCATCCAAATTCCAAATTCCAACACTTGGGTGCTTGTGTTATATTAATTCCACATTAGTCCGTTATATTACTCGCTATATATTAGTCCAACGTACGTACGTACGTACATACATACATACATACGTACATGGTTACATACACACACACAGAATCTACGAGCACATTAGCTCTCAGGCTTGGATAGTATGTGAGCTAAAAGCTAGTCAAATTGCATCGGCCTAGGATAAATTAGATCAAAACTAGAAAATTGGCGCCGTGGCGATCTTTTGATTCAATAAAATCACGCCAAATTGAATTGGCGTAGTACAATCTAGTTCGGCCTAGGATAAACTAGTTCAAACCAATAAATAGCAGGCTAAACTAGTTCATCCTAATGACCGTTCGGCCAAACTAAGTTTGGCCTAGGAAAATCTAGTTTATCCGATGGGCGTTCGGATATACTAGTTTGGCCTAGGAAAAACTAGTTTATCCTATCAGCATTAGGATAGACTAGTTTGGCCTAGGAAAAACTAGTCTATCCGATGGGCATTAGGATAGACTAGTTTGGACTAGGCCAATCTAGTTTGGCCTAAAATCGGGTTTGGCCTGTAACATATATATATATATATATATATATATATATATATATATATATATATATATATATATGACAGTTTATAGTTGTATATATAAAATACTATCACTAATAATATTATAGATAATAAAACTTAAAATATTTATTCTGTTAAATATAATACTCATAATAAAAGTCCTTCCGGCAATGCCGGGAGGAACAGGTAGCTTTCATATACTTATTTGTTTATTTTAAATTAAGTTATATAAATCAAATATTCGAAGCTCAAAATAGTGGAACGCGATTATATAAGATTGAATACTAGTTTTTGTCAATATTGAATATTAATAGGAATTTTTAGAAATTAGTCATCTTTTATTCAACCTGGTTTTATTTTAAGATATTTATATGGTCTCCAAATTCCACGATATCCATTTTAATGGACGATGGATAAAAAAAAAAAAAAAAAAAAAAAAAAAAAAAAAAAAAACCAATGAGCTTGATCGAAATCTTAATTCATGTGAACATGCACACTCATAGCGAAATCGATTAATATACGAGTGCTGTCGCTGGCAAACTGACTTTTTTAAAAAAAAGTCACCCACATTAGAAATTCAAACTGCTATATCCCAGGCGTTTTTTAAGGTAAAGACAAAGCAAAAAATACTCTGGAATTCATTATTAAGATAAATAGTTTAGAAAGAACCTTTTTTCAATTTCTAATTTTTTGTTTATACATCATAATACATTTAAAAGATTTTTGACAAATTTAAATGGCCGTCATTTTGAAACAAGATGGCGGATAAAATTGGCCCGTGAACTCGATCAAGACATTGGTATGTACTATGAACACACGGAGTTATATCAAAATCAGTTTATAAATATGTGCATTAACGCGTGACCATCTTCAAACCGTTTCAAAATGTCAATCACTCTGGAAATTGAAAGTGCTAAAACTCAGCCATTTTTCAAGATATAGATGAAACAAAAAATGCTCTGGAATCTTTGTATCAAGGTCGAAACACAAAAGAAATATCTTTTTCACTTTCTTACTTTTTTGCACCGAATTTTAAAATTTAAATTAAAAAAAAAAATTAATATTCCGCCACTTAGAAACAAGACGGCGGTTGGAACTGCCAACGAACTCGGTCCAGGAATCAGTATGTCCTGTCTATGCACCAAGTTTCATCCAAATCGGTGTAAAGATACGTGTGTTGTCACGTGCCGAAAACCAGTGAAAAAAAATATCTATCTTGTCTTCAAATCAAGGTTTCTCATTCGAAAATATCAAGGTCGAGTAAATCGTGTTTCGAATATGTAATCATAAATAATCTATAAAAACATTCTAAAATCAAAGGAATAATCTATCGTATTAATCCCCAATGTATATCATAAGTGAAATCGAAACTGGAGAAATCTTCTTCGAACGTTTCTTTAACTAATTATTTAATGAGATAAAAATAGATATTTACAGTTCTTTGTACATATTTACACAACTTTAAATCATCTTGGAGACACAATGCTCCGATTCATATCTTTTCTCAAATTAATTGTCACATCTTTTATCTAAATCAAAACATTCGAAATCAAAACGGAAATCGGCTACACTCTGTTTACAAACTTCAGAGTGTTCTAAAAGTGGAAGTGGAAGTTAAAGAAATTGCATAGCGCGTAGCGCCATCTAACTGCAATTCTTTTTCTTCACACTCCCCACCTGAACTCTTACAGAGTTCATCAATAAATTCTATTATGAAAATAAAACATTTTCATATCAGTATTTTCAATAATCTAATAAAATTTTCATATCAGTGGTTCAGTAATCTGATACAATTTCAAAATTCAAATGCAAATATCAGTTTCAAATACAAATATCAATTTCAAATTCAAAATATCAATTAATTCTAAGCAAATCTAACAAAATCAATTAATTATAAACAAAAAAGTATAAAATTCAAACAATATAATAAATCAAAAATATTACCTGCAATTAACACAATAAAAATGACAATCTTTTTCAAACAGTTAATATACTTACTTATGCTAAGCTTCAAATAATACTGCATTCAAAGTAAACAGAATAACTATAAAGAAAGAAAACTTTTAGAGTTCTAAAAGAGATAAAAAAGAAAGAAAGTCTATTAATGTTCATTAGTCCATAATTTCTAATGGATATAAATGTTGTACAGATCTTTTCAGCACTCCATTGGCTGTCTTTATTTCATAAGAGCGAATGTTGTTGTCTCTGCCTGGAATCGCTCTCTGAATTTTGCCAAGTTTCCAGAGAAGTTTATTTTTTATATCGCCTTCGATCAAGACAACATCACCCACTTTTAGTGGTGTATGTGAATTGGGATTTTTCGATGAATGGAATGTTCTTAAATCTAGAAGATATTGTTTTTTCCACTTCGACCAAAGTTGTTTTAGTAGTAATGATTGGTATCTTTTTCTTTTGAGAAGTGCCGATCTTTTTGAACCATTTTCAATTACATCGAAAAAGTTAATAGGAAGTGAAAGTTCTTTACCAAAATTCAAAAAATCCATTGGAGTGAGAGGATGAGGTTCATCATATTCGTTATACACATATGTCAAAGGACGCAAGTTGAGGATAGCTTCTACTTCAACCAGTAGTGTCGACATTTCTTCATAGCTCAATAGAGCTTTTCCAGTAATCTTTCGTAGACACTCCTTGACTGATTTCACAAGCCTCTCGTAGAAGCCTCCCCACCATGCAGCTCTTTCAATGATGTTTTTCCAAACGATTCTTTCTCTTGCAAGAAATTTCAAAAAGAGATTGTTGGAAATGACGTTGTATAAATTATCGACTTCTTGTTTAGCTTTTTTAAATGTCTTCGCGTTATCTGAATAAATGACTTTACAATTTCCTCTTCGAGCTAAGAATCGTCTAAAAGCAAGGAGGAAAGAATCTGTAGTCATGTCGGTAACAAGTTCTAGATGCAAAGCTCTGGTAACGCCGCAGGTGAATAAAACAATGTAAGATTTTTTTATTTCACCGAAGATTTTCACGTAAATAGGTCCCGCAAAATCTAATCCACAAATTGAAAATGGGGGAGCTTCATTCACTCTATCTTTAGGTAGGGGGGCTGTGATTTGGTCTGCAGGTTTACAAAGATATTTTTGACAAATGAGGCACTTTTTAATGAGGCTTTTCACTAACTGTCTTCCTTTTGGAATCCAATATCGAGATCTAATTTTCGTCAAAGTGTGGGCAATTCCTGCATGCATCATCTTTTCATGATCTTGACGTACAATCAGCGTCGTTAACCAGGAATGTCTAGGCAAAATGATTGGATGTTTTTCTTCTGTTGGAAGATCACAAAATTCTAGTCTTCCTCCTAAACGTATGATTTCTGATTCATCTATAAATGGAACAAAGTTGAATAGGGGTGAATTCTTTTCTACTGAATTATTATTTCTAAGAGACTCAAATTCTTCTTTAAAAAATTGTTTCTGTTCACTTCGTATTAAGTATTTTTCAGCTTCTAGTAATTCTTCAGTTGTTAGTGGACCGCTAACTTCAGTAGATTTTTTCAGCTTTATTATAAATCTTTTTACCCAAGCAGTTGTTCTTACTACTTTCTCCAAATTGCTAAATTTTTCTATACAGATAGGATTTTTAATCTCTTCAGTTATACACTCGCACTGCAATATGTCATTGGGTTTTTTCCTGTATTCTAATTCATCTTCATCAATTATTTCTTTATCTTCAGATTTCGGCCAAAATTCAGAGGGTAAACTAAGCCATTTTGGCCCAAGTAACCAAGTAGGATTATTGATGAATTTGGAGACTTTTGCTCCTCTTGAGACAAGGTCTGCGGGATTGTCTGCCCCTGGGCAATGATGCCAATCAGAAGGGGATGTCAGCTTACGAATTTCTTCAACACGATTCCGCACAAATGGTTTGAATTTTTCAGGCAATCCTTTAATCCAAAAGTATGTAATTTTAGAGTCCGTCCAATAAATGCATGGAATTTTTAGATGTAGCGCCTTCAAAATGCTGCAGCTTAATTTAGCTGAACATAATGCAGCCATCAATTCCAGTCTTGGTAAAGTGAGAGTTTTTAAAGGAGCCACTCTGTTTTTAGAAGCTACGAAAACTGTTCGAACGTCTTTTTCAGAGGTCGATACACGTAAATAGGCAATTGTGCCAAAGGCTATTGTACTTGCATCGGAAAATAAATGCAACTGCAAATTGGCAATTTTCTCGTTTGGAATTTCGAAAAAATAATGTCGAGGAATAGACAATTCAGATATTTGAGGAATTTCACTACACTAGTCTTTCCAAAGAGAGATTAAATCTTTTGGGATGGTCTCATCCCAATCTACGCCTAATGACCAAATTTTTTGCAGCAAACATTTTATTCTTAATGTGAAGGGTCCTAAAAATCCAATAGGATCAAACACTCGACCCAAAACTTGCAAAATATACCTCTTTGTGTCAATTCTTTTAGAAGCAAACGCCGCCAATTCACGAGTGTCAAAATACAAAAAATCATTTAGACTGTTCCATGCTATTCCTAAAACTTTGTAAGGAACATTTTCTGTTTCAGATGCTTCCAAATTATCACTGGAAATTACATCATTATTTTTCCATAATTCTTTTAAGGACTTTGAATTAGTGTGCCACTTATGTAATGTCATACTAGCTTCTTTAAAAATAGCTATAGACTCTAATGTAGTGGATAAAGCTTGCTCGACAGAAGATTGACTTCCAATTACATCATCTACATAAATATTTTCATTTAAAAACTCGACAGTTTCTGGATATTTTTTGATATATTTCTTTAAGTGGTGTTTTATTGTGGCTGCTAACAAAAATAAACTACAATTTACCCCAAATAAAACTCTAGTAAATCTATATATTTGAGGAAGGTTAGATTCATCAAAAGGGTCTTCTGAAAACAAAAATCGAGATACATCTCTGTCTTCTTCATCTACTAATATCTGCAAAAACGCTTGTTTTATATCGGTTGTAAAGGCAATTGGATTTAATCGAAATCGTAAC
The DNA here is from genome assembly GCA_964019185.1 of Maratus speculifer. NCBI lineage: Eukaryota > Metazoa > Arthropoda > Arachnida > Araneae > Salticidae > Maratus > Maratus speculifer. The sequence goes on from OZ025289.1 coordinate 284,572,554, forward strand.
AAAATATCAAAAATTTCAGGGTACAAATTCGGACCTGGGTGAAGACAGTTATTGAGAGATTGTGAATTTAAATCATGAGCTGATGCATCAAACACAATCCTTAATTTACTTGTTACGCGGTCTCTTCTTATCACTTCTCTGTGAGGTAAATAAAATTCAACATGCCCCTTATCTTCTGAATTAGGAACTAATTCTACGATTCCCTGTTTTAAATAATCATTTAATACATCTTTATATTAAAAAAACAACTGGGGATTTCTAACAAATCTTCTATTTAATTTAACTAATCGAGATTCTGCAATTTTTCTGTTATCATCCAGACCCCCTTTCTCCAGTTTCCAGGGCAATTTAACTTTATATCTTTTGTTTTCATATTTAATATCGCGTTCAAAATTTTTCATTATTTCATTTTCAAAAGGGTCAGAATCTTGTTTAATATTAATAAGTCCTGAAGTTTCAAGATCCCAAAATTTTTTTATTTGATCAGAAATTAAGTGTTCTTCAATAATTACGTTTAAAATCAATGAAGATTGGTTTTCGCTTTTTCTACCTTGGAGGCACCAGCCAAAGATGGTTTCAACAGCAACAAGATTTTTGTTTAAATGTTTTATGTTACCTGTTACTATATCATAATAGTAATCGACTCCTATTAGAAGGGAAATAGGGTCTTGACATTGTGGTGAGTCAGCAAGGGTTAAATTCTGTAAAATACTCATTTCACCAAATTCTTTTACTTCTGGGGGAGGGATATCAGAACCAGATATTTCGTCTGTTACCAATGCTTCTATTTCTAAATTAGACTTCGAAAAATGTTTATTTTCTAATTTAAGTTTAACAACATCATAATTTTTCTCAATTGGGATTTTACTTCCGAATGTGAATACCGATAATTTTTCCTTTCTCAATATTTTAAGTTGTAATTTATCAGCAATTTCTCGAGTTAAAAAGGTTCGCATTGCAGCAGTATCCAATAATAATCGAACAGAAACTTCTTTATTTTTATTTTTTACTTTCGCACAGCAAGTTTGCAAGAAAATTCGGTTTTTTCCAATACACGAAATAGCCGAAATAATTTCATTAGTTGTTTCATTTTGTGCATTCGCTGTTTCCAAATTTCTATCTGTACAACTTGTTTTATTTGGTGAATTAGATTGTTTACAAATAGCTCTGTTATGTCTACCCTGACATGTCGTACATCGTATCTTAGAAACACAGTCCTTAATTCGGTGTTTTGGCAAAAGGCAGAGGTAACATCTACCTTGCGATTTCAAAATATTTTTCTTTTTATCAAGATCAAAAACATTGCATATTTCTGACGAATGATTACTCTTACAAAAGATGCAACTTTGTTTCTCTGTATTCTTTTTGTCTGAAACTGTAGTCATTAATTCATGCGTGGATGAAAAGTTTAATTCTCTTTTAGGAGATTTCGTAAATTTTTGTTTGTTTACTTCTAATCTATTTGAATTTGAAAATGAAAAAGCCAATTCGCGACTTTTAATTTCGGTTTGCAAGAAATTTAGTAATTTGTTTATATCAGGGTTGCATGAAGATTTAATGTTTTGCTTGTTAAATTCCAAATTTAAATCTGATGGTAGCAATTTTAAAACTACGGCTAAAAGCATAGAGCTGTAAGCCTGTGGTTCGAGTCCCAAAGTGGTCAATGATCTTACATTAATTTCAATATCATCATGAAGTTTCTGTAATTTTGAAGTATCACTAGATTTATAAACCGGAGATAAATTTAACAATTTATTTAAATGATGATTGATTATCATATCTTTATTCCCAAACCTATTTTCAAGAATTTTAAGTGCTACATCATAATTTGATTCCGAAACTTCTAAGCCTTCTATGGCGTTTAAAGCAGATGAACCTAAATAACTTCGCAAATAATTGTATTTTTCAATTTTTGTCAGTGAATTATTATCATTTATCGATACTTTAAAAGTATTCCAAAAGTTGGTGAATTGCGTGCAATCGCCATAAAATTTCTGTATATTCAATTTTGGAAGTTTCACAAATTTATTTTCATTATTGGGGGTAGAATCATTAACCGAAATATTGTTCAAAGGAATAATGTTTTTATTTTCTTTAAGTTTCTTTTCGGCGCGAAAATTCGTTAAGGATATTTTGTCTGCATAGTCATATACTGTATTCATTTCATTCTCATATTCGTCTAAATTCAAAAGTGGTTCTATTTTTTCATTTATTTCATTTAAATTACATGATTTAATTTTTAATTGGTTAACAGATTCTTCAAGAGAATTAATATTAACGGTATCATTTTTTAATATAGTCTCTATATTATTTATCAATTTCGTGACAGAACTTCTTAAAATTGTTCTGTTTTTCTTTAGCTTTTCTAGGTCAGCCATAATTAACACATCAAAATAAAATTATAAAACTCTTACCTTTAAAAATCTTCGCAATCAATAATAATCTTCTGTATTTATCATATTTCAATTTCGTTCCCGGCCTCTATATGCACCATTGTTAAAAAATATATATCATGTCTTCAAATCAAGGTTTCTCATTCGAAAATATCAAGGTCGAGTAAATCGTGTTTCGAATATGTAATCATAAATAATCTATAAAAACATTCTAAAATCAAAGGAATAATCTATCGTATTAATCCCCAATGTATATCATAAGTGAAATCGAAACTGGAGAAATCTTCTTCGAACGTTTCTTTAACTAATTATTTAATGAGATAAAAATAGATATTTACAGTTCTTTGTACATATTTACACAACTTTAAATCATCTTGGAGACACAATGCTCCGATTCATATCTTTTCTCAAATTAATTGTCACATCTTTTATCTAAATCAAAACATTCGAAATCAAAACGGAAATCGGCTACACTCTGTTTACAAACTTCAGAGTGTTCTAAAAGTGGAAGTGGAAGTTAAAGAAATTGCATAGCGCGTAGCGCCATCTAACTGCAATTCTTTTTCTTCACCAGATCATTTCAAAATGTGAGCAACACTAGAAATTAAAAGTACTATAACTCAGACATTTTTTAAGATACAGACAAGACAAAAAAAAAAAAAAAAAAAAATGCTCTGGAATCTTTGTATCAAGGTCAAATGCATAAAAGAAAAATCTTTTTCGATGTCTCACTTTTTTGTACCTAATTTCAAATTTTTATTTTTTTTTTTTAAATTTAAATGGCCGCCATTTTGAAACAAGATGGCGGACGGAACTGGTTAACGAACTCGGTCCAGGCTTTATTATATACTATGTACACACCAAGTAACATCCAAATCGATTTATAAATACAATTTTTATCACGTGACAAAAATCAGATCGTTTCAAAGATCAGCCATAAGAAAAATTCAAAGTGCTATAACTCAATCATTTTTAAGATATAGACAAAGTAGAACGTGTTCTAGAATTGGTGTTTTAAGATCTAACACATAAAATAAAAATATTTTTCAACTTTTAATTTTTCGCATTTAATTTTAAAATTTTAAATTTTTTTTAAATGGCCGCCATTTTGAAACAAGATGGCAGATGATGCTGGCCAACGAACTCGGTCGAAATATTTGTATGTACTATCTACATACCAAGTTTAATTCAAATCGGTTCATAAATACGTTATTTATAGCATGACAAAAATCAGATCGTTTAAAATGTCAGTCATACGAAAAATTCAAAGTGCTTTAACTCAATCATTTTTTAAGATATAGACAAAGTAAAAAGTGTTCTGGATATGGTGTTTTAAGATCTAACACATAAAATAAAAATATTTTTCAACTTTTAATTTTTTCGCATTTAATTTTAAATTTTAAATTTTTGTAAAAATTTTAAATGGCCGCCATTTTGAAACAAGATGGCGGATGATGCTGGCCAACGAACTCGGTCGAGATATTTGTATGTACTATGTACATACCAAGTTTTATTCAAATCGGTTCGTAAATACGTTAGTTATCGCATGACAAAAATCAGATATATATATGTATATATATGGTTATATATATATATATATATATATGTATATATGTCAACATTTGAACGGAGGGTGGTTTTGGGGTCTGGAGGTCATGATCGGTGAAAATATACCAAAATTTTCCGGAAGTGTTTTCCTCCGGACGGCTGCAATAGGTAGCTTTTTACTTTTTGTAATGAAAGCTACCTAAAAGCAAAAGACAATGTCTCCTAAACTTATATCACATTGTTAAATCAAACAAAATTTTTAGTTCGCTGTGATTTCATTATCACGAGATATGAAAGTTTAAATTTATCGGGCTTTTATATTCAGCTTTTATAAAATTTGGGGGGAGGGAGGGTGATGATAAAAAAAAATTTAAAAAAGGCCCGGATAATGTTAAACTTATACCATTTGGCAGGCCCACAGCAATTAGAATCCGAGTTATAAGGAGATGAGAAAAGAAATTTCAAGGGACCGAAATGATCCAGGGACTGAAATGTCTCGGGACCGAAAAGTCTCAGGACCGAAACGGTGCGACCGAAGTGGCGGGACCGAAATATCGTGTACCCACAAGTACACTGTAAAAAAAATCTGTAACCTTAGTAATCTAAATTAACCGAAATCTCTTATGCTTACTAAAATTTTATGTGTACACTGTACAAGAAAATGATGTCAATCTACAAAACTTGTAAGCAAAACTAAAACCATCTGTAACTTTACAAAAGAATTTACTAAAATGTTGGTAACTTTACTAAAATTTTATCTATAATGCTCGTTATCGTCACTTAAAAAGTTCTTGGAATACGATTTCCCCAAAAAATTCTTAGTAACCTTAAAATTTGTTTGATTCAAGGTGCAAATCTGTATCTGTTACATGAATTTTTATTGTTGCCTTTACATAAAAAGTTCTTGGAATACAATTCTACTATAGAAAATTTTTTGTAAGTTTCCCAATTTTTTTTTACAATGTATACAAGTTAAATAAATTTTGAAATTTGTCAGTCCGGATATGGGATAGCTCGGATTATGAAAGTGTCTATTGTGTAATGATTTTCTACCTCTTTCCAAGAATGTTAACTAAAAACAAAAGCAAAAAAAAGTAGTCATAATTATTTTTTATTATTTTTAATTTATTGGTTTTTATCGATAGGAGCTTACCAGGTTACACAACATTGGTGAAAGCCATTTCTTTCTTTCTTTCTTTTCTTTTCTTTTCTTTTTTTTTTTTTTTAATTGAAAACTGCAATATTTTTTTTATATTTTTATATTCTTTTAGACTGCACGCATTAATAACATCCAAAAGCAATTTTATATGAAAAATATCACTAATTTATTCAAATATAGTTTTGAAATTTATTAAAATCGATATTTTCCTATATTAACCGTATGCAAGGAGTTGAGGGTCCCGTTCCGCCAGGCGAAGTTAATGTTAAACTTAGTTCTTTTCCAATATATCGTTTAAATTTCGATAGTGTTAGAAAAAGAAAATCAAAAAGTTGGATAACTTAAATATTATATTCTCTCACATTCACCCTTTTCTTTTTAACTTTTTCGATTTCGGTTGAATTTTCTTTTTCTTTTTGTTTTTATGATGACACTTTCATTTTGGAAGCCGGTTCTGAAAGAGAAAATAACTTTACATATATATATATTTATGAACTGCAACCACAACCGAAAAAGCCAAAAAGGACGAATGAGAGATCCACCTCAACTATCCAATACCAAAATAATAATAATAATAACAATAATAATAATAATAAATAAAATAAAATAAAACAAAAATATCGAAATGTAAATGAAATATAGGAATTGAACCATCCCATATGTTTATCATTATCTCGCGAGTGCCTTCCGCAGATGGGACAGGATCCTAGCTGAAAAAGTCGCCAAAGATCCCTTCTAGCAGTTTTTTTTTTAATATTATTATTCTGATAATTTTAATGATTAAAGGGCGTTTGTATGTCTGTTAAACTTGTGTTATATTTATGTTATTTTTGTAGTTGTTCATTGCCAATATGATGATAACTAATGCAGTAATTCTAATCTACCACATGTAAAGATTTGAAGAATGTTGGAATTTAATAACTACGATTCTTCGAATAATATTAATGAGTGATTTAATTGCAAAATAACTACACTTTGATTTTTTTTTAATCCGGCATTTAAGGGTTAATCATGTTTGAAAATTATTTAAAATCCATAAAAAATCAGTAAATATAGATATAGTTTTAAAGAATATTGCATTTGAAAGAACATTTTCCTTCCATACGACGGTGATTTTTGCCCAAAGAGGGACAGTTCAGACAAGGAATCAAAGTCTGTAGAGCATAATGTCCCTCCTGGTTGTCTTTATTAAGATCTTGAAAAATGATGGTTGGAGTTATAAAAATATGAAGTAAAAACGAAATTTATTTGTCATTTCTGCTACCGCCAGGGTTCGACTACCAAGTTTCTGTGTTCAAAGTACTTTCAATTTTTCGTGCAGCCTTAGATAGGTTTATTTACTGGTACAGTTCTCCCCACTTAATCGGGTAACGGATAATCGAATACCCCGCTTTTTCGAATAAAGTCCTCCGGGACCGAATTTAATCCCATTGGGCTAATGTTATTTTTCCCCGCTTAACCGAATACTTTTCACGAAATGTCTTCGCTTAATCGAATAACAAATGAGTGAGACAATTTGAAAAATGGGCGTGAAAAACATATTTCAAATGGAATTTCCTCAACACTTTTTGTCATTTTCGGTTGTTACACAGAAAACAAATTTCCAGAACTCCCAGCATGGATTTCGCCTGGCAGGTGTATAAGTACTGGTCAAGGGAGTTCCCTTCCTTGTTCATTTTTTCGAATTAATTTCAAAAATGGTGGCATAAATTGGACAGGAATTTCGATCAATTTTGTATTTTGTTTACTTTCGTTTGTCAAAAGACTTTTTTTTCACTTTTTCGATTTTTTTACAATTATTTTTAATGGAGACACTTTCATTTTCAAAACCGGTCCCGAAACAGAAATCATCCTCATTAAAAATATCCGCGATAAAAATGGAAAAAGTTAAAAACGACGACGCCTTTTGTACAGATCGATCTCAGCTATCCATTGCAAAAAAGATCATTTAAAAATATTGAAATGCAAAAGAGATATCTTTATAAATTTTTCTATAGCATTAGCATTAACGAGCAAATCCTCGAAGTAACCCTTCAATAATAATATGTTGTCATTTAGAGGTTCAAGATGGTAATTATGATACCATTCGAAAAAAAATCTCGTCCATTTTTTACTCTAAAATTTCATATAAACCGTTTTCATCTATTTTTTTTAAAACTGTATAAATTATGTAAATTAAATTTTAATAACAAAATTTAGATCCAATTCACATGATCTGCATTGTAAACAAAATGCATGTGTTTACTGTCATTGAACTATTGCGTATTTACATGTCATTTTGTTTTTATATCAGTTTGTATTATTCTATTAAAGTTTTTAACGATTTTCTTACTCTGGTAACTAAATATACTATATTTAATATTATGTCATTTTATTGCACCTTAAATATTACATTTATATGCCTCCCCATTTAATTGAATACCCCGCTTAATCGAATATTTTTTCTGGAACCGTCGATATTCGTTTATGCGGGGACGACTGTACTAGTTTTTCACACATATTATACACTTATTCTAAAAGTGTCAAAAAATAAATTAAGTTTCTTTGAAAATTGAAAAACGATTCCACAAATAAAAATAAAATATTTTTCCATAATATTTATTGAAATGTGCTTTTAAGCATATATTGTGATATACTTTTGTCAGTGCATCTTATTAATATCTCAAATATCACATTTTTCACAATTCTGATTTTTTAAATGGAAAATTAGATGAAATTATGAAATTTTTTGTGCCCCTAGAAATTTCGTGTCCAGGGCACAGGCCTCAGGTGCTCGTGTGATGATCAGGGCCTGGCTACCGCCAATAGACGTTAACATTACTCACGGACTTGTTTTTGCTTTATGCTATATACTACATTAATATAATTGTGAAGAGCTTTTTTAAATAAGCAGGTTTCGTATGGTGATTTTTCTGTGTTTCTTTATTAATAAATATTCAATGTCGAAGTAATAATTTTTATTGTAAATTTAGAATTTTTCATGAACCTATTTAACTCAAAATTACCATTTTGAGATGATTATTTTCTTATTAAAGATAGAAATGTCAATTATCTACATATTATATTATACGTTTGTTATAAACCTTCGTACGAAAAGAAAAAAAAAAGTTATAAAATTAATTGCAATGGGCACGCAATTATTTTCTTTCTTTCTTTCATTTTTATATATATATTTTTTTTCAATAATGAAGCGATCATTGGAATTAAAAATTAAAAGCAAACAAAAATATGTAAGGAAAATTTTTTTTTTATAAAAATGGAATTTATAAATAAATAGTATTACATTACCTTATATGAATGCATATAACAGTTTTGTAACAAATGCAAAAATTGTAAACAACTTTATTTATTTATTTTTGTCCATTACTACCCCAATTGCTGAATTTAAATCCTCCTAACCAAATAAAAAAATAAATTCCCTGAAAAATTACTTGTAAATCTTGCTTGCAAACAAAGAACAATCATTTATCATCTCTGTAGTTGTAGATATTTTCCAACCTCAAATTCACTTTCTTATAGCAAACCTTTTTATTTCTCCTTCTCGCATACAACGATTTATTAACTGTCACTCAGAACCGGACAAAGTAAGTTTAAATAATTCATATTTATAGGAATTCTTTCTATCGAAGATCACAGATCCCAACGCGAAACGGATAAGTCTCCGGAATATAAATATTCTTCAAGCATTTGTTTCTTTGATTTTAATTTCAAGTGAATTTTTCTCCCCTTCAATATCCCTCTCAGAGCCATTATGTACGTTTCTTCTCCAGAGAGGCGCCGTTCGCTGCGGGAGAGGAGGAGGGATGAACCAATCATAAATTAGAGAAAGTTTTCTTTGTGTCTTTCTGTTTTAATTAAAATCAAAAATGAAGACAAGATCGTCAGGAGTACAAGGATGATGCTGAAGTATATGAAAAGTACGATACGTCCTCTCGATTCTCTTTATATACGGGCCCCAATTATAGCTTTAGAAAGAAAGTTGCTAAATTCATTTTTTTAAAATAATTCACATTTTTTCAAAATTTAAAGATCACTATTTCAAATGAATGTCAAATTCCAAGTTGCTTAACCTCACAATAAAAAAAAAAAAAAAAAAAAAAAAAAAAAAAAAAAAAAAAAATTCCATGCTGGAACTTGAACTTGGGCCATGAGTATAGCGCACTGCCGTTCTACCGACTAAACCACATGGAACAATACCCAGCCTGGAACTTCTCACTATTACATGTTGGCAAGGCTACAAATGCAGCACAAGATGGAATATTTTCCGTCTGCCACCGCCATGAGAAGTTCCATGTGATTTAGTTGGTAGAACGTCAGTGCGCTATACTGATTCCCCGGGTTCCAGAAACTTTTTCATTAAGTTGGCATTTGTATCCCTTAAGAGGTAACTCGACTCTCTGAAAAAGACCCGGATGATTATGTTAAGTCTATGGGGGCTTTATTTTTCCAATATCTTGCTCAAATTTTAATATTTTCACATGATTTTTTTGAATAAGATAACTGAAGACGATCTACAACCGGGCTATTTTTTACTTTTTCGATTTTGGTTTGGGATTCTTTTTTTATTATTACTTTAACTTTCAGAACCGGGTGAAACCAGTTCTGAAATTGAAACTATCATAGTATTTAAAAAATGTAAGCAAAATTGAAAAAGTAAAAACTAGTCCTGTTGTAGATTGTCCTTAGCTATGAAAAAGAAAAAAAAGTAAAAATATTAAAATTTGAGCGACATATTTAAAAATAACGCCCCCATAGACTTAACATTAACCATGCGGATCTTTTTCTGCGAGTCAAGGGACCTTTTAAGAAATTTGAAACCTAATTTTCATTTGAAATATTGTATGCAAGGTTAATTTTCTCTCTCTCTCTCTGGAAAAATTTCCAAGTATTAATTTAAATATCACTATATTATCAAAATACAGGGGGAAACAACATGATCTGTCAAAAGTTTCTCTCCTGTACACATTGTCACCTGACTTTGGCCATCTGAAGTTAGCGATTCCGTGTTTATGGTAATTTGGACCTTCTGCAAATGGTAACTTTTACTAATTATTCGTAAGATAAAAACTTGTATTTTAATTGCTTTAGCTTAACGTTGTATAAAGCCATTAGCACATACTTTAATAATGAGTTTCAAAAAACATTTATTTACCTTTGTTTTCTTCAGAGACGTTTTATTTGGTTTCATGTTCGAAAACACCATGAACATACACGGCGAGTCAGTCAAGAAATATCGCATCGATTTTAAAGGAAGGTTGGTTGTTTGAATTTGAAAACAGATTAAGCATATCCATTATTCTATATCGATAGTGACAAAAAATGTTGTCGTATCGGTAAGTAGAAACTAGAAAAGCACAGAACATTTTGTTTGATGTCGGATAACAACAGGAAAAACGATCTTATTCTAAAATGGCAGACACATTTGGAAAGAAACGACAAAACACTAAGATTGACAACGGAGTGAGTATCGACTCTTTCGAAAGAGTAACTGCTGACACTTGAAAGAGTGCGTTTTAATACCAAATAAGCATAATTTTCCAGGTTATATTATAAAATAGAGTTTTTGGAAATTAAAAATTGATATATTTTGGTGTTCTTTATTATTTTACTCCATATATTGGTTCAAAGTTTAACGGTTTTTTTTTTTTTTTGTTTTTTTTTTTTTTTTTTTTGTTTTTTTTTTAAGTTTATAATGTCGGGCTTTCACTCTCAATAGCGGAGTGAGAAAGTCACTCTCATCAGTGGAGTGACTCTCTCACTCTCGATTATAGAGTGAGATTTTTCACTCCTTTGTATAGAGTAGAAATTTTCACTCCTTTAAGAGCATATTTTTACAAAAGGCATTCCAAAAACAGTGAAAATGGCTCTCACTCTCCCAAAAAGGGAGCTTTTCACTCTTTCCACTTTTAGAGTACATGTGGTGAAATGAATGTGCTATAATCGATAATATTTTGATTATAGGCGAGTCATAAAAATGTTTAATTTGTGAATATCTATATTTTTATTAGTAACTGTATCACTTGAAGAGATCAGATGATAAAGGGGGCAAGTGGCACAATCATCATTTTGAAAAAAGTTGAGCTTTTATAGTTCGATTTTCGTTTATTATCAAATCTATTTTACGTTTATTGTCAAATGCCTCCACATTATCAACTAAAATCTCTGCAGGCATTTAGCTTTTCCAAATAGTTTAACAGGACCACTGATTATCTTCAATCATGTAATAAACTCATTTTTTTAATTTGTCACATACCACCTTTGTCATCTTAGCTCTTCATTTATTTGGACAGGTTTTTGTAGAAAAAAGAGTGCATGATTTAAAAATTTGCTATCCAAACTTTATATTATTTTGATCTGTACAACGTCCTATAAGTTTTTAGTACAAGCCTAAAACATGTATTTATCTCTTCTAGAGACTAAGGTAAGTGCAGGAACATTCTGGGTAGTGTTGAATTGAAACATTTTTTCCCGGGAGAGATTTCTGTGGTTCCGGGGAGGACATTGTAGAGTTCCAATGGGAGAAATTGCAATTTTTTACAATTGAAAATACAAAAAACAGGGGTGACATCTCATTGTTCCTGGGGGAATGCACCACCCGGGCCACCCCCTGAAATCAGCACTGATTCTGGAAAACATTGTTTTTTTCTTGGAGAGGGGGGGGGGGGTTCAACACGTGGATTTATCTCTATTTAGGTTACTAATAAACATAAAATGCCAAGTCTTCCAGAAAGACATTTGGATATTCTGGAGGGAATGGCCGCCGGTCTACCCTCTGAATTTAGCATTGCGCTCTAAAAAGCTCTGCGCTCGGAAAGTTCAATTTTTATAACATTATATACATGCAAAAAAGAAAATATTATAATTGCTAAATCACTTCAGTAATGTCACAATATAGCATACACAGAGTGTTTATTTAATTAGCAGAAATATATAAGAAGAAAAGAAACTGATTTTTTGTGTGTGTTTGAGAATTGAAAACATCTGCCTAGGTCAGAATTTATCCCGGAAGAATCTTTTAATCCTCCGCTGCTTTCTCCCGTATTTTCATATATACGAGACTCTTCTCCTCGCCAAAAATTCTCTTGGCGAGAGAGAAAACACTCAAACTCGAGGAGAAAAAACAAGGGGAAAAAAATAATATAAATATATGTGTGTGTGTACATAACAGCTACACACTGTTCACAAAGCATGCAATGGGCAGACCCCGGCGATCCGGCGACGATCGGCCACTCCCCAGGGACAGACGTCCTCTCCGACGATTCGTCTATGGCGGACTATTGGGAGGGGCTTAAGATCACCACCGCCCAATACCCAAGGGAGAGTACTGATGGCACTGGCAAAGAATAGCGGAGGAGATTAACACAGAGATTAGTGGTCATGGAACGTGCTCCGGCGACCGCAAATTCATTAATTTTGGAATAAAATAAGTAGACTTTTAGCGAAATGTCTGGAGCGTCGCGGATGGTTATTAGAAAACGGGATTTTTCCGAGAGAAAACCTTTTCTCATTCACCGAGGGACGCTAATTGAGGTCACATTCGTTTTCCGCGAACTAAAGTAATTAATAGCTGTCGGAGCTTGACATTGCTTCTAGCTTCACATAGCGAGAGAAAGGTTTGTGCCATGCTGAAATTATTGACTATTAAATCTGAAAATTAGATTGATTTATGCCAGATTAAAGATTTCCTTTTATTTTTATTTTGGTAAACAAGAAAATAGAATGGATTAATAAATTTTGCGAAAAGTAAACGTTTTTGCATATCGATTCTTTTGAAGAAAGTAAACATGTAGTGTGGCAAAGTTTATGTACATATTAAGATAATTTGTATTCTTAATTTGTATTGAAATTTGAGGGAACATTAAAAAAAAAAAAAAAAAAAAAAAAAAAAAAAAAAAAAATAATAATAATAATAAATAAGAGAAGAAATCAGTGTTGTACATACATCTCGTCAATGAACCTGAATGATGAATCCGATTCTATTCTTGTGATTTCGAGTTGAGTTTTGCTCTCTCTCTGCAGGGCCGTAGCATGGTGTTTTGAGGCCCCCCCCCCAAAAATATAACTTTGGGCCCCCCCCCCTCACTTTCAACTGAATTTTAAAAAAAATATTTATATTGAAGTTTCCAATGAGTTTCAAATTATATTAATGTAATAAACAAATTTAATAATTATCATAAGTATTTTAAATCATTATTAAAATTATTATAACATTCATAACTCTGCACAAATATGAAATAAATATGCATTGCTTAAAGAACCCGTGGCAAAATGCGCGCGACACTGTGACGGGCGTCGCAGACTTTTAAGGACACCTGCAGACTCAGCAATGCCACGGACGCGCATATTGCACTTAAATTATGCAAAAAATCGGTCATGGGGCACAAAAAATAGCTCTTTCCTGTGGGACGCGTAATTTCGTCAAAATTTCGTCGCAAAATAAGAGCGATTTCATCCAAAGATCGCGAGAATAAACGCAAATATTATCAAAGCATCACGAAAAAACGGCAGATTTCGTCAGAAAATCCCTCAAAAGCAGATTTCATCAAAAACTTGCGAAAAAAAGGGCAAATTTTGTTAAAAAAAATACCCCCAAAACGGCAAATTTCATCAAAAAATCTTGAAAAAAAGACAGATAACGTAAAAAAATCGCGAAAAAACGACAAATTTTGTCAAAAAATCTCGAAAATAAAGACGGATTTCGTCAAAAGATCGCGAAGAAAACGAAAATTTCGTCAAAGGCACAAGGGAAAAAAAGAAAGATATTGCTGGAAATGTATTTTTCTGTTTTATTATTATTATTATTTTGTAAGTGATGGAAATAATTTACACATACACATGCATGTTACCATAATTAATTAGCACTATAATAGCAGAAAAATATATTTATGTAATACGTTGCATTTTGCTGACTATTTTTGAAAATATTATTAGCGTTGCAGACATTTGAAGATAGTTCTGTTACCGGGCTTAAAGATAAATTAACAATGTTAAAATAAAATTTGTCCAAAACAATTTTACAAATAAGCATATGATGCTAAGATTTTATTATAAAGTATAGAAAATAAATAAATTATATAAACACATAATTTTAACAGTTCGCTACTTAAGGGGCTACTTGAAAAGACCCATTCTCTAATGCATGGAAGAATGGAATGGAATACTATGAAAGAAATTTATATCTCAATTGCATTTCAATATTTTAAATGATTTTTTTTTTTTCACTGGATAGCTGAGATCAATCTGTATGCAGATTTTTTTTTCACCTTTTTTTATTTTGTTTGCAAAGTTTTTTTTAAAGAGGATGCTTTAATTTTCGAAACCGGTTTTAAAAATGAAAGTGACCTCATTAAATTATCTGTAAACAAAATTGAAAAAGCAAAAAACAGCCCGTATACAGATCGATCTCAGCTATCCTCAAAGAGCACCGATTAACCAAATTCATTGCATAACCAAGTATTGAATGACAAAGAATTTACAGAAACTGACTTATAAAAATTTTACAAGTATCTTTTTAATATTAATTTTTTTAAAAGTAACAATTTATATACATTTTACCCCCTTTTAAAATATGAAATGCTAGTAACTACAGGTTTCAAGACAATTATAAACTCTAGTTCATGCCGATTTTTTCTTAAAATAAATAAACAAAAATATTTTTAAAATAAGAACTCAAATGATAAAGTGATAGCAAAATTGTTATTATTTTGAAAAGAGGCAAAAGATTTCGAATTGTGCGTAAAGACATAGACCCCGCAACACTTTAACAAGCTCGAGGACTGTGCCATTTCTTGTCAGTTTCAGAGCCTATTAAGAATTAGAAGTAGAGGAAGCCCGACATCACAGAGGGGGGAGGGGGTCCCTATTATCCTAGCAGTTGTTTTTTCATCTACACTGTAAAAACTGGGTTCTCAAAAATGAGTAAAAAATACTCAATTTTGAGTATGTCACATACTCAAAATAGCTCCGATGCAAATGTACTCAAAATTGAGAAACACATGTACTCATTTTTGATCACATGGTTGTCTTCAAATCTGAACCGGTATGTATTCATTTCTGATCCCATACATGTATTCAAATTTGAACTTATATGCTAATTTTGATCACATGGAAGTGATCAAATATGAATCGGTATGTACTCATTTCTGATCCCATATATGTATTCAAATTTGAGCTTATGTGCTAATTTTGATCACATGGATGTGATCAAATATGAACTGGTATGTACTCATTTCTGATCCCATACATGTATTCAAATTTGAGCTTATGTGCTAATTTTGATCACATGGATGTGATCAAATATGAACTGGTATGTACTCATTTCTGATCCCATACATGTATTCAAATTTGAGCTTATGTGCTAATTTTGATCACATGGATGTGATCAAATATAAACTGGTATGCACTCATTTCTGATCCCATACATGTATTCAAATTTGAACTTATGTGCTAATTTTGATCACATAGAAGTTTTCAAATATGAACCGGTATGTACTCATTTCTGATCACATACATGTTTTCAATTTTGAACTTATATGCTAC
Source organism: Maratus speculifer (assembly GCA_964019185.1). Lineage (NCBI taxonomy): Eukaryota > Metazoa > Arthropoda > Arachnida > Araneae > Salticidae > Maratus > Maratus speculifer. The sequence continues at coordinate 284,588,193 of OZ025289.1, forward strand.
TTTTGATCACATAGAAGTGCTCAAATATGTATTCATTTTTGATCCCATAAATGCATTCAAATTTAATCTTATTATGTGTTAATTTCGATCCCTCAAAAGCAGGATTGATATGGTTTAAACCAACTGGTTTTTTTCTCAAAAGGACAAATAGGTTTTTTTAGAAGAAAACTAGCGACATTTTCTCTCTTTTTTTTTTATATATATATATATAATTTATATTTTTCAGATTACTGGATAGAAATAATTTCTACCTTTGACACATCATTTCAGCAATAAGCATTATAGATATGGTGTTTTTAAGCCATTTATATTATGTATAGGATTAATATCGGTATGTATTGGTGAACATATCTATTGCTCTAAAGAAAAAGCCTTAAACATGTGAATTGATCAACGATAAAATAGTTTTAAGATCAAAATGTGAAGTTGAGTAAAAGTATTCAAAAATTGGATGCTAGTTATTCCATTTTAATAATAACAATCTTTTTTTTTTTTTTTTTTTTTTACTTTTTGAATTTAATGACCAAAAATGTTGATTTCATATTATCACTCAAAAAACAAAATCCCAAGAATTATTCAAAATATATTTTTTGAATAACTATGGAATTATATTTATCAAGCTGCATCCAAATGTTTATAATTATTAATCAAGAGATTGTTTAAAAAGATTTCTAGATTATCAATGATTCACTGTGTAGAGCAGTTTATTCATTGAACACAAGATTGTTTGCTAATACTGTTTAAATTAAAATATGAATTTTTTCAATATTGTATATAAATTCACTGGATTATTTAATTTAAATTATTGTAAAATGAAGTTACACAACTTGCATTAAAATAGGCAATTTTACATACTCGTTTTTGATGAGACGTTAATGTATCCGATACAGAATATGTTCATTACTGACTATGCATATATTTCAGATTGAAGATTTATTATTCATTTTTAAAGTTGATTTTGTGCCAAATGAGAATATGAAATAAAGCATTTAGTTAAAATATTTTTTTCCAAGTATAAGTTTGAGTAGACTGAAATTTCCCTTTCATTTCAATGAAGAGAAGATGCATATTGCATGAAAAATATTTTTCCTTTACTGACATAAATGTGCAATTTAAGCTAAGTACCTGTCCAATTTGAAAAATAATATTCAGATTTTTCCAGCAATTCCTGTATCACAATTCTCAATATACTTTAAAATGAAAGTTACAAATTTTGTTAATAATGATGTGAATAATATAGCAAAAGGACATAGTTCCAGTATAAGAGGATCTCCTTCAGTCATGAATCTCATGAACTAAAGAAACAATTCCTGTTATTTTAATTTTATGAAGCATAACTTTTTTCGAAAATGTTCAACAATTCTTCATAATCAAGTTTTTAGTTTCGTAGTAGACGAACTACACTTGTAAGACAGTGTTTTGTCTTTTTTTAATACAGTAAATGCAATTTTAAATCCTTAGAAAATTTATACATTGAGACTTCACTCACACGAAACCTATTGCCTAATATTAATCTTATTGCATATATATATATATATTTTTTTTTTTTTTTTCTAGGGGTCTGTCTTTTGTCTATTTTTATATTTCAGTATTTTTTAAAAAATATATATTTGAATTAAATTGGATGGGTTAGAAATGGTTTATATAAGGAATATTTGGAATTAAACTTTGTTACAAGTTAAAATTTTAATTTTCTAGTTTTTGTATCAGATTTTTCACAAGTTCTTGACCTTTTGATATAATCTCAAATTCAATGAGCAATGCATGGCTATAAATGTCTGAACTGTTTACATTCCATCATGAAGACCAAAAATGGTATTTTACTCATAAGCCTCTATCATAAAAATAACTTCGCAGCATTAGACCCCCGCCCCCCCCCCCCCCAAAAATAACACTTGTTAAGACTTGTAAGCTTATGTTAAACCAATGGCAAAAGTTTCTTTGTAATATGACTTTATATATATTTTTTCCCAATGGATAGCTGAGGTCAATCTATATATTTACCTTCTTTTCAACTTTTTTTTTTTTTTTTTTTTTTTTTTTTTTTTTTTTGTTTAATCAAAGTAATTTACTTTTTTGATATTGGTTCTAAGTTATCAAAAATAAAACAAAAATCTAAAAACTAAAGAAGGAGGTGAATTGTGGGATCAACCTCAGCTATTCAGAAAAGGGTGGTGTGTGTGTGTGTGGGGGGGGGGGGGGGAGGACTGCTTAAAAAATTAAAAAAGAATCGAGATTTGTAATCATTTATAGTAAAAAAAAATATAATAATAATAATGCATTATACTATATAATGGGTATAATAATGCAATGAAAATACCTTATAATGAAATCTCACATAAAATTTAAATTTTTCAGAATTAAGATCGCTTTTCATACAGAGTTATACATTAGAACATGAAATATTGTAATTACATGTATATTTATTAAAAATTTTAATATTTTCAAAGTTTTTCTTGTTAAATGTCACTTTCACCCAAAAACATGTGCTTGGCAATGTAATGATTGGCATTTTTCAAATAACTACCATAAGTCAAGGCATCCATATAAAAAACTCTGCAAAATGATAAAAAACAACAACCATATTAGAGATCAACCTTAGTATGGAAATCGTGCTGTGAAAAGATACGCACTATTTTGGTTAAAAAAAAAACAGTATCTTTATAGGCTTGAGTGGATATTTTCAAGAGTGGAATAACCCCTTTCTAAATCATGCATTACAAAAAGTCATATCACATTACAATAAAACCCATAATAGATAACTTGCTTCAAAGAGGTTCCCAGCAAAACATGACTAGGAAAATCCCTGATCAAAATCTCGACAAAATCTCTGATTTAATGAACGGACATAATTAAATTAAATTTGCTACTTATTTTTACAATCTTTTATCATAAAAGTGATTTTTTTATGCAATTCTTCTTGAAATTTCTCATACTTCCCTCCCAATACTTTGATAAATTTTGCATAAAAAAAAATTCCAAGATTTTTTGTCTTTTTAGAAAAAATTCCCTGATTTTCTACGATGTTGGGAACCGTGATTAAGTAAAATATAAGTTACAACAAATCATATCAAGAAATGTTTAAATATGTTTATTAGTTTATGTATATTTCAAAGTTTTACACATTCATATCTGAATTATAAAAAGATACATCAGGAAAAAATAGATGAATATACATCACAATATTTGACAAAACAATATTTAAAATAACATTACCATTTCATAATGACATTTTATACAATTAACAAAGAATATTACACATATTATTTGTAGCCACATTGATTTAAAAAAACATTGTAAGCATTAAAATTTTTGACTAAACAATGTTTAACGTAACATTACTCTTCCATAATGACATTTTGTACAATTAAAAAATAACATCACACATATTATAAATAGCCACATTGATAAAAAATAAACATTGCAAACATTACAATTCTTGACAAAACAATGAAATGAAAGATTGTTCAAAATTTGATAGTAAATAACACAGTGAAACTAGTAAAAAACCAAAAAACCCAGTAGCAGGAAGTTTTATGTCTGTGACAGTAGTAAAAAACAATATTTTATTATTTAAATACGGTTTCTCAAATTCAAATCAATTGTTGAAAACTTTTTAAAACCTTTGGTTAAAGGGGGTTTTTTTTCCCTGGTGAGCTTATTTTAATTAAACATTTTAACAGAAATAATCAATGAAAAGTATTATGTTTTTATTTACTGAAATTTTCTGAAAGAGTTCAAGAAAAATTTTATGATGGTCTGCCATGTTCTCAGCCAGTTGATAAGTTTCTGGCAAAGAAATCACTGGAGCCACTAAAGTATCAATTATTGTCAACACTACAAGGAACAACTGCCAAAATTCATTGTCATGTGGAATTTTGTCACTAATTAATAAGGGTAAGTTTCTAATTAATGACCACATTTGAGACGAGCTTTGGCCATAAGAACCCTCAAAATTGAATAATTTATCTCGTTTTATTGGAGTAGGTTTACTGCGGATATCGCATTTACCATAATTGAAATTCATTATACGATCATTTAAAATTGTAAGAGTTAGAAATTTGTCTTTAAAAATATACTGCTTCAAAATTAAAAATGTTCCCATGGCACACCAACCTTCAAATAAATCATGCATAATATCCACAACTAAATTAGTTGTAACATGTCAATAACCTAATTCATTAAGAGAGCAATGAGATTTAACACCACACATTGAGGTTGTCATATTTCCAACAATGACATCATTAACATGTGCATCATGGCTATCTTTGTTACACAATAGACTAATGTCTTCTTTTATCATGTTGTGCACAATATCTTTATGGACAAGACAAAACCTACAACAATTAGCTGAAAAACTTTCTACTAAGCCAAACAACTTGTTTAACCCTAAATTGTCTCCCACTATTTGCCACAGTGCAATTTTATGCATCTTTCCTTTAAACTGAACACTCCTTTCCAAAAGCACCTTCAATTCTTGAATAAGTGGATCTAAAATTGGTTGATAACCATACTTTTCGACATGAGAGCATAATGAATATTTGTAATAAAAATAGAATCTAAAGAGGATTGCAGTGACACAGGTATCTATATAATAAAGGCCAAACGTATCTGTGCGTAACGCATACGTCATGTTTTGAATGGCAACACTTTCTGATGAAATTTCTGTTTTGCAATTTTCGCTATTGTAAATTTTTAAACTTCTAAACATTGCACGTTTTCAATCTTTATACCATCCTTTAGAGAAAAAAATGCACTTTTAAATGCCGTTTGTTAGAAAACTGTATCTCAATTTGTTTTTGAGATATTAATTTTTTTGTAGTTTTTGGTTCAATTTCTCTAATGGTGGCAACTTGAGTATCGCATTTATGAGGGAAAAAGAGAAAAAATAGCCATAGAGTAAAAAAGAAAAAAAAATAGAGATGCAGTTTAGTGGCTGGAGGTGACGCCAAAAATGTAACTCTAAAATTCGCTGCATTGCATCAAACACAACGGCGTGCTTTCACAAAAAAGAAAAACTTTTAGCGAAGCAATTTTTATTCATAATACAATGAAATGCTATTTTATAATGCTAAAATATATTCAGATCTTTTTCATTTAGAGAAAAAATGATGTTAAAAAATTCGGTCTCTGTTCCATGTGGTTGTTTTGTTTGGGTCGAATGAGATATTTATATAGGAAGAATAACGCCAATCAAACCGTTTTAATCGCATACGGCACCTTCATCTATCTCTTTTCTCCATGGAAAATAACAGATCACTGTATATTTTAGTTGTCATTTTTTCATAGCAATTAAAAAAAAATAGTAATTAAAAACCTGTTATGTCAATATATCGTCGGCTATAAAACCCGATGAATGTTGTTGGTTTTATTTCGTTTTTATTTATGAATTTAGTGACTTTTAGTTCGTTGTAAACTTACTTTACAAAAGATACACCAATTAACCTTTACAAAAATGTATTTTAAAGAATATCTGGGTATATTTTCTTAGTTCAATTTTATTCTTTGGCGAAATCTTTGGCTAATAACTGCTATCTTGCATCTAATACGCAGGGCCGTAGTGAACAATAGGGAGGGCTCAAGAGAATGTAGGGGGGCTCATAGTTTTTTTTTCTCTCTCTCTGACGCAAAAAGATAAATTAGTGCATATTCATATTGTAGGTACTCTGTTTCTTATTAAACTGTTACAATAACTTCATTTTATGCTTAGAAAAGTATATGATGATGGAGTTTTGAGTGTATAACTGGTGCAAAATAGTCCATCATGTTAGCTTCATATGTACAAATAGGATGAGGGAGTGTTGAAACACTTATTTTAGATACAATTTAGTAACTCTGCAAAACTGTGAAAAGGTTTCAAAACTAAATTAGATTTTTAAACAATATTTCATTTGAATTTTCGGAACAGAAATTCATTGAGTGACCTTGGAATCTTTTCCAGGGGGGGCTAAAATATTTTAGGGGGGGGGCTGAGCCGCCCATAGCACCCCCTTAGCTACGGCCCCGCTAATACGGAAGTACCGATAATTTTTAAAGCTGTATATGATTACATAAATAATATGTTTCATATAAAATTGCTATTTGGAATTAGTTGGCTGTTTAAAAAGCCTATTACGCAGAAAAAAATTATTAGACTTTCCAATTTTAAATTTTAAAAAAGTTTTTCATCTTTACTTTGTGACCCGGGAACCCCGGGTTCGGTGTACTAGTATCTTTAATGGTAAAATAAACAAATCCCAGTTTATGGATACCAGTATGGGATCCTAGTGGATTTACTATCTCAACATCATCTATATATAACTCTCAATAGCTATAGTGTCCATAGAGGATAAAACTGGATTTGAATAATAATAAAATCCATTATGAATACTATTTAAAGTAGTGCCTCTTATGCTTTTGTTGCATTTGTAGTTTTCAAACATGTTTATAAATCCATCAACAGAAATAATTTGTTTTATCATCAATGCAATTGAAATGTACCGGAAAGTTTCTTTTCTGAGAATTTGGCATGGAACACCATTTTTATCTAATTTTTGTTCGTACCGTGAGCCAAGAACAATTTTAGTGGGGTTAACAAAGCAGCCATTTTCTTTTAAAGTTGTTAATATTTTATATTTAGAATCAAATTTTGAATATAACTCGCCACAATAATCAAATTTTTCTATAAAAGTTTTCGTTTGTTCATCAGTATGATCGACAGACTGGTTTATAAATTTCATTGTCTCACCTTTTAAATAATTTACTGTATCCCACATCAAATTTGAAATTCTCTTTATTGATGAAATAATACTTTTCAAAGGAACCCCACTATTGCTACAAGCTTCACTGCAATACTGCACATCATAAAAAGTTCCCTAGCATTTTGTTTTTTATTTTGAAAAATTTTTGAAGGGGAGTTTACGTCAGAATTAATAACAAAGCCATCATCTGACTGACTGAAAATTCTTCTACCTGTTGGCTCTGTGAGGGTGCTGATGTTTCATCTTTTGCATGGAATCGCTCTAAGTGTCTCTGATAATTATATAGCTTCCTAAATGATTGCTTACAAAATCTATCATAACACTTGTAATGTTCTACGACCCAATGACGATTCCTAATATGCCAACAGAGATAAGAAGAACTGAAAGATCTTTTGCAAAATGTACAAAACATTTTATAAGCACTAATTTAGCTAAAATTATATACATAAAAGAAATAAATAATTGCAATACTGTGAAAAATTGTTTAGCCTATAATTTTAAACAATAACTTAACAATCAGGGTTTGTGATTTTTTTTTTATTTTTTTTAATAAAAATCAAAACAATCTGATTTTTTTTTTTATTTAAATCGTTTTTTTTTTTTTTTTTTTTTTTTTTTTTTTTTTTTTTTTAATGACACACATTATTTCTATTTTATGACTTTTTGTTTAATTTAAATAATGTAAATTTCACATACATAGTATTATCTATTAATAATATTACACAATTTACATAAATGATTAATACTATTTCAAAATAAAATTTTAGGCTATGAAAAAAATCTTGAAACTACATATCAGTTGTCAAAAATTAATCCAACCTTCAGTATTTTAATTAAAATAAAAAATCTGCAACACATAAAAAATTTATTAAGTGCTGACTGAGAAGAATGAGTTTAGCTGCTGCCATCAAAATACTTAAGGCCAGAAGACACAAATTGAGGTGTCATCACTAATCAATTGACTTCTCAATTGTGTTGAAATTTACACAGGAAAATATTGAATAGCTATTTTATTTTATTTGTGGAATATCTATCATCTTATAAAACAATAACTATTTAAACTTACTAATGAGAACTTGGAATCCCTAAATAAAAATTCAGTCAGAAGGAATACTACAGTGTTACTGTACCTGGCTGCTTTTTTATTAGGGGATTCCAAATACTCATTAGTAAGTTTAAGAAGTAATTAATCATAAGTTAATCAGTAAGTTCAGTGTTTCATAAGATAATAGATATCCCGGAAATAAAATAAAAGTAAATTGCTATTCAAAATTTTCCAGTGAGAATTCTACCACTAGTGAGAAGTCAGTCAATTAGTGAATATGTCACAATTTGTTTCCTCTGGCCTTGAGCATTTCGATGGCAGCGGTTTAACAGTTTTATCTCTTGATTTCTAATTTCCGAAAGTACCAAACCAAAGGTGGAAAACATTTATTCTACGGAAGTAGATAAATCTATTGCAGTAAAAAGCTATTTGATCATTAATTCTGTAAGTTTTTTAGTATCAGCCTTTTCAATAACTGTAACAAAAATACCTTCCACCATTCTAAAGGTCTAAGATCAATTATATTAAATTAAAATAAATTAATGACTGATTCAGATTTTGCTCAAATCTTAATATAACAGGCCTTACCAAAGTACAGCACATAAAGTCATACAATTTTATTTTACCTCGACTTGTAGAAGTTTTTTCAAAATACTAATGAGTAAATATTCAAATATTTAATATATTTCAGCTAAGATTTCTTTACTGTTGCAAGATTATTTTATAATTTGATTCAAATGAAATTTGAAAGCATTTTGTTTTTCTAAACTTTACATTTATTTTACTTTTTTACAAAGCTTAAGCTTTATTGTTCTGAAAGTTGTTTGATTATATATCAGAGTTTCCCCCAGGTTTAAAAAAGGGCAGGGCGCTACTGTTCTTAAAAGGGCACTTTTTACATTTTCAAGGGCACTTTTTCATTTTTAAGGGCACTAAATTTTGTTTAAAAAAAGAGGAAAAAATGTCGTTTTGTTAAAAGATCGCAAAAAACAGCAAATTTTGTTAAAAGATCGCAAAAACAGCACATTTTGTTAAAAGATCGCTAAAAATAGCACATTTTGTTAAAAGATCGCAAATAATGGCATATTTTGCTTTAATAAAAAAAAAAAAAAAAAAAAAAAAAAAAAGAAAAAGAAAAAAAAAACGTCAAATTTCATGAAAATATTGCAAAAAAACGACAAATCTCATGAAAATATCGCGAAAAGATGGAACTTTTCACAGAATTTTCCGTTTTATTGTGATTTTTGGACAAAATTTGCCGGGGTTTTTTTTTCCGCAAATCTTTTGACAAAATCTGCCGTTTTATCGTTTTAATTAAACGAAAGTTGACGTTTTTTGCAACTCATTTTTCAAATTTTTCCGTTTTATCCCAATTTTGGAAGGAATTTGTCACTTTTCCACGATTTTTTGAGAAAATCTACTGCTTTGTGACGAAATTATCCTCTTTTCGGAAATCTTGCCGGAAATTAGTCGTTATTTCGCAATTTTTCACAAACATGTCTTTTTTTCTGACGAAATTACCCGTCCCACGGGACGCGTATGAGGCAATTTTTTGCATAATTTACGCGCTGTAGCGTGTTCGGAATCATCGCTGGAGGGCTGCGTTTTTTCAAATGTGGAGCAAGAAGGGAAGTATTTCTTTTGAATGAATGACAAGAGGGGCACTAGTTTTTGGATGAGGGACAAGAGGGGCGCTATTTTTTAAACTAAAGGGCAGGAGGGGCGGAGCGCCCTCCTGAAACCCTCTGGGGGAACTCTGATATATATTATATAAAACTAAATTATATTAAAGCCCATTATCATATTTGTTTACATCTTAAATTTATTAAAAAATAACGTAAAATAAAAACTGATTTAAATGAATGATTTTTTTTTAATTCAATTGATTTAAATCATGATTAAAATTAAGCTGATTTAAATCAACGAACCCTGTGAACAAAATTTTAAAACAGGACTCATACAATAAAAAAACAAGGCAAAATATAAAAAAGAAAACTATTTAAAATTTACATAGATATTATTTTTCAAGTCTTTTACACATGAAGGAACATCACTGTTCAAGTCAAATTTATAAAATGTATTTTAAAAATACCACACATTAGAACAGTAAAGTGAGAATTCTAAATTCAAAATGAAATGCAACTTGAAGCAAAGATGCATCTTTTGAAGCACCTCTATGCTATGACCTTCAAAAATGAGAAAAATTTGTTGAGGCTTGCACCTCTCTCCGATGGCAAGAATGAATCAATGGTTGCTTCCTTTGGCCGTCCAACAGACTATCTTCTTTCATAAATTTTTCTAGCCCTTCTCCAACCTGTAAGTAATGAATCAGTTACTTAAATGAAAAGAATAAATTATTTTTGTCCCCCCCTTCCCCTGCTTAAAATTTGCTGGTTCATAAGCAATTATTAACAATAAATGCATAGAGCAAACAAACTGATATTTAACATTAATTCTTAGGAAGTGGTAATTTCCTTATCAGATACAGTAACTTTTTTAATGTCTTATCAATTTTATGATTTTTTTTTCTATAAAAAAAAAAAAATTCGCAATTTTTCCGTGCCCTACCAAAAGCGATTTTTTCGTTCCCGATATTCGCGCTTTTTACGAAAGCGATCGACCATATTCGGGATTTTTCTGAGCCCAATTGACGAGATTCGCGCTTTTTTCCGTTCTTGTCCATGAAATACGCATTTTTCCGCACCGAACAATAAAATTCTCGATTCTTAACTGACTGATGAAATCTGCATTTTTTCCCCGCCGTAAATTGATGAAATCTGATTTTTTTTTTCTCGCGATAAACTGATGAAACTCGCTATTGTTCTGCAGCCGCTCAAAAAAAATTTCGATTTTTCCGCGCATCATCGACAAAGTCTTCGATTTTTCCATGCCCTATCAACGAAATTAGCGACTTTTTCGTTCCGAATCGACAAAATTCGCGAGTTTTTCGTGCCCAATCTCCCGAATCGCTCTTTTTACGAAGAGAATTGACTTACATTCGCGATAATTTCTTTCCCGATTCACGAAATTGTCAATTTTTGCGTTCCATATCAACTCGAAATTAACATTTTTTTTTTTTATCCCCAATCAATAAAATTCGCGATTTTCCCCTTCCCGATCGAATAAATTCGCGCTTTTTACGAAGTGATCGAGAAAATTGGGGGTTTTCCGTGCCCTATTAACGAAATTTCGATTTTTTTTGTACCAGATATACAAAATTTGCGATTTTTCAGAGACATACAGACAGTAGTCGAAGGTCGAGTTTTCGAAGGCCGATAGACAAAACTGGCGATTTTCCATTGTCCAGTTGACGATATTTTCGATTTTTCAGCGCTCGATCAATTCGTGTTGTTTTCGCGCGGTAAACAGACAAAACAGGCGACTTTTCCGCAACCTATGAACAAAATTTGCAATTTTTTGAAGTATTATTAAAAAATTAGATTTTTTTCCTTGCCCGATGAACGAAATCTGAGATTTTTCGCGTCCGATCGACAAAGTTCGTGATTTTTCCGTGCCTAATCGACAAAATTCACAATTTTTTTCATGCCCGATCGGCGAAATTTGCTACTTTTTATCGGAATTCCGTTTTCACAAGATTTACTGTATTTTAAAATTGCTTCATTAAATCATTTGACAAAAGTTGTGACCCCCCCCTGGAGGTTGGGCTGGATCCGCCCTTGGTTTAAGAAAGATTTTTGTAGCATTTTATTTTATTGGTTTTACATTTAAATCTTCAAACTGGACACGAATGGAAAGCAAAATAAATAAAATTACTAGCCTATCAGATTTTTAGGCATTTTCCTAATATTTATACGATATTTAATATGCAGTAGCCAATTTATCTGTTATTATATACAACCAGAAATAATTTAACAAAAATATTTTTTTATAAATCAATACTATATTCTTACTTTCAGTAGGATTATAAAATTTGATGCATTTCCAAATTCAAGGCACAAGCTATCACTCTTTTTCTCGTCATACAGTAACTTGTATTCTGCATCAATCTTAAAGAAATTTAAAACATATAAAAGTACAGTTCAGCAAAAGGCAACATATATAAACATTCTTCCAGTAACTTTATTGTACACCACACTAAATTATTACTATCAATTTGAACATTATATTCAATTCTTTATTTTTTTAAATTCTTATAGACTAAGTACAAAAGTAATATTTATCCGGGATCTGTCCGACCTGACCGGTTAAAATATATAAAATTTTCCTAAACATAGCCCTACTTAATTTGACAAAATTTAACAGAAAATAATAAACTTTAGTAGAAAATACAACGGTATTTAGGTAATTTCAGAATAATATGTACTGTATCTACTAGTGCATAAATAATTGTGCAGCTAGCATGCTTCCCTCCCCCCCCCCCCTGTTTCGATGGGGCCAAAATTTATCTTCTATAATTTTACATGCAAATATTTTTTAATACATAAAGTATTTTGTTTGAAATTTACAAAATTATTCTTAATTGGTCGCAAAAAAGAATAAGTAGAAAGAAAATATCTTGAAAATTAACTATTGGTTGTGGATAAAAACATGAAAATGATTGATTAACCCCAGAAAAGTTTTTCCAATGAGTCACAAGTAAAAGTAGCAGGATGTGCCAATCAACAAGGAAAAAAAAAATCATATTTCCCCATGATTTTTCTACAAAATTCAAGTATTTTCCACAGTCTTTCGATAAAATTTCAGTATTTTTTTGCAACCTGCTCACGAAAATTGCGTTATCTCCCGCAATCCTCTGAAGAAAATAGTATTTTTTCTGCGACCGTTTGATGAATTTAGTTTTTATTTTGAGATCCTATGGGGAAATGTGCGCATTTCCCTACAAGCATTCGAAGAAATTTGCTTAATTTAGCGCGGTTTGTACTCATGTTTTTGTTTATTTCATCTGTTACCCCCCCCCCCCCCCCCAGATAAAAATGTCAACAAATTTTAATGCATATTTGCATAGATCCCAGGAGCCAGGAATAAAATTCACCGCCGAAAAAGCAGAATTCTGAATTTCCTTCGAAAAGTAGCATGTCTTAAGCACACAGAAGTCACTTTTTTTTTTTTTTTTACTCAGAACTTTGATGAAATTTGCATTTTCTTGCCACCTTTTGAGGAATTTTGCAATTTTTCAGCAGACATTTAACAAAATTTGTGTTTTATCCTCAGTGCTTTGTAGAAATTTGCATTTTCTAGCCACCTTTTGATGAGTTTTGCAATTTTTCAGCAGACATTTAACAAAATTTGCATTTTATCCCGAGTGTTTTGTAGAAATTTGTTTTTTTTTTCACAATTTTTTTACAAACTTGCAAACCATGGTACGGGTCCCCAGGTGCCTGTGGGATAGTTAGGCCGTGGCTCTGGTCATTAGTGTTGGTTCTAGATAAAAAGGGTCACCGGGCAGGAATTTTTCAAAAAGGATACAGTGTACCCTTGTCCCCCAAAAATATCCTGAACTGGTTTGTTTAATCCCTTATAATTTGCAATATTTTCCAGGGATAAATTGAATTGTCACAAGGGCGAATAGAAACATATGATTAAATTACATAAACTCAAAAATGAACCAAAACAAAACGCTCTTTAAAGTATTCCACCAATAAGAAGTCCGTATTTTCACCTCTATGCTAGCTTCAGTGGGATCGGCAAAAATTCCGTCGTCGCCAGGTGCCTGCCGAGTAGGGTTGTCCAATTCTGCTTTTTTTTTTTTTTTGTCATTTTTGGACTTATCATACTGTGTATGTTTAAACAACAGCGTGCAAAAGAAAAAAACTGCGTCCGGGGCAAAGTGTTAATTTGCTCCGGGTGCGAGGGGCCTCACTAGTTTGCCCCAGGGCCCCCAAGATTATAGTTACGGCTCTGCTAAAAATCTTACATAAAATGTATCACAATTTTTGACAAATAATCGAAAAAATATCATTTTCTTAAATTAGTGAAAAGAATCGTCAATTTTGTTTTTGGATTGTGAGAAAAATGCGAGTTTTGCCAGAGGATGGTGAAAAGATGCAAATTTCGTTCAGGAATCACAAAATAAAACAAACAAAAAAGAATTTTGACAAAAAATTTTGAAAAAAAAAGGGACATTTCATCAAGAAATAGGAACAAATTTCGTCAAAAGGTCGCGGGAAAAAACTGCGTTTTTTCCTGTGGCACTTCGATAAAATTCGCGCTTTTTGTCTGTTGCATTTTGACGAAATTTGCACTTTTTCAGCGGCCATTTGGGAAAAAAAAAATCGCATTTTTTTCTGTTTTCAGATGACAATATTCACTTTTTGTCGACGATCATTTAACGAAATTAGAGTTTTTTCCACGGTCCTTTGACAAAATCCTTGTCAAAGGATTTTGTCAAAGGGCTACGCGCTATAGCGCGTCCGCATCATCGCTGCGTTTTTTCTAATGCGGGGCAAGAAGGGCGCTATTTTTTTAATCAGCGACAACAGGGGTGCTAGTTTTTGGATGAGGGGCAAGAGCAGGCGCGGATCCATGGGGGGGGGGGATCGCCCCCCTCAAACCAGTGTTGAATTCAGACTTTTTTCCGGAAGGGATTTCTGCGACTCTGTCGAAGACATTCCATTTTTCTGGAAAAAACACGAATTTCGTTAAAATGTCACTAAAAAGAGCTAATTTTGTCAAAGTGTCGCAGAAAAAGAGAGCAAATTTCATTAAAAGGTCGTGGAAAAAGCGCTAATTTTGTCAAAGGGTTGCAAAAAGGTAAGGCAAAATATCGCGGGAAAAGTACTCATTTCGACACAGGATCGCTGAGAAAGCGCGAACTTCGACATAAGATTGCTGAAAAATTGCTAATTTTGTCAAAGTATCACGAATTTCATCAAATTATTACGGGAAAAGCACGAATTTCATCATAGGGTCGCGGAAAAATGCGAATTTCGACAGAGATTCGCATAAAAAACGCAAACTCAGACATAGGATCGCTGAATAAGCACTAATTTGGTCAAAGTAGCGTGAAAAAGCGCGAATTTCGTCAAATTATCACTGGAGAAGCATGAATTTCATCACAGGGTCGGAGGAAAAATGTGAATTTTGACAGTGGATGGCGTAAAAAATGTGAACTTCGACATAGGATCGCTGAAAAGGCACTATTTTTGTCAAAGTGTTGAGCAAAGAGTTTGAATTTCGTCAAAAGTTTGAGGAAAGAACGCTACTTTTTTCAAAGGGTTGCAAAAAAACTGCTAATTTTGTCAAAGTACCGCGAAAAAGTGTGAATTTCGTCAAAGGATCGCGGAAAAAACGCGAATTTTGAAGAGGATTGACGTAGGGTCTCGCTGAAAAAACGAGATTTTTGTCAGTGTCATGCAAAAATCTCGAATTTCGTCTAAAGTTAGCTATTTTTTCAAAGGGTTGCAAAAAAAGTGCTAATTTTGTCAAAGTATTGCGGAAAAGGGCGAATTTCATCAAGAGGTCACGGAAAAAGCGCTAATTTTGTCAAAGAGTTGGAAGAAAGGTAGGCAAAGAATCATGGAAAAAGTTTGAATTTCGACATAGCATCGCTAAAAAAGCGCGAACTTTGACATAAGATTGCTGAAAAAGCGGTAATTTTGTCAAAATACTGCAAAAAAGTGCGAATTTCGTCAAAGGGTCGCGGAAAAAACGTTAGTTTTGACAGAGGATCGTGTAAAAAATGCGAACTCTGGCAATGGATCGCTAAAAAACGCGTATTTCGACATAGGATCGCTGGAAAAGCGCGAATTTTGTCAAAGTGTCGTGGAAAAATGGCCTACTTTTCTCAAAGGGCTGCAGAAAATTGCTAATTTTGTCAAAGTATCGCAGAAAAGAACCAATTTCGTCAAAGGATCATGGAAAAAACCCGAATTTTGACAGAGTATTGCGGGAAAAAAGTTGAAATTCGTCAAAAATGCCAAAAAATGCGAATTCCGTCAAAGAGTCGCGAAAAGAGCACAAATTTAGTCAGAAGATCACGGAAAGCATTTCATTTGATTATTCATTTAATAATAACTGTACAAGGAATGATTTCATGAACAGAAATTATGATTACGTTGATTCTATGTTTCTTAGTATCGCCCCTCCCAAAACGATCCTCTGGATCCGCCACTGGGAAAGAGGGGTGATATTTTTTAAACTAAAGGGCAGGAAGGGCGGCACGCACCCCTGAAACCCTCTGGGGGAAACTCTGCAAAAAATTTTAAGGACTTGCCACTTTTGTTGTTATTTATGTGGCATGCGCTTGCACACCCCAATTTTTAATGCCCCATTTGGAGAAAAGAACATTTCAAACAAATTTTTCTCTATTAGAACCTAATTATTGGTGCTGAAAATGCAAAGAATTCACAACCTTGGCGATTTTGTATGTTTAAATAAACAAGTAAACAATCAACTTTCCTATGCAATGACCAATGGTCACACACACAGAGATCAGTGAAATTCGAAACACTTATTACATATATCGCATACAACTATAAAAGAATTTTTAAATGTAAAAAAAAAAAAAAATGCTAATGCGACGTACGCGAAAAAATATAACTTTTGAATTTATTCTTTTAGAACAGCGATAAGTTAAAGTGTCCTAAAGCTGACATCTAACAAATATTTAAAGCATTACTTATTTTCTAAAACAATTTAGAATGAGTTTTTCTTTCTTCTTAAATCAAAGATATCTTGGATTTGGAAAATTGATAATGCTTTAAATATTTGTTTTACTTAAAGATGTCAGTTTTAGAGCACTTTACCTTAATCACTTTCTTTGAAGGTGAATGTTGTCCATGACATACATAGAAAACTGAAAAAAGCACCATTATTAACATCCTTGTAAGATACTAGTCACCATTATATGCTATTGAATTTGTTAATTAAATTATGTACACATACATTTAAATAAAATATAGATCAAACTATTTACAACAATAAAATCTACTTTGGGTTCCATAAAAAATTGGAATACAAATGATTAATCACAACAGTATTAAAAACAAAAAATATTGATAAAAAAATTTATCGAAAAACTTTATGTAGTAAAAAGTGTATGGAAAGAAATTTGGGCTAAATAATAAACAAAATAATAATATTAAAATCAATTTCTTATGAATTTATTTGCAATTTTTGTTATCTAATTTGTCTAATTTCTGCAATTCTTTTTTGTTTGTTTGCAGACATAATGTTTTCATTTCTAAGTAGTGCCTAATGAATCTGTACGAATCCTGGCACTGCACAACTATTTAGTCAAGTTTTGGCACCATCCCCGGCGAATTGCAGTTTGAAATAAAATTAAAATGACATCAAAGATGGCAGAGTATGTGCGAAAGCAGAATGAAGTAAAAATATGTGACATTGAATAAACACTTTCAAATAATAATAATTAATAGTAATTCTAAAATAAATCTTGTGAATTGATTATTATGCCAAATGATGTTGGTACACGTGATAACATGACATGCATTTCCGGCTCAAAAATTAATAAGAGCATTTTTTTAGCAATTATTAAATTACTTTAAAATATTCTGCGCAGTTTAATTTTTACATTAATATTAACAACATCAAAAAAACAGTTGATTACATCAACAATAAAATAATATTGAATAATGAACAGAGAGTACTTACTTTCGAAGTTTTCAGAGAATGAATAGATCTGTTCTTCTAATTTCTTCTTAAATTAATCCATAATTCGTTAAAAATCACTTAATAAACAAAATAACTTAAATAACTTAATTAATAATACACAAAAATAATTTAATTTTCCAAAAACAATAACAAACTTGAACAACATACCGCTAACGCGGCTGAATACGAATACGATCGTAGACGAAGCACTCACAACACAATGTAGCCTTACGCGTTATAGCGAAAGCTCGATAATATAGTTCCTTCCAAAGAAGAAAAATGTAATATTATTCTTTTATTTCCAGGATATGTTGCATTGTTTTTCTCTTAATGAATAACTTTTATGCTGTTATGAATGAAATAAATCTTAACAAAGTACAAACTTATCATTTCGTTTGGTTTTGATAACATCCGATGTTTCAAAACTGAGGAAGCATAAGGTTCATTTTTGATCCATATATACTCAAATCGATATGAGTACATCAATATACTCATTTTTGAGTACTTCATTTTTTACAGTGTACTAAATCCATTTTTCGTATGTTTAAATTATTCGAAATTTTACCATGCAAATTTCGATTAAATAACGTTTTTACTATTAAATTAAAACTGACAATCTGCATATTATACACATTAAAAATATTTTATTAAATACATAATTATACATAACCAATTAATTTTGTAAAAGGATGGAATATGGAATTACAGTTGAGAATATTTGAACTTCAAAATATTTCTTATGTTTTACAAATTGCAGCATAGTAAGAAAAAATATTTCATAGTAAAAAAACTATATATGTTTTACTCTGATTGAATTTATTGAATTGAAAATTAGCTTTAAAAAGTAAATTTGCGGGAGCCCTTTGTATTTTAGTTGGTAAGAATGGGCTTTATGGGCCTGTGAGATTATTTAGCATCACGGAAAAAAAAAGAAAGAACGAAAGAGCATAGAAAAATTTAAAATAGCACAATTTCTTATTATGACATGAATTTAGAACTCTAGATTTTCAAGGAAATAAGAGTATAAATTAAATGAGAATTTACTTATTACTTGTTAACAAACGAAATAGTAGTTTAACATATGAATGCAATGGAATCAGAAGTTGACGCAGGGATTTTTTCTTGGATCCCATTTTGTGAAAAATAAAGTTATTTTTATGAAATTTATTGTATTTTGTAATGAAATTTGAATTCCAGTTATTGAAATTCGCATCAAATATTTATTAATAATAACTTATTTAAGTTTATATGCTAAATTTCTCATTTCAGGTGAACTTGTTTCCTTTGCAAAACAATATTTTAAAACCTAACAGTATAAAATTAATTAGAGTATATTTTTATGGAATAGAATTTTGTGAATGGCGTGATTTATTAAAAAGAATTTTGTGAAGGAGCCCTAATAAAACGCTTAAATGAAAAACATGTAAATGAGAAATGTGTGTTATTAAAATATGCTCTATTAGTATACATATATTTTTCCAAGCTGTGCAAAATTTTCTAATACTTAAAATTTTTAATAACTGCTATATAAATTACATAAAGTAATAAATATGACTTACCAGATTAGTATAGGAGTAGATCTTTTTTCCTCCAGATATACACTTAATTTTATAAATACTATACTATGCGTATTACTAAAATAAATCAGAAAAAAAACATACAAAAATCCACATCTGAAGTGCTGTGTTGTCTACAAACATGTACTTGTATGCATTAGCGGGCTGCTAAAGTACTTGAATAGGCCAGTATTCCCTTCAAGGTCAAGGAATCCGGTTACTACTAAATAACTAAGCTGTTAACTTTTAAGGGGATTCTCTAGATGTTATTTGTGTCACCCACGTCGTGAAATCGGTGTGAAAAATGACCTATCTTCTAAGAACATAATATTCCGGTATTTCAAAAGAAAACACCCTTTTGTCGCTAGCAGCTTTATACAAGAACCCGGCTTTCTTCAGAGTCGATCCGATGACCGGTACTCTTTCCTTACCTTTCTTAGTTCCATGCAAAAACCCATGGTCAAAAAGCGAGGGGGGGGGGGAAACGAGTAAAAAAATAAGGATTTTCAGTTTCTTGGTTTCTGCGTTTTTGAAATCTAAACAAGGTTTTTGATAAAAACAGGACCCCGTTAAGGCTACGGGGGGCCCCGGAACAAACATCATTCTGGACATCCCCCCCCCTTCTATCTATCTGTAATTTTTTTTCTTTTTTCTTTTTTTTTTAAATAATGTAGAAGTGGCAAACACTAAAAATAAAAAACATATTGCACACATGCATAAATTTTGTACTCACATCTATATACAAGATATCCCCAAAAATTGGTCACAACTTTATTTAAAAATATTAATTTGATAATTATAGAAAAAATGATAGATTGATTGAGATAAGTATTTCTTTGCAAATTTTTACTTTGCTTACCTACGTACATTCAAGATGTCTAAAAAAGAAGGTTCAAAATTAGACATAACAGTTTTAACTTATCACGTTACGAGGAAACATTAATAAAAAATTTCTTTTAAAAGCTATAGGATACTATGTTGTTGTAATCAGGGCCTGGCTAAGTCACGGGCATGCAGGACAACTGCATCGGACGTGGGGCCCTCAAAGGCAAATATAATTTTTTTGTTAAGGCTAATAAAAAATGGCCAAAAATGACAAAAATTTCTTCTTTTTTTCTTTATTTATTTTTAGTTTTATTGGGGCTCTTTTCTCATCTCTCCTCTGTTTTGGAAACCCGTGCCCCTTCCCCCCCCCCTTCCCTGGATCTAATAGTTACATCACAGTTGTATTTACATTTTAATAGCTCACATTTAGTCTTATATTTCTATAACAGAAGAAAAAAATGTATTCGATAATTTTTTAAGTTATCTTTTTTGTGCTATTCTGCATACAAATGTGAATAGACAACTAGTATAAAGGTTAGTTTTAGACACTTTAGCATAATTCAAGAAAAAATCCAAAAGTTAGAAAGGGGCCCCCCACAATCTAAGTCGGGCCCTGGTTGTAATAAAATTTTAATAATTTGTTTTCTAATGATATAGTTTGTTTTCTGCGTATGTGGAGAACACCGGAAGCAGAGAGGAAAAGGAGAACAACATTCCCTTCCTAAATGTTTGAAAACATATGAATTTCGGTCACTTTTGGCACATTTTAAGCATTTGGCACCCTTTAATGAAAATCCTCATTATTTGGGGGGGGGAGCTTTAAAAAGGTGCACCTGGGGAAATTGCCTGGCGGGCCCCTGAATAAGAAAAGGAGAATTTGAAAAAATAAAAACATTAAAAGAAGTGTTTTCTTACATTTTCAAAACAAATAAACTTCGGTAAAAAGGTCGAAAGAATCGATTAGGGGGCCCCCCTGACTTCGTCGGCCCCCCCCAAATGGGGGGTATGGGGGGCGGTCGCTACGGCCCTGTCTCTCTGTCTCTCTCCCTCCCTTTCTCTCTCTTTCTCTTTTTAACTACATATTTGGAAAATGATTGTTTCGGTCGAGTATAGACTTTGTAGTGTTCTCTTTTTATTTTATTTTATTTTATTTTGGCTTTAATTAACGTTCGTGATTCTTTAACTTTTCTTCTCTTATTGTGACTCTATAGCGGAAGTCAGGTTGGGGGGGAGGGGGATCAAAAATTGAGACCGGACAAATTTAAAAGTAAAATTGATTAAATCAAAGCCACTTAAAAGCGGGAAGGGTGGGTTTGGGACTCTGAAGCTATCGAATGACCGCAGCTACTTCGAGCTTATTATTATTAAACCATTAGCTGACCATTTGCGTTGAATAAGCTCGAATATGAATCCAGTAAATCAGGTAAATTTCCGTCATCTGAATCTGAATCTAACATGTCAAATTGATTAGAATTTAATTTTACAACTGGTTGTTCTAATTTGTAAAATTACAATTATTTATTTTTATTAGTTTCTTCTATCAGTAATTGAAGAAAGTATTATAATGGAAACATTTTTCGGCTTCCGGCTTATAGATTTACACATTTTAGGGGTCAGAGACTCTGAAAAACAAGTTTTTACAGAATGCTTTTATGCCATGAGTGTGTGAGCTAATTGTATGAACTAAAAATGTATGAAGTTATTCATAGACTTGAATCGAACTTCACTTCTGTATGTTTTAGCTATGGTTAGCAAGTCCCAGTAGAAAATGTGTCTATGTGACGGAACTAGGAGCTGGGATAACGATTTTTCCAAGAATTTTTCGATATTTCGTAGTTTTGTAATACATCGGCTGCTTGTACAGTGAAGTGTGCTTTACGTCCACGGACTTCTAATGCAACTGCTTAAAATCACTTCTGTTAGGAAAGTGATTTGAGATTTTTGATTCGATTTTAATGATAACCCAGACGTTTCGAAATTGAAACATTTTTGTTTAACCCTTTTATAGCCTGAAATTTAAATAAAATAAGTGGGTAAAGCGTAATCGCAGATCGCACAGACGATTCCGTTGAATATATATATATTTTTTTAAACAACTGATCCCTTAATTAATAAACCCAAATTGTTAATTTATAATTATTAAATTTTTACATAGATGGTCATAAAAAAATCTCATATTAGAGTTTTTGTGAAATCGACCATTTCTGTGACATTACATAACTTAATTTCAGCTAACTTTTACATAGAATTAAAGCCCAATTGGTAAATTCAATGGACTGATATGAAAAAGGTTATATGTTCAAATACCGCCGATTTAAGTTGAAAAATTACAAACTTATATTTGTAAGTTTTTGCAGAATTTCTTTTTAAAAATAAATTTGCGAAATATTGTGTGTCGCTCCCCCCTACCAATAAAATAAAATAAAGTAAAACAAATAAATTATGAGGTAAAAGAAAAGGAAACAATACGCACAGACACAAAAATTAAATTTTTAAAAATGGGGGTCAGGGGAATAAATTTTGGATCCCCCCCCCCTTTTTTTTTCTGTTGGTGCTGCCGTTGTTTGGCATATTTTGAAATAATAGATTTGTATAAACAATTCTTTTCAAGTTATCTACTAGATTGTTGAGGAATTGAAAGGTATATATATTTTTTGAATTTCGAATTTTAATATACCATTCTTTTTGACAACATTTAATGAGTTTTTGAATAAGGAAAGAATTGATATGAACTTTTTCTGAATTATTTCAGTTTTATAATTATGTTTTAAGTAGGGATGCAACGAATATTCGGTATTCGGCTTAAAAGCTAAATATTCGGTATTATATAGTAGTAAATCGGACCGAATTAATATAGTATACAGCCGAATAACTCAGCCGAATACTAAAAAAATCATTATAATAAGTAATATCAATGAATATATTTTAAATAACATACCTATAGATTTATATTTATACTTTAGGGATTAAGGAAATAAAAATTTTTTATTATATTTATAATGTAATTTTATTTCAAATAATAAACATAAATTTAATAATCGTTTGAATTTTCTCAACGTGCAATACAGGAAAATTAGTACTATTTAAAAATTTAAAGTAAATTTAATTATTTGAATTATATATATCTGTATAATTGTAAAAATGATTTAATTATGCTAAATGTTACACATCCAATAGAATTTGCTTTTGCTTTTCACCAGTTTAGTTGACATTCATTTCTATTTAAGAACGATTTATCAAAACAACTGCTACTTATCATTTGAAAGGGCTGAAATTTATTAATTGTTTTGTCTTTGTTAGTAGTTGAAATCTGCATGAAGAAATCCTAAAATGTGATCTTTGACTCATTATGAACATACTTTGCTTGTTTCTGCCACATTTGCATTTGTTTAAATTTCAGGAATCTGATTTTTTTTTTTTTTTTTAGGTAGCAGTCATAAATCAGTCGAGATATTAACCTGAGTGATTTTCTTTAGTTTTATATATTCTTTAAATTTTCCAGCACCACAAAATGCATTCCCTTTTCCAGGCTTTGAAGAATAAAATTTCCACCATACGAATAATTTCCAAAATAAGAGATGCTGTTGAAGTAATTTTTAAAGTAACTTGTCCAAAAGATTGCAATAAGCTTAAACAATTGTCTAAGAGTATCCGCTGATTTAAATTAAAACTAATTTAAATTTTGTTTTAAATTATCTTTAAGGCTGAATACGTTTAATAAAAACTGTATGAATGAACTGTAAAAAAAGTTTCTCCTGTAAAATACATAAATTCTACTGATGATCTAGACGCCAATACTATTTCCGTATTTTAACGAAAAAAAATTCCGTAAATTTCAGAAATATTTCCGTTTTTTCACAAATTGTTTCCGTTTGTTTCCACATTTTGTCACATAAAAATTTTTGTTTGAAAGGCAAAAAAGCACTGTTCGAGGACAAACTGACAGCTTTATGATTTTTATTCTTTAATTTACAAAGACACATTAATATCTTGAACAGTACACGTACATTTAATTCAAACAACAGTGAAGAAATGTCACTTTCCCTCCTTGGGGATCGAACAAGGGTACCGTTCTTTCGTAGCTTGCAGTGCAATATAATTACGCTAGAGTTGCACAAACCACGCTTGCAAATATCTTTACTTATTTCAAATGCATTTTATAAAGCAAAGACGTTATCTTGAACACGCGATTTATTTTTCTAGAGATAATATTTCTCTATTGAGTGTACAGTTCTAAATGTTTTAAAAATTTTCTTTCCATAATTTCGAATATTTAGCTTTTAATATCACCTTTAAAGAGAGAAAAATAATTGTTAAAATATTACATGGATGAAAGAATGTATTGCGAGTTTTGTTTCTTTTTTTGGAAGAGTTTTAAAATTTTATTGGAATATTATTCATATTTATTTATTTTTTGAAAGGATGCTGACATATTTAATTTTTTTTAAATGTAATTTTAATAAATGACAATCTAAATTCAATAAAGATAATTGCTATGGATTCTTAAAACAAATTTCTTTTATTTCTTTTTATTACTTAGATAATTCTCAAAATTATAATAATTTCGTTTCAGATAAGTATTAAATTTTATGTGCGAACTTCTGAAAGTTAACAGATTAAAAACATATATATATATATTAAAAGTAAAAGTAAACTTTATTTCAATTTTAAAAGAACCTACGCACATTAAAAAAAAATGTGCTATAAATAAATTAGTCATTAATTTAAAATCATGATGAAGAATAAACTAACTTTACTTATTAATTATCCCAAACTTAAATAATAATAATAATAATAATAACAACTACACTAATAATAATAATAATAATAATAATAATAATAATAATAATAATAATAATAATAATATTAATAATAATAATAATAATAATAATAATAATAATAATAAAATTATATTATTATTTTTTTATGATTTTTTAATATTGTGAAAATATGTTAGCTTTTTATTGTTAAAACAGAAAGAAACAGAAAAAATATTATAATTAACGTTTTATAAAGAGCTTGCTATTATATTTTTCTATACCTGTAATAGGGAGGTGACCGCCATGAGATTTATTGATTAGAAAAGAAAATTAATATCAGAGCTGTTTAGTAAATATTTGGGAATGATTGGAATGAATTCAACACAGAACCATATTTAGCTAATATATAAGACTTTCATTGAAAATAATATCACTGGAAGACAAGCATTACAAAAATTACCTCGCTTTTCTAACAGAAAAACTGCAACAATTTGTAAACATCATTTGCGGAGCTTGTACTGTTTTAATACGGAATTTGTACTCTTTCCAGAAAATTGACGGAAAACTTGCTGCATTTATACGGATTTTTAATCTCAAAATGTCAGTTACAGAAATAATACTGTTTTCGCGGAAAAAAATGAAACTTTTCCGTGAAATCTTATGGTAAAAATTATATACATTAACGGATATTTTTTACAGTGTATATCAATATATATTATTTTGTAACTTGGTTGAATATTCGATATTCGGTTATTCGGCTAAACCAATATTCATTGCTTCCCTATATTTTTAAGCCAATTTTAATATATTCGGATTTTTTAATTTTATTTAAAATTTTTTACTGGAATATTTTTTAATTAATTAAATTATATATTGTTTATTATTTTAAAATTACACGCAATGGTACTACGGTGTGAAAAATTTATAACTGTAAATTAACAGTTTTGATTTATTAATTTAAGGATAAAGTGTTTTGAAAGAAATATTAAACGAAATCGTCTGTGCGATCTGCTACAACTCATATATATATATGATCCAGTCTTAAATAACATCTACAGAAAAAAATATGCATATGATGTCATTATGGCGGAATAATAGGTACACAAATCCATCCAAAAATTATTCGTCTTTTCTTCAAAATAAATAAATAAATAAATAAAAAAGTACGTAAAAATAAATAAGAATAAAATAAAAATAAAAATAAAATAAAATAAAAGATAAATAAATAAATTAGCTATTTAATGATTTATATGCCTTCATTGGTTTTCAACATTAAGATGGATACTTAAATACAATTCATAATAGCTCATTTTTTATCAGAAATCGTTTTTATTTTCTTTTTCTTTTTCTTTATTTCTTTTTTTTTTTTTTTTTTTTTTTTTTTCCCGTAAAGTAGCACATATTTTAACTACAATTCTTGTTTTCAGCTCTTACGAGAAAATGGCAGCAAAATGATTTTGTATTAATAATTTACTATTTTACAACCATTTTCCCTTTATTTTCTACATAAATGGAGTATTTCAGCTGTCACCATTACAAAAATGGTGTTAAAAAAAAAAAAATTCAAAAATAAATCGAGATGCAATCAAAATAAACATAAATGCGTTTTCAAACAAAATGCACTTAAAAGTACCTTTTTTTTTCTTTCTCTGTACAACGGTGTAACAGCTTCAGGCGTATTGACAAAGTATGGTATTTAGAAGTATAAAAAATTGCAGTACAGATTATCGGTATTTAACTCAAATTATCATTACCATAAATGATTTGTTTTGAATTATGGCTGATTTATGTAACATAATGTTATTTTTTAGCACTTTTATTGTTGCCCGAAAGAATTAGTCTTATCGGGGACTAATAATGGAAATTGCCATATCCTTACTGCTGCCATTTCTTCATTAGAATTAAATATATATATATATATTTTAAATGTGAAATGGCGTTGCTTTAGTTTTTAGCTCACAGATTATCAAAGCCGAGCTCATGTGCCCGCCGGTTCTGTATATACGCACGTATGTATGTAACGTGATAACCCATGATAAAAATATCCGATTTGCTTCGAATTTGGATTTAAGCTTATTCCAATAAGGTGCTTGCTTCCCTGATTAGTTTTTAGATTTTATTGGATTAGTATAGAACGGGGGGGGGGGGTAATCCACCTTTAATTCAAATAAATTAACAATTAATAAAATTAATTTAGATAATTGATTTTCATGTAGAATAATCAGATTTCATTCAAATTTTAGAAATAGGATCATTCTGATTAAGCACTTCTATGATTAGTTTTGGGTGTTTAATGGTTAAGTATAAAAGGAGGAATGGGAAGTAACCCCCCCCCCCCCTCCCTTAATTTAGGTAAATTAGTTTTTCACATAAAATTCATTTTGGATATAAGTTCATTCTGATAAAGCGCTTCCCTGGTTTGTTTTGAGGATTCATTGGTTAAGTGTAAATGGAGGGGGGAGGGATCGGAGGGCTACTCCTCTCGATTTAGTTAAATGGGCTTTTCTTGCAGAATTAACCGGTTTGCTTCAGTTTTTGGATCTAGGTTCATGTTGATAAAATTCTTCCCTGATTAGCTTTGGGGCTCTTTTGTTTAGTATAAAGAAGGGGGGGGGGGGGAAGAGCGGGCGATTATTCACCCTTAAATTATACAAATGAATTTTTTTGCAGAGTTATCCAATTTGCTGCAATTTTTGGATATAGGTTCTTTCTGATAAGGGGAATTTCTGAATAGTTTTAGGGGTTTAATGTTCAAATATAAAAGGAGGGGGGTCGGGGGATAACCCCTTTTAAACTATATAAATGAGTTTTTATGCAGAATTATCCGATTTGCTTCTAAGTTTGGGTATAGGATTATTATGATAAAGCGTATAGCCGATTAGTTTTGGGGGTTCAATGATTAAGTGTATAGAAAATACAATGATTAATGGAGGAGCTAATTCTTTCCTTAATTTGTTTTTCGAGGTGCATTATTCCTTGAAAAAATAAGGCTGTAATATATAATTAGTTTGGATAGCCTGTGAGCTCAATGCAATCATTTAACTGAGTAATATTATTTTTCTTTTTCTTTTCTTTTATTCATATTATTTGTACCTACATTGTTTATTTTAACTCATAAAGCTGTTACATTTGAATACTATTTATTCATTCTGCTATATTGAGTTTGAAATGCTAATTTCGGTAGCAGGTGAAATACTTCGATGAGTGAAAATGACGTCATAATAAAAAAAAGGAGAACTGATATTTTGTTAGATAAAAATAAATATTTTATTATCATGAATATACTTTTAAAAGAATACTTTTCATGGATTTTGCAGATACTAACATTGGAACCTTAAGTGAGGAGAACGAATGTCCACACGCAAAATCCTTGCTTGGAAATATATTTATTAAACATCAAATGGACGTTAAAATATTTTTTAAATAGAGTGAATATTAAAGCATGAAGTACCCATAAAAATTAAAATGACCTCGTTGGGGGAAAAAAAAAATTGTGTTATAATAGAGATTTTTCATTCCCTAATATCAAAAATCAAAGCGTCAATTGATTAACTTCATACCTACTTTTATTGATTATACACGTTACTGATTACTTAATATAAATAAAATAATTTTAAAAGCTTAAGTTAATTGAAAAGCAGTTTGTAACTTTAGTTTAATATAATATTTGTTTTAATATTCAGCCTAACGAGAGTAAAACTGATTTTTTATTGTAATTGTTTTTGCAGGTTTTTATAAATTCAATCAAACAATTTTTTTAAATATTTTCATCCGTCGAATTCGACGAGTTCCAACTCATTGTATATTCAATGATATACCCAGAAATTTTGAACCTTAAAACTTTTTTCCCCACATATGAGTTCAAGCTTGTGTCTGTAAATCTACTTTTACGGCTTTGACAATCACTGCGTTAGAAAAATGAAATAAAGTAAAAGGCAGCATGCGTTAATTAAGCGATTTTCGATTCAAACATCAGTGAAATATACCAAAATTTTGAAGCTTAAAACTAAATATTTTTATCCAGTTTATGTTTGTGGTTTTAAATCTATTTTTAGGATTTTAAACATCTCTTGTTTGGTAAAGTGCACCATATTTAATTTTTAATTTTTTAAACTATATCAAGGGCACATCTAGAAATTTGAAATTTAAAACTAAATATTTTTATTCAGTTTAAGCTTGTGGTTCTAAATCTTATATTTAAGATTTTAAACATCTCTCGCTTAGGAAACTGCCCTATTGTTAATCTTTAATTTTTAATTCAATAGCTAGGATAAGTCCAGAAATTTGGAGCTTCAAGCTAAATATTTTTGTTTGTGTCAGTAAATTTAGAGATTTTTATTGCTCTAAACTTTTCCTGTTAGAAATGTTAACTCAGTTTTTGGATTGGGGTTATAAAGTCCCGATTCGCATTTTTTATATTTATGATAGTTTCAATATCAATGATAAATCATACATTTTGAAGCTTAAAAGGAAATATTTTTGGTTAATTCAAACTTGACCAATAAATACACTTTTAAGGCTCTAAAAAATATTCGGTTAGGAAAGTGAAATAAGGTAATTTAGAGATTTTCGATTCAATGATACTATGCTAAGAAATTTCGAAGTTAATTTTTTTTCGCCTTAAGTTCAAGCTTGTGCCTATAAGTCTAATTTTATGGCTTTTACAATAATTATGTTAGTTAAATACTATAAAGCAATTTAGTGATATTATATTGGGTCGGCGAAATTTTGCAGCTTGAAATTAATTATTATTATTATTATTATTATTTTCTATTACAGTTTAATTTTTAGCATGTAAATTCATTTTAACGGTTTAAATATTAATTTTATTAAGAAAATGAAGAATGATAAAAAATTTGCATTTACCAAAAAAAAAAAAAAAAAAAAAGTTTATTGTTAAACAGGGGGAAAATATACTCTATGTAAAATTTATACTAAAACTCGGTCAAATACACTCGATTGAGTTTTTCTCTCATCGTTTTACAGACATTTCCCTCTTCTTATATCAAATACCCCGTGGTGTTTTTCATGTACTAATTATTTAAAGATTTTTTCTTCTTTTTTATGTTTGTTATAACCTGTAATTTAAAATATACACTTAAAAAAAAAAAAAAAAAAAAAAAAAAAAAAAACTTTTAGAATATTATTAGAAATATTAAAGAAGAAAAATTGGTTTAAAAATTGTTTTTCTTAAAATTATAATATTTTAGAAAGGGAAAATTCTTCCCTGCGGTGTTTTTATTTCTGCGGTGCAGAGATTTTTATTGACAATCATTCTTCAATTGTTTCATTAATCTAATGCATGAATGATGATAATATTAAAAGTAAATTTAAAGTGATGTATTTCCTCTATGAATCACAAAAGCCATCTTTTTAAGGGGCCTCTTCACCCAAATGAAAAGACCCGTTCGCTAATGCTAATCCTACGGAAGAAATTTATAAAGATATCTCGGATGCATTTTGATATTTTTAAATGATTCTTTTTGCATTGGATAGCTGAAATTGATCTGAATGCCGTGTTTTACTTTTTTGATTTTGTTTACAGATATTTTTTACGAGAACGCTTTCATTTTCAGAGTCGGTTTGGAAAGCGAAATCACCCTTGTCAGGATCTGACAGCACCTGTGCTAAAGAATGGAATTTCTGCTATTTCCCTATTTGAATATTTTGTATTGTATGGTTGTGTAAAGAATTTCCAAGGTGACATTCCTTCTTTGTGGAAAGGGGAATTGCCAGATAATCCTTTGCAAGTGGTGTGTTAGAGAAAAGAGATAGCTGAGAGGCATGTCCATCTGTCAGTGAAGTATGAGAATGATGAGCAGATTAGCAGCATGTCACTAAGCAAGAAAAAAATGGAGTATGTGTCCAATGAGGAGGCTCCAAAGGGGTTTATGTTGGGGAAGGCAGTGATTTGGAGAGGGCAAGTTTGTCTCAGAGATTCAGTCCGTTCCTTGGTTTGGTACCAAGAAGGTGTGTGTAGGACCGAGGTCCTTCTAAAGTGTGCTCTGTGTTGAAGAGCGTAAAGTGTGCGTTTTCTGGTGCGCAAAGGACACAGACGTCCTGGTGTTTAGTGTTCTGGGCTAAGAAGTGCAGGCCCAGTATACTTGTGTTGGGAGATTCAAGGTTGAGCTCCAATAAAGTGAATTTAACGTGTATTGAGTGTGAGGTGGAAAGTGTAATGGGAATAGTACTCAACCAATCTTTACGGTATCTAATTTAATGTTGAACCGGATCACCTATATCCGAGTTGTAGTTGTATATATTTGTAAATAGCGTATTTTGTGTGTATATATATTCTTAATAAACTGATAATTCGGTTACTAGCGTAAGTCTTCATTTACACCAATCTCACAGTGGGTGACCGATATCACCTAGTAATATCGGTGGTGGCAGCTATATCTACCACGGACATTCTTCAAAGTTGTGTGGACTGAGGGGAACGTCCGACAACCCTCATAAAAATTATCTGCAAACACTATCGAAAAAGTAAAAAACGGCCTGCATTAAGATCAATCTCAGCTACATCCAATGCAAAAAGAATCATTTAAAAATATTAAAATGTAACCGAGATATCTTTATAAATTTCTTCGATAGGATTAGCATTAGCGAACGGGTCTTTTCATTTGAGTGAAGCGGCCCCCTTAAAGCTGGGCCAACAGCTCTTGCAGCGAAGTCACTCAGGTGTTTGTTTCCAACTGAATGAATTTGGGTCAATTTGCACGCGATCTACAAATAAATATTATATAAATTAAATATTCGAAAAACTCAAATTCTTTGAATTACAAAATTTCGCTATTTTATAAAAATACCATTTAAAAATAAATTTACAGAGTCTACAGTAAATTTGCTAAATGACTTCTTTGTCGTTTTCTATTTTTCTAATCTCCATAATTTTACATAAGATTTAAAAAAAAAAATGGATTACAAGTACATTCTTTGTAATTTCACAGAAAATTTTTTAATGGTGAAATTTGAGTGCGTAAATTAATTTTTATAAATTCACTTTTATTCAATTTGCTTTTCTGTATTTTATGGCTTTAAACATAATTTTACGAAG
Source organism: Maratus speculifer (assembly GCA_964019185.1). Classification (NCBI taxonomy): domain Eukaryota; kingdom Metazoa; phylum Arthropoda; class Arachnida; order Araneae; family Salticidae; genus Maratus; species Maratus speculifer. Next base: position 284,619,749 of record OZ025289.1, read on the forward strand.
AAATCGCAATATCGTTATTTAATTATTTTTTATTCAATGTCAGTTATACACCCAAACATTTTGAAGTTTAAAATAAAATATTTTTGTTCAATTCAAGTGCTTGTAACCTATTTTTATGGCTTTAACACAATTCTGTCCGAAAAGTTTTATAACTTATATATTTTATTCAGCTTAAATGTGTGCCTGAAAATCTACTTTTATAACTTTAATACCATTTGTGTAGCAAAGTGAAATATAGTAATAGGTATGTTTGCATCCAGAAATTTTGAACCTACATATTTCTATTTGATTCGAGTTAGTGTCTGCAATTCAACCTTTTATGGTTTTAAGGATCATTTTACTAAGAAAATGCAATTCAGAGCTTCAGAGATTTTTTGATGCAACGTTAATGAAACATCCCAAAATTTCGGAGATTAAAACTAAATACTTTTGTTCAGTTTAAGCTTGTGCTTTTGTATCTATTTCCAGGGCTTTAAACATCATTTTGCTGCGAAATTGAAGTACGATTATTCGGTGATATTTGGTTCAATATCATTTGTAAGACATTCTGTTCAGTATAAAAAAGTCTCAAATATAGATAGAAAAATTGAAAAATAATAAAATCCCGATTCACATTTTTTGCAGAAAATTTCATTTTTTCAATTCAAATTTTTCTTCAAATTTCAATTAAATTTTATATTTTTTTAAAACTCTATACAGTTTGTTTAAACAATTTCTTTTTCTAAGTTGAAATAAACAAAAACATATTTTTCTTTATACTGAAATAACATTACATTTGAATATTTTGGGAAATAATGATACTTAAGGGTGTATTTCGATTCAAACTGCTTATTTTCAGATTTATTTTTGAATTCCCCTTTGCTACCAAAAGCATCAAACTCTCAGATTCTCTTATTTATAAACTACTTAAAGTGCCGTGCCTATCAATTTTTTGATAAATGCAGAAAATATTGTAAAATATATATATATATATATATATATATATATATATATATATATATATATATATATATATATATATATATATATATATATATATATATATATATATATATATATAATATATTTATAAAATATATATATATATATTTATAATATATATATGCAGTCAAAGTTGGCCTTTTGATCCGAATTTTCCGAAGCGGAAGTTCTGGGAACGAAAAAAAGGGTCATACTGAGAAGGTAATTGTTTACAAATCAAATTATAATGAATTGAGAGCAAAATGACATCACACGGCACCTTATACATCCCTTTAAAAATTCCCTCAGCAAATTTCATGTTTCTACTTTAAAAAGTGCGTCTGAAATTGTATCAGAAATTTTCGAGCTGTTGAAGGTGGAAAAGTATTTTTTCGAATACGCCCTTAAAAAAAACTGGCACATTTTTTTTTCGATTACGTTATTATATTAACATACTTTTTTCCAATTCATAATAATGAAGAAAGTGGGTGTCAAAACACTAGGAAGAGCATTTCTAAAGCAGCTCTGCAGCGTCACAAATATTTCAATTTTTTTTTCAACCTCATTTTTTAGACACTTTATATATATAAGAATAAGTTTAAATCGTCTATCCGTGATAGCATCTATTTTTCCATCTCTATAAAGAAAAAAAAAAAATAATAATAATAAAAACTGAGAAGGTTTATGTGGGCAAACCCTCAAATACATGATCACTGGATTTCACAGAATTCTGGGAGAAAAAATAACATTTGATCCACACGTAATTACGTTGCTTCTAACCTAAAAAAAATAAAATAAAATACGGAGCTTTATATAAAAAAAGGGAACAAATCGAAAAAAAGAGAGAGAAACCGTGAAGCTTGGTAGCAAGCAATCAGTGAGTATCGCAGATAATCCGCTACTGCTCTGAAAAAGCATTACCAATCAATCCTCTTATATCACCACAGAGCAAGGGAATCAATCTCCCCTACCCCCGGTTGACACACGTCGCAGTTTTTCCGCTGGAAAGTATACACAAGGAGAGGATAAAAAAGAAAACCTAAACTCCATTATGACCACAGCTTTTCTATCAAATTGACCACGGAAATTTTTCTTTTCGGCTCTCAAAAGAGTGACGACTTAAGTAGTAAATAAAGAAGAATTTCCATAAAGCGTGGTTGCATTATAACGATACAGGAGAGGACTTAAGATCTTGACCTGTCTAGTTCGTTTTATTGTGTGATTTTCATACACGAGCACGATTGCTGTCCATTGAATTTAATACATGTATGACATTAATTTAGAGTTTATTTCTTTATCATACTATTGCATAAAATTTTAATTCTGTTTTTTTTTCTTTTTAATTATTTGGAAAAAAAATAGTTGTTCTCGGTAGAGAATTCTAAAGGTGGGAAATCTAAAGTATATCTGAATCTTTTTATTGGTTGAATTCCGTAACTCATTTTAATTTTGTTCGTTTCCTGATTGGGCCAAGTTTAATGTCCAAAAATGGAATACTTCTGTTTTTTACTTTATTCATTTTCTGATTGATCCAAGTTTAATGTCCAAAAATGGAATGCTCCCGTTGCCACAATGACAGAAAGAGTAATTATAACTTAAAACATAATAATTTAACAACAAATTGTGATAAAGATTTCAAACAAATTTCATTAAAATGTGCATTTTTTCTCTACGCAACGGTGAAAAAATTTAAAATGTGCGATATTTTGAAGTTGAAAAATTTGCAGTTCCGAAAATTGTGGAACTGAAATTTCGTTTAAAATTTGTTTGTGTTGGGTCCAGGAATATTAATGTTTAATCCATGTCGTACGTAATATGACGCATTCAGAAATCAGTCTGATTAATTCCATTAAATAAAAATATACATTTTAAACAGTTAAAGTCATCTATATAATCAACTGATTTTTTTTTTTTTTCTTAAATCGTGTTTTGGTCTAAGAATGTTAAAATTTAATGCCCCGATAATTAAACCCCCCGGCGTACGTAATATAAGACTCGTTATAATCATCCTAATAATGATGTTTATTATTATTATTTATTTAAATATAGAATTTATTTATGTCTTTAAAATTTGTGTCTTTGAAACTATCCTTTTCCAAAAAGTCGTTGTAATTTGTTAAATAACAATTTTGTTATTTTTTTATTTTTTTGTTTGTTTGTTTTTGCTGCGTACAAAAAGTATTTTAATAGGGTTTTCACAAAAATGAATCTTTATGCGTAAATGAAGTAAACATCAGTAAAATCGACGTAGTTTTCATCAAATAATATTAAATTGTTTCAAATTCATAAATTAAAATTCACACTTTTTAAAATTGAATGCGTCATAACCAAATATGTAAAATACTCTCCATTAAAATAAATATAAATATTTTATTAAAAATTCCATGTTGATTATGTGAAAAGAAAGTATATATTAAACAGCACATTTAATGAAATTTTTAATCGTTTTATCAGTCTTATATTGGGTTGGGGAAAAAGTAAGTTCACTTTTTTTCGTGTTTTTCAAAGTGAATTTATTTATATAAATAAAAAAAAAAATCTAATCAAAATTTATGTACTATTTTGTTCGATGACCTTTTGCCATTTTTCTGGTAAAACAATAATTCCGTCACTGTAGAATTTCTGAGAGTTCTGGGCAAAAAACTGAACAAGGTGATTTTCACAAGCCTTTTTTGAAGCCAGCTTAACACCTTCAAGAGAGTACCGCATAGGGCGGAACAAATGGTAATCCGTCGGATCCAGGTCCGGACTATACGGTGGGTTTATCAAAACTTCCCAACAAATATCTTTCAGTTTTTGCCGAGTGACTAAAGATGCGTGTGGTTTAGCGTTGTCGTGATGGAAGACAGCGCCTTTCCTTTCGATCAATTTTGACCGGGTTTTTTAATTGCCTGCTTCAGTCGCATTAGTTGTTTACAGAAGATAGTTGAATTGATGGTTTGGCCAGGTTTAAGCAGCTCATTATGGAAAATTCCTTTCCAATCCCAACCAAACACTCAGAATCACTTTCGAAGGCATCAATTCGGGCTTTGCCTCCGTTTATGAAGCTTCGATCATGATCTTTTTAGCACATTGTTGTTATACGTGATTCTCTTTTCATCACCCATAATGATTTGTTTCAAAAATGGCTCGATTTCATACCGTTTCAGTAGCAATTCACAAATGAAATCTCTGTCCATTAAATTTTTCACTGTAAGCTTATGGGGGAACCCAAGTATCGAGTTTCTTTTGGTATCCAATTTTATGTAAATGTTTCAAAAGTGGTTTATGGTTGATGTTTAATTCCGCAGCAATGTCGTGGGAAGAAATATGTCAGTCTACCTGGATTGTTTTTAAAATTTCATCGAATTTTTCAAGGATTGGCCGGCCAGGGAAAGGTTCATCTTTAACATCGAAATTTTCGGAAGGAAAACGAGCAAACCGATTCTGACTTTGGCGTTTACTTAAGCTTTGATCACCATAAATGCCACACAAGTTTCGATGAGCCTGCGTCAATTTTTCCCTTTTTGGAAGTAAAAAACTAAAATGTGACGAAAATGATCTTCTGAAATCTCTATTTTTAAAACGCAATAACTTTTGATTGGTTAAACAGATGACGCTACCTTTATATCTGGAATTTTTCAGAGACTGTTACCTTTCAAACGCTGTATAGTATGACTTAATTGAGTAAGTATTACTTGAGATATGCGACTTTAAAGCTATATATTGGGAAAAAACGAATTTACTTTTTCCCCAACCCAATATTAGTAAGAATTTATTATTAGTAACAGTATTATAATTTTACGTTTTGTAAGTGGGAACACAAATGCTAACTTGGTACATTTTAACAACCACATATGGGATTTGCGAGCTTTTATTAATATAAATGTATATGTTATATATTATATTTCAAATACTGGTGCGGAGGATCCTCTATTTTATTTATTTAGTTAAAAACAGCATGAGCGAATAAAGAGATAAGGAAATTGTTCACTTACCTCATTTATAGTCATCCCAGATCCCGGTAAATACAATCCACGATATATCCATTTCGGCCACAACGTTTGGCTTGCAGCTGCAAAAGACTAAATTTATATTATTAATAATTTGGTATAATAACTACAGTGCACTCATTGATGACAGATGTCATTGCTTTAAATTTATGTTTAATGAAATAAAATCGTGTAATAATTTCTTGATTAAAATAATTAAAGGGTAACAATTTTAAGGGAGAGAGAAAAAAGAACGCCTCTCTCCGATTGCATATTTCACATTTAGAAAGAGACAGAGAAAAGTGCGTAATACAAAATGTGATGAGTCAAAGTGTTACAAAGTTCAAGTATCAGTTCTTACTGTTCGGAAAAGGGTAGATGTATGTAGACTACAGACTGCAGAATTTGAGGCTTGGCCAATTCAAAGAAACAAAGTATAAAAACAAAATCTTGATTAATGTTCTAAGTCTAGTTTCTTACGATTCGAGTATGTAATACCCCCCCTGAATCGGAGGAACAAGTGTAAGTTCATATGTTGAACAGTTTTTTAAGATGTGATTGAAACTGAGGTTTGGGGAGAGGTTTGGTGAGAATATCTGCTGTCATCGCAGCAGACTGCAGATACTGTAGCTTTATTATTCCCTCTTCCACTAAATTTCGGATTAGATGAAATCGTATTGAAATATGCTTGGTCCTGGTGTGACCTTTTTCGGACTCAGCCAACTTAATGCATGATTGATTGTCCTCGAACAATATTATAGGTAGTTTCAGATTAAGATCGAGTTCCTTGAGTAGTTGGAGAATGTAGACAGTTTCTTGTGCTGCACATGCAGCTGCAACATATTCTGATTCTGCCGATGATAGAGCAATGCAGCTCTGCTTTTTCGAAGTCCACAAGATGGTATTTTTTCCTAATTTGAAGAGATTTCCAGATACTGACTTCCTGTCCGATTTGTCATTTCCCCAGTCCGAATCGGAATACACTCTCAAGACAGGTTCCTCTAAATTAGTGTAAGTTAATTTTAAGTCTATTGTTGTCTTAAGGTATTTAATTGTTCTTTTAACTGCTTCCCAGTCTTTAACTCTTGGTTTTTCGTTTCTGCGGCTTAAAATGTTTACTGCTGCGGAAATGTCTGGTCTAGACACAGTCGCGATATAAAGTAGAGCCCCTACGGCCTGTCGGTAATTTGTGTTATTTGGAAGAAGATTTTCATTATCTTCTAGTTTTACATATCCGGGTTCCATCGGTATGTTGGTTGGTTTCGCATTTTCTAAGTTAAATTTATTTGCCAATTCATTGATTTTATTCATTTGGTCGAGTGTCATTGTATTCTTGTCGGGTCTATTTATGTTTATCCCCAAATAGTATTTCGCCTCACCTAAATCATTAACTGGGAATTCTTTATTTAATTTGTTTATGAGTTCGTCAATATTTTCATCTTCCCCAGCTATGAGGAGATCGTCAACATAAACAATTAGGTAGGTCGTTGAGTTATTGATTGTTTGTTTGTATAGACATTTATTAACCTGACTTTGGTGAAAACCTAATTTTGTTAGTGATTTGTGCAATGTCAGGTTCCACGCCCTGGCTGCCTGTTTTAAACCATAAATGGCCTTTTTAAGTCTGCATACTTTATGTTCCTCTCCCGGAACCACATAACCCTCAGGCTGATGCATAAACACGTCTTCTTGTAATTCCCCGTGTAGGAAAGCAGTCTTAATGTCAATATGTCTTAAACTCAAATTTTTATACAATGCCATTGCTAAAAAACTTCTAATTGTCGTATGAGATGCGACTGGTGCAAAGGTCTCGTCATAATCGACCCCATATTTCTGGGAAAAACCTTTTGCAACTAGTCTAGCCTTAAATTTCTCCAACACACCCTGGCTATTGTATTTAGATTTAAACGCCCACTTACAACCGATTACTTTAGTCCCTGGCGGGGCTTCGACTAATTCCCACGTATCATTCTCGCGAAGAGAGTTCATTTCTTCTAAAGTCGCTTCTATCCATTTTTCCTTTTCAATCGGGTTTTGCATATTTTTTATATCGTCCCAACTTTTCGGGTCTTCTACCTTAACATTATTTGTTAGTAAAGCAAACCTATCAGGAGGAACCCCCCTGTTCGATCTGTTTGATCTACGTGGGACGATCTGCGTGGTGTCTAAATTTGCAATCTGATTTTGCTCTGTTTCTTCGGTACATACATTATCTTCTATCAATTGCAATTTCGGTTGCAGATTATTATTATTTGGCGTTTCAATAGTTTTATTCGACATGTTATTTTGGGTTGTGTTTCGACTTTCATTCTCTAGAAATTTTACAGTTCTACTTATTATTATTTTTCTGCCATCCGTACAAATTCTGTAGCCCTTACTCCTATTGTCGTAACCTACGAATATTCCCTCGATCGCGGTACTATCCAATTTTCTTCTAAGGGGTTTTTGTATGTATGCGAATGCGCGACACCCAAAAGTTTTTATGTTCGAAAGGTCTGGTTTACGACCAGTCCATTTTTCGTAGGGTGTACGGTCATTGGATGAGGTTGGGAGTCGATTCTGTAAGTACGTTGCGGTGCAGACAGCTTCGCCCCAGAATGAGTTAGGTAAACCACTATCTTTTTGTAGGCAGCGAGCCATTTCCGTCAAGGTACGGTTTTTACGCTCCGCAACCCCGTTTTGAGGCGCAGAGTATGGAACTGTAAGCTGGTGATCGATTTCCTCATTTTTTAAATAACTGTCAATTTCCTTTCCTAAATATTCACCTCCGTTATCGGAACGGATAGCTTTTATTTTCCTACCAAATTTATTCGTAGTCATTGCTACATATTCCTTAAATTTCGGAAAAACCTCATCTTTATTTCTCAATAAGTACGTGACAGTAAAACGGCTAAAATCGTCTATGAATGTCAAAAAATAGTATTTTCCCCCAACCGTCGCTGTTTGCATGGGCCCGCACAGATCAGAATGCACTAATTCTGTGGGCTCTGTAGCTCGAAAGCTAGCGGCTTTGGGGTATGGATCACTAGTGAGTTTAGAGATGATGCAAGTTTCGCATGTATCGCCGTGTTTACATTTGTCAATTTCAATCCCTAACGCCATGTCATTGTTTACTAATTCCTTAATATGGTTAACGTTTCTGTGGCCTAATCTTCTATGCCATTTGTGCAAACAATTTTTATTTTCGCATTCATTTATGATATTTATATTGTGAGATGTATTTTGTTTTATTTTACATTCATACAAATTGTTGTTTACGTAGCCCTCGAGGTATGTGACACCTTCGTGAGTTATTTTGCAAGATTGTTTTTCAAATATGGCTTTGCAACCGTTTTCTGTGCCCTTTTTATAGAAATCAAGTTCGTTTTTTTTTTCTGGAACATACAATACATTTTTTAATGTTATCGTGCTGTGAGTGTTATCCGACATTACTGTATCTAATTTTATAGTCCCGTAACCCTCAGAGTATAACTCTTGACCATTCGCAATTGTTACACTAGAAATATTGTCATGAAAATCATTAAATTTATTTCTATCATTGCAAATATGAGTTGAGGACCCAGAATCAATTACCCATAAGTTTTTTACATTATCCCCAACAAAAAATGTAACATATTTATTATTGGGTGTTTCCTTTTCGATATTTTTATTTTTGTTTGTACTCGCACCTGCACTGCCTTGAGAGCATATAGCCGATTTTTGTGACTGGTTTGAAAATCTATTGTTGAATTGTGGTGGTTTTGAACCACTTTTGTTTTTATTTTTTAAGTGCCAACATTCTTCGATATTATGTGAATTCTTTTTGCAATACCTGCAAAATTTATTTATTTTCGGTTTGGCACCTTTAACTTTGTACACTGTGTGAGATGGTTCATTCTCAATTTTATTATCAGTTCTTTTTAATTATTTATCGCAAAGTTTGCTGCGTATAAACGCAGCACTAAGATCTCGCTCATCTCTAGCCTCCAGCGCAGTTATGAGAACATCGTAGCTGGGAGGCAGGGAACACAGCATCAATGCTGCAAGATGTTGATCATTAATAGTTTCACCTATGGCAGCGAGTCGATCGCGTATTTCATATATGTTATTCAGGTGGTGTATGAGGTTGTCACCTTCATTTAATTTCGACGAATATAACTTCCTCAAAAGAAATAGTTTACTGCTTAAATTTGTTCTTTCATGAACATTTTTCAAGGCGGTCCAGATGTCGCGCGCGCTCTCCAAATTTTTAACATGGATGACTTGGTCATCTTCTATTGACAAATTTATAATTGCACGTGCTTTTCTGTTTTTGTTTTTAAACGAATCTGTCATGGGATCTGGGGGTTCGTTAATAATAACACTATAGAGGTCCTCCTTTTGGAGATACATCTCCATCCTGAAATTCCAGATATGATAATTGTTTGAATTGAGTTTTTCAATCACAGTATTATTTATCACACTCATATTGTAACGATATATAGACGTAAATGTCTTATATATTTTTATTTTATTTGTGTAAATTTTTGTGCTTCAAATTCGGAATTGCTTACGTTTTTTTTTTTTTTTTTTTTTCAAAACATAGCAGAAAAGAAAAACATTATGTCACTTATTTCAATTTCAGTATATATATATATATATATATATATATTATGTAAGCACAAAATAATAAACCAGTAATAAAATGATTTCACTTATCGGTAGCGCTGCGACAGAATCGGTCGCATAATCTAATATAAATGTATATGTTATATATTATATTTCAAATACTGGTGCGGAGGATCCTCTATTTTATTTATTTAGTTAAAAACAGCATGAGCGAATAAAGAGATAAGAAAATTGTTCACTTACCTCATTTATAGTCATCCCAGATCCCGATAAATACAATCCACGATATATCCATTTCGGCCACAACGTTTGGCTTGCAGCTGCAAAAGACTTAATTTATATTATTAATAATTTGGTATAATAACTACAGTGCACTCATTGATGATAGATGTCATTGCTTTAAATTTATGTTTAATGAAATAAAATCGTGTAATAATTTCTTGATTAAAATAATTAAAGGGTAACAATTTTAAGGGAGAGAGAAAAAAGAACGTCTCTCTCCGATTGCATATTTCACATATAGAAAGAGACAGAGAAAAGTGCGTAATACAAAATGTGATGAGTCAAGGTGTTACAAAGTTCAAGTATCAGTTCTTACTGTTCGGAAAAGGGTAGATGTATGTAGACTACAGACTGCAGAATTTGAGGCTTGGCCAATTCAAAGAAACAAAGTATAAAAACAAAATCTTGATTAATGTTCTAAGTCTAGTTTCTTACGATTCGAGTATGTAATATTTATAAAGTTGAGAAAAGAAACAAAGTTGAAATCGATAAACATTCCAATAAAAAAATCCCATTCCCAAAGTTCCATGTTAGATAATATCTACTCAGCCCTTACCCTTTTCCTCGAAATGAAATACTAGATATTCTGTTGCTACAAAATAGCACAAATTAATTCCTACAAAATAAAGTCAACGCAAAAAATTACATTGAAAAAAAATAATAATAAAAATAAATAAATAAATAAATAAAAAGGACTCATTATTTTTTTATTGTAAGTTTTAGTTAAACATATTGTGATTGATTATTGAAATTAGTTATTAGCTATTTCTTATTCTTTCTCTTACAAATTAGTACAGATTAATTCAAACAGAATAAAGTCTAAGCAAACAATTTTCATTGAAAAATAAAAGAGAAAATAATGAAAGATATAAATTATTTTGTATTGTAAGTTTCAGTTTAACCTATGTATTTATCATTAATACTTATTGGCTTTTTCTTATTCAATTTAATGTTTGACTTTTACTTTCCGGATACATAAGGGAAATTTGTATAACCTTGTGTGTGCCTGTAAAGAAAGTATATTGTAATCATGATGTATAAAGCTGCTATCAGATTCAAAACTTTTCGAGCTACAAACTTTTCAGCCGATTTTAACGCCAACTTTTTTTTTTTTTTTCTTTCAAAGGGAAAAAAAGGTTACAGTTGTTATGGTAAAAATCTGAGAAAAACCTGTACTACTAGTAGCCATTAATATTTATTGCCTATTCGTATCAATCGCTTATCTCTGAATAGTTGAAATGTTGAAAGTTGAAAAAAAAGTTGCGACTTTTTTTGGAGGTTCTTTTGGAACTGCGGAAAAATGTTGGAGGATATTGTTGTTTGCTAATCACATTGGGTGTTGAGACAATATTTCGGAAAAAGTTGGAGGATTAAAATAGTTGGAGGTTAAAATATACGTAAATTGAAGAAATTGCGGGAAAAAGTAGTAGTTGCTGATCTTGGGACCGAACCAGCTACCTTGGTGTTATGAGACTAGTACTCTAATCACTCGATAATAGTTGTACAGTTGTGAAGTAGTGTGAAGTAAATATGTTTGACTAAACTTGACTAATTTCTTTTAAAAACTTTGACTTTTGAAGTTATTTTCGGTAAGTTTTCATTTTTGATAAAATTGTGGCTGGGGCAAACTTGGCAAAGTTATAAAGAGTACTGATCCACAAATTTATAGTTTATTAGCCAATCACAAATAATTAAAAAAAAATATTAGAGCTAATTAAGCTCTTTAAAAATATACTTATTATATATATCTATATCTATCTATCTATCTATCTATCTATCTATATATATATATATATATATATATACCGTGTGATGTATCGTTCACACAGGTTAATATGTCGTCTACAGCTTTACGTACCGACGATTTTTTTTAGAAGATAATTATCAAAAATGCTTTTATTACTTCTTTTACGATATTTACCTCCAGTGCTTCTCAACACCTTTGGTGAATACCTGCAAATCGAAGTTTGTGTGCAACGGAAAAATACCAGTTTTTCTGCAAAGCTTAAATTAATGTCCACTACTTCTAATTTTTTCATAATTTTAATTTCAGTAGATTCGGAAATAGATGGGGGGAGGGGGGAGAGGAGGAATATGTTTTTGAACTACATTTTCGACGATATCTCTGAAAATATAATACCTAAAATTAAAAGAAAAGTATTTTTGAATTCAGCGTTACGAAAGCTTTCGATATCACATGATACTCTACGCGATATTACAAAGAAAAGATTTTTTTCGCAAGTAACATAATTATCTCCTCTATATTTTCCTTAAATGTATTTGTGAATGTTTAATAATATGTAAATATGTGGGTCAGTATAGTCTTTATTACTTTCCCCAATTTGAGTTTTCCACGGTCTATAGTTTACGAGTAAAATGACTGTGACAGACAGACACATATAAGAGTGGTCGTATCCAGAGCTGTCCTTATGGAGGACGGCTTAAAGTGAGGCCCGGTGCAAGAATTTTGCGAGGCCCTTTCCTTTTAGAATCTTAACATAATCTGATCTATACTATCAATAAAAAAGAGTGGTTTTCACCTATATACTGTGGCCCGAGGAGCCAGGGTTCGTTCCCCTTAGCTATTATAAAGGAGTAGCTTTTGTTTGTGAGTTTGTAGAGGTAATTTCTGGAATTACTGATCCAATTTCAAAATAATGGTGGCAAATTTATGGTAAAAGTCCCTCTTCCAACATTGTCTACATTTTTCGTCAAGAGCACTATTTTTTCTTAACTAAAATCATAAATTTATATTAAAGATTTTCTAGTATATCTTGTCATTTTTATTAAAGATAAAATGTTTTGCCTCCAGGTGCGAGGCCATGCGGCCGCACCTGTCGCACACCCCTAAGGACAGCTCTGGTCGTATCTTATGATGATTCCGTTTACACTTTTTAAATATGGAACCCTAAGAAACAAAACAAATAAATAAATAATGCAAATAATTTTTTTTCTTTAAATTTCAAGATTTTTGTGTCCCAGACACCTTTAAGGAAAAATCAAGGGGAAAAAATGGAATGTTAAATAATTTTCAATATCTATTGAAGTTTAAAATTGAAAGAAAGAAAACTAATTTCAGAAGTATAAACGGGAACATTTACCGCATGCGAAAGCGCATCAATTCTGAATCTATGGCACTTTCTATTTTTTTCTATTTATCTAAAATCCTTGACAGAACTGTCTCGAGAACTGAAGGATGTCTCCCAGGAAATCGAATATGCGAGAGCGCGAACCTTTAAAAAGTATGAAATAAATAAATACTGCATTCTGTCAAAAAAGCCGCTACAGGACACTTCAAGTGACATCTGCTCCATTCCTAATCCTGCCAGCGTATCTGTATCCATGTCAGATTCGGACGTAACAAGCTTGTTATACCAGGTTGGTCCAACCATAAAAATCTCATACAGAACCAACAGCCTCGGGGATAGAACCTTTTTGGTCACTCGCAGGTCTAAGAAAAAGAAATATCTGCGACAAAAAATAATATGGGCATAAAGAAATAAATGTATATTTTTCTGGTGGATGAAACAAAAGCTTCTGAAGAATGAAAACTAAGTTTTAAGAAAATAATAATAATAATAATAATATCTAAGTTTTTGAAAGTTTTTTTTTTAATAAAAAATATTTCTTATTTGAATTTTACTTTTAAGTGATAGTTCATAATATTTTGGTTATTTGGGATTTAAGAATTTTAAACTTAGGTTTTCATTGTGCGCTGGTGCAATTTTGGTGCTATGAATGTTGCTATGCAATTAAAATGTTCGTTTAAAGAATAAGCAATGCTCACTTTTTTCTTGCCATTGTTTTCTTCAAGCAATGCAGTTTTTATTAAAACAGCATAGCAGTTTTAAAAATCGAACTTTGGTCATTGAGAATCAGTTCACATGCAATCTTGATGATGACCTATGCACACCGAATGGACAAGGTGTGATTCATAGCGATCGATTAAATTATGACTAGGGTGAAACAGCAAAATTCCAGTTTGCTTTGTAGTTGAATTTTGTATTGCGTTTATAACATTTTTAATTATAGAAAATATCTTGAAAATGCCGGCGATGAACGATATCAGTAGATCATGATCATATTTGAAGTATAGGCAATGGCAATTAGTTTTTTCTGAGCAATTTTTCCCCTCTCAGATGAACTGAAGTACAGAACTCCAATAACAACAACAAATAATGGTTGTTTTTAAATAAAGGAAAATTTTATAATATTAAAGATACAGCCTTTTCGTAGGTTATTGCACACACTCTTTTTTTTTATTGGTCACTAGTGAGAGAATAAATAAGCTTATTATTATTTTTAAATAACGCTAAATGTAATTCCATCTCTTTATAGTGCTCAATTAAATAAGGACGAAAATGGAACTGCAAAATTTCAATTTACTTTGAAGTTAAATTCTGTATTGTTTTTATAATATTTTTAATTATGTAAAATTTTTCAAAGATCTCGGCAAGGATTTATATCAGTAGATCATGATCATATTTCAGTCAAACAGTTATAGTTTTATCTGCGCTTTTTTTTTTTTTTTTTTTTTTTAATACAAAAATGTGTTGTATGAAGTAACAGAACAATAAAATAACAACAACAAAAAGTGATGATTATCTTTATACACAATGAAAATTTCATAATATTAAAGATACAATGTTTTGGAAGACTACTGCACATATATCCTTTATTTATTGGCAACTAATAAATAAGTACAGGGTGGTCATAAAAAAACTGCCGATATATGGAGCTCTAGCGGCCAGTCCGTTCAACTGATCGAGGTTAAATTTCAGATATTAACTATTCAGAAGTATGAGCTCGAGGTTCTGTGAACGGCAACGAAATGGCGCTCACGGTTACGGTTATAGTTACAGAAATTCGAAATTTTCCAATGGCAACATCAATTTTTTTAATCGCAAAATGCTCAGCCCCTGCGAAAACCCTAAAGAGCGTTGTAACGGTATGGTTATTGCAATAAACGAATGCGTTATGATCGCACAAAATCAGCTCTACAAACGCCCCCCCCCCCCCCCAAAAAAAAAAAAAAAAAAACACGACCAAGGCGCACCAAGAAAATTTGAATATGACAGAGACAAAATACCAATCATGGAACATCGTTTGCCAGATAGTCAGCTCAAAAAACGGATAAAAAAAAGGATGGGAATGTTAGCTCTTCAGTCGAAGTTCGCAGATTCCAACAAAATGACTTCGTTCGTGGAGAGTTGGTAAAACTATTATCAAAATGAGATGAATGCTACAAAAACCTGGCGCGTTTACCGTCGAAACCATCGTCAAATACGTGGCCAATGCATTTCACAAGCTTTTCGTGACTTAGTAACGAAATTCGAAGAAATTGGCTGCACCTGTGATAGTCTGCGATCCGGACGACCAACTGTTCCTGAAGATACTGTTATGGAAGTGCATCATACATAGTGACCAGAGGACGCATGCAAACTACAAAAGGTGCATCTCGTGTATTTGATATACCAAAATCAATGGTCTTAAAGTTATTTCGCTCTGTAACCCGCATGTTTCTTTACCGGTACCAGATGTTGGAAGTGATAGACCATCAACAACTTATAGACTTTGTAAATGAATTTCTTATCCATTATGATGGAGATAACGATCGACCTCTTCGCATATTATAAACGGACGAGGTGCATTTCACTTTAACTGATAACGTCAATGGCCTCTGCGATCCCCCACCTCATTCCTATGGATTTCAGGTTCTGGGGATATCTAAAATCTAAAGTGTACATGTGCAATCCACAAACCTTGCCGGATTTGAAAGATTCTATCAAGCGTGAGATTGCAAACATCCCTCATGCGATGTAGCGTTGTGCTGTATTGTCCACAGTCACCACCATACAACGTGTAATTGCCTGTGATGGCACCCATGTGGAAAATGTGTAATCAAAATAAAAGTTTTCTCCGGTCTGTGTTGTAATCAGAGATTAGTGTACTGACTCTGTGTCATACGCAAATTTACTCCTTGCACCCAATCGTCTTTTTTTAACGATTCGCAGAACAGTTTTTTGTGCGTGCATTTCTATTGTCCGTTTCTTGCTATACACGTACGTTTCTAACGCTCTTTAGGGTTTTCGTATGTGCTGAGCATTTTGCGATAAAAAAAGAGTGTTGCCATTTGAAAATTTCGAGTTTCTGTAACTACAACCGTAAGCGTGAGCGCCATTTTGTTGCCATTCAAAGAATCTCGAGCTCATACCTCTGAATAGTTATATCTGAAATTTCACCTTGATCGGTTGAACGGACTGGCCACTAGAGCTTCATATACCGGCAAAGTTTTTTTTTTTTTTTTTTTTTTTTTTTTTTTATGACGACCCTATATATTATTAATGGCAAAAAATGGTAAAAAATGGCACTTTAATTTAATCTATTCCATCATTTTAAACATTTTATTACTTAGTGTGTATCTTTGCAGATTGTATAGCTATCTTGATATCTGAATGGAAAGATTTTGTAAGCGTTTTTTTATAAAACGTGCTAGATTTAGTATAGATGCTTTTCGAATACTGATTTAAAAATATACAATAAAAGTGCTTCATTTTTTTTAAGCTTTTTTATTTATTTTTTTTTTTATATAATTGGAGATAGTTGATTTTGAGAAGGTGTTTAAACAAGTTCTATGGTATATATTTTTAACATTTACACACATAAATAAATACTATTGTTCTTATACATAAATAACGTTTTAAGTAATATCCCGTTACTATTACAAAATTTTAAGAATGGTTTAATATAAATATTTGCTGTGCTTTGCTAATGTTTTCTCGGTATTTAAAGGTTGTTTAACCAGTTTTTCTTAACCGTTGTGATATGGCACAATACTGTATTGTGAAAAGATCGGAGCGAAAATACAAGTCAAAGATCTTATACAGGGTGTATCTAAACTCTTGGGCAAAACTTTAAGGAGTGATAGTACACATCAAAACAAAAATATTAAATACGAAACTAAAAGTCCCATATGTTTTCCGTGGGAGATAGGCGTCATTAACTTTTAGGGTCTAAAATTTCAAATAAACATAAAAAACGAAAAAATTGGTCGATTGGTTTGCGGTTTTCACTAAAACTATTTTTTATGTCAGTATTTTCTTGAAAATAAATTTAAAGATAAATTTTAAAAAATGCCGATAGAGGGCACTTTAGACTTTAGAGTAACGAAAAAGTATTTTTTGCCGTTATTTTTTGAATCTCATTAAACGTTTTCGAAAGCTTAGACTTAAACTTAAATTTTGAGCTCAAAATCTGAATAGTTGGGAGTGGTTAAGTAGCGCAAGCTGAACTGTGTTCAGAGGTTCAAATTTCAAATGATTATAAAAAACGGAAAAATTGGTCGATTCATTTGCAGTTTTCGCTAAAACTATTCTTTAAATCAATATTTTCTTGAAAATAAATTTCAAAAAATGCCGATAGAGGGCGCCTTAGAATTTGGAGTAACGTACAACTATTTTTAACCGCTATTTTTTTTAGTCACATTAAATGTTTGAAAAAACTTACACTTAAATTTTGTGCTCAAAATCGGAATAGTTTAAAGTGGTTAAGTAGCGCAAACTGAACTGTGTTCAGAGGGGAGGGGGAGGAGCTTGAAATTTGACATGATTATAAACAAGTAAGAAAAATCATGCGTTAAGCATAGATTATGAAGCACTTTCCAACACTTAATGAAATCTTTGTTATTTAGGGAAATAATAGTGTATAGTCAAATGTACCCAAATATGTATTCCAGTACTTTTGAACAGCCCTGCATTTCATATGTCAGTTGATATAATGGGAAAATTTAGTTTAGCAAGAAAATACCCAGTAGATTGAAATTTCTTTTTCAGAAATTCATACTATTAGATGGAAACATACATGAATACTTTTGTTCAGCCCTGTAGTTTACATTGTATCTTTATTACACGTCAGCATTAGGCTAAAATTTACTGTAAACTAAAACACTTTTAAAACAACTGAAATCACATTCTCATAAATCATCATTCATAAGCGTCCATGTACCGAATTCTTTGCGTGTCTCTGTATATCCTTTTATCTATATTCTGCAAACATTTCTCAGTAAATTGAGTGAAGCTCAGCGTAAAAATGCATAGCTTATTTAAGAACCACGTTTAAATAATTTACGCTCATATTCAGTAACGTTGGTGAACTCTTTTGGGTAGCCCTGTATATCAACTATAACATTTATACACTCATATAATGTGCATATATTTAGCGAAATATAAACGCGCATATCATAATTAAAATGCATTTCATCCCTCCATCAGCCATCATCGGACACATATACGGTACTTCGGAAAGAATATACTATTTGAAATCTTTTGTATGGCCCTGTAAATGCTATGTACTTCATATTATGCAAGACAGTAGCGTATAATTTATATTAAACTTCAGTGACATATATCAATTTTATTATACATGAAAAAGCTTAATATATTTAAAATATGTCACACGCAATTCCCTCTTTTACCATTATCCTACCATTACCTAATGGAATTCTTTTATGTGGCCCTGTAAATGAATAATAGCTACATTTTCGCCTTATATTTTATAGAATGCATATTTTAATATGTTTGACAGGGTATAACATCTTTAAAATTCCTTTGAAACGATTTTTCTCCATAGGCCGTAATGTAATGTGAAAATTTTGATTCGCCCTGTAGATAAACTATTCATGGTAGAAACTTCATTTTCGATAGGACTTGTGCTAGGGTAAACGTCAATAACGTCCTAAAATTTCATGGCAATCCGAGTATATTAACGACTTTTCCCCATTTACCGTAATGTAATGGAAAACTTTTGATTCGCCCTGTAGATAAACTAATCATGGTAGAAACTTCATTTTCGATAGGACTTGTGCTAGAGTAAACGTCAATAACGTCCTAAAATTTCATGGCAATCCGAGTATATTAACGACTTTTCCCCATTTACCGTAATGTAATGGAAAACTTTTGATTCGCCCTGTAGATAAACTAATCATGGTAGATACTTCATTTTCAATAGGATTCGTGTTAGGGTAAATCTCAATAACGTATAAAAATTTCATAACAATCCTAGTATATTTATGGGAGTTAGAGCGCGGACAGACGGCCATACGGACAGACGGCCATCCGGCCAGACGGACAGACGGCCAAACAAACCGAATGCATAAGCACTTTTCAACTTTGTTGGAAAGTGCTAAAAACGGAAAAATTGGTCGATTCGTTTGCGGCTTTCGTTAAAGCTAATCTTTTAATCAGTATTTTCTTGAAAATAAATTTTAAAGATAAATTTCAAAAAATGCCGATAGAGGGCGCCTTAGGTTTTGGAGTAATGTACGAACGATTGTTGCTAGTCCTAAAGCACCACAAATAAAAACACATTTCCTTTCTAGCAATAAAAATATTTACACGTGAATATTACAAAGAGAAATAAAACTTTAAAACAATAAATTCACCAATATGCATTAAAAGCAGTAAATAGGAGAAATTACGTCTTGTTTGAAATGACCAAATACTAAAAACGCAAAACAGTTTAAATTAAAAAATATATTTGCACGATATATTTATTTCATATTTTGAGATAATCTTTTAAACTGTTGTTGTAAATTTTAAGACAACGCAAATAATATTTCCTTTCTAATAATAAATGTGTTTTCGTGTGAACATTAAAAAAAGAAAGAGAATACTTTGGTGAAAATTACGATTCAAATGTCTTTTAAAAGAACTTTCTTATAGCGTTGTTAAAAAATACTAAGAGAGAAAGACTCCGCGTACTTAATTTGTAGCTATTCCTTTTTTTTAAAAAACAAAGACAAAAAAAAAGCCATTGTAACTTTTAGGAGCGGCTGATTTGGCCTTAAAGATCTCCAATCAAAGGAAAATGAATGGAAACCCGTTTACAGGGAGATCACCACTTTTCTTTGAAATTATTATTCAATCTTTTTAAAGCCGATGAAATTAGCCTGCTTTTAGAATCTGGGGCATCTGAAAAGAGATTGGAAAGCGTAGCTCATAAGGACAGAACCCCGTAGTTATAATAAGAAAATGTTTTTTGAATTGTAATAAACTTTTTTTTTTAATCTGCGCACATCCTTCTTCATTAGTACATAAATTATAAATGACGCATATTTCTTTTATATGTTTTTCATCATCATTAGTATGCCACGGGAGTTTACAGGTTTAAATGAGTTTTAAGGTAAAAATGGTTGAGAAATGCTGTTGTAAGTAATGATGACTAACACTTGATGACTATATCATAGGAATAGATTCGCTGTTTTCTTTGGTATGGTGAGAGTAAATCACTAATTAAAGGGCAATGCAAGAACTATAGTTAAGGATCATGAGTATGCATTCAAAATAAATTATATCACGATGGGGAAGACACGGATCATACCAAGTATCGAATGCGTAATAGTTGACATGCTTACTCATGTATGTCAGAACACAGAATATAGCTTTCAGCTCCTGAGGTCAATTGAAGGAATACAACTGACGTTAAAGAGTTGGATGTTCTAATGCACAAACCTTCGATACATCAGAACGTTTAGCAAAAATGGAACATTTGTATCGAATATTTAATTATAACATTTTGTAATGATAATAAGACTTTAGGAACACTCCGAACATCTTTCAATAAAGTCAATTAATTAAAGTGATCTATAGCGACAAAGATGTACAATGAAACTTGAGCCAGTTAAATATCAGTGAAAAACGCATGCAAAAAAATAGTTTTTTTATATTATCATTTCAAATAAAAACAAAGTATACAATATCGTATTTAGATTTGATCAGATTTGACTTTCTTGATTTATTTCTTAACTTTTTGCTGCAACTATCTCGCCATCAACTTTTTAAAATTTCTGCATAAATTAATAAAATAATTAAATTGTATTAAATCACTCATTTTCTTATTCTTATTACTTTTAAAAGATAAAAGAAGCGGGGGAAAAAAAGGAAAGTAAAGGAATAAAAGATTTTCTTAAGGTTTTTGAAGTCTCTTTCCAAAATGAGACAGTTGAAAGAAATAAGTTTATCTGAAAGTTTCAAACTAATAAAGAAGAAAGATTGACATATACTGTTGTCTGTAATCTAATCCAGGATTTTTGGAAAAGTGCTGTTTTCTAACAATCCCTTCAGGGTCTGGGTTTCAAATCTCACGCAAAACAGGATAAGAAACCTACGCGGAATAACAAAATTTCCTATGAGAGGAATGACCACAGAAAGTTTTATTCTTGGTTATTTACTTTTTTTATTCATTTTATTTGTATTTTTTAGTTCTTCTATACAAAGTAAGCAAGGAGTCTCAGCATATGGTTGAAATAATAAATATCAAACCATATTTAAAATATTACTAAAATGATGACAAAAATGAAAAGTATTTTGTATAAATGAACCATCATGTTAGTAATAAATGTATCACCTTCTAACACAACAGCAATGAAATTCAAACGTAATGATGTGCAGTAGTTGGCCAAAGGGAAAATAACTTGTGTTCGTAAATATAAAAAGAACTCATAATTTCATATTTTGAACAGAATAAGTAGACTCTAAATATTTTAATAATGACAAGGAAGAAAGGAATTTAAAGTTTCTTAAAACTTCCATTTGTTTAAATTTTCTGCTGCATTTAAAAAAAGTAATAATATGTAATTTTTAAAAATGTTATTATTAACAAAACACATCTCTTGATAGTGCAATAAGAGGACATATATGTATATATTTATTAAGCATTGTAAGGGTAACATTCTTACATTTTATATCCTAAATTATTAATCTGTTATAAAGTAAACGAGTCAGATGTGGCAATCGCAAAGCTTTCTTCGATTTCATGCATGGTAATACTTCGAAATTTGCTATATCAGAGACAAAATTAAATGACAATCTATGCTCATCGTAAGAATTCTAAAGGCATGGAATTAAGTGCATTAGCTCTTGAAATAGGACTATTGTGGATATCGGGAAAAACATAAAAGCACCACCTATAGGGCTATTTATACTAAAACATAAACAACAACAATATTTATCAAGCTATATCTGAATCTGAAGTTTAATGAAAATTCATAAATTAGTTCTCAAGATAGAGCTACTGCAGAAATCGAAAAAAAAAAAAAAAAATCAGCGTAGTAGCGCAACCTTTTGGGCTATTTACACCAAAATATAAATAGAACTGGTTTATATCACGGATTTACTGAATCTGAAGTTTTATGAAAATCCGTGGATTAATTCTTGAGATAGAGTTATTGCGGAAATCGTGAAAAATTCAGCATAGCAGCGCCAGCTGTTGTGCGATTTTCCCCCAAAATGTAAACATCAAACAGGTGAATAACATAAACTGAATCTGTAGCTCAGGAGATGATAAGAATGACAATTAACATAACAGGAAAAAAAAAAAAAAAACACAAACGATACCCAAATGAATTCACAATAGCACAGTTACAAACTTCTGAAATTTTTTTATCCAAGTAGATGTTTCTGTTGAGTAACATTGAGATAATAAAGTTTGTTACAGCCAGATTTTTTACAGAAAAACAAGATATGAAATAAATTTTCCTTGGAGAATGTAAATCAAGTAAGGGAGAAGTAGAAGATCTCATGGATTCTGCCAAGATTGTATTTGATATCTTGGTCATTAAGAATGGTGCAAAGAAAAAAAATAATAAGTTGAGAGACTCAATACAGGCTGCTAAAGCATCTTTTAGGTTCTTATGAAGCAGTACTTGGGTAGAGACTTGCTCTGGCTGGGGTGCATTGCTCACAAATCCAACAGCTATGTCTCATTTGGAATCACCAGTTATCAAAGTTCGGCATTAGAAATCAAATTTAAAGTCTGTAGCAACATTTTATCGAGTTTCACTCCATTCTTTGAAAAACTTGAAAAAATAAATAGAAAAGAAAACTAAACTGTCTTTCGTTTCCTTTATATTTTGAAGTACGGTTCCTGGAACACTTTAAAAACTTTTACGGCACAATCTTCCTCTCATGCAAAAATATTATGAATTATCAAGCCGACTTTTTAAAACCGAACAAGTTTCTACTCGTAAGTTCCTTCGATTATAGACGAAAGATTATAAACAACACCTGACTTGATATAATGCCTAGATATTTTGAAACACTTTCAAAAACTTCAGAAATCCATTCAAAGGTCTTTCATTATATTGCCTGATAATAGAATTCATATAGAATTGTTAAATAAATAATTTTACAAATGCTTTGATTCTTATAGAAGATTAGGTGTTATTCTGGGGATACGAAGAACAGTTGGCGAAAATAATTGTAACACTAAGGGAGAAAGTGATTCGGATATTGAAGATAATTCTCACAGATATAAAGTTACCAACTCATTTGCTTTCTACCAAGAGATGCTGGTCTGCAGCGAGAAATGAAACTGTATTGAATTGTAAAGAATTTATTCCCCAAAGATTGCATAGGAGGATAAAATTAGAATCTCCAATAATATATATGTTTCTTAAATTCAAGAAGACAAACAGAGGTTGATAGTACAGCCCGCCTAATGGCGAAGTTTACATGATTTAGTTGAAGATTATGAAGTTTACTAACCTATAATAGAAATATAATAGATATAACTAGCAATGTAGAAGTTTGTCAGCCTGTCAATATTCTTATAATTTGGTTTCTGTTATCAGGGGAGGGGATGGAGGGAAATTTATGAATATGTATTTGGGACAAAAACCAAACCAAATATTGCCCAATGTAAATTCCCCAATATATGCTCTGCACAGGGACCATGGTGAATATAGCTGTTTCGCATCTCCGACCACAATCTTTAATATTGTAACGATCTTTAATAGATTGTTTGTTTTATTTTTATTTTTTTATGTTATCAAAGCAGAGGAAATAGACACATTAAATGTACAAGAAAAACTCTGATTTACGGTTGCCGTGTTACACACTGGTTAAAAATACAATCTGCTTTTAAGAAGGGGCGATGTAAGTTTATTCTGTCTGCATTAAATAATAATAATAATAAGAAGAATAATACTAATAATAATAATAATAATAATAATAATAATAATAATAACAATAATAATAAAAAATAAAATAAAATAAAATAAATAAAAAATAAAAAAACATTTACTATTTATAATTGCTTATTACTTTCGGTATATTGACTGAAATACATTGATTCGAATGTTATAAATCTAAATATAAAAGTAACAAAACAGAGGAAACTATGCGATGTTCATTTCTCAACGTAATCTCTCACCAGCTTTTTTATGACATATGATTCACCCAAGCCGCGTTTTATTAAGGTACCAAAGTAGATTGCTGTTTAACTTTCCTGCAGTAGCTTTAACTGAAGCTCTACCCATAATTAAGCACTAATCGAGTCAACACTGCAGTTCACTCTCTTAATTCAATGGGACAAACAAGAGGGGTAAGGGAGGAAACAGTAGAGTTACAAACATTAGAGTTGACCGCGCCAACGGCAAACCGCTCCGAAGCAAATATTGTTCTTTCCGTATTCTAGGTTCAAACAGGCACGCAATCTAGAATTATAGTAGGGATTTTGGAAAGCACGAGACCAGTACAGCTTGACGAGAAAAAGTTTTATAAGGACGAGATTCACCACAGAATAATTGTTTCGGTTGAAAGCAACCTCTCATATTGGTACACTGTAAAAAAAAAAGGGTCGATCTACTAAAAAAAATTTAGTGATCCTTGTAATTACTAAAAATTTTTTTGTAATCTTACTTGGTTACAAAAAATCTGTAAGAATTACTAGAAAAGAGCTAGCAACGAATAGAGTTAATAGTTTTATATTTTTAAT
Organism: Maratus speculifer; assembly: GCA_964019185.1. Classification (NCBI taxonomy): domain Eukaryota; kingdom Metazoa; phylum Arthropoda; class Arachnida; order Araneae; family Salticidae; genus Maratus; species Maratus speculifer. The sequence continues at coordinate 284,644,321 of OZ025289.1, forward strand.
AGCTATTACTAAAACTCACTTGGTGTGGCCATGATAGCTTAGTGGTTATAGTAACGGACTCCAGGCTAAAAGGTACCGGATTCGATACTGGCCACTGCCAATACACCTCGAATGTATGCAGTGTAAGTGCTCGTTATTAAAGGGATTATGAATATCCTGACGGAGCATTAGCAATGTTTGGTTCTGCCATCTATTGCGGTTTTGCCAAAAATCTTCCGCTCCAGAAATCTGGATGCAGCTCGAAGGAAGCTTCTGCCCTTCGAGCTCACGTAATGGTTATTAAAAATACTTTTGGAGCTATTACTAAAATTTGCTTGGTGGCTCATACTAAAAAGTTTTAAGTTAGTTATACAAAAAATTCTTTTGTTCAGTTTACAAAAGAAATGTTTGTTTCACTTGCAAAAAAAAGTTTGTAATGGTTACTAAAAAATTCTGTGGAATACAAATTTACTAAAAAATTTTTTAGTAACCTCTTGAATTTTTTTTTACAGTGTAGGGCCTGGTCTAATGCAAGGGCATACGGGACAATTTCTCCGGGCCCTCAATTGAGGGCAGCCCCATGAGAGTAATTAAATTTTTCCTTAAGAGGATGTCATATAGTGAAAATTGGCCAATGCCCATTCATACAAAGTATATTCCTTGTGATTAATATTGCTTTTATGAAAATATCGAAAGTTATTAAAAAGAAGCCTAAGGTTGAGCAATTTACCGTAATCGGAAGAGAAACACAATTTAAAAGACAATTTTTAAACAATTCTTCTTTTTATTTATTTATTTATTTTCAGAAATGTGAGAATACTTATGAATATTTTCTGTGTTATATGTTATACTTGTACAGGATGCAAAATGAGTAACTTTTAAAGCGATTTTGTATATATACTGATGATGTAACCCGATTATTCGCTTTGCGTTCAAATGATATTTCTTTTAGATGTCAAACAACTATTATTGGTTGATATTTATTAAATCTTTTTACATTTTATAGCCTTGTGTATCATTCAATATTCATACGGAGTTTTGACACTTTTATAAATCAACTAATTAACAATAACTTTATTCATCAGCTTCCTTGATCTGCGATTTAACAAATGAGCTTTATGAGTTTTCGGGGTTGTAACCTTTTTGTTTTTTAACATTTATATTTAAATGTTTTTTATCCGGCTGATAGTAACCGACGTTAAAAAAAATGTTTTTAGGGATAGCTTTGTTACTGAATTTCGTTCTTCTATCATACATCGAAATTATTAGACATTGTGATTTCTATTCAACTACCGCATGATAAGGAGAGTTGTGTTAAACCTTAGGATCTTATTAAATAAATATAGATGGACAAATGAAAAATCGATGGAACTGAATTAGCTCTTTCATTATAGGGAATATAAAGTCACAGAAAATACAACACAATAGACAAAATACACTAAAATCTTTGTGATTTTTTTTTCGGATCTTACCAAAACCGATATCAAGAGAAAGAAATATCAGGAAATTTTTTAAATATTTACCGTTATAGCACTGGAATCAAAACATAACAAAAATGTGAATGCAAAAGAGATCAAATTAGAGCTTTTAGTGTTTTCTTTTTTATAAGGTGATATTGAAGATGAGTCACATACAAGTTACTATGATGTCGAATTGTCCTTTTTGTGACAAATTAAAAATGATTAAAAACATCTGTGATTTCCCAGTGAAATAAACAAAGTAACGGTATATAAGAATCAAAACGATGCTTAAAAGAATTAATGTTTCATCATTTTTGTAAGTGTGATCGTTTGGGACTATTGCGATATCTTGGGGATGCCACATAGATGGCTGTGTGTTGAGGAAATTTATACTGTGCGATTCATAAATGTCGAAATCATAGCCTACCTCCTTAAATAATGCCCCTACACTGTAAAAAAAAAAAAAAAAATCATGAGGTTACTAAAAATTTTTTAGCAAGTTTGTATTCCACAGAATTTTTTAGTAACCATTACTCACAGTACAAATAGTAACCATTCCAAACTTTTTTTTTGCAAGCGAAACAAACATTTCTTTTGTAAACTAAACAAAAGAATTCATTGTATAACTAACTTAAAACTTTTTAGTATGAGCCACCAAGCAAATTTTAGTAACAGTTCCAAAATTATTTTTAGTAACCATTACTCACAGATTCTTAGTAACTATTCCAAACGCAGTTTTAGCAAATGAAACAAACATTTAGTTTGTATAAAAGTATACTGTATAAATGAATTTTCGTATAACTAACTTAAAACATTTTAGCGAGAATTTGAACTGCATCCAGTGAGTAAGAAGACAGTCTTCTGCAGCGGAAGATAATCGGCAAAGCCTCAATAGATGGCAGCACCAAACATTGCCACCTGCTTAATTTTGATATGCTTCTGAACAAAAGGGAAAGTCCACACTGTAAAAAAAAAAATTCAAGAGGTTACTAAAAATTTTTTAGTAAATTTGTATTCCACAGAATTTTTTAGTAACCATTACAAACTTTTTTTTGCAAGCGAAACAAACATTTCTTTTGTAAACTGAACAAAAGAATTTTTTGTATAACTAACTTAAAACTTTTTAGTATGAGCCACCAAGCAAATTTTAGTAATAGCTCCAAAAGTATTTTTAATAACCATTACGTGAGCTCGAAGGGCAGAAGCTTCCTTCGAGCTGCATCCAGACTTCTGGAGCGGAAGATTTTTGACAAAACCGCAATAGATGGCAGCACCAAACATTGCTAATGCTCCGTCAGGATATTCATAATCCCTTTAATAACGAGTACTTACACTGCATACATTCGAGGTGTATTTGGCAGTGGCCAGTATCGAACCTGGGACCTTTTAGCCTGGAGTCCGTTACTATAACCACTATGCTATCAAGGCCACACCAAGTGCGTTTTAGTAATAGCTATTAAAAATATAAAATTATTAACTCTATTCTAACTTTTTTCTAGTTATTCTTACAGATTTTCTTGTAACCGACTAAGATTACTAAAATTTTTTTAGTAATTACAAGGATCACTAAAGTTTTTTTAGTAGACCGACATTTTTTTTTACAGTGCAGAGATCATTAACCATGGTACTTGCTACGACAGTATTTTCATAACCCCTTTCTTTAACGAGTACTTACACTGAATATACACTCGGTGCGTCTTTGGTGGTGTCCAGCATCGAACCCGAAATCCTTCAGCCTGGAGTTCGGTACTATGACCACTAGGCTATCATGGCCATACCAAGTGAGTTTTAATAATAGCTATTAAAAATATAAAACTATTCGTTGCTAGCTTTTTTCTAGTAATTCTTACAGATTTTCTTGTAACTGAGTAAGATTACAAAAATTTTTTTAGTAATTGCAAGGATCACTGAGAGAAACTAAATTTTTTTTTTTTATTAGACGACCCTTTTTTTTACCGTGTAGGCACATACTTCCAATTGCAAAGTTTCATAAAAAAAGGTGTAAAATTTGATGAGATAAGTTGCAACTGCATGGGGGAGGGTCTATTTGAGTAAATACAAAAATAATATATTTATACAGCCTTTGTAGGATAAAACTTCCGAATAGAAAATTTTTATTAATTTATTTCTGAATTTAAAAAGATCATTTCGATATCTACACATCACACAGAGATATTAAAATCCAAAATTCTCCAAATTTGTGACTTATCCCTCTTAAAACTGACTCTAAGCGGCGAATTCTTGGCACAACTTCAATGTAAGATAGGAATCACTCCCAAATTGTACTTTAATAAAAATTGATTTAAGATAGTTCTTATTAATTATTTTATGTAAAAGCTCGAGTTAACAGTCAGCTTTCTTTCTTGTTTGAATAACTAATGAGGCATGCTAGATTTTTGTTCACAAATTTGAGACTTCTCTTTAATGTCAGAAATTTTTATTATCGTCATTATAAAAGAATCACCCAAAAAAGCTTTCCTACGGAAAATACGAGAATTTCTAAAAAGATGGCATCTTCAAATAAAAAGAAAGATCGGGGACAGTTATACAGGGTATCCCCAAATTCATGGGATAAATTGTAAAGACACAGAAGAAAAACAAACATATAGAAATTTTTTTTGTATAGCAATGTGGAGTTAGAAATCAAAAAATTTGGCGGAAATCAAGACATGCGGAGGGGGAAAAAAAAACAAGCGTTTTATCGACAGAATAATTACAGTAAATGCTCAAATTTGCCCCGACCAACATCCATACATAGGAGACTGCGTCTAGCTAGTGGTTGACTTGTCCTTTTCAAGGTTAAATATGTATTTTCTATGAGACACCAATAATCACCCGACCGGAGCTCCAGCCATTCAGTTTATGGATTAAAACACTATTAATCTATGAGACACCAGTTAACTCCGATGAGGACCTCATTGGAAGACTTTCAGCCCTTGCAATAAATGTTCATGAAACATTTGGAATTTGCGTAAATATATGTCAGTCTCTTGCTTGTATACTGCCAGTAGCACATTTGAGCACTTACTGCAGTTGTTATGCCAATGAAACGCTCGTGTTTTTTTTCCTTTGTATTTCATGTTTTATGACAAAGCTTTTCATTTCTCATCCACACTTGCTCCACAAAAATTGCTTCTTTATGCGTACTTTACCTTCCCTTACTGTTTGGCCTATAAATTTGGGGACACCCTGTAGAACGAAATGGAATACGTTCTAGAATAAATTTCTACTGAAGATATACTCATAAATTGCTGTCTTTGAATTTTCTTTAAAACCGTCACGAATGGACAATTCATTGCTTGCGAATTGCTTTCTTTCGGTCTATTTTTTATTTTTTCAGAAATCTAGGATCATCTAACAAAATAAAGTATACTTATATGTCTGTAAAGAAAATTTTGCTTTACTGATCTTTTTCTCGAAGCAGAGTACTTTACATTAAATGAGATGAAAAGAGCGCACTTCCTAATCATCCGAAACTTTTGTGTCAATATTGTTCTGACTGAAGATAATTGACTGAGAGTTCTTCATAATCTGATAAAATAAAAAAGAGACAGAAATGATGGGATTTTCGAAACTCTCACGCAACAGGTAATCTTGAAACTATTTTTTGACGATTATGAAGCAAGATCAAGTTTTTGTTTTTAAAACTTTCTTTTAACTATACCGGGATTCTTCGATATTTTTAATATTCATGAATGGAATTAATCAATTAAAAAGTGAAAAACCCACATTTAAAAATAACTACTAACATTTTAAATAGTATTATATTTCAAAAGAGTACAGAGAAGTGTATTTTAATTGTTAAAGCTTTAGAAATTATTAAAACTTCCTTACGCTTAACTAACTGTCATTTAACTGATAATATATTGTTCTGATTCTTCATAAGGACAAAATAAGGACTAACATATTTCCAAAATTCTATAGATAAGTTACTTATTCTAAAAAATTAGCTTCAGATTAAATATTACACATGGAGCCTTGCTGACCTGCTTTCATTCGTTTTTAATTAGTTACGTATTAGGGATTAATTTCGCCAATTCTCATAATTTGATTTTTTAAAAATCCTGTATTAATTCATATGTTTATAATATATTTTTTTCTTCACAGGCCTCCCTTCTGTTGGTGTGCCATCCTTACGTCCAGCATTCCCTTCCTTATTATCAGCGGAGGGTTACTATCCAGGGTTATGGTCCCTCAAAGATCCATTGCCCCTTTTTCCCATCTTTCCACACTATCTTCCATCCTACGGATTCTCTGTGGATCCCTCTAGCTTTAGCAACGGGGAAGCATCTGCAGCAACAGCGGCAGGTGGGTACTTTCATAAAAAGTTTAAGCAATTTTAATAAAAATCAATCATTGCTGATAATCACTTGGCAATGAGTATTTTGTTTGATTTTGATGATTTAGAGAATTGTACCTTATTTTGAAAGTCATTTCCTAAAACATTTTTATGCTAAAATTCTAAACATTTTCGTAAAATGAATTTATTATAAATGAAGTAGAAATAAACATTGCTTGCCTAAAAATTAATATAGTTGAATTTGTACAATTGTTCTAATAAGCAACAAATATTTAAATTCAATAATCCTTTTAAATCCTGAAGATTTTTCGTAGAAATAAAAAGTTTTGGTGGTTTAACCTATTTAATCGGATGATATTTGATTGAAAAAATATTAGAATATAAGAAGCTTTTAAGAATCTAAAGCTTTTACAGAATTTTTACATAGGGCGAAAAAATTATGAAATGATACCAGTGTTAATTGAAATGCAATGTGCTACCGAAAATGAAGGCGATTAAGAAAAAAATAAACAAACAACAATATTCAAGGTTATTTCTAATAGTTTAAATATATAATAGCCCTAAGTTAAGACAACAAAAATTTAAGGCATTTATTAAGGTAAATGTATTTTTTCACTAAAATCTGTAATTTTGATTTGACTAGTGATTTCATTTGACCAGATTTTTTATACCAGTATGTATATGCACTACCAATTTGCATTGTAAATTAATATAAGTACTGTAAATATATGGAAATATGCACAAATATTTCATGTCTATTTAATTAAAAAATTTAAAGATACATTAGTTTTAATTTTTAGCCAAAGAATTGTTTAACACTCTGTGAACGGGATGTCTATAAAGTTTTTCTCTCTAAGCCGGACATCTGTCTAAGGCGGAATTTTATTTCAGTCTCAAGCGATTCCGCCTTCGACAGATTTCACTATATATATATATCTATATTTAAATTATAGATATTTTTATTACATGAATTTGTTAGCTATTTTTTTGTTTCAAGTATATATATATATATATATATATATATATATATATATATAACCATTGTAAGATAAACACACACACACACACACACATATATATATATATATTATACATATACATTTATAAATTTAAAAAATAGGTTAATAATGTCCATTTATCCATATATTACTTAGTAATTTGGTAATCTGCCTTCTATTTCTCTTCAAACTTCAACTGTTTCTAATAATATGATTGTAAAAATACTGGTTTCATTGGTTTATTTAATGGTATTGTCTGAATAACTTTGGATGTATTTATAAAAGTATTTATATACATTTATAAACTGGTTCAGAAAAAAAAATTAGATCAAATGAAAAATAAATACACCAGGCTTATGTTTTAAACATATAGATTATAACTGAACTTTGAAACGCTACTCTGGAATCTGTCAACGAAATTACAGATTTTTTTTAGACAGCATGTTTTCTTGCCTGCAGGTAGCCCCCCCCCCCTATTTTTATACTTTTGTAAGTTTTTTAGTGAAACATCTGTATTGGTTGATTTTTTTCAACACATAAGCACAAATAGTCAACGTGAATTCTCTTTTTATTCGGAAAATAAAAGATTGTACTGAGCATAAGTCATAAGATACATTGGAGTGATTTAAAAGAAAAATACACAACGATACATAAAACGAATTATATAAAGCTTTTTGTGATTATAAACGTAGGAATATCGCAAATGACAACTTATTTTCAATCGATACTAATCGGTTTAATTATGACAGAAGGAAGAAAAATACTGTGTCGCATCATTTACAAACAAATTCAATTATCTCAGAATTTCTAAAAATTGAAAACAGTGCAGAACGGTGGAAAAAAAATCATCTTTTCAAAAAATGAGCAACAAGTTGTCAAGTTAAAAAAAAAAAAAAAGCCTTCTAAGTAATCTCTGTTGAAATACGAGATAAGAAAACCATGGAAAAAACATCCCTGTGTTTTACACCTCTTTTTTGGCCTTTTTTATCTCCTTATTACTATTCAAATGAGTCAAGGGGGAACGGCGAATAAAACTGAATATAAATTTGCGTAATAACCCTGGAGATTTTCAATTCGTCGCCATTTTCCTCCGGAGGCAAAAATAATCACTAGCACGCATAAAAGTAATCCACTTTTGCTGCTCTAATCCGCTCCGTTCCATTTCCAGATTTAAAAAGGGAAGAAATTAAAGGAGAGAAAACGTGTTAAAAAACAGCTTGCGCCATTTTCTCAAGAATCACGCTATTTAAATCATAAATCGAATTTAGGGAATTCGAATAATTTTTACGATGAAAAAAAAATTATGAAAGTCGTTTGCAATAACAAAGATGATTTTAAATCAATTCATAAAAGATTAACTGCTTTTAACATAAGATGCATTTTTGTAAGTGTTTGGAAATAAACGTCTTTTTCTTAATTTTAATTACAATGTAATGAAATTAGAACAAAGATGACGAAAAAAAGTACACGACTTTTTTCAAAATTTGCACATAGTTTAGTAACATTTAAAATCTCGTTGAAAAAAGCTTAAATTAGATTTCATATGGGAAAATTATTAATTAAAAAAATCATCGAAGTTTCGGCTTAATATAATTAAGATATAGCGATAAATGATAATTTATTAATCAATGTTAAGTTAAAAATCATTTTTATTGCCTCCTAGGTATGTTGTTATAAGTTGTTAAAAAAAAAAAGAAATCTGTTTTTGTTAAAAAGAAAAGCACACGATTATCAAAATGAAGTTTTATTTATTTTTATCTGGGAATTCTTTTTGTGGATTAAAAAAAACATTTTTATGATATATTCTAATAATAAAATGTTTAAAATATTTAAATGTAAATTTAGTTTAAAAATTTGTATTTAATTAAATAAGGTAAAAGCAGTAATTAATAAAATAATATGTTTTATTTATTTATTTTATTTTATTTTTGTTATTGTAAGATGAAAATATCTTTTATCATACGAATACACTCCTTCAGTTTATACTGATATTAAACAAATTAAACGTATCGTGGATCTTATTGGGTAAAACAATACGTGTAAGAATTTTTTTTAATTTGTACTCATTTATCATTTTATAAATTTATCATGTTTGGATCTACTGCAGCACATGAGAGAAAATGGCGATAAGTTGTATACCGCGAGGAAAACAAAAATTTCAAAAGCAAGATTTTTGGCAACCTTTGTTTTCATTTCAAAAAGGTCATTTTTTGTTATTTATTTATGAAATAGTTTTGAAAGTATGACAAACAATTTATTTTATATTTATACCAATTATTGGATACATTAACAAACAATTTCTTTAATTTATACATAAAAAAATCAGATAATATTGTAGTACAAGATATATAATGCAAATGGTATAAGATTGGATTTTTTTTTCATTGGTCATTTTTTTTACTTTCGTGATTGTTTGTGGTATTTCGTGCAAAATCGTACTTTTTTTAAGGTAAAATTATGCCAAGGCTCTTATAACAAAAAAAGTAGTACATGTTATTTTATAAGATGAATGTTTTTTTTTAATACTTCATAGGGATCTGAAAAAATGATCTTTAGAAAAATTTTAGAAATTTTAAAGGACTCTTCACAATTTTTTAATCGTAAAACAGGACCCTTCACAAAAATTTTCATACTAAAATAGGACCTTTCACAAAATTCCCGAAGCAAGACCCTTCACAAAATTCTTTTTCTTATAAACTGAGAACTTCTTTCTTAGAAACTTTCACAGAATTTTTCCAGCTTCAAATTGATACAAATTTGATAATTGAAATATGACTTCTAACAAAAGAGCTGAACAAATTAAAAAACAATTAAGCAGCTCTTTTATATTATTATTTACAAGGATAGAACATGAATATGATGATACTTTCAAATTCACAAAATTATGAGTAGAATTTTCACAAATATAAGAAAAGCTTCATAATTTCACAAAAACGAGAAAAATCTGGATAACTTCCTGTTTCATTTTTGCTTAAAAGGTTTATTGATTTGCATTTCATGACCGAAAATTAAGGAATTAATTGCAGAATCTCCACACGTTTTATTAAATTAGTACAGTACTGTGAAGTAACACTGAATGGAACAGCCCAATAGTCTAGATAAATTATTGCCTTAAGAGGATATTCGGATAGTATGAATAACGTTTTTTAATACCAATTAAAATTATTAAAACATAAATACCTAAACATTCTTTCTTTTTTTCGGGAAACCGTTACGTAAAATAAAATATCTATCGTATATGAAAAAATATGTATTTTATCAAAACACATTTATGCTATAAACCTCTTATGAACGATAACGTATTTAAATCCTTTTATGGATGTTTTATAGAATTGTTTACAGAAATTGTTTTTTACAAAGAAAAATCATAGAATAGAATTTTCTTAAACTAGAATTAAACCTCGACAAAAAATAAAAATAAATTGAATCTTTGATCACTGCTACTAAGGTTGGAAATAGATATAGAACAGATTAAAATTTTAATTGACGAAGATTTTCAAAGAAGCATGCGAAAATCACATTTGAAAAGGAGTAATATCATGAAAGTATATTTTAACCAATAACTGTTCTTCGGTAGTAATGTGTTTGAGCTTTTCTTCTTTTCAAAATAAATTAGATATTATAAAAAAAAAAGTGACATTTGTGCTCAAACCACTTTTAATTATGAGCATGATCCTCTCACATATTTAGGGGAAAGTGCGGCTAATGGGACATTTTCTTTATTTTAGGCTAGAATAACAACAAAAATGCACATTTTATCATTATTTTTTAAAATTTCAATTTTTTTTACAGATAAATATATAAAAACGTCCTAAGGAAGGAAAAAAAACTTTAACAATCTTTGTGTTATATCAACTTTTGTACTTTAATACAATTGTCCCACTAGTCCCCATACGTGGGGTCTACTGGGACACAGTGGAGGGCTATCGGGACATGCAGTGTAATTTGAAAAAAAAAAATCCTTTAAAGAATGTCAAATGCATTTTTTATTAACAAATGCTATGCTGCACATATGAAAATTCATTAAATTTAAGCATAGCACATCTTAATTCCACTAAGTTCTTTGACATTTTTAGCTTCAAAAGAATGTCATCCTCAATCACAAAGCTTCGGTCACAAAATCTACCTAATTTAGAAAGTCAAAATTATTTTTTTTTTTTAGATTTTTATGTGTTGTGTTAATATTTCTAACACTCTAATTAAATGATACACAAAATGAAGACAAACAAACTATTACAAAGTTGTTTTAAAGAAATATCGAATCAAATAGGTTATTATTAAGCTGTCTTATTAGACTCCACAAGAAATGTTCAATTAGACCCCACTGTACGCATATTTACAACTAAGGTACCTGTACCCAATATGGATACCCTAAGGAAAATGTTTTTTTTTTCACCCCCATTTTCAAGTCACAGGACTCCAAAAAATATGTGTCCACTATCCTTGGACTATTGACTATCATTATTAAAATTAGCGAACTTGTAATTATTCTGGTTTAATTTAAATGATAAAAACAAAAAAATGTTTACAAGTGTCCATATAAGGAACTACCTGTCCCTATTATGGACAGGTGTTTCCTTATTGACTTTCTACACAGTGTGTATGGAAGAGCCACTTTTCCAAGAGATTTTAGATGAGAAGGAATAAAAAAAATGAATCTTAAAGTATTCGGAGGAGGAGGGGGACTGTAAATATCTTCAGAACATGCATTTTAGAAAGGGGGGGGGGTCATTCTCGGTTTTTATCCTTCGAAGACCCATGCAAAGCCCCTTAGTTACTAGTAAATATTATGAAATAATATATTTGGTTTTCCTTAGCTTTATAGCATCTGTCTGCGAATTTACATCTGTTATTACTCAGTCCTCACAGCATGGACAAATAGAAACTTTTTCACCATGGGCAGTAAGCCCCACATAATCCTCATGAACATATCTGCCACATGTGATGCATGGCCGCATGTTTGAAAAAGCATCAATACTGCAAAAGAAGCAGTACCAGCTCTCCTTTGTTGAGGAAATCATACCATTGGTACCTACGATTTTGCCAACAGATATCCTACTGGCGGGAGGGGCTTCTTTTTATTTTTCTGCAAGGGTTTTTTGGAGGAAGGTCTTGGGGGGATTGTTCAAATGGCATCTTGTTGAACAAGGATTTTACCACTTTGATGCCTTTTCAATTTATTGCTTGGCAACGTTAAATTTTCCTCTTTCTTACAGTTGTAGTCGATGGGGACATAAGCTGTCCATATTGGGAACCGGGCGTAGTTTTACTAAATCTTGTAACAAATGAATAAGGAAACTATTTTTAAACAAAATATGAAATAGCAATCGAAAATATGTTTTATTAGCTTTCTAAAATACTCCACTTTTCAATATTTAATGTAATTTTAACATATCTAATAAGAATTTAAGCTTACAAGTAATTAAGATCAGCACATCTCGAAACAACAAGTTTCCTCTTAAATGGTGAACAGCGCGCTTTTTTACATTTTCCAGCCTTAATTATCTTTTCAACTGCTTTTCTTCGCGAAAATGTTGAGCCATCTCTCGATTAAAATTGTTACCTTTAAAAATATTAGGTGTGTCCATATTGAGAGCCCTGTCCATATAAGGTACAATTACCTTATAAATAATTATTTACATTTTTAATCATTATTTTTTCAGTAATATTTTCTCACTCACTAATATTTGTAGTATCAATACATGTATTTAAATGATATATAAGTATTCTGAATTGTTCGCAAAATGGAATCAATCGTGAAAAATAAAACTTACTTTGTCTTGTTCAAAATTAAATATATTTTTTTCTAAACAGCAATCAACTGCCATTGCTAACCTCCCTTGCTCAAAATGTCTGCTAGACCTATTGCCATGCTATGGTATATAAATCTTCATTAAAATAGTTGTCATGCCCCCCCCCCCCCAAAAAAAAAAAAAAATTGTTTTATTAGCCTTGCGTCCCATTAACCTCCACTTTCCCTTATATTTTCTGTTCTATATTGATTATCTCACTATTTATTTTATTACTTTCTTCTAACTTTACAAGAAGAAAGTATTGGGTTCATGAAAATATTCAAAATCTGGTTTTTGACGAATTTAAACGTTTTATGGGTCAAATAACTCGAAAAACATGTTTTTACTGAATGTTTACCTGTGAGTCTTGTGAGTCTGTATGTGACAAAAATTTTTTAGGCGTTCTATCTCACTATCTAATGCACGGAATTTCACAAAACTTTGGATTCTGTTAGATCTTGATATAAACTAGATCTGATTAGTTTATGATGAATTCGTTCAACAGGTAGCGCTACTGTGTTGCATTATTCACAATTTTCATAATAGCCATATCTCAAGAACTAGGGCATGGATTTTCATCAAAATTTAGATTTACCTAGTACTTGATGTAAAATGGTACTGTACTTTTTTTCTACAAATCGCTCAACAGGTGGCGCTGCTATGGTGCATTATTCCTGATTATCTCAATAGCAGTAGCTCAATAAATAATGCACGAAATTTTCTAAAACTTCAGACCCAGTTAGTCCCTGATATAGATTAGTGCTGTTTAGTTTTTGATGTAAATCGCACTACATATGGCACTGCTATGTTGCATTTTTCACGATTTTGCAATAAATGTATCTTAAGAACTAATGTATGGAGTTTCATCAAATTTCAGATTCAGTGAGTCCCTGATAAAAAATTGAACATTTCAACAAAAATAAAACAGAATATTAAGCTGATTTTATTTATTTATTTATTTATTATTATTATTTTTTTTTGGGGGGGGGAGGTTCAAAATACTTCAAAACAACGTCATGATTTTGCATTAAACGATTAATTTTGAAGTGATAATTAAAAATAATCTTATCAGTTTCAAAATACTCCAATTAAATAGAAAAATTATATTAATTAAAAATAAACATAAAAGCGATTTTAAAAGTTTAAAGCTTGCATTTAGAAAACTTAAAACTAAATTAGTTTTAAAACAGATTTCCAAAGTGTTAAAGTAATATTAAAAATGGAATATGAAAAATTGTTTTCAAGATTTTGAATATCCTCGTATACATAAGATTAAAAGTATATATTTTTTTTAAATAAAGAAACGAAATTCTAGAGATAACATTTATGTTTTGCTTTTAATTAGAAACAAACCATATTTATCTTTCATACCGCAAGAATTTTAAAAATCCTCGAAGCTGTGAAAAAAGGCTGTTTTCTATATTCTTCCTGGATCAATTATAAAAGAGGATATTTAAATGGAATCCAGCTTCGAAATGTTAAAAATGCATGAAAGAATGCTTTTTTCATTTTCTCAGAATTTATGCAAGACATAATTACGTGTTTTAAAAAAGGAACACGATAACAGGTTATTACAAAAGGGATCACCGTGTGATATATTTCTAAAAGTACTTTCGAGCGGGAGCAATTTGTTCTGTTTATTTAGCTTGCCTTTAAATGAGTTTTTAAAAATGAAATTCTTCGAATATGAAATGCGAGACAAAATCTGCCGTTTCAATTTATATGCGGTATTTTCGTATGTAGATTGAAAATCGACTTTTTTTGTTGTTGTTGTAATTTTTTTTTTCCCTCTGTTTAGAAAGTGTTATAAACTTGAAATTTGACATTTAAAGCAAAGTGAAGTTACTATTAATTAATGCGTTTAGTATATTAATCAGAGACTGATTTGCAGTTTAACCAGATATTGCATCAAAAAAATGATTTATTAAAAAAGTTTTCAAAGAAATGCATTAGTTAAATGTTTAATCTTACATTCGGTAAAATAAAGTTGTGAAGTATCTCTTTCTTGCTTATTCTTGATTAAGATATCCGCCTACGTTTAAAACGTCAATTTCGATGGAAATTCGCAATTTTAATTTTTCATTTTCTTACAGAATGAATATTTCTGTTTTTATTTCTCTTGTATGCTTATTAGAGATGAAATTAGAACTCTTTAAAAAAAAGAGACCACGTTCATTTAAACCAAAGTTGAAAATTTTAAATGCGTTTTCCGAAAAATTAGATTTTCATCGTAAAAAATGAACGACTATTGCTCTAACTCAAAATTTTATTATCCTATAATCATGAAAATTTTTGTGCAGCTTTTCGAGAATGTCTTGAGTGTAATAAATTAAAGAATTGAAGAAAGCTCTAAGTGACTTATTTGTTAATATATAACTATTTTTATGAAGAAATACATGTAAAATTACTGAAATTTTCTAATGTAATTAAATATAATCAGCTGTGGTTCTTTTAGATTTCCGTATATTAATTAGTTAACAAGTTTTTTGCTCATTACACTCCAGAGTATTTAATATGCATATGTTGAAAAAAATTGAGTTATTTGCATTTTTTTATTTATTTATTCATTCATATATTATTATTTTTTTAAAGACTAAAGCCATTTTTATTAAAAAAAAATTGCTAAAAAATGGCCAAGATTTTTCACATTTTTAAATAGTTTTATTGATATCCCTTTCAGGATCAAAGTACTTAGATTCTTTAAATGTTAAAAATTTTGAATGATTCCAGTATTTACTAGAAAATTTATTTATAAACAAGTACATATATATTTTCATGTACTTAATAGAAAGTGGAATTTTTATTCAAAAATTCGGATGCCAATGTGGAAATTAGGGATTAAAATTAAGTAATATCATAACTGAATCACCGCTTTTTAACGAGTTAAACTAAATGGTTACTTTTTGTTAAATATTCAGGAAGTGTTGGAAAGTGTTTAATTATCTATGCTTGAGACATAATTTTTCTTACTTATTAAGCGATAATTTTACTATTTTATACCTATAAATCTAAAAATTAATGTTGGAATTGAATTTTTGCAATTTTCAACGTGATTTAACTATTTTGATCTGTGTATTTCTGCTTACGTATTTTGCATACTGCAACCTATATATGTAAAAAAGAAAAAAATTCTAGAGTTAAATTTAATTCTATCAAATAAACAATTAATTCCTATTAACAGCATAACTGTAAAAAATTTCTTCAATAAATTGAATTAATATACATAATTATATTCATTACATTGTTTGATCGGTTATTTTCATAGAGTAAAACGAAAGAACAGAGGTGAAGTATAGCAGCGGGGGGGTGACGCCAAAAATGTAACCTTAAAATCCGCTACATTAAGTCCAAACACAACCACGTGCTTTCGCAAAAAGGAAGAAAGCTTTTAATGCATTTTTTTAAATTTATAATACAATGTAATTTACTTTAGAATGCTTAAATAAACAGATAATTTTCATTTAGAGAAAAAATGCACGGCTGATGTGAAAGAATTCGGTCCTTGTACCGTGGGACTCTTTTGTTTGGGCCTAATGAAGGCATTTAAATTTGAGCGATAACACGCATCATATTACAAAAACAGTTTTCCAGCATACTGCACCTCCACCTATCTCATTCCTCCATGGTTAATTTCGAACTACTCGATAAGATTGTAATTATTAGCAAATAACGCAGCATCACTAAAATTTCAACTTGTTACTGAAATTAATTACTGACCAATATAATAAAATAGTTCAATCGTATTAATGTTTATTTCAGATTAAAAAAAATAACAATTATGTTTAACAGAATAACATTTATTACCACAAATACTCCTAAAGAACAAATATCTACCATACTTTTGGAAAACACTTATTAAAACTATCTGAGGGGGAAAAAATGAAACGTTTTAACCAATGAACAATACTCATGCATTTATATTCCACTATTAGAAGTTTACGCTAATTATCATTAATTGAATTTTCAACGAAAAGCAATTTTCTGTGAAATTCATATTTTGGGCTGAAAACGAAAACGAAAAGGAATTTTTGATCGATCCTTACTTGTAATCATTGCATGAATGATGAAGCTTAATAAGCTTCGAAACAGTTGACTTGCTCCTTTATTACATTGATATTTTATTTGTAGTCTTATAACGTTGCCTTTCCATTACTTTATGTATCAGCACAACGTTATATCCTCTCATTTGTATTAAGTAATTACTATAATCAAAGAAACACTCATTAATAATAAGATGTTTGCATCCATTGAAATTATATATCATGCCTTGATAAGTTTAAATTTTATTAAATATTTAAAGATTAGTTTACTAATAATCTCTTTATTTTAACATTAAATTAAAAAGAAAAGAAGCAAAATCAACCAATCAACCAATATGATAGCAAAATTTCAAAAATTTCTAAGCAATATTTATGTTACGTTATTTCTAAATTTGTCATCTAAAAGAATTTTCGTTTTCTGACAAATCATATATTCCAAAATTTATTTTCTTTCTAGGCAAAATGTTAGTTGTAATAATTGTATTTTTCAACTTGGAAACAAACTTTGCAGATAAAGAATGACTGATTAATATAATCTGAACTTTTCTTCCTGTTTGCATTCTACAAGACGAATAAACTTCTCCAAATTACTCCCGGCAAAATGTCAGACCTATATGACATGAACTTTTTTCATAGAACATTCACAAAGAGAATTTTCAGCATGTCAGAGGACAGTGTTGTGTCTATGACATCCCGAATGACAAAAACGATATTTTCCCATCCTCGTGTCATTATGCATTCACATCCATGTTTTCGATAATTTTTATTTTTCAAAACAAAATACCGTTGTTATGGAATTATTTCGAATAGATCCCTTTCTCCCGGATTTTAGCAATTCAAATCGCGAGCAGCGATATACGCGTTTCTCATTGTGATTCAAAAACAAAGTGAAAATAACGCTTTTCTGAAACGCTTCGTAATTCAATCTCTAACATTAACTAGATTAAAGGGGGCGCTAATTCGATGGAAACGCGCGCAAAAATCATCGTAGTCGCTCGAATTAAAAATCCATCGTCGAAAGGAAAGCTAGGAATCGGGTTAATCCGGACCCTGATTGGATCGAACCCTACCCTTCTACCACCCTTCATCTTCGCCAGTTTGATATTCGCGAGTTTGTTTGTACACCGTCGGGAGCAAGCAAGAGCAAACGCGTGGCGGCAAGTGTGCCGGTGTAGCATTTTTGCCAGATTGAGTGGGTTAATTAGATAGTTTTGACTTGGTTGTTTCCCGACAAATCAGCGCCCGGGAATATTCGGAGGTGCCGCCGAAAACAGTTGAGGAGCGGTGGAGGAAAGCTCCGAATAACGGATTAATACGTAAAACGAGTTACATAAGAATTCCCTTGTTGTTCGAAAGCTAACAGATATTGGAGGTAGAGATCACAGCATAAAAGAAGATATTTTTCCAATTTGAAAAGATCAAATTATAAATAAAATTCAAATAACACTCTAAAATGAAAATTTATTCTAAGCAAGTATTATTGCTTTCAGTTTAATAAAGAGTTATCCGAAAGTCACATTTAAATATAATAAAAATTGTTTAGAGTTTATCAGCATTTTAAACTTCGACTATTACTGTGTTCGATGAAAATTAAAATAAATGGCGTTAAAAACAGCCCCCCCCCCCCCAAAAAAAAAAAAAAAAAAAAAAAAAAAAAATCGAATATTGCTAGGCATTCTGGTGATACTGTTAGAGACAAAGATAAACGTAACTCAAAAATATTGAATAAATATTTTTGTTTTGTAAATTTAACAGTACTGGTACTTTACTATTATTATTATTATTATTTTCAATATAGTAATGAAAAATTGTACACATCACATTGAAAGTTAATTCAATTGCATTCTCGCTTGCTTATTATTGAAAAATGAGGTACCAATAAGTCACCAAGACAGTATTACCAAATTGTAATTTTTTTTAAAAATATCTAGCATTATTTCAGAATAACAGCATTTGCTTTATTTAACAAACATATTAAATAAAATGAATATTAACAAGGTATTTGTACCCTATATGGACAAGGCTCTCAATATGGACACACCTAATATTTTTAAAGGTAATAATTTTAATCGAGAGATGGCTCAACATTTTCGCGAAGAAAAGCAGTTGAAAAAAAAAAATTAAGGCTAGAAAGTGTAAAAAAGCGCGCTGTTCACCATTTAGGAGGAAACTTGTTGTTTCGAGATGTGCTGATCTTAATTGCTTGTAAGCTTAAATTCTTATTAGATATGGTAAAATTACATTAAATGTTGAAAAGTGGAGTATTTTAGAAAGCTAATAAAACATATTTTCGATTGCTATTGCATATTTTGTTTTAAAATATTTTCCTTATTCATTTGTTACAAGATTTAGTAAACTACGCCCGGCTACCAATATGGACAGCTTATATCCCCATCGACTCCAACTGTAAGAAAGAGGAAAATTCAGCGTTGCTAAGCAATAAATTGAAAAGGCATCAAAGTGGTAAAATCTTTGTTCAACAAGATGCCAACTGAACAATCCTCCCAAAACCTTCCTCCAAGAAACCTTTGCAGAAAAAAAAAAGAAGCCCCCCCCCCCCCGCCAGTAGGATATCTGTTGGCGAAATCGTAGGTACCAATGGTATGACTTCCTCAACAAAGGAGTGCTGGTACTGCTTCTTTTGCAGTATTGATGCTTTTTCAAACATGCGGCCATGCATCACATGTGGCAGATATGTTCATGAGGATTATGTGGGGCTTACTGCCCATGGTGAAAAAGTTTCTATTTGCCCATGCTGTAAGGACTGAGTAAAAACAGATGTAAATTCGCAGACAGATGCTATAAAGCTAAGGAAAACCAAATATATTATTTCAAAATATTTACTAGTAACTAAGGGGCTTTGCATGGGTCTTCGAAGGATAAAAACCGAGAATGACCCCTCCCCCCTTTCTAAAATGCATGTTCTGAAGATATTTACAGTCCCCCTTCCTCCTCCGAATACTTTAAGATTCATTTTTTTTATTCCCTCTCCTCTAAAATCCCTTGGAAAAGTGGCTCTTCCATACACACTGTGTAGAAAGTCAATAAGGAAATACCTGTCCATAATAGGGACAGGTAGTTTCTTATATGGACACTTGTAAACATTTTTTTTGTTTTTATTATTTAAATTAAACCAGAATAATTACAAGTTTGTTAATTTTAATAATGATAGTGAATAGTCCAAGGATAGTGGACACATATTTTTGGAATCCCATGACTTGTATATGGGGATGAAAAAAAAAACATTTTCCTTAGGGTGTCCATATTGGGTACAGGTACCTTAGTAAAAAATCTGGTAGGTATTTTAAAATAAAAATAATCCAAAATCTGAGAACACTGTTATCAAATCATATGATTTAAAAGTGTTAAACTTTTTTTTTTTAAGCCTAACTTTTGGACTGTTTTAAATACAAACCATATAAGTAAAGCTACATAATAAACAAAATTAAAAACATTAAATTTTTTTAAAAATAAAATTTAACACCGTAATTTCGATAATTTTTTTGGATAAATTTGTATTCTGGTTCTTTATTTGAAAAAGAAAAATATATTATTAATTCCTGCATGCATTGTTAGGAACTACTCTTTTTTACCTAAAATGCTCGATTTGTAAAGCTTTTTTGCTTATCATTTGTGTTAAAGAAATAATTGACATCTAATATTGATAAATTTCATTGTGAAATCATTTAATCTTTTGAGAGTGTAGCAGACACGATGCGATCGAATAGATTATGGCATAATCGTTTTAGAATTTTGTTTGATTTAGAGGCATTTCCGTATGTATCCTTTTAAAAGAACTAAAACGAACCCTAGTTTAAAGAAGATGCTGTGCAATTACGAACTCAAGGCCAGAATACAACTATAAATTCCAGCCAGGCACAAATCATGACCATCGGATAGTTAGGAGGAACATTATTTACGAGAAAAATTCATATATCTGAAGATCATTGTGTGTTATGTGTTTAAATAAAGGGAAAAGAAATCATTTCATAATATTGTTTATTTATTGAACGTTCTCAAATGAATTGCACATTTCTTACAAATCATTTCATGTTTAATGTCAGTGAATAATTATAAGCATAGATTTAAAGAAGTAATGAGGTATTAAATATATATAATAACTGGTGTTTAATGTGTTTGGATTATATATACAATATAGAATTTACAAATTTAAGTTCGGGGAAAGGGGAGTCTCGCTGAAACGTAGTTGCAGCATGGCTTTTATCAAACCTGGCGTTCGGTCTCACGCAACTCCGGCCCGTTCATCTCGAGCCCTTTTTTCAGTCCGTCTAACAGGTAGTGGCTCCGAAATCAGATCTGAGGTTAGCTTGTGAATTTTTTCCCAGGCTTGAAGATGCGAAAGTATGTATCAGCAATTTAATTCTAACTACGATAACTTACTTCTGGCGCGAATTAGCTTAGCTTTCTTGTTGCCATGTATGACTGTGCTTCGAGAGCTCAAAACCTCAACTCACATAGATGTTTTTTATAATGAATAAATAAAGAAATGAACTGATAAAAATAAATATGTAAGGTACCCTGGGGTAATAATGCCACGTTAAGGTTTTACCAATTTTCACGGCTTAGTTTTAGATTGTATTTTTCAAACAAATATAGGATCGGATACAGCAACTCATTGACTATCTATATAAAATAAAATAATTTAACAGATATGTATTCATAAAATGTAATGGCGTTTTTTCTTGACCAATGCTATTTGGCGTTATTACCCACCTATATGGGTAATAACGCCATGCAAGCAAAACTATAAAATAAAATGGAATAATTGCATGTAGATAGCTCAATTCTAAAAATACAAACTCTACAAACTTAGAAATTCACAAATTGCATTCTAAGCTATTGAAAATGTTCATTTTTTGTGAAAGTTTAAGAAAAATATAGGTGTGGTGTGGGAGGGGGGGATGAGGCAAAAGAATATCAGACCGTGAGCTTCTTTTTGCTTAAAAAGGACCGCTTAAATATAAATATGAGAAGCATTGCACAGTTTTAACTGTGTTTATTTGAATCAGTATTTAGGATGTAGCTCGGCCACTGTAGGGAATAAACCGGGGTATTCATGTCAAGGATTGGCGTTATTACCCCGGTATAGTTAATTCGCAGTACATTTTAAATTACAAATTATCTCGAGAGGATATCCAAAATCTTCAACAACATTTTAAAAGTACATGAAATGCACTACAAATTTATGTAATTAACAAAGTATTTCCGTATAAAAAGATAGTCTTCACATCACAAAACGTATCTCGCAAATTTTAGATCAAGCGTTAATTTTAGTTGTTTGTAAAAACAATAAGACCTAAAAATGAAACAAATTAACTTGAAGCTGTTTTTTGTGATTTATATGACTCAAAACCCTTCTGCTCAGAACACATGGGTGTCATTTACCTGATTATTTCATAATTTTGCAAAATATAAGCACTTGGCGTTATTACCCCGCCTGGCGTTATTACCCCAGGGTACCTTACATCTAAATGCAATGTCATATTTTTCTTTTGCAATAACCATTAATGTAGGAAATAAAGCTTTTGTACAAAAATGCATAAAGGTAGAAAATCAACGTTTATAAATGCACAAATAATGCATGAAAAAGTAACAAACAGCCATCAGTTTTGCCTTTTCTATCACGCCGAATCTTCCATTGATGAAGAATCTCTATAATAGATTCGAAACGGTTGTTTGCATCTTTTTCATGCATTATTTGTGCATTTCTAAACGCTGGTTGTCTATCTTTATACATTTAATCTCTTCCAATCCTAATGTCGCCGGTAGGAGACTCTAAATAACGCACTTTAAATTAATTTATGTACTTCTAGAACTGTTAAAATTACTTCTAAACTTTTTTAATATGTGTGGGCATATAATAAGTATCGATATATAAAATGATACATCTTTGGGAATGTTTTATAATAAATTTAAATTGATTTTTGTAGTTCTTACATGATATTTGCTTCAGGACTGAGGAGATAATAATATCAATTCACATCAAATGTTCATCTTGGATCAGTCAGTGCATGGGTGAATGGTATATAGAATTTCTTCAATGTTTGTATATATATTAAATCGCGTGAGACATTTCGACGTACCAAGAAAATCAGGTTTCCATCACTCCTCATCAGCGCTCAACTTCTGGGTGCAATGGGAGATTTGTGAATCCTTTCCATTCCCGCTGGGAGATTGCAATGTCTGAAATTGATATGGCGCCTTCGTGATTGATGGAAATCATTGCGAACTACGGAGAACGTCACGTTCAATGAAAGGAAAGAGTTGAAGGTCTATTCACTCGGGAAGGTATAGGATGTTCGGGTCAAATTCTGAGAGCAAGGAAATGTCATTTTCGCTATCTGTAAGCGAAAAATCCCCAGCGACGGAAAACTGGTCGACCTGAAAGAAGTAGAGAAAGGTATTACTTATTTATATTGCACTCGTATGTGTATTTTAGAAAGAAAAAAATGACAGTAATTTTAGATGATTTGAATCACTGATAAATTACACTTTATGTTTGATTAACCTGGTGAAAACAATAAATAACGGGTCAAATTTAGGTATGCTATAAAAGAAGTCACATGCTTGATTTTAAAATAATAAATATATTCAGAGATATACTTAATAAATGTATTTAGAGATGTATTTATTAGGGAGAAAAGTTATGATGGTGTACACATTTTATCATGCTTAATGCATGATAAATTGGTAATTAAACAAGTTGGAAATTATACGTCAAACGTAGTAAATGAGGTGCGTTCGTACGAAAACAAACTTTTTAAAATGTTCAGATCTTGGGGTAATAGTATACAGTACATCAAATACAGTATAGTGGCCGAAATCTTTCAAGTGTCCCTGTAAATACTATCTGCTTTCTATTATACAGGCAGTAACTTGTAATAAACCTCAACAAAGTATATAAATTTCATAAAATGTGAAATAGTTTAATAGTATTAAAACGCAGTGCAAATAGTGTTTCCCTCTATACGATTGTGTAATGGAATATTTTTATGTGGCCCTGTAAATTAATAAAAAATATTCTTTGCACCACAGATTGTGGAGAATGTATTTTTTAGTGTATACTTCTCTGATGCATATCAATTTGAATGCGTTCGAAAGAGTATAGCATCATTAAAATTCACTAGAAACTATTTTATTGCATTCACCATCATGTAACAGAATGCTTTTGATTGCCTCCGTAATAAAATTACACATCCGATTAAATATGAAATTGGCAAAATCATATATTTTTAATTTCGAAGGATTTGTTCGAGTAATTTTTGCTCTGTTATATGTGAACAGACGAACGGATGGACTGACAGACCGACGGACTGAACGATGACTACAGGTGCTACGTGTTTATATAATTACGAACGCACCTAAAAATTAAAAATACATATGAAATTACTTCAAATAAATTTCAATCAGGTTTCTTGTTTAACAACTGATTAGTTTTCATTGATTTAAAGTGGTTGTAGCATTATAGAAATAATGCACTAGACTTCAAATATTATTATTGGCTATTGTCTCTATGTCCACGCAATAAATTCTTGCGGACTTATAATGATAAATAACGAACTCCCACACATGAATGCATACATTTCATATAAATATCTCGCTACTGCTTTTATTTTTTATCACCATTATTTTAGGATAGTAATTTCCGCCTCATTTAATCTCAGAGTTCTGCGTTTAGAAAAGATATTCTGAAACAGTGGTGACAAAAAATATTTTAAAATATTTCAGTTGTACATAATTCATTTAATTCGTTTGTGCTATGAATTACTTATGCTTAATCTTAAAAAGTAAATAAATAAATTAAAAATAAATAAAATTTTTAAAAAATTGTAAAGTAAGTTTTATGTGTAAGACATGTGAAAATATAATTATTTGGCGATCGAAATTGTCTAAGAATGGTGCAACCAGAAAAAAGGATTGATTAAAACTACAAAACATGTTTTGTTGAGTACATTTTGGTTGTTATAAGTGAATTTTTTTTAGATAAAGTAAAAAATCGGTTTTGTTGCTCAGACAACAAAATATTTTTAACACTCTTAAAATTTTAACAAAATTTTCATCAATTTTATTTTAGTCTTACTAACGTCTTGTATTTTCAATTTACAATTCCAAAAAAATTTGTTGATTTTGCAAAATTTAAATAGGTGTGCAGTAGCCATAACTCTCTTATGTAATTTTGTTCAATTGACTTATATAGCTATAAAGGATTAACATAATTTTTGGATAATAAAAGCTTTTCAAATTGAGACGGAATAATGACGTTATTATTGCGTTATTATGAATTTCGGATGAAAATTGTAGATGTAAAATTGAAAAAAAAAATTAACAATATATGTTTTTGTTTATTCAAACAAAATTTCTATTGACCCATATTTAAATCAAAATGTTTGTTGGACCAAGCAAATTTTTGTTGATTCAACAAAACTTTTCTCTGGCTGTGATTTTAAATTGGACAGACGGACCACGCGTAGACAGATGGAAGGATTGCACAATCTATGAGTTAGCAAAGTTGTTTAAGATGATATCCCATAATCACTAAATGACAAATAAAATTTATTTTGGATAAGGTGCCGAAATATAGTGACTACTGGCTTGGAGAATTATTTCAAAAGATTTATTAAATGTCACACCGATAGCTAGGTAGTTTAAGTATTACATATATACATTATATATATATATATATATATATATATATATATATATATATATATATATATATATATATATATATATATATATATAAATGAATTTCTACGAATAAAAAAGTGAATTTATTATTATGCTATTTTCAAAGGTGGAATAAGATTCTTAGTTTGCTCAATCCTATCTCCAGTAGTTCTTGCAAAGAAAAAAAAAAAAAAAAAGGGTTTTTTTAAATGCACCGGTTGGCATATGGGCTGGACATTATTGTCTTGAACTTTTAAATGCTAGAATTGAACGAAGCAGCGTAGTTACTTTATACATTTTTTCAGTTATCAGTTTCATTACTGGAGTTAAATACGAACACCTATGGATGGGAAAAGGGTAGCATTCATTGAAACATTCAATTACAGCACAAGAATGCATGTTGTCGTAGAAAGAAATAGATTTTTTAATAATTCAAGATGCAAATAATAACAAATCAAGCTAATTTTCAAAATAGTACATCTGCAAAGCACCATGTTTCATTCGACGAAAAATTCGATAATCAATTTTAAATGTTAAAACATAATTTAAGAAAAAAGTTCAAGAAAAAAGAAAATAGAAAGTTCATAATATCATTATTACACTTCTCAATTCAAAATTAGGCTTTTATTTGACGTTAAAAGAAAACAAAAAAAAAAAAAAAAAAAAAAAAAAAAAACAAAAAAAAAAAAAACATACTACGGATGGTAAACAAAGATAATTTTTTAACATAATGTCTAATATTTTACATGTAAAATATGTTATATTTTGAATATAAATTATGTTTACGTGCCATAATTTGTTGCTTTTTTATTCAACCTGGAATTGTTGCACATGATATAAATTATATACATACATATAGTAGAAAAATGCATTGAATTATTTTTGTTTTTATTTTTATTACAGAGAATCATATTTTCTTATATGGATAAAATATATTTCAAATGCTTGGAATATACATGGCAATGATATGTAATAATATATTTTCCACAATATGTATTAGGTATTTTTGAAAAAAAAAATAATACAGTAAATTAATATTAAAGAAATTTTGTAAAAAGTGTGATATTACTACTGTTACTAGCATCACTTCTGTTATTACTGCTATTTTATTGCCTATAAAATTTCATAGTATGTAAAAAAAATCTATTTAATTTTTTTTTTCAATTTATAGCCAACTATTTATAAAAAGCACAATGGAAGCTTAACATCTAATAAACATCTATAAACAGACAGTAACAGACAGACATCTAATAAACAGACAGTAAATTATTTTTTTATTAGAAAATCATCTCTCCATAATACGAATCGTAACCATTAAGCGAATATATCGCTAAAACGTCAGGATTCTGTTCATATCCCTGCTCTGTTTCTTTGCTGCTTTTCTTCTCCAATCCCCCCCCCCTCCCCCAAGCACACATACACATGGGTAGAGGTGGGTAAAGCGATGCCGTGGCTTAGTTGCAATGCAATTTTTCGGGGCGCCAAAATCTGCTGTCGTATTCCCACGATTTTCGTTGGTTTTCTTCCCGTCAGTTTTAGATACCTACAAGTATTGCTTTAGAGAAACAGTGGTATAAGAAGATTTTTTATTTTTCTTTTACCTTTACAGGTAAATAAAGAAAATTGAGGAGTTTCAGCTTCTTCTTTCATTTTAAAATTTGGTAGTTTAATTTATCGAGAAATAATGTATTGAAAAATTTCTGTCTGCAAAATTGTTTTTCGTTTTTACCAATAAGAATTTTACGGAAGATTTTTAGAAATTACACGTAACATTCATGTGTACA
This sequence comes from Maratus speculifer, assembly GCA_964019185.1. NCBI lineage: Eukaryota > Metazoa > Arthropoda > Arachnida > Araneae > Salticidae > Maratus > Maratus speculifer. Next base: position 284,671,362 of record OZ025289.1, read on the forward strand.
TTTAACGTCGTAAACGTAAAAAGTATTTTAAATAGCTTTAAAAGATTCAATACAAATGAATGCTCTAAAATGTTTTGAATTGTGGATAATTTAAAGTGTTTTGAACTATGAGTAATCTAACAATCTTTGGCATCAACATCCTTGAAAAAAATTTTAAACAAGTTTAAAATTAGCAATGATTAAAATACATAATTTTGAATAAAATATTTTTATTATTTTTTTTTTCAATTTTTATCGACAAAATACATTTTTAAACATCAAAACCTAATTAAATCATTTCTTTTGAAAGCCAAAGTGTTCAGAATTTCATCAAGATACGGCATTATTTTGTTTCCTTACAAAAGCTTTAAAATTTTTAAGTGTACTTTTTAAAAATATTGAAACAGAAATAAAGGTTATTTATTTAACAATTATAATAATATACGTGAATCAAATTTAACTAAAGACAATTTCGATTTTCCATGAAATATTTAATTATTTACAACTCCAAATGTATTTTCTAGAATAAAAAAATGTCCATTTCTTTATTCATACTTTAAATAAAATTTATTTAATTTTAATACTTAATGTATTTATTATGTTTTTTACAGTTAAAAAAAACATTCTTAGCTTTTTAGATACAAATTAAATCAGCTGAAAATATGTGTTGTCAAAAGAACTTTTATGTCTTAATTACACACTATTAAAAATAATTATATGTTTAAATAATTAAAACCTTTAAATCATTATTAATTTAAATCACAAAACAGTCAAAACACGATCAATTTTTTTTGTCTTTTGTTGTGTTTTTAAAAACAATGCAAAGTTAATAAGACTAATTTAAGAAGATATAAATAAAATTTGTAACTTGATAACCGAAAGTGAATACCAAATACCGTTTTGTTGGGTAATTCATAATAACTAAGATCCGATATAAAAATATATAGAATTTTTAAAACAAAATTTAAAATGAGTGTTATTTAAAATGCAAATGGCGTCCGAATAACTTTCGAAGTTATTAATTTATTAATTTATTTTAAGTACATTAATAAATTTAAGTATATTAATAAACGAAGTTATTAATTTATTTTAAGTATTGGCATTGGTGTATTATTAGCTTAAAGTAATTCAATTTATTGTATTTCTATATCACCCAAACAATGCTTGAAAAAACTAAATAAAGATCTATCATTATAATTAGATATTAATGCAATTTAATTTTGATGTTTATCTGTCGTATTCTTATATTATCCAAAAATTAAAGAGGCTAAATAAAGAATTCCTATTGCAATCGCAAAGCAGTATGTTGCTTTTTCCGTCACAGTAGGCTTTGCAATGGGAAACAACATTGTAAGGAAACGTTCGCTGATTTTGGAGCAAGAATTCTAGTTTTTCTTTACTTTCTTTTCTTCTTCTTCTTACTAGATGTAGCTGTATACATTGACGCCTATGAATGGTAATTGATAGAAGTGTTTATAGTTTTTATTTATATTATGTGTTTCTTTTTTAATCATATTAAAAAAGAAACATGTAACATAAATAAAAACACACATCCATCATTCCACACTTCCAAATTTCAGCTTAATATGTTGGTGTATAAAAATCTATAGATAATTCACACTGCTGTATAAAAAATATATATATTCGATCCAGTTGGCAGAAGTTACAGAAAGAGAATTTTCAAATTTGCTATTCGTTTTATAATTGAACTAATTAACTGAATTTGAAAGTGTTTTGTAATTCTTGTTTGATGCATGATATTTTTCTGATGCTTATCAGTTTATTCTATTTTATTTTCCTTTATTTCAAGCGATTGCTTAATTAACACATTTACAGCTTTCTTAATCTTTTGATAACCTTGCTTGTGTCTAAACGATAAGCTTTATTTCATTCAAATCTAAGAAGAAAAAAGACTTTAGATTTCGAAATAAAAATTTGGAATTAAAAAATATAAAAATTTTAAATAGATTAATAGTAATAAAAATAATGTTTAAACATTTTACATTATCTTTATAATTGTATTTTAACGACGATTATATTGAAAATAAAGAATTTATAGTTCAAAATCGATATTTTTTTATTTTATGCAACATAAGAACCAAAATAAAAGAAAATTGATTAGAATTTATGATTTCAATAATCTTTATAAGCAAAAAAAAAATTGCCTTCGAGTTTGTCAAGTTGAATAACAATAATACATGTGATAGTTATTTAATGTTACTCTAAAATATTTAGCTCTATTTTATTAGCTCTTTCACAATTTATATTTTATTTTTAAATATATTTTTTTAAAAAGCTTTATATTAAACCTCCCAAGACGGAGTTTTATTTTCCTATCACAGGCCAATTCCTCAAAATTTTTGAAAAGAAAAAACTTATTTTAGAATTTAATAAGATGATGGTATGAAAAAAAAAAAAACTTCTTTATCGTACCAATAGTAGTTATTTTTAACTAAATTTTTCCTCTTGAATATATTTTTTAATTTTCAGTTTGTTTGCATTTTCCGATATATTTTATTAATAGACTTCTTCAGTAAAACTGTTCTCTTTATGTACTGTAATATTATTTTCATTTCATTGCACAAAGGAAAGCATTTCCGTTCGTTTTTGCATCAGTTATGTATTTTCTAAAAAGTCCAAATATATATTTATAAATTTTTAAAAAGTTGTGTAGAAAAAGTAAATTTTTTTGTAATAGAGTAACTTTATAAGAATATTTAAATAATATCACATAATAAACAAACATTTGTTTTGTTTTAAATCGGAAGTTTATAACAAGAAAAATATTTTACATTGTACAAGATAATTTGGCCGCGCTACGAAAATTAGATCGCGAGATATGAGCATTTTAAATTTTCCGAACCTCACCGTGGGGGTCTCCTGTCACCAAAAATTAACACTGTCTCATAATAAATTACCAAACAAAATTCGGCCGCGCTACGAAAATTAGATCGCGAGTTATAAGCATTTTAAATTTTTCGACCCTCACCGATGGGGGGTCTCCTGTCACCAAAAGTAACACTGTCTCATAGTAAATTACCAAACAAAATTTGGCCGCACTACGAAAATTAGATCGCGAGTTATAAGCATTTTAAAATTTTCGACCCTCTCCATGGGGGATCTCCTGTCACTAAATATTAACACAGTCTCATAATAAATTACCAAACAAAATATGGCCGCGCTACGAAAATTAGATCGCGAGTTATAAGCACTTTAAATTTTTCGACCCTAACCATGAGGGATCTCTTGTCACCAAAAGTAACACTGTCTCATAATAAATTACCAAACAAAATTTGGCCGCGCTACGAAAATTAGATCGCGAGTTATAAGCATTTTAAATTTTTCGACCCTCACCGTGGGGGGGTCTCCTGTCACCAAAAGTAACACTGTCTCATAATAAAATACCAAACAAAATTTGGCCGCACTACGAAAATTATATCGTGAGTTATAAGTATTTTAAATTTTTGACCCTCACCGTGGGGGGTCTCCTGTCACCAAAAGTAACACTGTCTCATAATAAATTACCAAACAAATTTTGGCCGCGATACGAAAATTAGACCGCGAGGTATAAGCATTTTAACTTTTTCGACAATCACCGTGGGGGTCTCCTGTCACCAAAAGTAACACTGTCTCATAATAAATTACCAAACAAAATTTGGCCGCGCTACGAAAATCGATCGCGAGTTGTAAACATTTTAAATTTTTCGACCCTCACTGTGGGGGGGGGGGGGTCTCCTGTCACCAAAAATTAACACTCTCTCATAATAAATTACCAAACAAAATTTGGCCGCGCTACGAAAATTAGATCGCGAGTTATAAGCATTTTAAAATTTTCGACCTTCACCATGGGTGGGGTCTCCTTTCACCAAAAATTAACACTGTCTCATAATAAATTACCAAATAAAATTTCGCCGCGATTCGAAAATTAGATCGCGAGTTATAAGCATTTTAAATTTTTCGACCCTCACCGTGGGGGGTCTCCTTTCACCAAAAATTAACACTGTCTCATAATAAATTACCAAACAAAATTTGGCCGCGCTACGAAAATTAGACCGCTGGTTATAAGCATTTTAACTTTTTCGACCCTCACCGTGGGGGTCTCCTGTCACCAAAAATTAACACTGTCTCATAATAAATTATTAAACAAAATTTGGCCGCGCTACGAAAATTAGATCGCGAGTTATAAGCATTTAAATTTTTCGATCCTCACCATTGGGCGGGTCTCCACTCACCAAAAGCTACATTATCCTACCTTGTTTTATCTTAAGACGATTTATTTCTATACACATTCTATCAGGAATTTTTATTATTGAAACTATAGATTTATAGTAACTGAAATAAGATATATTAGTTTGAGGCTTGATATCCTCTAAATATCTGAAAAATACCGCGTCAATGTCTGCCGAAGTCTACCGAAGAATACCATGCCGAAGTCTGCCGAAGTGAAACGACGGTAGCCGAATGTTAGGTTTTTTCGTTACGGATGTGTTAAGATATTTCTCGTTACGGAATTTTTGGATTCGGTCGCCGCGCTCAAAGCCCGGTATAAAAGCTATGCAATAGCTTAAAAATTGTCTTATGATAAGGTTAATGGTGTTTTGTAAAGGTTGTTACAACAAAATAAATCCCAACAGCTGGAGTAAGTCTTTTATTACTGTAATTTCCAGCGTATAATTCGCGGATAAAACAATTCTTTTTGGACCCAGAAAACTTATTTAGTGATTAAATATAAATATTTACGGCGATTTAATAAGTTATATTACTTTTTAAAAAATTTCTGGATCGAAAAAGAATTGTTTGATCCGGATTATATGCAGGAAATTACCTTAGATAAAGCCACAAGACATCCTCTTTAGATATTTTTAAGCACATTACATTATTATGATATCCAGACTTACTTAATGATATACAGTCAGCACTTTATATTTTTGTTACAACTATGCAAATATATACTATCAGTAAAGCTATTCTATTTAATCGGAGTTTGAATACTAATATTTTAGAAATGTAAATTTTGTTTTATTTGATTGCAATAAGATATTGTGTTAAAGCAAGACACAGATTTCTTTTTTAAAATATTGGTATTCAAAAGTAAGCACCTTTACGAATTTTGTTAACCGAAGTGACAACTTTTTGTAAATAACCATAAATTCGGACTAAAATGATTTTGAAATATATGTATTGCGATTTTTAACAGCGTGAGTATAATATTTTAACTGATTACCTTGATTTTACAAAAATTGTTCAAAAATAAAAATTTTAAGCAGTTTTCTTCAGACTGCTGAAGATCCATATTTATAAATACTATCTTGTATTTCTAAATCTAAGTGTAAACTAATCTTTTATTTAAATCTAATCTAATTTTCTTAAGATTAGCTAAAATAACCTTCAATACTCAAATCACTCAAATTGAAACATGAATCCGAAATGACATGTTTGGATTGCGATAGTTATGTTTGTCACAACAGATTCAGACAAAACTTCAATAGTCCTGCCATTATCTACCATAAATCTGGACAAAAGTAATCTTGAAATGCTTGTATTGTAATTTATAACTACGGCAGTATAATATATTAACGAATTACTTCGTTTTAAGAAAAACTGTACAAAAAAAAAAAAAAAAAAAAAAAAAAAAAAAAAAAAAAAAAAAAAGTTTTTTTCAGACTGCTGAAGATCTATATTTATAAATGTTATTTTATATTTCAAAACCTAAATACAAACTAAACAAATATTTTGATCTAATCTGATTTTCAGAAGATTAACTTAAATAACCTTTAATACCCAAATCACTCGAATTGAAACATGAATCCGAAATGACATGTTTGGATTGTGACTGTTATGTTTGCCACAACAGATTCAGACAAAACTTCTGCAGTCCTTGCCATTATCTACATTCACTCATCGCTCTAAAGGATTTGCAATAGTTATTCTTGAGGATGTTTCCATTATGGGTGCATGGAAGCACTGCGTCACTGTCGCACAGATCTCCGATTGCCCCGTTTCGCCCACAGGTATTGACGTAGTGGAGCCCCGGGATTAGGAAGTAGAGGAACGAGGTGGAAATGAGCTGCGGCGGATTTGGTTGCCAGCCATCTGGCGATTCTCCCGTCCGTTCCCGCCCAGGCGCGAAAGAGAAGAGAGGGCTAATGATTTACGCCCCGGCGACATACACACCGACAGCTTCATCCCCGCTCCACTTGACTGACTAAGGCGGTGGTCGGATCGGTTTTGGAGGAAGTGATGCCGGGATTTGGCGAATGATCGCTAGGGGCATATCCCAGATTCTTCGGGGAGGCATGCGAAAGAACTCTTTTCTTTCTCACCAGTTTTCTCAGTTAAACTATTATCGCTTTTGGTTTTTAACTTCTCGTACGTGTTTTGATTTCGAACAAGAAAAGAGACTGCCTTGCTTTTTGGTGACAGAGAATTTTCACCTTTAGTCATTTAACTGACAGCAATTAAATCTTAAATTTTTCAAAGATTTTGCTAAGTTAATTAAAGAATTTAGTTAAGGAAACTGTAAATTTTCTTTGTCCAAGTTAAAGTATTCTTCGCCTTAAAGGGGCATAATTTAGTTTCTCGGTATCACTTTTGCTCTATAACTTTTCGTGCGTGTTTTGATTTTTAAGAAGAGAGGAGACTGTTTTGATTATTTGTGACGAAGAATTTTCACATTTATTCATTTAACTAAAGAAAAAAAAAAAAAAATCTTAATTTTTTATTGGTTTTTATTCATATGTACATTTTAATTGGAATTATGAAATTTAATTATGGAAAATGCAAATATGATTCACTTAGAATATAAGCGTTGTTCCCTTTATTACTTTTGGTTCATAACTTTTCGTTCGTGTTGATTTTGAACAAGAAAAGAGACTGCCTTACACTGTAAAAAACTTATGTAACTTTTCTCCCTAAAATTATTGGCAGCTGCTGCCTCCAATTTTATGGGGTATTTTTTTACTTATATAATGGTGTTATTTAAACGTAAATTACTTGTGTAACATTACAATGTTACACCTGTTATATCGGTTAAGGTTCTCCATAAAATTGGAGGCAGCAAGGCTGCACCAATTTTGTACAAATTAAAGTAACGTTACACAAATGTTTCACAATGTACTTTTCGTGAAGAAAAATTTTCACTATTAATCACTTTTAGAAAAAAGAGACTGCCTTAATTTTTTCTGACATAAAATATTCCCATTAGTCATTTAATTGTACAATATTAAATTTTATTATATTTTTATTTATTTTTTCTGATTTCCGTTAATTTTATTTGAATTGGTAACTTAGTAAAAAAAAAAAAAAATGTAAATATTCTTTTCCGAATTTAAATGCACTTAAACAGTCACTTTAAACGAGCAAAATTAGACATAACGCAAGATTTAAAAAAACATTCTTTTTTCGAGATTAGGATGCAGTTGTAAATAAATTATGTTTATTTCTAAGGAAAAAGAAACGTTCTTTTTTCTAAACATTTTTTTTTTGTTAACAAAAGCCAAATAAAATTTAAAATTATTTACATTATTTTTCTGCTATTAACTTTAAACTAGCAAGTATTCAAGTAATAACAGAAATTTGGCGAACTATAAAAAATCTATTAATACTTTCCTCTGTGCTTCTTTCCAAAAATATTTCTATTTTAAATCTAATAACTTATACTTTACTCTAAAAAAATCATATAGAATCCAAATTTTGAAGATTTTGTTTTTTATTGTGTTATATTTATCGAAAAACCAAAGTTAAAGTAAGTTATATAGAAATGAGATCTTAAAGAGAAAAATGAACATTTTTTTTAAATTTTACAGAAATTATTTTATAATGCACAAAATGTTTCAGAAAATAATGTCTCATTTAAAGCATTTTGAATCAAGAAGAGAAAATAATATTATTTGCACAAATGGCAGATGATATTCTGCATTTTATCTTGATACATTTTTCAAAAAATACATTTAAATGAATCTTTTAAATCCATAAGATGAGTCTAAATTGTTTTTACAAAATTAGAAATGTGGAAATTACTCATCTAGACAAGCAATAATTCTCACGGAACATAAGGTTACAAAGCACTTATTTAGTCACAAATACAGAGTGTTTCATTCTAACTGACCTCGATTTGATGATAATAATTTTGAGAAAAACAACAATATTGCAACAGTTGTATGGTTGCATAATGTTTTATGGCGCAAAGTCCATTAAAACAGATGCTCAATATTGTAACGAAAATCTATCGACACATAAGGTACCCTGGGGTAATAACGCCAGGCGGGGTAATAACGCCAAGTGCTTATATTTTGCATAATTATGAAATAATGAGGTAAATGACACCCATGTGCTCTGCGCAGAAGGGTTTTGAGTCATATAAATCGCAAAAAACAGCTTCAAGTTAATTTGTTTCATTTTTAGATCTTATTGTTTTTACAAACAACTAAAATTAACACTTGATCTAAAATTTGCGAGATACGTTTTTTGATGTGAAGAAATTTTTTTTTATCCGGAAATACTTTGTTAATTACATAAATTTGTAGTACGTTTCATGGACTTTTAAAATGTTGTTGAAGATTTTGGATATCTTCTCGAGATAATTTGCAATTTAAAATGCACTGCACAATAACTATACCGGGGTAATAACGCCAATCATTTACATTAATACCCCGGTTGATTCCCTACAGTGGCCGAGCTAGATCCTAAATACTGATTCAAATAAACACAGTTAAAACTGTGCAATGTTTCTAATAATTCTATTTAAGCGGTCCTTTTTAAGCAAAAAGAAGCTCATGGTCTGATATTCTTTTGCCTCATCCCCCCCCCCCCCACACACACACACACACCACACCTTTATTTTTCTTACACTTTCACAAAAAATTGAACATTTTCAATAGCTTAGAATGCAATTTGTCAATTTCTAAGTTTGTAGAGTTTGTATTTTTAGAATTGGGCTATCTACATGCAATTATTCCATCTTATTTCATAGTTTTGTTTGTATGGCGTTATTGCCCATATAGGTGGGTAATAACGCCAAATAGCATGGGTCAAGAAAAAACGCCATTACATTTTATGAATATATATCTGTTAAATTATTTTATTTTATATAGATAGTCAATGAGTTGCTGTATCAGATCCTATATTTGTTTGAAAAATACAATCTAAAATTAAGCCGTGAAAATTGGTAGAACCTTAACGTGGCGTTATTACCCCAGGGTACCTTGTTTTATATGAAATGTTATAAAATCACGAACGGTTCTTGAAAAATAGGCTGTTCGAGCAATTAAAAATGTACTATTAATTGGTAATTGCAGTTACCAAACTTCTACCGAAACTTCTATCGTATGTTTTATGTTTTTGCCTTTAAAACAAAGATGGGCATGTTTGTTAAAAGTTTCAATATAATATACTTCAATTTTGTGAAAATTAAAGCCCTTGTTGTTCCACTCGAAGTCACACCGTTCATAAATCTCTTTGTGATTTTCTTGCACTAAATGTGCACTGTTAAAAATTTCTGTAAACACACAGATAAAAAAGCGAGAAAATTTACTTTTTGAAATTTACACTAATTCTCGGTTAAATGCATTTGATCGAGTTTCTCGGTCATTATTTTACAGAAATTTCTCTTATCTTATATTCCATGTAGGTATTTCCATATCAATATTTAAAAATATTTTTATCGGTACTTGCTTAACCCGTCGATCAATTTTTCCAAAATATACAAATCGCCAAACTATTAGCCAAATTATACAAATTGACATAAATTTTCCTTTAAATAACGAAAAAACAAATAAATTAATAAAACATTAGTAAAAGTAGAAAGAAAAAGTTGGATTAAAAATCATTTGATGACGTAAAAAACATGTATATTGTACTTAATGTCAAGTGAATGTGATATTTAAGATTATCCATTATTGATTCATTATTGGCATTCAATCTTGTAGTTTGGTGGAATTTTTTCGGTCGATGGGATAACCAAGTAGTATCTTTTTATATTTTTTTAAAAATTATAATTCAAAATACTCACTTAATAAAATTCATTTGAAATATTTTTCGATACATTAAAGAATAAAATTTAGTTTTAAAATTGATTTCTTTTAAAACGCAGAATTATTTTGAAAGGGAAAAATGATCTCCTCGATGTTAGAGGGTATTTGTATCGACAATCACTTTGCAGTTGCTTCCTTCCTATGCCAGAAGCTTAGTAACATTGTGATGCTCTTCCAGAGTCCAGAGATCTCGGGTTTAAACAATAGGACGGCTAGAAAAAAATTGTAAAAAATTAAATGATTGAAAATAAGTTGCATCGTATAATTTTGAAGCTATTATTATTATTACAATACTATTACTATTATTCCATTGGTAAATGCGCTATATAAAAAATATTAATCTTCTAAAAACATATTACGCAAAATGAATAAAATAATAAAAACGTAATAAATCACTTTTAAATACTAAATTACATTTTTCTGTTTATTTTACTCTTATTTCTTACTTAAAAAATCTTAGCAAATTAGTTGAAAATCTATTTTTATACTTTAAATAAAATTTAAAATGTTATGATGGATTTTTTTCTTTTTATGTCAATGAAAGCAATGTCTATGTTCCAGTTGACAGCCGATTTTTTTGCTTTCTAAAATAAATTGTTTCCTGGATCAATAATATGTGAAAATAAGTTTGTATTTCTTTAAACTTTCGTGAAAAATACAATTAAATCACAATATATTTTTTTTACTATTTATTCAAATTAAAGTTAATTTCAGTTAGAAAATAACATAAAACGAAATAAATCTAATCATCCTTATCATGCAACTTAATAGCCATCATTACTGAAATATTATTAAAATTTACACACAAAAAAAAAAAAAAAAAAAAAAAAATTATAATTTGAATACTAATTCAAATTTTTAAATTCTAAAACGACTTTTGACATTTTCGAATTCATTCGGAAAATTGGCGTTATTTGAGACAACCAATGTTACATATTTTGAAAAGAGTTGCTCTGAAATACAAATGAACATTACTTTTTTTAATATAATAGATTGATGAAATTTTAATTTCCTTGTGAGAAGTTACTCAAAAATGAAGTCAGAAATATTTATAATGTTTTAAATGTAAATAAGTAATTTTAGGGTTGATGGTTATGATGGGTTATGATTTAAGATACGAATCAAGGGACCGAGGAAATTTCGCATCTTATCCGGGTAATTTTACACAGGTTTCTTTCCCAGGGGATTGCAGGTCATTCGTATCTTAAGCGGGATCGTATGTTAACCTCTTAGGTCCCAGAGTTTCCAATTGGCGACCTCTGTTTTGCCTCATTCTATTAGTGGTACTTGAACATAATTACAATTTCGAAATCAGAATGATATGTTTCGAAATCTAAGATTCGGACAAATACAAATAAAATAAAAATCTTCCTTTTAAGTCAAATGGAAAAAGAAACAATTCAGTAATAATTAATAATACTTCATTAATGCTCATTACAATTTCGATAGCAGAATGATATGTTTCGAAGTCTAAGATTCGAACTAATACAAATAAAATAAAAATCTTCCACTTAAGTGAAATGGAAGAAGAAATAATTCAGTAATAATTAATAATACTGCATTAATACTCATTACAATTCGATATCAGGATGATATGTTTTGAAATCTAAGATTCAAACCTAATACAAATAAAATAAAAATCTTTCTCTTAAGTCAAATGTTAGAAGAAATAATTCAGTAATAATTAATAATATTGCATTAATACTCATTACAATTTCGATATCAGAATAATATGTTTCGAAATCTAAGATTCGAACTAATACAAATAAAATAATAAAAATCTTCCTCTTAAGTCAAATGGAAAAACAAATAATTCAGTAAAAGTTAATAATACTGCATTGATACTCGGTAGCAAGAAGGATAAACAGTCGTATTTTAACCAGATTTCACTGTATATTTAATAATAATAATAATAATAATAATAATAATAATAATAATAATAATAATAATAATAATAATAATAATAATAATAATTGAAAAATAAATTTACGGATAAATTTTCGCTTCGATAATACTTTAGTTGATACTAATTCTATGTGAACTTGATTGAAATAATTTTTGCTCATTTTAAAAATAATTATGGTAATTTTAATTAATACTTAGAAACTTTAAGTGAAACATTTTCTAATTCAGGTGAAGACAACAGATTTATGTTTTGTTATAAATCCGTTCTAAGAAGCCTGAAAACAAGGCACCTCATTTTCGCCTGTAAAACCAGTTTTACTGACACTATAGGCTCAATGTTGGAAAACTACATACTTACGGATAAATTTTTGATTCGATAATTCTATAATCGATGCGAACTTCACGTGAAGATGATTGAAATATTTTTGTTTATTTTAAAAATAGTTAAGAATATTTTTAATACAGAAGGAGGCAAGAGAATTGTGTTTTGTTATTGAACTGCACACGCTTCACTACCGCCTGTAAAACCACGTTGTACAGACACTGTAGGCAATATTAGTAAAAGTACTTAAGGAAAAAAATTTTGATAATACTATACTCGATGCAAAGTGAACATGAAAACAATAGAAAATTTTAAAACAATTACGAAATTTTTCATTTTTATTTTTTTTTTAATTTCAAGAGAAACATTTTCTGAGACAGAAGGATTTAAGAGAATTAAGTTTCCTTAAAAATATTTTCTAAGAGTACTAAACTTCACATATTTCATTTTTGCTTGTAAAACTGATTTTACAGACATTATAGTGTCAATACTGGTAAAAGTACTTATGGATAAATATTCGTTTCGAACAAAGTATTCGATGTAACTCTACGTGAAAATGATTGAAATATTTTTTGTTCATTTTAAAAATAATTAAGGAATTTCTCAATTATTTTTTAAGGCAAGAGAAACATTCTGTAAGACAAAAGGAAACAACAGTATTATGTTTCCTTACAAATCCATAAGAGTATTGAACCCCACACATTTTATTTCCGCCTGTCGGATTTACAGATAGATTTACAGACGTATAGTTTCAATGTTGATAAAAGTACTTATTGATATATTCGACAATAATATGCGTGTTGCAAACGAAGCATGAAGAATGGAATATTTTATTGTTCTCGTAAAAAATATCAACAGAATTGTGTAATTAAAATTGTAAATAATGCAGGGAAACATAATCTAACGAAAATTTATTATGTTTCTAAGAAATTCATTATAAGAATCTGAACTCCACGTGCTTAATTTCCGCCTGTGAAACCAATTTTACAGACATGTAGTTTCAATGTTCAAAAAGTATGTATAGATAATTTTTTATTCGAAATTACTATGCGTAATTCAAACTAAATGAGAAAATTGAAATATTTTTTCTTATTTAAAAATAATAATGGAATTTTTTTAACTAAAATTTTAAATAATACAAGCGAAGCATCCACTAAGTTTATGTTATTTTATTAATTATTATTAATTATTATTGTTGTTTTTTATGTTATGTTATTTTAGTTTATGTTATTGTTATGAAGCATTTATGTTGTCAAAAGTACTTACGGATAAATTTTCGTTTCGATAATACTATACTAGATGCAAATTCTGCGAGAAGATGACTGAACTTTTTGTTCATTTCAAAAGTAGTTATGGAATTTTTTATTTATTTATTTATTTTTTATCGAAGACAAAAATCGTTTAAGACAAAAGAGGCAAGAGCAATATGTTTCCACAAAAAATCTCTTCTAAGAATATTAAACTCCACACACTTCATTTTCGCCTGTTAAAACAGTTTTACAGACACATAGTTCCAATGTTGACAAAAGTACTTATTGAAATTCTTTTATTCGACATTAAAATGAAACTAACGTGAAGACTGAAGTATTTTTTTCTTTAAAAGTATTAATAGAATTTTTTTACTAAAATTTTAAGCAATGCAAGCTAAAGATTCACAAATGAATATATATTATGTATCAGAAACCCATTCTAAGAGCTCTGTACTGTGGACGCTTCATTTCTGCTCTGAAAGTAGTTTTAAAGACACATAATATCAGTGTTGAAAAAAGTATTTACTAATACATTTTCAATTCGAAAATACTATACACAATACAAACTTTACGTGAATACGATTGAAATATTTTTGTTCCGTTAAAAAATAAATACGGAATTATTTAATTAATGAAAAATAATGCAAGAGAAACATACTCTAACATAGATGAAGGAAAGAGAATTGCGTTTTCTTAGAAATTCGTTCTAAGAGTTCCGAACTCCACCTGCTTTATTTTCATCTGTAAAATCAGCTTTACAGATAATATAGTTTCAACGTTGAAAAAGTATTTATATATTTTTTTTTACTCAAAATTACTGTACGTGATGCAAACTGAGCGTGCAAATTGAAATATATATATATATATATATATATATATATATATATATATATTATTAAAAAATAATAACGGAATTTCTCATTTATAATTTTAAATAATGCAAGCAAAGTACCCTCTAAACAACAATCATTACTAATTTCCCATAAAATCTCTTTTAAGAGCATTAAGAGTATCTATCTCCACAAATTTCATTTTCGTCTGTAAAACTAGTTTTATAGGCTCAAAAGCTGGCAAAGCACTAGAGGCTCAATGCTGGCAGAAGTACTTAAGGATAAATTTTCGGTTTGATAATACTATACTAGATGCAAATTCTGCGAGAAAATGATTCGACTTTTTGTTCATTTTGAAAATAATTAAGGTAAGTAAAGAAAATATCTGTAAAACCAGTTTTACACATATATAGTTTCAATGTTGACAAAAGTACTTATTGATGTTTCTTTTATTCGACATTAAAATACGCGATACAAACTAAACACGAAGACTGAAATAATTTTTGTTCATTTAAAAAGTATTAGTAGAATTTTTTAATTAAAATTTTAAGCAAAGCAAGCAAAACATCGAATAAAGAACATTTATTATGTCTCCTAAGAAATCCATTCTAAGAATCTGAACTCCAGACGCTTTATTTCCGAATTAAAACCAGCTTTACAGATATATAATTTCAATGTTGACAAAAATACTCTCTGATAAATTTTAGATTCCACAATACTGTGCATGGATACAAACTTTATGTGAAGGCTATTTAAATATTTTTGTTCCCTTAAAAATTAAATACATAATTTTTTGAATTAATAATAAAGAAATGCTAGACATACATCCTCTAATATTGAAGGAGGCAAGATAGTTATGTTTTCTTAGAAATTCATTCTAAGAGTTACGAACACATGTTTGATTTTCGGATGTAAAACGAATGTTACTTCTAATTTTACTTTACGAAGTTTTACTTCTAAAATATTTAATAACAGAATATCTTTAAAAGGGGCCAAGAAAACCATCAAATGGCGCCATGCGGCCCGCGGGCGCCGCGTTGGATATCCTTGCTGTACTAGAAACAAACTCTGCGAGAAAATGATTGGACTTAAGAAATAATTAAAGAGTTTTTAATTATTTTTTTAATGAAAGAGAAAAATCTTTTAAGATAAAAACAGTAAGAGCATTATATTTCCATAGAAATCCATTCTAAGAGTATTCAACTCCACGCGCTTCATTACTGCCATTAAACTAGCTTTACAGACATTATATGTCTTTCACTGTTGACAAAAGTATTCATTGATATTTTTTCATGCTACATTAAAATGCGTGATGCACACTAAACCTGAAAATTTAAATAATTTTTGTTCATTTAAAAAATACTAATGGGATCTTTTAATCAAAATTTTAAACAATTCAAGCAAAACTGCGATAAAGAACATTTATTATGTTTCATATGAAATCCATTCTAAGAATCTGAACTTCAGATCCTTTTTTCTGCTTCAAAAACAGTTTTAGAGATACATATAATTTCGATGTTCACAAAAGTACATTTTGATAAATCTTCGATTCGATAATACTATATGCGATGCAAACTTTGGGTGAAAACAAATGAAATGTCTTTTTCTCTTTTAAACAATAAATACGTTATTTTTTAGTTAAAAATACTGCAGAGAAACAAACCTCTAAGACAGAAGGATGCAAGCGAAGTATATTTTCTTAAAAATCCATTCAAAGAGTTCTGAACGCTTCATTTATACCTGTCAAATCAGCTTTATAGTCTTAACATTAGTTGTGCTGCTTTTTAATCAGTCTTACTTTATTGCCTGTAAATGTTCCTTTTCCTTCAAAAGAGACTTACTGTAAGAAACCAAGCAACTGATGTTCAGCCACAGCCGAACTCAATTCCTTACATAGGGGGAAAAGCTCGGTCATAATCCAGCATTCAAACTAACATTCGTAAATGACGTTGACTGGTTTAAAATAAATATTTTGTTCTTGTTGCTGAGATTGTGCAACTTAAGTTACTTTTTCGTTTTTGTTGTTTTTATTACGAAACTAAATGTTAATAACCATCTGTTCATTTGACTGAATTAAAAAAATATACATATATTCCTTTCAAAATCATAGTCAAAATTTAGTATTTTAATAAAATATACAAGGAGGTAATACTAATAATTAAAGGAATTATATTTTGTTTAGCACTAAGTTATTGAAATTACAAGGACAGGTTATTAAAAATAAAAGGGAAAATATCATTAGATATAATAATTACAGTATCTCCATTTTCTCCTTAAGTTTCAATATCACGAGGAATATATTGTTAGCTTCAACAGAATCACTCAACACAATTTTTGCTTTATTTCTCTGTTATAATAAAGGTTTTCAGGATTCATTGCTTTGTGTTATGTTAAATAGTTTTACAATATAAATTCTTGATGACATATCGCATTGTAAATATGGAACGTACGCGATTGGTGAATTAATTTATAAATCTAATGAATTAATCTAATCATTTTATTCATTTCTTAACTTCTACAGTATGTGAACTCATTTAAATTATTAAATGAATTCTCAATCAAAATTTCATAATCCTCTCTATACATTCCTCCTATTCAAAAGACTCTATTCATTGCACACTATTTTTTTTTCAGGAATTATTTACTATTGTTGACAATTTGGAACACTTATAATTGAAGTAAACATATTTTATTTACTACTAGTTATTAAACTTACCCGGACTAGTTATTAATAACAAAAGGTATATCATTAGATATAATATAACAGTTACAATATCTCCATTTTCTCCTTAAGTTTCAGTATTTTTAATATTGTTAGTTTCAACAGAACCAGTCAACACTGCCTATGCTTTATTTTTTTGTTATAATAAAGATTTATATGATTAAATGTTTTGCATTATATTAAATGGTTTTACAATGTTATTTCTTGTCACCATCGCACTAGAAATATGCAAGAGACGCAAGTGGTGTATTAATTTAAAAAACATAATGAAGTAATTTAACCTTTTTATTTATTTGTACAGTATGTGAACTCATTTAAATAATTAATAGAATTCTCAATCAAAATTTCATAAACTATTCTATACATTCCTCCTATTCAAAATACTCTATATTTTCAGAAATTATTTATTATTGTTAACTATTTTGATTCAATTTAGGCAAATAACTCTTTTTTATTTTCATTTATTTATTTTATTTATTTTATTTAAAATCATATTTCTTATGTCCAAGTATTTTTTTTTTAAATAGAAGTCGATATGCTATAAGAATTTAAGATGCATTAACAAGCATACTGTAATATGGACAAATGTTTACTTTTCCTCTATATAGTATTTATTCATCATATCTATCCAATTCTTTCTAGCTGTAACAGTTGCTTTCTACCATTGAACATCTTCATCTTCTTTGGCGACACGTCGCCAAATGATCGTTCTCCGACAACCCCGTGATTGCTTGTAACATCCAACTTCTTTGGAAACGCATGACAAAAGCGCGACAAGGCATCAATGATTTGTAACATACGGATATCCCCTTATCGTACCCTCCTGTAGAGATACACAATACGCCAATAATAATAACATAAAAAAAATGGGGGAAAGGTGTGTCTGCGAGATGATCCCTAGGACCGCAAAATAAAGTTTCGGATCAAGTGGAGGGAATTTGACAGGGAAAATAAGAGCAACAAGGAAAACTTCGGGATAAATGGATTTTTTATTGGGGGGAAGAGCTTGTTATACTGGGTAAATACAGTCATAGATGAGAAGAAAAATAGGAATTTTATTTTATTTTTTCTCCCGAAAAGATATGCGAGATATGTATCAAGAGAAAAGATACGGAAGGCATTCTTTTTCATAAAAAATGTCTGGAACGGAAGAAATGCAGTGAAAAGCGGACAAATATAGCAAAGCGTAGTAATATTTCGATAAATACTATTTTTTGTATATATTTTTGTTATGTGGATGCAAATTCACAAATATTATTAATGCTTCAAATTTTGTAATTCTATTTAAAAAATAAAAATAAAAAACATTAAATCTCTACAGTCATATATTAAAAAAATATTTAAAAAACCTTAAAACTAGAAAGTTACTTATTATTATTTTATGTATAGTTCGTTAGTGTTTAAATAGATTATTATGAATAAGTAAAATATATCAATAGAAACACATTTCTTCTGTAAATAATGAATCTCACAGCATATTCAAACATTTTATATTAAACAAAATATGGTATAATATTAATGAAAAAAAAAAACTAGTTGAATGTGGCAATTCCATAACTTTCTTTTATCTCATGCATGTTAATGCTTCAAAAGTCACTACCACAGTGCCAAAACTAAATGACAATTCTATACTCATCGTGAGAATTTTAAAGCATAAAATTCCATTAATTAGTTCTTGAAATATGACTGTTGCGGATACCGGCAAAATGCAGCATAAAAATGCCACTTGTTGGGTGATTTATTCCAAAACATAAATAGTAATAACATTTATCAAGCTATACCTGAATCTGAAGATTGATGAAATATTTCATGCATTAGATCTTCAGATATAGCTGTTGCAGGAATTGGGAAAATTCAGCATAGCAGCGCTACCTGTTGGGCTATTGATACCAAAACATAAAAGAACTAGTTTATATCACGGATTTACTGCATGCCAAGGACTAGAAGACAAGAAGACACCCCACCGGGACCCCAACCGTTAGGTTTATGGGTTTTTACATCCCGAGGGAAAAGTCCCTACCGCCATCCAACGAACACAAAGGCAATATGCAATGCACAAACTGACAAGAAAATAGTAACAATAATAAAAATTACAACTACAACAATAATCTGTTTTGGAAAAATTACAGATGCAGTAAACAGGCGACATCGCCAACTGCCAACCCGACAAATTATTATATAATAATTAATTAAAATTAAACAGCTAACAAGGCATACAAACATTGTCAATACGCTACAATAAAAAATATAAAAAAAGACAAATTAAAAGTACAAATAAATAAAGAATTACAACAAGAATAATGATATTTACAGATGAGAAACACTGAATCCACTGGGTCTAAATTACAGATAAAGAAAGCCGACTATAAATTCATAGTATTGACATTAATACTAGGTTGACACATCAATACTTATAATAATTGAGTAGAGTCCATTCAAGATATTATAATTGTCCTTAAGTTTATGGTAATTTAAACAGTTCATAAGAGTCTTTTTCATATTCTGCCTATATGATAAATTTCTATCAAATTTAAAATGATGGATCATGAGTTTGCATTTACCGAAAATATAGTGTTTCACGTTTCCAATAGAGCCACAATCACAGCGATCCGAAAGTCTTTTACCTATATTAAATAAGTAGGATGGAAAGCTTCCGTGACCTGTAAGGTAAAATTGTACCACTTCTTTTGTGCAAAGAAAATCTAAGTCAACTTTATTAAGAACTGCATACGTATCTCTTCCAACTGTAGCTGTCTGCCATTGATTTTGCCAATCTGCAATGGATTTTTGTTTTAAATGTCGTTTCAAAAAAGAAATAGGGTACGGAACAGAGGCATGTACGTTCGCTGACCCTTTTAAGATAATATTTTTGGCTATCTTGTCTGCACGTTCATTGCCCTCCAGACCTGCGTGTGCCTTTATCCAGCCGATGTAAATCTGTTTATATCGATTAGAATTTAATATATTAAATATATCTTTGATAATGATATTTGACGGAAAAAGTCTCTGCAGATCACATACTGAAGACAGACTGTCGTAGTATAAAATTGCATAGTTGAAGTCAGAATTCATAAACCAGTCAATCGCAAATTTGATTGCTGAAAGTTCTGCTTGATATATAGTATTATAGCTCTTTAAACTGATACCATAATCCATAATGAAACTGCCGTTATAAAATACAGTGTATGCTACTGACGTACCCTCTGACATATGAGAACCATCTGTATATATGATTGGATAGAGCGATTTTGGAACACTGTCCGTCACATCTTTTATAAAATGAAGATTCTGCTGATGGTTAAAATCTGGAAAATCAAATGTTTTTAATTTATTCATAAAATCCTTGCCCTTAATAACTACGTTATCAAGTTTAATATTATCATGATTATGTAACACAGCATACTTCTTAGCCATACACCTCAAAGTGATTAAAATTGGCATAATTCCTGTTATTACTCGTAAAGCTTCAGTGGAAACATTTCGATATGTTTTGATGATAGACATGAGTCCAATTCTCTGACATGAATTCAATCTTTGGACACCATTAGAGTTCAAATAATTCACCCAGACTTCTGCACCGTAAGCAATCTGTTTTTCAATTACCAAACGATACCATTGCTTTTTATAATAAGTGGCAAGTCCCTTATCCCGATGACCAGTCTTTCTAATGGCAAATGTAAAATTTCGAACATTCTCTCGAACAATATCCAGATGGGGATACCAGTTGAAACGGCTATCTAAATTAAAACTCAGATATACAATGTGTTCTTTAACTGGAATTGAATTGCCTCTCAGCTTAAAAATTGGGCGTCTGTTCTCCAACGTGAATCTTCCCATCATCATAGCTAAACATTTATCAACACTTAAATTAAGTTCAAGACTGTTACAAATTCTATCAACAGTGTTAACAGAGTCATTAACTGACAACTCAAGAGCTCGTCTTGTATCCGCACCTTTAATAACTATAAAGTCATCTGCATACGATATAATGTGAGAATGTCTTTTCTTATATTCCTTAATAATTTTGTCTGCAAAAATAATCCAGATGAACGGACCAAGGCATGAACCTTGAGGACAATCACGAAAGGCGGTAAACCATTTAATGGCATCCGAATAACGGAAACCAATTTTTCTATTAGACATATAATTCTTCAGTGTTGATTTCAAATAAATTGGTATAGGCAAATCATCAATGAGCTCTGCTAAAATGTTCCAACATACCGTGTCAAATGCGCCTTCAATATCCAAGGACACAATCGTGCAATATTGTTTTCTGGTGAGAACATCCTTAACAATTTGCTTAAGTGTAGCTAGTGCAGTCACCGTTGAGCGAGCCTCTCTGAATCCGAATTGCATATCTGAGAAAAAAATTTTAGATTCCAGAATGGTCATCGCACGGATTTTAATGATCCGTTCCAAGACTTTTCCACAAATGGAGAGTAAAGTGATAGGACGGTACCCTCTGGGTGATTTAGCTGATTTGTTTCGCTTTCTGAAAAATATGACGACTCCTGCTTTCCAGCATTCCGGAAAATGTCCCAAGGCAATACACTTATTGAAGATAGCACAAACTAAGTCTGGAAATTTATTGCAGATATTCTTGACAATTATAGCGTCCAAATTATCAAAGCCAGGTGCTTTACCATTTGCCTGTTGGGATAAAGCAAATTTGATTTCCCTTATGTGAACATATTGAAATATGTGATGAATATTAAAAAAGTCATCGTCATTTACATAATTTCTAGAAGAAATAAATTCATATATTATATTTGGAACATCGTTTGTCTTAAAATGCTCAGCCATCAACACTGTGACTTCATCATAAGTAGTAAAAGGAAACGAACCGTCCAAGAAAGTAAATATCAGGTCTGAAAACTTTAAAGATTTTCCTGAAACGAATTTATACAAATTACCAAAAGAATTTTGTGTCCGTTCACAATAATTGCACCATGATTTTCTCTTCGCATCACGAACTAATTTCTTATACGCGTTTCTTTGATTTATATATGCTTCTTTATAAGATGGATTGCATGGATGCATGTCAAGGACTAAATGAATCTGAAGTTTGATGGAAATCTGTGCATGAGTTATTGAGAGAGCTGTTGCGTTAATCGCAAAACAATGCAGCATAGCAGCGCCACTTTTATTTACCTATTACCATTGAGCGATTTACACCAAAAACTAATCAAAATCAATCTATATCAGGGACTACCTGAATATAATTTTTTATTAAATTTTGTGCATTAGTTCTTTAAAAAAAGCTATAGCAAAAATCGTGAAGTATGCGACATAACAGTGCAACCTAATGAGTGATTTACACCAAAATATAAACGTCATCAATCCATGTCAATGACTATCTGTATCTGAAGTTTGATGGAAATCCATACATTAAATATCGAGTTGTAGCTGTTGCGTAAATTGTTAAAAATGCAGTACAACACGCACCACAACTAATTATCAATCTTATTAATCATAATATTAATCTTATTATTCAGCTAATTACACTAAAAAACCAATCAGCATCAATTTATATCAGGGACTACCTGAATATAAGTTTTTAATAAATTAAATAGACTAGTTCTTGAGATAGAGCGCCCAGAAAATTTATCTCAGACAGACGGAGTCACAGGCTCACAGATATACAGACTCACAGACAGACATTTTGCAAAAACATTTTTTTAAATCTCTAACCCCTAAAACGTATAAATCTGTCAAAAACCGAAATTCGAAAATTTTCACGAGTTCAATACTTTTTCTTGTAAAGATATAAAAGGAAGTAAAAAGGTTCATTAATACTTCGATTCAGGGTGTTTCTCTTCATTAATTTTATGCTGATTTATTCAATATAATAATTTTTGTGATTCTAAATAAACTTAACTTTTTAATTCTATTGTTATTATTATTATTATTATTATTATTTAGAAGGATTGCATAATTATACGTAAATTATCTAAGAATGGTTTTATGTGCGGTAGAAGTATTTTATAAAAACTTGTTCAATTTTCTTCTTTTCCTAATAGTTCCGGAAATGATTTTAATTTTTTTAGTCTATGATCAGATATAATAAACTAATCAAAGTTATCTTTTTTATATAAGTGATAGGACTTTCAGGACTTTTATATAAGTGGTAGGACTAATAGGACCAATCATTTACGCATTTTAATATTTTTCAGCTTTGTTTTTTAAATAATCATTATTTTAAATCAGCACGGTATTGTAATAGGTTAATTATACAAGAAAAAAAAACTTTTGAAATTACTGTTTTATAACAAAATTATCTCACAGATATGATAAAGATACCATTCGATAGGGAATTGTATTGACTTTCTAAATATAAAAGCAACTTTTGAAATAGAAATCGTCTACTATTAAGAATTGTAATAACTTTGATTTCTAAATAGATATTAAGGTACCCTGGGGTAATAACGCCACGTTAAGGTTCTACCAATTTTCACGGCTCAGTTTTAGTTTCTATTTTTCAAACAAATATATGATTTGATACAGCAACTCATTGACTATCTATATAAAAAAAATAATTTAACAGATATGAATACATAAAACGTAATGGCGTGATTTCTTGACCAATGCTATTTGGCGTTATTACCCACCTATATGGGTAATAACGCCATGCAAACAAAACTATGAAATAAGATGGAATAATTGACTGTAGACTGCCCAATTCTAAAAATACAAACTCTCTGCTCTAGAAATTGACAAATTGCGTCCTAAGCTATTGAAAATGTTCAATTTTTTGTGAAATTGTAAGAAAAATAAAGTTGTGGTGTGTGTGTGGGGGGGGGGGGGGGATGAGGCAAAATAATATCAGACCGTGAGCTTCTTTTTGCTTAAAAAGGACCGCTTAAATAGAATTATTAGAAACATTGCACAGTTTTAACTGTGTTTATTTGAATCAGTATTTGGGATGTAGCTCGGTCACTGTAGGGAATCAACCGGGGTATTGATGCCAAGGATTGGCGTTATTACCCCGTTATAGTTATTGCGCTGTACATTTTGAATTACAAATTATCTCGAGAAGATATCCAAAATCTTCAACAACATTTTGAAAGTCCATGAAATGTACTACAAATTTATGTAATTAACAAAGTATTTCCGGATAAAAAAAATAGTCTTCACATCACAAAACGTATCTCGCAAATTTTAGATCAAGCGTTAATTTTAGCTGCTTGTAAAAACAATAAGACCTAAAAATGAAACAAATTAACTTGAAGCTGTTTTTTGCGATTTATATGACTCAAAACCCTTCTGCGCAGAGCACATGGGTGTCATTTACCAGATTATTTCATAATTATGCAAAATATCAGCACTTGGCGTTATTACCTCGTCTGGCGTTATTACCCCAGGGTACCTTACTTTCTATTGACATCTTTTTTTTTTTTTTTTTTTTTTTTTTTTCTTGGATCAAAAACCCTCAAAAATGGTACAGTTGGCACATTTTTTCTTCAATTTACACAAAATGACAAAATATGAAGTTTGAGTATGCTAATGTTAAATGCATCTGACAAATTTTATTTATTCAGGGTGTTCCCAAATTATATGTCAAAAATGCAATAAAAACAGCTGGAGGGCAGATTAAAGTAAGCAGATTTGGTATAGGAATGTGGATGCGGAAATGCAGCGTTTAGAGGGTAGGTTGTAGAGGGTGCTGGTGAGTTCGGAGGATAAAAGCACTTCGCTGTCTTGAATCATCCTTCTCCTCACAGATTTCGAGCATCATGCATCGTTACATCAACATGGAGCTTACTGACATGCATTTCATGTATGGGGATGCATAAGGAAATGGAAACGCCTGCTCAAAAAATGGACCAATTCCCGGTTAGAAATATGCCAGATCACCGAACTTTGAAAGTCTTCATCGGATTTTGTATACAAGAGTGAATCGTTTTAAGCTTCGGGCTTTGGCAGATATCGCGGAATTCTTGCAATGGAAGCGGCAACATTATGCACAGCAGGGGATAGTCTTTCAACAAACTCGAGAGCTGATGGACTTGCATTGGGGAGGGGGCATTGTCTTGCGCATTCCCATACATAAAATGTATGTCGTCAAGCTCCAAACAGGTGTAAAAATGAATATTGCTTGAAATATATGCGAAGAATGACGCTTCATGACAGCAAAGTGCTTTCATCAGCCCATCTCAACAGCACCATCTACTCCGTAAACGCTGCAATTTCGCACCCACATGTCTATAAGATATCTGTATATTTAGGTCTCTCTATTTGCCTTCACATTTCTGACATATAATTTTGAAACACCCTGTAGGTCTCACAGAAAAAAACCCTACTTTCTTGCTTTTATGTAAATATAATGAGATAGAATATATCTATATAGGTCATAATTATGTTTTTAATTTAAAATCATATTTTAATTATGTAAATTGTCAATAAATTCATATTAAAAATACTAATAATGCTTTACATTATTTTTTTGCATTATTTTGGCAACTCGAAAAAAATGATTGAATTAGCAATGAAAAAGGCGAGATTTCCATAATGTTAAAATGGTGGAAGGTATAGCGTTATATAAATTTTAAATGGGTGCCATCTATTTAATAATGGACATTTTTTGATAGAACCTTCGAAAGGCAAATGCCTAAGTTAAAAGCATTCGAACAAACTATCACAAGTCGCTGAATTTTTCATGGTTCCTGATATAATAGAGTTGTTTGTCTTTTTATCTTATTTCATGAAGAAAAAAAATGACAAAACAGTGGTTCTGGATCTCAGTAATTAATCGGTGGATCTGTGTGAAATTTGGTAAACTTTTAGGTCTAGAGTACAACATTTCGTCTTTTCCATTTCGTTGCGATCCGATGATTATATCCAAAGTTATTAGGAGGCAAACTTTGGATTTTAACATTAGCGATGCGTCTGAGCTCTACTATACAACACTATCGTGCTGTATGATGCATGACGGTTTTGTACATACATCATTATGTATACAGTAATAATAATTTATTGATTAAAATTATTGTTATAATAATTAATTTCTAAATTATTTTGTAAATTGTTATTGTTGATTAATATTTATCATATTTGTGACACAGAATCAAATGATATCATCCACTAATAACGTTAAATGCATACCCGCTTAATTGAATACAATACAATAGATATAAATGTATGCAATTAAGTGGGGCCAACTGTATTATGTATTTTTATTCAGCGTATGATTAGAGCATGGTTTGAATTAGCAGTAATTTAAATTTAGTCTGATTTCACTAGCCCCATTTTTACACAGCATAATATTTAAAGAATATAATAATTAAATTTTAATTATAAGTAATCCATATTAATATTACATTTTTTTAATTACAAGAAATAGTAGAAAAAGTAAATATTCACGAAAAGAGTAATTTTCTTTGCATTTCCTTGTTTCAGGTCGTCTTTCTGGTGACGCTTCAGGGACATGGGACTCGGAGAAGGAAGTGCGACCTTCCCTTGCCACGATCAGTGAATTCAAACCTCTGAGTCTTGCGGCGTGGCCGACAGATCTCCGAATTCGGCCGGTGCCGCTTACGAATTGTCATGCTAATCTTTTCAGAGCCTCCCAGACAGACAGCCCTCAGAAAAGCTCATCTGATGGACCACAATTATCGGACAGTCCCCTCAGACCGACTTTTACAGCGGCAGGACTATCATGTTTCGGATTATCTTTGTACAGTTTCGGATCGGGTAAATCCAGCCCGGCACCCAAATCCTCATCCGGTGATGTTTATTCTTGTGTAAAATGTGACAAAATGTTCAGTACGCCCCACGGACTCGAGGTTCATGCCCGACGAACCCATAGTGGGCGGCGACCTTTTGCTTGTGAACTGTGCAGCAAGACTTTCGGCCACGAGGTGAGTCTTAGCCAACATCGAGCCATCCATACAGCCGAGAGGACCTTCGAATGCAAACAATGTGGAAAGTCTTTCAAGAGATCATCTACGTTGTCTACGCACTTGCTCATTCATTCAGATACACGACCCTATCCTTGTCAATATTGTGGGAAAAGGTTTCATCAAAAGTCTGACATGAAGAAGCATACTTATATACACACCGGTAAGTTTACTTAACCTGTAAATTAATTATGTATATATGTGTGCAATTACCTACGTAATTACTGGTGGATCTTTATTATTATTTATTATTTTGATGTTGTTGCTTTTGCTTTTGTTGTTGGAATAAAATTTTCTGACAATTATTTCCGAATGTGTAACAATATTTCCATTTTTTGCAAAGAGATTCTAAAGAGCATATTCTTTTATTGTTAACGCTTTTTTTCAGTTCAGAAGTTTAAAACAATAGTATTTTGCATTTATGTGAGATTGCTGATGTTGTTTGCATATTAATTTAAAAAAAATGTGTGGTTTATTATTGTTATTATTATACAAAAAATGCTATAATTACCATACCTAATCAAATATAGATTCATAAAAGATTGCAAACAAGTTCAGATATTCGAATTTAAATTATCATCATTCACTAAATATATATTTAAAATATTTTGTGTAATTTTAGGATTTATTTTATAGTACATAAAATTTTGTAGCTATAGAAAGCACACAGTGAAAAAAGAAAGAAAAAAAAATCTGTAGCACTACTAGAAAATCACTGGGCAACTAAGACCACATGAACTTTTCTAATAAAAATACAGCTTCTTCTTAAGTAATATTGGTGCGTTAAACTTAGTACACATTGACTTTCTTAGTGAACGTACTAAGAAGTTATTAGTCATTACAGGTGACTTTTTAGTATATGTGTAATAAGAAATGTTTAGTAGTATTACAGATACTTCTCTTGTGTCTTCACTAAGAAATGGTTAGTAGCCGTTACAAGTCCTTTTTTAGTGTGTTTACCAAGAAATAGTTAGTAGTATTATACATATTGTTCTTTTATCTTTTCTAAGAAATTACGATAAAAAGTGAAAAAAAAAAAGACTCTGGTGGCGCAAACTTTGGAGAGTTTCGGAGGCACCTATATTTATTTTAGTGGGGTAAATTTATCCTTTTTTTGCAGAGAATAGAACTCACTTATCTGGGGTTTAGCGTTCTACATATTTTGCTATTGGGGCCGTGTTTGCAAACGATTTTAAATGGGAGTACTGACTGATCAAGTTGATTCTGTTGTGTGTTGATTATTTTATTGGACTGTCCGTAAATTTATTGACGCTATTATAATTTCTCTAAGTTTCAATTAATAAGATTACTTTATTGTTCGATTTTTCTATAGTTATTGGATGATTAGAATGTGGTTTGATTAATATAATTCTTTACTAGAATTTTCTTTGCTTAATGAGTGATTTGAATATGTTCTGAATTACTTGTTATATAGAAATAAACAATTTTAAAGTGTATTTTGGATAGAATAAACTTCAGGTAAATTTAATTTCAGGTGGAGTTTAAGATTTTATGAACGGTTGTTATGAACATATTTCCTAAATGAAAAAGTGCTGCTTCATTTCAAATTTAACTGACTATATACAGTCGAACCTCTATATAACGAAACTCCATACATCGAATTTCTCCATATAACGAATTTTTAGTAAGAACGGTCCCCTTTTCGCATGATTACATTAAAAACAGACTCTATATAGCGAAATATCTATCTCCATATAACGAATTTTTTCATAAATTGATCTTAATTTATTCAGTTTTAAAAAAGCTTCGAAATCATATGGAATCAATTTTCCATCACTTATTTTTGATTTATCGTTCAATGGAAAGTTTTTTTTTTTTTTTATAAATATTACTTCTCTCCTTATTCTTTAAATCTAACAAGTTCATCCCACCTCCCACACATCTTTCAACATACTTCTCAAAACACAGTCAATTGAATTGTTACACATATAAGAGAGGAATCAATGAGAGCACATAAGAAAGACCTTCAAATGGAGGAAAATATCAACTACAATTTTTCATTCCTTGCTAAAATTTGAGAATTTTTTTTGAGAGCGTAACAATTGTAATTTTAAAATCAAAACAACAAAAAATTACAGATTTCTTCCTCTGAAATTTATGTAAGTCTTCCTCATTTGATTTTCATTAAGCTTTCAAATAAATGTCTTTTCTCTTTTTTGAAACTGCTTAAATAAGTAAGAAATAAAATGTTAGGTTAATATACACTTTTAAACATTTCAAATTCTTAATTAAAAAGATCAAAAATAATATTTGTTCAAAATTTATACATTAAATACTATTTTTAACATCATACTCTATACATCGAATTTCTCTATATAACTAATTTTTTACTGGAACGATGGATTTCGTTATATAGAGGCTCGACTGTATTTCTTTTTTACCAACTTTTAAAAACACACTATTTTACAAAGCAACATGATATATGCAGCGTAAGTAGGGGAAAAATGACAGTCCGGCCTCAGGAGGAGGCGTGAGGCTCGGAGGAGGGAGGAGGGCTCCTCCTCCTCAAACCTCCTCCTCAAGCCTCCTCCTCACTCCTCCTCCACAACCCTCCTCCTCCTAAACCCTCCTCCTCAATCCTCCTCATTCCTCAAGGTTGTCTTATAAGAGAAGGGGTTAAAAAGGGGGATTAAATTTTTTTCGTGAAATTTGAATATTTTATGCTATAAGAGAGGGGTAAAAGGGTGATTAATTTTTTAAGTATACTTCAGTACGAGCGGTTCTTTTGACTGTTGATTAAGAGATGAATGATTCATATTAAATTAAAAATAGTAATTAATTAAAAGGTAATTAAAAATAATAAGTGAAAAATAATGAAGGGACTTAGAATTTTTCGAGCGGTTTTTTAGTCAAGTATAGTACGCAGTAGAATTTAAGAAATGAATAACAGCAATTAACGATAATTAGTAATTAATAAAAAAGTAATTAAAAATATTGAGTAAAAATAATGAAGGTAATAATTAAAAATGATAATTAAAAATAATGAGTAAAAAATAATGAAGGGAATTTTTCAGTGAACTTTAGTTTAAGGATTTATTTTTTGATTTAAAGCGGAAATTTTGGGGAGATTGATTTTTTTTTTTTTCACCGTGTTTTTAATAAGGGGTTAAGCGGATATTTTGGGGACACAGAATGTTTTTTTCTGTACTATTGTACGAGTAGTTTTTAATTTTAATGTGGTGACTTAAAAATTTTCAGTTTGGTGTAATTTAAGAGTTTATTTTTTGATTTTAAGCAGAAATTTTGGGGAGATTGATTTTTTTTTTTTCTTTTTTTTTTTTTTTTTTTTTTTTCACCGTGTTTTAGATAATGGGTTAAGCGGGTATTTCGGGACATAGAATGTTTTTTTTTCAGTACTATTGTATGAGTGGTTTTCAATTTTAATGTGGCGACTTAAAAATTTTCAGTTTGGTGTAATTTAAGAGTTTATTTTTTCGATTTTAAGTGGAAATTTGGGGAGATTGATTTTTTTTTTTTTTTCACTGTACTCTTACATGATGAGTTAAGCGGATATTTTGGAGGAAATTATTATTTTAGACTAATCATTCACGAAGGATATTTTGCGGATATAAGTGTTTAATAGGGGGACTTTAATTTTTTTGCAATGAGATTGACGCGCGCTCGTCGACCTAACCGTACGGAGTTTATAGTTTTCTTTAAATCATGTATGAATATTGGTTTAGAATTTCTTAGAATGACTTCCACCACTTTTATTCACCATTATCATAAATAACACATGCTGGTAATGGGAATAATAATTTTGAATATTTATTTAATGAAGGAACTTTAAAATTATTTCGAGTACTATTTTTAGTCAACTGTGTTATACACTTGATATTTTAGAATAGTTAAAAAATAACTTTAAAATTTGAATGAAAAAATATGTTTCAAAATGGGATTTTATGTGCTAGCATTGAATCGCACTCGTCGCCCTAACGGTTTGGAATATGTGGTTTCCTTCGAACCTTGGTGAAAATTTAATTGAAATGATTATTATTATTATTTTGTGTGTGTTGTATGTATGTGTATATATGTGTGTGTGTTGTATGCATGTATGTGTGTGAATGTATGTTTGTGTGTTGTATGCATGTATGTGTGTGTTGTATGCATGTGCGTGTGTTGTATGTATTGTATGTGTGTATGTGTGTGTCGTATGTTGTACGTATGTGCATGTGTTGTATATATGTATGAATGAAATAACACATGCTTGTAATGGGAATTTGGGAATAATAATTTTAAATATTAATTTAATGAAGGAACTTTAGAATTATTTCGAGTATTATTTTTAGTGAACTATGTTATACACTTGATATTTTAGAATAGTTAAAAAATAACTTTAAAATTTGAATGAAAAATATGTTTCAAAATTGAATTTTACGTACTAACATTTATTTACGCTCGTCGACCTAACTGTTCAAAGTCCTTGATTATCTTCGAGCAATGGAAAATTTAATTTTATTAATTTATTTATTTAGTTAGATTATTTTTTGATGATCCCGGTTTGAGGATGTTATTTTTGGATAATGAATAAATTTTAATGGTGGTACTTTATTTTTAAGGGGTGTCTTATGAAGCGACTTAGATTGTTTTCGAGTGGAAAATTTAGTCACATTTAATTTAAGAAATGATTAATTAAAGGAAAAAAGACAATTCAATTTAATTGGGTTCCTTTTTCGATAGATAAAAATAGGAATTAAAAATTTTATGAGAAATTTATTAATGAGGGCAATTGAAGCTTATTATGAGTGTGACTCTATTTTAAGTAAAGGTTAGAAGACAGTTTAAAAAATGGCACTAAAAAATAAATACATTCATAACACACATATATATATACATAGAATTAACTAGCAGTATTTTTAAACTAGAATAACAAACTGAACAATTTTCGTGAATATTATGAAAAAATAAATGCGCTTTAGAGAACGAAACTTTACTATTTGATTGTTATTTAATATTATAAAAATATTTAAATCTAAGCATTTCGTTTTAGGTAACAAACTTATTTTATTAATTTAGTACATATTAATTTTCATCGTATAGTATTCAAATCACCTGTGTTCATGCAATACGGATTTACCTACTTATCGCATGCGAATGAGTAAAAGCATGATTCATTCTTATCTTAGATAAGGTTTTACCCCAGAGTCTTCAATTCAATCGACGTTATATTTTAACTTTGATTAACTAATGAAGATGCCAATTGGGTCGCAATAATGATTTTATTAATTCAGATTTTAAATTAATATCAAATTGGAAGTTTTTTTTCTTTTCTCACAGATTAACTTTAAATAAAACTTAAATATTTATATATTCATTTACTTTATTAGTAAAATAATGAATGTGTCACATTCATTTAGGATTTAACTATTTGAAGATTTAAACTAACCTTTTATTTAAACGATCACATAACTAAAACTATTATAAAATTAAGTGTTTAAAAATATAAACGAAGGGTTCATTTTAAAATGTACTCATACTTGGGGATAATTTACTTGGGGATAATTTACTTGGGGAATATTTCTTAGATGACTTATCATGAATAACTAAGTGTACACTCAGAAACAAGAACCAGTAAACATTTTTAACGAAAGGTTTTCATAAATATATACTAAGGTATATATATATATATAGTAACATTTCATATAACATCAAATTTTAGCAAGTGCATGTATTGGAACACCCCCTTTTTTTTCTATCATACTTTTTCTCTCTTTGTTGTACTACTTTGGTTGAGAAATGCGGTTCAAAAAACCCTATTTGACAAAACGGAGTATGATTAGGTAGTTTTTGAATACCTGCTTTACGAAAATAAATTTAAACTTTTGACATAAAGCTGTTCTTTAATAATTTAAAACAGAAATTATTTTTTATAATTAATCCTTAACAACTTTAGACATGATTTGATGAGTCATAAGGTCATTAAAAAGGTTTTTAACGTATTAATTAATTTTCTTAATCAGTTCTTCTAAATATTAAAAACTTATTCATAAGAAAATCTTACCTGGCTAGGAAAATTCAACCTCCTTGTATGTTGGTCTCGCAAGGACTGACTGATAACATGCCTGCTTATCTACCGAACCATGTGATAAGTGACGTTAGAGATCACGTGACCCTCATTATCTGCTGATAAGATAAGCACTGACTTGGAATTATCTTAATTAATTATCAAACTTCTCATTTTTTAAAAACCACACTAAACATTGCTCCCATTAATTAATCATGTAAATATAATTTATATCGTTTATGATTATCAGTTTTATACTAACATTTAACACCTATACGTATGTGTTGTATTAATTCTGTTAGTTTAATTCATACAAATTTCAACTAAAGCATCCTATGCTAGTTTTCATATATTTATTATCACATCACGTGATACAATTTCTTGTGATGTTTTAGAAATAATAGATATTTAATTTTTTTAATTAGTTAAAAACATTAAAAAAATTTTATTGCTTTTTAGCATGAATATTTTAAGAAAAACATATTTTATTCTGAAATATCAAATTTAAAAACTAACTCTTAAGAATATGACTCGATGCAGTTTACTCATTTTAAACAAGTTAACTTTACTACTTGACAGAAATATATTCAAACGCAAAGCGATTTAACTTTCACATTTTTAAAGTTATTTATATAATATACTAACATTTAATTGTAATAGGTAAAATTTTATTAAAAATATTGAAGAAAATAAAATTTATACTATGTAAAAAATTAAAACACCATTTAAAAATATTAAACAACAACAACAAACTTGTAATTAAGAGATGAATAAATATAAAAATATATGAATCACACAATAATAAAAAGAAATACTTAATCATTCATAAAAATTCTTCCCTTGAACATTCCCATGTATGTTAGTAAAAATATTATACTAAAGTGTTCAAAAAGATTATAAGCGTTTGCAAATTAACAAAGAAAATTGAGTATTAAATATCAAATAATGGAGATGCACTTTTTACACTCACATCTTACAATGTACTTAGTAACCAAATTTAATGATTTTTAAGCATGTCTTCTTAAATTTTTTTCAATGAAAGACTATCACAGTTGAATATTAAGCTTTCTCTTCATAACTTTATCGAGAAATATGTAATGCATACCACACGATTTCATTAAATGAATCACAATACAATTCAAACTTCTCATTTTCAATGTTTTATATATACTAGTGTTTATCAAATAGGTGTTTATTCTGAACAATCATTACTTAGTATATTGATGAAAAGTTTGTTTTGAACGGTTTTTAACTCAAATGGTGTGAGAGAAGGATATATTACGACAGAAGTTATTAAATATAGAGTCTTTAAAGTTTATACCCGTGCAACAATTGGCATTTCAAGAAACAAAGTTGTGTCATATTTGAAAGCATTCTTTATATTCGAAACGCACACATGATCACGATCACATCACTGAAGAGTATAGAGAAGCTGTTTATGATGTATATAATTTGAATTTTCATTAACACAATATTATAACCGAAGTTTTTCGACAGTTTGAAAAATTATGATGCACAATGTCTGCACACGTTAACACAGAATAAGATTAACTTATGCCCTTTCGATGATAAGCGTTATTTGCAGGTAAGATGCATTAACATAACAACATTTTCTTGATAATTTTTCTTGCAGGTTTCGAAACCACAAACATCGGATCATACTTCTCATTTTTAACACGCGACACTAACCATTGGGCCATTAAAGCCCATAATTTAGTAACTAAAAAGTAAGAAAGATCATCGAAAGTGATTACTTCACACATGCAAAAATAATTTTTATTGTGACTTATCAGTTAAAAATCACGAAGAAAAGAAAAAATCACATATGTTTTGGATTACTTTGAGATTTTATGAGTCACCTCATCAGTTAAATAGACATATTCACTTCTTATGAAATGTATTATATTTTAGTTTATCAGTCATAGTGTGATTACTTATTAATAATTTTAGTATCATTAAAAAAGTTTAAAAAAGTTAAATATATCAAAAATACAAGTTCGTGTTAAAGGTTTAAACAAATTGTTAAAATAATTTTACAAAACTTTATAAATTATTTAAAAATGATTCACTAATATTTAGTAATCGACAAATTTTAATAGCCATAATCATTTATATGTGATTAAAGTTTTCTGTTTTAACTGTTAAGTTATTAGATTCCCCCTTCAATTACATCTCATTGATAAGTTTTAATCAACCAACCAACCAACCATTCAACTGTTTCCGCAAATAACTAGTATGTCAGTTAGATTTTCAGTTTTAACTGTTAAATTATTACATCCCCTCCCCCTCAATTTCATCTCATTGATAAGTTTTCAACAACCAACCATCCAACTATTTATCAACCCTAACAACCAGGTATTTGTTTGCCCTAGTAACCAAAAAGCTTTTATTGACACATGAACAAAATTTTTAAGATGCAAGACTTGTCATTTTTAATCGAAAAAACAATGACATATGTAATAATTTTTCCTTACTTAAATGAAACCTTTGCATGTGCATGGTAAAACTTGGAAAATTCATTTAACACACAAATTTAAAGTCAACAGACAAGGTCTTCATACTTCTTTTAGTATTTTACTAACATTTTACCAAATATCTTAAGAAATCAACAAATTATTTTAATAAAAATTCTCATTTGTAAGTGACGTTACTAACCTAACTTGAAAAAATTAACTTGTCAAAGCAGGTTTTGATTATTCCAACTTAGTAATAATCATAAGTTTCATATGATAATCAACCTGTTTGGTTATTTCCCAGTATGGTTTTATAAAAAGAAGTCTCACATGCAAATAACATAACTTAACTAACTTGAAAAAATAACTTGTCAAAGCAGGTTTTCAATGTTTCAGCTTAGTAATATTCATAAGTTTTATATGATATTCAACCTATTTGGTTATGTCTCAACATATCTTTATAAAACTTATCTAAAAAACCGTTAATATCAATGTTTAAAAATATGTGAATAATTCAGTTAGTCTTTTAAAGATGATTATTTTCCCTTCTATTATTTAAAAAACATTTTTAAATAAAATTATTACTGATGCCAGTTTATCCCAGTGTTATGAAATGTCTAAGCGAAACTTTTCATTCTGATTTTCATATTTTATTATTTCAAATTATTGTTTTCAAGTTGTACTAAAATTTGGAAAAAAATATTTAATTTGCATGCATAATTAAATTGAAATACTTTAATAATAAAGACACATTTAACATTGTATACTCACCTAATTCAACACTTTCACAAATACACGTCCTACTCACTCCAAGGTTTAGGAAGAAATGAGAGATTCAAAGTCCTTATCAGAAAATGTTATCAGATAATTTTATCTTAAGATAGGTGACGTCATAGAACATATGTCATCAACTGGTCACGTGATGTATATCATATGACCGGTGCTTTGTTAATTAATTAATCTTATTAATTAAATATTAAGTATTAAAATAATTATCAATTAATTCATTAATTAAATTAATTAATTTTATTAGAAATAATAATTAATTCTTTGTTATTAGAAATAATAATTATTTTAATAAGATTAATTAATTTAATTAATGAATTAATTGATAATTACTTTAATACTTAATTAATTAATAAGATTAATTAATTAACAAAGCACCGGTCATATGATATACATCACGTGACCAGTTGATGACATATGTTCTATGACGTCACCTATCTTAAGATAAAATTATCTGATAACATTTTCTGATAAGGACTTTGAATCTCTCATTTCTTCCTAAACCTTGGAGTGAGTAGGACGTGTATTTGTGAAAGTGTTGAATTAGGTGAGTATACAATGTTAAATGTGTCTTTATTATTAAAGTATTTCAATTTAATTATGCATGCAAATTAAATATTTTTTTCCAAATTTTAGTACAACTTGAAAACAATAATTTGAAATAATAAAATATGAAAATCAGAATGAAAAGTTTCGCTTAGACATTTCATAACACTGGGATAAACTGGCATCAGTAATAATTTTATTTAAAAATGTTTTTTAAATAATAGAAGGGAAAATAATCATCTTTAAAAGACTAACTGAATTATTCACATATTTTTAAACATTGATATTAACGGTTTTTTAGACAAGTTTTATAAAGATATGTTGAGACATAACCAAATAGGTTGAATATCATATAAAACTTATGAATATTACTAAGCTGAAACATTGAAAACCTGCTTTGACAAGTTATTTTTTCAAGTTAGTTAAGTTATGTTATTTGCATGTGAGACTTCTTTTTATAAAACCATACTGGGAAATAACCAAACAGGTTGATTATCATATGAAACTTATGATTATTACTAAGTTGGAATAATCAAAACCTGCTTTGACAAGTTAATTTTTTCAAGTTAGGTTAGTAACGTCACTTACAAATGAGAATTTTTATTAAAATAATTTGTTGATTTCTTAAGATATTTGGTAAAATGTTAGTAAAATACTAAAAGAAGTATGAAGACCTTGTCTGTTGACTTTAAATTTGTGTGTTAAATGAATTTTCCAAGTTTTACCATGCACATGCAAAGGTTTCATTTAAGTAAGGAAAAATTATTACATATGTCATTGTTTTTTCGATTAAAAATGACAAGTCTTGCATCTTAAAAATTTTGTTCATGTGTCAATAAAAGCTTTTTGGTTACTAGGGCAAACAAATACCTGGTTGTTAGGGTTGATAAATAGTTGGATGGTTGGTTGTTGAAAACTTATCAATGAGATGAAATTGAGGGGGAGGGGATGTAATAATTTAACAGTTAAAACTGAAAATCTAACTGACATACTAGTTATTTGCGGAAACAGTTGAATGGTTGGTTGGTTGGTTGATTAAAACTTATCAATGAGATGTAATTGAAGGGGGAATCTAATAACTTAACAGTTAAAACAGAAAACTTTAATCACATATAAATGATTATGGCTATTAAAATTTGTCGATTACTAAATATTAGTGAATCATTTTTAAATAATTTATAAAGTTTTGTAAAATTATTTTAACAATTTGTTTAAACCTTTAACACGAACTTGTATTTTTGATATATTTAACTTTTTTAAACTTTTTTAATGATACTAAAATTATTAATAAGTAATCACACTATGACTGATAAACTAAAATATAATACATTTCATAAGAAGTGAATATGTCTATTTAACTGATGAGGTGACTCATAAAATCTCAAAGTAATCCAAAACATATGTGATTTTTTCTTTTCTTCGTGATTTTTAACTGATAAGTCACAATAAAAATTATTTTTGCATGTGTGAAGTAATCACTTTCGATGATCTTTCTTACTTTTTAGTTACTAAATTATGGGCTTTAATGGCCCAATGGTTAGTGTCGCGTGTTAAAAATGAGAAGTATGATCCGATGTTTGTGGTTTCGAAACCTGCAAGAAAAATTATCAAGAAAATGTTGTTATGTTAATGCATCTTACCTGCAAATAACGCTTATCATCGAAAGGGCATAAGTTAATCTTATTCTGTGTTAACGTGTGCAGACATTGTGCATCATAATTTTTCAAACTGTCGAAAAACTTCGGTTATAATATTGTGTTAATGAAAATTCAAATTATATACATCATAAACAGCTTCTCTATACTCTTCAGTGATGTGATCGTGATCATGTGTGCGTTTCGAATATAAAGAATGCTTTCAAATATGACACAACTTTGTTTCTTGAAATGCCAATTGTTGCACGGGTATAAACTTTAAAGACTCTATATTTAATAACTTCTGTCGTAATATATCCTTCTCTCACACCATTTGAGTTAAAAACCGTTCAAAACAAACTTTTCATCAATATACTAAGTAATGATTGTTCAGAATAAACACCTATTTGATAAACACTAGTATATATAAAACATTGAAAATGAGAAGTTTGAATTGTATTGTGATTCATTTAATGAAATCGTGTGGTATGCATTACATATTTCTCGATAAAGTTATGAAGAGAAAGCTTAATATTCAACTGTGATAGTCTTTCATTGAAAAAAATTTAAGAAGACATGCTTAAAAATCATTAAATTTGGTTACTAAGTACATTGTAAGATGTGAGTGTAAAAAGTGCATCTCCATTATTTGATATTTAATACTCAATTTTCTTTGTTAATTTGCAAACGCTTATAATCTTTTTGAACACTTTAGTATAATATTTTTACTAACATACATGGGAATGTTCAAGGGAAGAATTTTCATGAATGATTAAGTATTTCTTTTTATTATTGTGTGATTCATATATTTTTATATTTATTCATCTCTTAATTACAAGTTTGTTGTTGTTGTTTAATATTTTTAAATGGTGTTTTAATTTTTTACATAGTATACATTTTATTTTCTTCAATATTTTTAATAAAATTTTACCTATTACAATTAAATGTTAGTATATTATATAAATAACTTTAAAAATGTGAAAGTTAAATCGCTTTGCGTTTGAATATATTTCTGTCAAGTAGTAAAGTTAACTTGTTTAAAATGAGTAAACTGCATCGAGTCATATTCTTAAGAGTTAGTTTTTAAATTTGATATTTCAGAATAAAATATGTTTTTCTTAAAATATTCATGCTAAAAAGCAATAAAATTTTTTTAATGTTTTTAACTAATTAAAAAAATTAAATATCTATTATTTCTAAAACATCACAAGAAATTGTATCACGTGATGTGATAATAAATATATGAAAACTAGCATAGGATGCTTTAGTTGAAATTTGTATGAATTAAACTAACAGAATTAATACAACACATACGTATAGGTGTTAAATGTTAGTATAAAACTGATAATCATAAACGATATAAATTATATTTACATGATTAATTAATGGGAGCAATGTTTAGTGTGGTTTTTAAAAAATGAGAAGTTTGATAATTAATTAAGATAATTCCAAGTCAGTGCTTATCTTATCAGCAGATAATGAGGGTCACGTGATCTCTAACGTCACTTATCACATGGTTCGGTAGATAAGCAGGCATGTTATCAGTCAGTCCTTGCGAGACCAACATACAAGGAGGTTGAATTTTCCTAGCCAGGTAAGATTTTCTTATGAATAAGTTTTTAATATTTAGAAGAACTGATTAAGAAAATTAATTAATACGTTAAAAACCTTTTTAATGACCTTATGACTCATCAAATCATGTCTAAAGTTGTTAAGGATTAATTATAAAAAATAATTTCTGTTTTAAATTATTAAAGAACAGCTTTATGTCAAAAGTTTAAATTTATTTTCGTAAAGCAGGTATTCAAAAACTACCTAATCATACTCCGTTTTGTCAAATAGGGTTTTTTGAACCGCATTTCTCAACCAAAGTAGTACAACAAAGAGAGAAAAAGTATGATAGAAAAAAAAGGGGGTGTTCCAATACATGCACTTGCTAAAATTTGATGTTATATGAAATGTTACTATATATATATATATACCTTAGTATATATTTATGAAAACCTTTCGTTAAAAATGTTTACTGGTTCTTGTTTCTGAGTGTACACTTAGTTATTCATGATAAGTCATCTAAGAAATATTCCCCAAGTAAATTATCCCCAAGTAAATTATCCCCAAGTATGAGTACATTTTAAAATGAACCCTTCGTTTATATTTTTAAACACTTAATTTTATAATAGTTTTAGTTATGTGATCGTTTAAATAAAAGGTTAGTTTAAATCTTCAAATAGTTAAATCCTAAATGAATGTGACACATTCATTATTTTACTAATAAAGTAAATGAATATATAAATATTTAAGTTTTA
This sequence comes from Maratus speculifer, assembly GCA_964019185.1. Taxonomy (NCBI): domain Eukaryota; kingdom Metazoa; phylum Arthropoda; class Arachnida; order Araneae; family Salticidae; genus Maratus; species Maratus speculifer. Next base: position 284,712,047 of record OZ025289.1, read on the forward strand.
TTTAAAGTTAATCTGTGAGAAAAGAAAAAAAACTTCCAATTTGATATTAATTTAAAATCTGAATTAATAAAATCATTATTGCGACCCAATTGGCATCTTCATTAGTTAATCAAAGTTAAAATATAACGTCGATTGAATTGAAGACTCTGGGGTAAAACCTTATCTAAGATAAGAATGAATCATGCTTTTACTCATTCGCATGCGATAAGTAGGTAAATCCGTATTGCATGAACACAGGTGATTTGAATACTATACGATGAAAATTAATATGTACTAAACTAATAAAATAAGTTTGTTACCTAAAACGAAATGCTTAGATTTAAATATTTTTATAATATTAAATAACAATCAAATAGTAAAGTTTCGTTCTCTAAAGCGCATTTATTTTTTCATAATATTCACGAAAATTGTTCAGTTTGTTATTCTAGTTTAAAAATACTGCTAGTTAATTCTATGTATATATATATGTGTGTTATGAATGTATTTATTTTTTAGTGCCATTTTTTAAACTGTCTTCTAACCTTTACTTAAAATAGAGTCACACTCATAATAAGCTTCAATTGCCCTCATTAATAAATTTCTCATAAAATTTTTAATTCCTATTTTTATCTATCGAAAAAGGAACCCAATTAAATTGAATTGTCTTTTTTCCTTTAATTAATCATTTCTTAAATTAAATGTGACTAAATTTTCTACTCGAAAACAATCTAAGTCGCTTCATAAGACACCCCTTAAAAATAAAGTACCACCATTAAAATTTATTCATTATCCAAAAATAACATCCTCAAACCGGGATCATCAAAAAATAATCTAACTAAATAAATAAATTAATAAAATTAAATTTTCCATTGCTCGAAGATAATCAAGGACTTTGAACAGTTAGGTCGACGAGCGTAAATAAATGTTAGTACGTAAAATTCAATTTTGAAACATATTTTTCATTCAAATTTTAAAGTTATTTTTTAACTATTCTAAAATATCAAGTGTATAACATAGTTCACTAAAAATAATACTCGAAATAATTCTAAAGTTCCTTCATTAAATTAATATTTAAAATTATTATTCCCAAATTCCCATTACAAGCATGTGTTATTTCATTCATACATATATACAACACATGCACATACGTACAACATACGACACACACATACACACATACAATACATACAACACACGCACATGCATACAACACACACATACATGCATACAACACACAAACATACATTCACACACATACATGCATACAACACACACACATATATACACATACATACAACACACACAAAATAATAATAATAATCATTTCAATTAAATTTTCACCAAGGTTCGAAGGAAACCACATATTCCAAACCGTTAGGGCGACGAGTGCGATTCAATGCTAGCACATAAAATCCCATTTTGAAACATATTTTTTCATTCAAATTTTAAAGTTATTTTTTAACTATTCTAAAATATCAAGTGTATAACACAGTTGACTAAAAATAGTACTCGAAATAATTTTAAAGTTCCTTCATTAAATAAATATTCAAAATTATTATTCCCATTACCAGCATGTGTTATTTATGATAATGGTGAATAAAAGTGGTGGAAGTCATTCTAAGAAATTCTAAACCAATATTCATACATGATTTAAAGAAAACTATAAACTCCGTACGGTTAGGTCGACGAGCGCGCGTCAATCTCATTGCAAAAAAATTAAAGTCCCCCTATTAAAAACTTATATCCGCAAAATATCCTTCGTGAATGATTAGTCTAAAATAATAATTTCCTCCAAAATATCCGCTTAACTCATCATGTAAGAGTACAGTGGAAAAAAAAAAATCAATCTCCCCAAATTTCCACTTAAAATCGAAAAAATAAACTCTTAAATTACACCAAACTGAAAATTTTTAAGTCGCCACATTAAAATTGAAAACCACTCATACAATAGTACTGAAAAAAAAACATTCTATGTCCCCAAATACCCGCTTAACCCATTATCTAAAACACGGTGAAAAAAAAAAAAAAAAAAAAAAAAAAAAAATCAATCTCCCCAAATTTCCACTTAAAATCAAAAAATAAACTCTTAAATTACACCAAACTGAAAATTTTTAAGTCACCACATTAAAATTAAAAACTACTCGTACAATAGTACAGAAAAAAACATTCTGTGTCCCCAAAATATCCGCTTAACCCCTTATTAAAAACACAGTGAAAAAAAAAAATCAATCTCCCCAAAATTTCCGCTTCAAATCAAAAAATAAATCCTTAAACTAAAGTTCACCGAAAAATTCCCTTCATTATTTTTTACTCATTATTTTTAATTATCATTTTTAATTATTACCTTCATTATTTTTACTCAATATTTTTAATTACTTTTTTATTAATTACTAATTATCGTTAATTGCTGTTATTCATTTCTTAAATTCTACTATGTACTATACTTGACTAAAAAAACCGCTCGAAAAATTCTAAGTCCCTTCATTATTTTTCACTTATTATTTTTAATTACTTTTTAATTAATTACTATTTTTAATTTAATATGAATAATTCATCTCTTAATCAACAGTCAAAAGAACCGCTCGTACTGAAGTATACTTAAAAAATTAATCACCCTTTTACCCCTCTCTTATAGCATAAAATATTCAAATTTCACGAAAAAAAATTTAATCCCCCTTTTTAACCCCTTCTTGGTCGTCTTCCAACCTTGAGGAATGAGGAGGATTGAGGAGGAGGGTTTAGGAGGAGGAGGGTTGTGGAGGAGGAGTGAGGAGGAGGCTTGAGGAGGAGGTTTGAGGAGGAGGAGCCCTCCTCCCTCCTCCGAGCCTCACGCCTCCTCCTGGAGTCGGACTGTCATTTTTCCCCTACTAGCGTATTTTAAAAAATTGTTACTTAATTTTGTTTAAATGTTTAATAAAACATTTCTAATGCATCAAAATCAATTCGATAGTCTTTTTTTTTTTTTTTTTTTTTTTTTTTTTTTAAAGGCAATTTAAGTTTCATAGTTAATAACTTTGAAAAGTATAGCTACTAATAACTGTGGTTTTAGAAGTAGTCTTTTCAAACACGTCAGTGGCACACAGTGGTGTATTTTTCGAATTTAGCCCGTTAAAAATCAATTTTTCAAAATGTAGTTGAGGAGAGAAAACTAAATATAAAGGTATAAATAGATGGGGATTCATGATATGTTTCTAAATTTTTCTGTTGTGCATGCGAGTGAGTACTAGAGAAGATAAAACTTGCTTGCAGCAATAGATTTTTAACCGCCTTTAAGGTTCGATTTTGTGCCTCGGCATTTATTGAGATTTTTTTCTCACTGAACATTTTCTTATACCACATACTGGATTGTAAAAAGCTATGTATATATGTTTATATTTCATACAAATATATTTATATTCGTCTTTTTATCAGACGTAATAAAGAGACATGATATGTGCAGCGTAATATTGAAAAAAATGTATAGTTAATTTCTTTTTAATATTTAGTAAAGCATTTCTTACACAATAGAATCAATCCGTACCTTCTTTCTTTTTCTTTCTTTTTATCTATATATTTTTAATGACAGTTTATGTTATTTAGTTAATAACTTTGAAAAGTATAGCTGCTGATAACTCCAATTTGAAAAGTACTCATTTCAAACACACAATTCTATGTTTTTGTAAATGATAATGCTTTCAGTTTGCTCACAATTTGAAATGCTTTGATTTAGATAAATTACAATTGCTATTAAAAATCGTCATTTGTTGACATAAAATACTTCCAATTTGCATATCTGACCGATATTATTTACATGCGCTTTTTTTTTTCGATGTCTAATGAGTTTTACCCTCTGCTCGCGACGCTCTCTAACCACCCTCTTAATTGCTTCGCGATTCCGTTCGGTATTGTGAAGCAATCCATATTTACGAGTCAACCCCAATCGAAATTATTTCGCGTTTCAATTTTGGATCGTTTTGTGATCCCTTATTTTCTGTGCATTCAAATTTTAGATTCCACTTGGTAAAAACGCGCTCCTCTCTTCCCCCAAATTTTTGTCGAGCAATATATATATATATATATATATATATATATATATTTAAAGTTTCAAACAGATCGCTTTGTTATATTTCCTAAATGTCTAATTTTGTTCTTACATCTCCTCTCCCCCGCCGAAATGTGACACGCTTTTCTTTATGATTTTTTATTATGTGTTGTAATATAAACTATCTTAAAGTTTAAAACAGGTCGCCTTGTTAGATTTTCAAATTTTAGCAAAATCGCGTTCCACATTTTCTAACACCAGGGAACGCACTATATTCTTAACAAGTCTCTATCTGAACAAAACTCCGTTAAACAACCTATCAGCAAAAAATTACTCGAGGGGGTGGCGATCTTAAGTTGGAATTTAAGATATTTGATGAAATTACAATGAAAAAAGTGCACATTTCATACATCTGATCAATAATTTTTTGCATCGTTTTGTCAATGTATAGGAAGAGCACCCCCTGCTTGCTCCTTTTTCCACCCCCCCCTCCACTTAATCGCTTCGCTATTCTGTTCGGTATCGCTAAACAATTTCTATTTTCTACCCAACCCCAGACTAAATTTTTTGCGTTTCTATTCTGGATCGCTTCGCTTTTCATTTTCTATGGATTCGATTTTTAGATTCCACTTGATAAAAACGTGCACCTCCACCCTTCCCTCATATTTTTGACGTGCCTTCATTTTTAAAACTTTATTATGTGTTATGTACTATTTTGAAGTTTCAAATTGATCGCTTTTTCGTATTTCCTAATTTATATATATCTTATATCTATCTACCTATATCTATCTTTCTACATATATCTATATATTAAAACGAAAGCCCTATTTATTCAGCACACTCAAAGTGCTCTCTGCGCATGCGTGCTTGCGGAGATCCGACAACAGAACCAATGAGAGAAGAGACAGTTACTGTCTCTAAATGTTAGCGTGGTATGCCCGCGTTCGTTCGTAGCAGAGCCAATGGATACTGTTTGCTGAGTGACATATGTTTAAAATGTGCAATTAAATATATGTATGGATTTTTTATATTTTAGTATATTTTTAACATAGGATCAGAGTAATCTATTACAGCTTAAATTAGTCTTTTCAACAATATAACCTGGTAAGTGAGAACTTTTTTTTTAATGCAATGTAACATCGAGTCGATCGAGTTTATTTATTTTGATTTTGCCCGTTTTTATTGAAGGACATAATTTAACCGTTTTTTCTATTGCATAACACTTCTTATTTTGTTTTCAATCTTTTTTTTTTAAGTAATTCCTTATTGTGATCTTCATTTCTGTCATATGAAAAATACATTTCTATTCTGCCATGGGTACACTGAAGTAAAATATCCCCCTTACGATGTTTGCGAAAACTTTTCTCGGATAGTATTTTTTCGATCGATGCTTAATTTTATATTTCATAATATTATAATTTTATATTTCATAATATTATTTATTTTGATTTTGCCCGTTTTTATTGAAGGACATAATTTAACCGTTTTTTCTATTGCGTAACACTTCTTATTTTGTTTTCAATCTTTTTCTTTTTTCTAAAGTAATTCCTTATTGTGATCTTCATTTCTGTCATATGAAAATTTCATTTCTATTTTGCCTATAGCATTTACATTTGTTGCATTATCATTTTAAAAATTTATAAAAAATAACAAAAGACAAAACATTGTAAATTCTAAATTCGTATTACTCAACTAAATAAACATAGGTCTTGCAAAAATAAACAAAATAATAAGAGGTCAAAATAGATGCCTTATAAATAACTTACTTTTTTAAATCTGCAGCTACAAAATGATACTACTGAATGGCTTCTACTGAATGATAATTTTTGTGGGGTTTTTACATAACTGAATGACTTTTTTTCCATGATTGATTAATGAATTTTATAATTTTTACCCCACATGACTAACTGTCGAACTGATTGACAAATTTTCTATTTTTCATGTGATGGATCGAGAAATTTTGTGATTTTTTTTTTTTTCTGATGATCAAAGAAATGTTGCATCTTTTCTCCCTGTAATTAATGGAAGTTGTTTTTTGAAATTTGTTGTTTTTTTCTTGCAATCTTTTGATGTAATTTGCCGTTTTATTAAATTTATCCTTCTTTCGTGATTTTTTTTTTTTTTTTGAGAAAATGTCGTTTTTTGTTATCTTTTTGAGAAATTTGTCTTTTTTTTGCTATTTTTTGCGAAATTTACATTTTTTTGCGATTACCTAGACAAAATTTCTGTGCTTTTGAGCTCTTAGACGAAATTTGCGTCTTTTATGATACCTGGACAGTTTTGAAGAAGTTTATCGTTTTTCTCGAGTTCTTTCGATGAAATTGTCGTTTTGTCATGATCTTTCAATGTAATTTTCCGTTTTATTGAAGATCTTTTTGCAAAATTTGTTTTTTTCTGCGAAATTACCTTAGTAGTAAGCCGCGCCGTATGTGCGGCGGAAGTGACGTCACAGGGGGGCGTGGCCTAAACCGGAAGTGACGTCATCAGGATGACGTCTTGTTAGACGAGGGTGGGTTGAGTTGTTTTTTGGCTGAGAGCGTCTTGTTAGACGAGGGTGGGTTGAGTTGTTTTTTGTGGGCGTGTCTACCTGTCAATCAAAAAAGGGGGGGGCGGAACCGGAAGTGGGGGGTGTCACGTGACTTGATCGTATAGGATAACGAGGGTTAATGTTGAGTTGTTTTTTTGCTGAATGTTGAGTTGTTGTTTGCTGGATTTTTTTATGGGGGAAAGAGGGGGTTGGAAAAATGGAGGTCACGTGATTTTATCGTATAGGATAACGAAGATAAATGTTGAGTTGTTAATTTTAATTTAATTAATTAAGATTATAATTAATTAAGATGTAATTAATATTCATTTGAAAGTGATCGTTTCGTTTTAGTGATCACGTGGTCCATGACGTCATACTTTCATGTTAGAACAGGTTCATTTGTGTTTTTAATCTTTACTTTCCTGTTAGGACTTGAACGCTGAACCACGTGATTATGACGTCATGCTTTCATGCCAGAACACAAGAAATACCTTTGTTTTGTGAAGTTGAGTTGTTTTTTTCAATCAAAACCTCGCTTACCTGTAACCAAATGTAAAGTTGACTTGTTTAAATGACCATTAACTGTAACCGATAATGAAAAAGTTTGTTACGCAGCCAATGGCAACAGTTGTATTCGTCAGTTGCTTTGATTTTTCTTGTGAGTGTAGCATCGTTTGGTGAATTGCGGATTTTTTTAAAAATATTTGTGCAGATCTTTAACAAAAGTTTTAAAATGAAAAGGTTTAGTACCGATATATGTAATTTGGAATCTAGAATGCGAAAGAAAGCGGCTAAGGACTTAGCAATTAAAAATGAAAAGAGTGGTGCTAGAAAGACTTTAATCGAGAATGTTCGTGTAATTCCGTCCGAGGATGGTGCCTACGCCCTGGACTCTTTGCCTAAAGATATGATCCATCTAGGAGGTGAAATTTTCGTAAAACTGTCTAATTTTCTTGGACAAACACGAGTTCATGTGAGAAGATATGTTTGTGATGAAGATGGTTTTTATCACCCTACGACAGATGGAATTTCCCTTTCTCCTAAAGTGTGGCTTTCATTCTGTGGTGAAGTAAACAGTATGTTAAACCACAGATCATCTGATAAAGTTTATGTGATTGAGAGAGACTTATCTGTGTCCAAACAAATGGAAGACGGCTTTCAACTGTTTGTTTTACAAAGAATGTTTCAGAGGAAAAACCTGAGTATGCAGTTTGTGCCGGAACATGTTGTGCTGAGAGGATGCGAGTTCGGTAAACTCGCTTTTAACAAGGACATTATAACTGAATGTGTGAAAAGTGATCTAATTACATACACTTTGTTTCATAACATCGCTAAAGAAATAAATAACCCAAATCTGGATTTTAAACCTGATTCATCTTGTGACGGATTTCTTCAACTGATTGAATCTTTGGGTAAGTGCTTGTGTGATTCTGTTACCCTTAAAATTATTGAACTTATAAACTGTTGTGGATGTAGAGACAATTATCAAGTAGAGTTCATGCACGATTGCATGTCTAAAAGTAGAACCGACAAATTTGCTGAATACTTTGATCTAGCATTATTTCAAATAAACTTGAGTGATGTAGCTAAAGATATTGTGCTGAAAAACTTAAATGTTGATTTTAATTTTGTAATTGGTCAACAAGAATTTTTCGATGCTATTGATGTAAAAGGATTGTTTAAAAGTATTGAAAAAATGTATGTTTCAGAAGAACAAGATGAGTTTGAGCAATTAATGATTTCATTGTAATTATATTTGTAAATTTTTAGATCTGAATAAATGTATATTTGCATAGTTTATTTTGCTTCGTGTGTTTTATATTGTTTTGTTTATAATTTTTCTTTATGAGAGAGACAGAGAAAGAGTATACACGTTCATATATTATATACTCTTTCTCTCTCTCTCTTTTTTTTGGTCAATTTTTTAGATTAAAATTTAAATTTTTATAAATTCTTCCAAAATATAATTGTATATATTTAAAAGATTTCTTATAATGCTTTCATTTTAAGTAAAACTTTGGTGATGTAAACATCGTGAAAAAATTTTTAGCTGAAAATATAAATGAATGTTAACTTTCGTGTAGATCATAATCATTGTTGCAATGGAAGTTTTGACTCAGATGTATCGGGATCCGGAGGCACCGGCGAGTTTCGGTGGTATCAGTGCTTTACGACGTGCTTTAAAAGGTCGCGTCAAAACACAACAAATAAAAAAATCGCTTCAAACGAAAGAATCTTATACTTTGCACAAGCCTTTGAGACACAAATTCCCGAGAAATCGTGTCATAGTAGGTGGCTTAAACGAGCAGTTTCAATCTGATTTAGTAGACATGCAGTCTCAGTCTTCTTTTAATGATAACTATAAGTATTTACTGACATGTATTGATATTTTGTCGAAATATGCATGGGTCATTCCATTAAAAGATAAAAAAGCTCCAGGCATTAAACGAGCTTTCGAAAAAAATATTTTCGGAACGTAAACCGCAAACTCTGCAGTGCGACGATGGGAAGGAGTTCACAAATAAGCTTGTACAAGATTTCTTTAAAAAACATTAAGGTTCACTTTTTCACAACCAATAACTCCACAAAAGCTTCTGTAGTAGAACGCTTTAATCGTACACTTAAAACGAAAATGTGGAAATATTTTACTGAAAAGAATACAAAGAGATATATTGATGTAATCGATAAATTAACTCACAGTTATAACCACACGTGGCATCGTAGTATTAAAATGGAGCCAGCATCAGTAAACTTCGATAACCAAAGTCAGGTTTGGAAAACATTGTATGCAAACAACAAAATATCTCCAATGAAATCTGACCTGAAATTAAACGATACCGTTCGTATAAGTAAGGAGAAATTACGTTTTGAGAAAGGATATGAACAAAATTGGACAAGAGAAATTTTTACGATTTATAAAATCATAAATCGAGTACCTGTTGTCTATAAATTAAAAGATCTAGCAGGAGAAATCATCAAAGGAACTTTTTACAAGCAAGAACTACAAAAAGTTTCGGATTCGGGTTTTTACCCCGTGGAAAAAGTATTGAAAAAAAGAAAACAAGGGGGGAAAATAAAATATTTCGTGAAATTTCTGGGATATCCTGAAAAATTTAATGCATGGGTTGAAGATGTCCGAATGATATAAATAGAGTACTCATCATACTTACCGTTTCATTTCACCAAAAGATGTCATTCTACATCACACTCATCAGCGATAGCTCTGTGAGCTTTTTCCCAAATAATAAAATATCGCAGTTTACAACTCAACTGCCCACTCCCATAAATTTAAACGGTGAATGGGAAATGGCTTTGGTCGATTTCATTTACCCGCATACATGGTATAATGTTAGAAAGGATAATAATTTGTTTGGTTTTGACTTGGGGGATGGAAAATTGGAAGGTAGGAGAGTTCCTTCTGGATGTTATGAAACCATACCAGACCTCATTAAAAGTATGACAATACCATCGCATAAAAATAAAATTGAATTTCATTTTCACCCTGTTACGAAAAGAGTTACAATCAAGACAGATAAAAAATCGAAAGTAGTTTTTCATGAAGGTTTAGCAGAACTTTTAGGGTTTGAACCCGGGGAATTTACAGGATTGCAACAAAGTCCTTTTGTGGCCGACCCAAAGTCGTCGTTTCCCGTGATGTATGTATGTTGTGATCTCGTGGAGCCTCAAATAGTAGGGGATGTTCAAGCCCCTCTTTTAAAAATTGTGTCTGTCGAAGGAAGCGATGGCGAAATTATTAATTCTCATTATCCGAGACCGTTGTATGTACCAGTTATTCGTCAACATTTTCAAACTGTACAAATTGATATTAGACTTCATTCTGGAGATTTAGTGCCTTTTGAAAGAGGTAAAGTTTTTGTAACGTTGCATTTTCGTTTACGACAAATCATATAAAAGAGCCTTACGTTTAAATTAGTCTCATTTTCCTTCTTGGTTGCGATAAAGAAAGATCAACAAAATGTTGGTGCCTTATACATGTTGTACACAAAAGTTCGAAGATTATTATGCAGGGCAAACAGGAGATGGGTTGCCTTACTATAGAGGAACAGTTTTGCAGAGAGGATACGGTATAGGCGGATTTTTTGCTAAATTGTTTCGCAGTGCGATGCCATTTTTGATAAGTGGTGCCAAAACTATTGGAAAAGAAGCATTACGAACAGGCACTATGGTTGCGAATGACATGTTATCAGGTGAAAATTTTAAATCATCTCTCAAAACACGGTCAAAAGAAGCCGGAAAGAAATTAGCTAGAAAAGCAGTTGAAAAAGCGGATCAAATGATTGGCCATGGAAAGCTTAAAAGAAAGCGAAAACCTGCGAAACGCATCATTTCATCGAAAGCACGGAAGGTGCAAGGACGTGATATTTTTGACTGTTAATCTACACATTATACTATGGCTTTTCTTTTAAAGGACTCTCCCGAATGTGCTAAATCGGAATTAGAATTATTTCATCTACCTCCTACTCAAACAGTTATTGAAAGAGGCCAATGGGTTGAATTTCACCCACTTTCCAATGTTTCTGATGGAGGGCCTGTGGAATTTAATGTTTCTGGAAGCGGAGAGGACTACCTTGATTTATCCCAAACTCAGTTATATGTCAAAGTAAAGATTTTAAAAAAGGATGGCAAACCCATTCCGGATAAATGTAAAGTGGGACCCGTCAATCTTTTTTTGCATTCTATGTTTTCCCAAGTTGATATTAGTCTGAACGATAGACTCGTTTCTTCAAGCAATAATACTTACCCATACAGAGCCATGATAGAGAAATTACTGAATCACGGGTACGATGAAAAAACTTCTCAACTTTCCTCAGAATTATTTTTTAAAGATACTGCTGGTCGTATGAATGTTGTGGATCCAGCAGATGCAAATCCCAATGAAGGATTTAGTAAACGTGCCGAATTGACGAAACACAGTGCTTCAGTTGATATGATTGGTCGATTGCACCTGGATATGTTTCACCAGCAAAGACTTCTCCTAAACATGGTTGATGTGAAAATTAAATTGATTCGTAGTAAACCAGAGTTTTGCTTGTTAGCAGGTGAAGGAGAGTTTAAAGTTTCCCTGGAACACGCTTCCTTATTTGTTCGTAAAGTACGAGTAAGTCCTGGCGTTGTTTTAGGACATGCTAAAAGCTTAGAAAAAACATCCGCCAAATACCCTATTAACAGAGTGCTTTGCAAATCATATTCCATTCCTACAGGCAATATGAGTTTTGTTCAAGATAATATTTTCACAGGTCAGATGCTCAACCGCATCGTGATCGCCTGTGTGGATAATGACGCATTCAACGGCAACTATAAAAAGTCCCCCTTTGAGTTCAAGCATTACAATATTAATTTCATAGGCGTCTATGTGGACGGTCAGCCCGTTCCTCACAATCCACTACAACCTGACTTTGAAAACAATTTATTTATTCGAGCTTATGAGAATTTATTTTCGAATGCAGAAAACAAAGGTTTGTACCTTTCGAGATCAGAATTTTCACAGGGATATTCACTATTTTGTTTTGATCTGTCACCTGATTTATGTGATGGTTCACATCTTAATCTCATACGCCATAGGAATTTAAGATTGGAAATTAAGTTCGGAACGGTTTTGGCACAAACAGTCTCTTTGCTAGTGTATGCTGAATTTGAAAATTTAATCGAAATCAACAAATCTCGCAATATTCTGTATGATTTTGGAAACTAATGAATTCAACACAAATTCATAGAATTTTATCTCGTGATCCTGTTTCGGCGAGATATTTTGCAGGAGTTTTCCCTTCTGACAAAATACCTGATATTCAAAACTTTCCCTGTGCCTTAGTGATCAATACCGATAGACATGACGAAAAGGGATCCCATTGGCTAGCAATTTATGTTCAAGATAAGAAAACTCTGGACTTTTTTGATTCTTACGGACTTCCTCCCGAAACCTATGGAGGAGACATAACAAAATTTGCGAAGAAGTATCACCGAATTCGTTGGAACAAGACAATGCTCCAAAGTTTAACGTCCAATGTCTGTGGACAATATTGTATTTTCTTTCTTGTAAAACGATGTCAAGGACTTTGTATGAAATCTATTACCAATGTATTATCCAGAAGGAAGAATGATTTTCGAATGTATCAATTTGTCAAAAAAGATATGGTGTAAACATGATTTTTAAAAAATAAAAATTATTTCTCTTATTTTAAGTGTATTCAATGTTTCTTAAAACTCATCCAGGTTAGTGGATTACATAAACAAAATCATATTCATTTGTTTTTTAGAAAAAATATGCATGCTTAAGATTTCATTTTCCTAGCAAGATCATAAAAGTTTTGTGTTGTTTATAGTTACTCAAAAATAGTTCGCCTAGATAATCAAGAAACTATAAAAATTGAAGTTTCAATTCATTCGTGTCATTTAAATCATGGAATTACTTAAGTTAGTACATCCTTCTACTGTCCTTATTAGTGAGCCAACAGGCTCGGGTAAGAGTGTATTCGTTAAAAAGTTAATTGATTTTAAATATTTCCGTCCCATGCCCGCACGCATAATATACTGATATGGAAGCTATCAACCCCTTTTCAATTCAATGAAACATGTACAATTTGAAGAAGGTTTACCGTCGAATCTTAACTCTCTAAAAGATGCTTTAATTATCATTGATGATTTGATGTCAGAATTATCTTCTGATGCACGATTGGGCAAACTTTTCACGAAAGGCAGTCACCATCGAAATATTTCGGTTATCTTTATAACTCAAAACTTGTTTCATCACGGTAAAGAAATGCGAAATATTAATTTAAACTCTCAGTACATGGTACTATACAAAAATCCTCGAGATAAAAGCCAAATAATGCATCTATCCAGACAAATGTTTCCTGGTAAAACTAAGGCTTTTCAAGAAATTTTTAATGATGCTACTGCATTACCTTTTAGCTACTTATTCATTGATTTAAGGCCCGATTCATTTGAAAGCTTGCGCATGCGCACAAGTATATTTCCTGGTGATAAACATTACGTTTATGAATTTCGATAAGCCATTTATCCGTTGAATGTCATTCGGTGAACATGTCTTCCATTGTACTTGAATTCGAGGGATTTCAAATAAATTCGAACGATTTTATTATCAAAGAACTCGCCTTTTATGCGGTTGATTCTGAATACCACTGTCGTTGGAGTTTTCTCCCCCCGCATCACTGGAAGCAGCTATCCTTCAAACAAAGGAAGACTTTCACCTGGTTGACAAATTACTGTCATGGTTTGCAGTGGAATAGTGGTAATTTACCTTTTTTATCACTAGACCCTATACTTTTATCCTTGTTTATTTCTTACAAAAATATCTATACCAAAGGGTTAGTAAAAGCAAAGTTTTTAGAACGAATGTCTGGACGAAAGATTTTTAATCTGGATGATTTTAACTGTCCTAAGATTGATTTATTAAAAATTTCAGTGGTAAACTGTCCCAATCACAAATCCTGTTTTAAAAATTGCGCTTTAACGAAAGCATTTTCTTACGGTATGCATATAAAAGAGAGATTAAGCTCAACAATCAGCATTTGTACTCAGGATGTCGACCGTGGAACATCTCAAATTGTTAAGCAAGACAAAGCAAAAAGCAGCCTTTCTTAAAAAGTGTCCCAATAGTATTATAAAAGGGGTCTGTGAATGCGCTTTAAATCTTTTAAAGGGTAACATACCTGTATCTAAACGTAAAAAAAATAGATTATCCGCTCATAAAAGAGCATTGCGTTGTCTGGGAGATAAGAAAGTACCTTTGTTTAAGAAAAGACGACTTCTCGTTCAAAAAGGAGAAGGATTTTTGTCTATACTTATTCCCGCTGCAGTATCAGTGCTCAGTACGTTGATCAATGGAGCTCGCTCGTAAATTCAGACTTGTTCCAGCTGACAGAGATCAAGAGTTTTCCGATGAGCATTTAAGTGATTTGGACAGACAGATTCAGACTATTTTGAAAAGAAAAATAGAGGATGATGAAAAAGCGAAGCTTTATACACAGATTTTGCAAAAGTTTGTATTATTCCCAGATATGAATGCAGTCAAACCCCCGGAAGAACAACTTCCTCAGAAATCCTTTGAAAAATCTCCTGATATAGAAAGCGAAATTCTAAGTTCTGTCCCTATTAAACAAAAGAAAACTGCTGTTAAAATAATGGAATTTTTAAAACAAAATAAAATTTCCTATTCAGAAAGCAAAGAGTTGAAAATCGATGATACTGTAATTAACGGATCAGATTTTGTTCAACTAATCGGATTTTTACTGAGAAATAGAAGAGAAAAACCTATTGCTTTTGATCAATTTCAAGAACTTTTAAAGCAAATTAGCTTTCCTGAAGAACTTATAAAAAACAAGTATTTGAAGCCTGAACAGAAAACTATTTTTGCAAGACCTGAATCCCATCATAGAAAACGAAAATCATCTCAGCACGCCACTTTACCAATATCACAAATACCTTGGTTAAAAATGTAGAAAACTGTTTGAAACTTCACTGTATTTTATGAACCAAATAAAATTTTTTTATATTGTAAAATATTTATGCGTGCATCTATTTGTGTATTTTTTTTTTTCATTTTGTAACTCTGAAAACTTTTAGAATAACTTTTCTAAATTTTTCTTGAGAAAAGAAATTTTTTTGAAAAGAATGCCCATAAAAAACAACAACAACAAAAAAATATGTGTTCAGGAGATTATTAAATTATGTTTGGAGATTAAAAAATTATGTTTAGGAAAAAGCGATTTATGTTAAAAAATAATAAGAAATTTTATGCTTAGAAAATATTACGTTTTATAAAAAGAAATAATGTTTTGGAAAAAAATATTTTATGAAAAAATATTTTTGTGTTTTAGAAAAAAGAAAAATGTTTTCGGAAAAAATATTTGTATGTTTTAGAAAAAAATTTATTTAAGAAAATAAATTTTTTTAAGTTTAGGGGAAAAAATGTTTTTTTTTATGTTTAAGAAAAAGTTTTTTTATTATGTAAAAAAAAAGTTTTGTACTCTGGAAAAAATATTTTTATGCTTAGGAAAAAGTTATGGTTTTATAAAAAATTATCTTGAGTAAAATTATTTTTTTTTTTTTGTGTATTAGAAAAAAAAATGTTTAGTAAAAAAGATATGAATTGGGAAAAAAAATTTATATTGAATAAATTATTTTTGTGTTTAGGAAAAAGTTTTTTAGTTTGGTTTTTAAAAAAGTTTTATGTTTAGTATAAAAATGTATTCAGTAAAAAAAAAATTATGTTAAGGGAAAAAAGTTTTATATTGGGTAAATTATTTTTGTGTTTAGGGAAAAGTTTTAAGTTTAGTTTTAAAAAAAAGTTTTGTGTTTAGAAAGAAGTTTTATGTTTAGCAAAAAAAAAAAAAAAAAAAAAAAAAAAAAAAAAAAAATGTATTGAGTAAAAAAAAAAAAAAAAGTTATTTTAAAGAAAAAAGTTTTATATTGAGTAAATTATTTTTGTGTTTAGGGAAAAGTTTTAAGTTTAGTTTTAAAAAAGTTTTAAGTTTAGTTTTAAAAAAAGTTTTGTGTTTAGAAAAAAAAAAAAGTTTTATGTTTAGCAAAAAAATGTATTGAGTTGAGTAAATTATTTTTGTGTTTAGGGAAAAGTTTTAAGTTTAGTTTTAAAAAAAGTTTTAAGTTTAGTTTTTAAAAAAGTTTTAAGTTTAGTTTTTAAAAAAGTTTCATGTTTAGCAAAAAATGTATTGAATAAAAAAAAAAAGTTATTTTAAGGAAAAATTATGTTTCATTAAAAAATACCTTCAGTAAAAGAGAGAGAGAAAAAAAAAAGTTTTATGTTTAGTAAAAAATGTATTCAGTAAAAAAAGTTATGTTAAGGAAAAAAAAAAAATTATGTTTCATTAAAAAATACGTTCAGTAAAAGAGAAAAAAAGTTATGTATTGGAAAGAAAAAAGTTTTGTGTTTTATAAAAAAAAATGTGTTCTGTGAAAAAATGTTTGAGTTTTGTAAAAAAAGAGTTTCAGTTTAGTGAAAAAAGAGAGTGGGTTCAATTCAAGGTGACATCATGCAAGAAAACATCCAGTTGAAAAAAATGTTACATGCACTGTTAAAAAATATTTGATGAAGGCTAGAGATTATACTTTTTTACAATGAAACTATTTATTAATCATTCAAAATAATGAAATATACAAATCAAATAAACATGCTATATTGCATTGTATACAATTCTAATTTCAAAATGTTTTGTAATGTCCAACTAAACGCTTGTTCAGTAAAATCTTCAAACGAGTTAAACATTTTTATAAAAGCTTTCTGAACATGTAGAGGTATGTTTTGATTCGTTAATTCCAGTACAGTTTTTGAACGGAAGAAAGGGGTGGCAGTCTCTAAGTCACTGTCCTGTATCTTACGGCATACATCCACTTGAACGGCTGCATACCATTTTATTGACTTTTTCACTTGCATTTGATAGTTTAATTCATTTATAGTATCCGACAGAACACTATTAAAGAATGAACGAAAGTCTTTGTGATTCACTCCAGTCGAGTCAATAATAGTTTTAGTAAAAATATTTTGTGTATTTTGTCTTTTAAAATGTTTTACTTTTTCAAATAATGATTTTTTTGAAAAGGGTGATTTCACAGCTTTAGGTAGAACCTTGTGGAAAGCATCACAATGTTGCAATAAATCCAACTGACGATCAAACATTTCGCTACACTTTGTACATGAGTGTTGTTTTCGAATTTTATGAATCTTCTTATGTTGCATTAAATCGCACTTTCTTGTAAACATTTCACTGCAATCTATACAATGAGGACGAACCATATCCTCTGGCAAAGAATTCAGGGTGAAGCCAGCATCCCTCGATGAATTTGGAAAATCGTTCTTTTCTTTTCTGTCATCTAAGTCTTTAGAAGCTCTCTTTCGCTTTATTTGTTCATCAGAACTAATCTTTAAAAAGCGTTTCATTTTTAAAACTACTCAAAAAGTACAAAAACACTAAATTACAAACGAAATAATTTTCACCAAAAAAAAATGGCCTATGAATAGTTGATATTCAGAAACACGATGCAACACACAGCATGAAAATCCAAGCAACTGATCCATACAACTGTTGCCAGATGCTGCATGAGAAACTTTTTTCATTACCGGTTACAGTTAATCCTAATCCAAACAACTCAACTTTACACTTGGTTACAGTTAAACACCATCTAGAACCGAAAAAACAACTCAACTCTACAATCGGTTGCAGATAAAACTATTAAATGTGTTCTAACATGAAAGTATGACGTCATGGACCACGTGGTTCAGCGTTCAAGTCCTAACAGGAAAGTAAAGATTAAAAACACAAATGAACCTGTTCTAACATGAAAGTATGACGTCATGGACCACGTGATCACTAAAACGAAACGATCACTTTCAAATGAATATTAATTACATCTTAATTAATTATAATCTTAATTAATTAAATTAAAATTAACAACTCAACATTTATCCTCGTTATCCTATACGATAAAATCACGTGACCTCCATTTTTCCAACCCCCTCTTTCCCCCCATAAAAAATCCAGCAAACAACAACTCAACATTCAGCAAAAAAACAACTCAACATTAACCCTCGTTATCTTATACGATCAAGTCACGTGACACCCCCCACTTCCGGTTCCGCCCCCCCTTTTTTGATTGACAGGTAGACACGCCCACAAAAAACAACTCAACCCACCCTCGTCTAACAAGACGCTCTCAGCCAAAAAACAACTCAACCCACCCTCGTCTAACAAGACGCTCTCAGCCAAAAACAACTCAACCGACCCTCGTCTAACACGACGTCATCCTGATGACGTCACTTCCGGTTTAGGCCACGCCCCCCTGTGACGTCACTTCCGCCGCACATACGACGCGGCTTACTACTTACCTTTTTTGTGATTATTTGATGAAATTTGTTTTTTTTTTTCAATCCTTTGATGAAATTTGCTGTTTATTCACAATCATTTGTCAAAATTTGTTGTTTTCTCACAATATTTTGAATTTTTTTTTCACAATATGTTTAATTTGCCATTTTTTAGATTTTTTTTTTTTTTTTGTCAAAATTTGCTTTTTTTTTTCAAAATCTTTTTAAACGTTTTGACAAAATTTTGATTTTTTGCAATATTTCTACGAAATTTGTTTTATTTGAGATACCTGGACAATTTTTTTTTCTGCAGTTTTTTGACAAATTTTTTAGAGATCTTTTGAAGAGATTTGTTGTTTTTTGCAATCTGTTGACGAAATTTGCTGTTTTTTTTTTTCACATCTATTTACAAAATTTCCAGGTGTTCTTTTTTTTGGGGGGGGGGGGGGGGTATTTTGACGAAATTTGTTATTTTTGTGATTATTTGCCAAATTCATGTTTTTTTTTATACTTGGATAAAATTATTTGTTTTCTTAGGGATTTTTGGTGAAATTTGTCATTTTCTCACGATCTTTCGATGTAATTTGCTGTTTTATAGAAATTACCTTTTTTTATTGTGAAAATTTTCATTTTTTTGTTATTTTCAGAAATTTGTCTTTTTTTTTTCACCTTTTTTTTTGCAAAATTTACCTTTTTGTGATCTTTTAATGAAATGTACCTCTTTTTTGCATCTTTTGACAAAATATGTTGTTTTCTCACAATCTGTTTACCAATATTTGCCTTTTTTGAAGTACCTAGACAAATTTAAAGTATTTCCACGATCTTTTGACGAAATTCACGTCTTTTATGATACCAGGAAATAATTATTTGTTTTCCCAGGGATTTTCAGTGAAATTTGTCGTATTTTCTTGCCATCTTTCGATGTAATTTGCCGTTTTATCGAATTTATCCTTTTTTTTTTTGGAAATTTGTTTTTTTTTCCGTTTTTTTTTTTTTTTTTTTTTTTTTTTTTTTAAATTTGTTAACATTATGTAAATGCTATAGGCAAAATAGAAATGAATTTTTCATATGACAGAAATGAGGATCACAATAAGAAACTACTAAAAAAAAAGATTGAAAACAAAATAAGAAGTGTTATGCAATAGAAAAAACGGTTAAATTATGTCCTTCAAAAACACGGGCAAAATCAAAATAAACTCGATCGACCCGATGTTACATTGCCTATCAATAAAAAAGTTAGTTCTCACTTACTAGGTTATTTGTTGAAAAGACTAATTTACTCTGATCCTATGTTAAAAATATACTTATTACGTTGCGATAAATTCCATACATATATTTAATTGCCTACAGAATGAGGGAATAAACATATGTCACTCAGCACACAGTTCAATGGTACACTGAACTGCAGTATTCCCACCGTAAGACACCCAGAAAAAACATTCTGAAATGTCTCGATCAATCACAAGATTTTTGTGAGCTTTTTTACATACTAAATGACTTTTTATCCATGATTCATTAATGAATTTTATAATTTTTACCCCACATGACCAACTGTCGATTTTTGTATTTTTTCTTCAACTGATTGACAAATTTTTCTTTTTTTCATGTGATGGATCGAGAAATTTTGTGATTTTTTTTTTTTTTTTTTTTTTTTTTTTTTTTTTCTGATGAACAAAGAAATGTTGCATCTTTTCCCCCTGCAATTAGTGAAAGTTGTTTTTTGAAATTTGTTGTTTTTTTCTCACAATCTTTTGATGTAATTTGCCGTTTTATCGAATTTATTCTTTTTTCATGATTTTTTTGAGAAATTGTCGTTTTTTGTTATCTTTTTGAGAAATGTGTTTTTTTTTGCTATTTTTTGCGAAATTTACCTTTTTTTGCGATTACTTAGACAAAATTTATGTGCTTTTGAGATCTTTGGACGAAATTCGTGTCTTTTATGATACCTGGACAGTTTCGGAAAAGTTTATCGTTTTTCTCGAGTTCTTTCGATGAAATTGTCGTTTTGTCACGATCTTTCGATGTAATTTGCCGTTTTATTGAAGATCTTTTTGCAAAATTTTTTGGGTTTTTTTTGCGAAATTTACTTTTTTTGTGATTATTTGATGAAATTTGCTTTTTTTTTTTTTTTTTTTTTTTTTTTTTCAATCTGACAAAATTTGTTGTTTACTCACAATGATTTGTCAAATTTTTTTTGTTTTCTTACAATATTTTGACTTTTATTTTCACAATATGTTTACAAATTTGCCATTTTTTAGGGATTTTTTTTTTTCTGTGTGGAATTTGGCTTTATTTTTCGAAATTTTTTCTTGAAAATTGCCAATTTTTTTAGATGTTTTGGCAAAATTTTGATTTTTTGCAATACTTTCACGAAATTTGTTTTATTTGGGATACCTAGACAATTTTTTTTTTTTTTTGCATTTTTTTGACAAATTTTTTAGAGATCTTTTCATAAAATTTGTTGTTTTTTGCAATCTGTTAACGAAATTTGCTGTTTTTTTTTCACATCCATTTACAAAATTTCCGGGTGATGCTTTTTTTTTGGGGGGGGGGGTATTTTGACGAAAATAACTATTTTTTGTGATTATTTGCCAAAATTTGCATTTTTTATGGTACCTAGACAAATTTTTGTACATAGTAAATGATTTCTAGCATTTTTTAAAAGAAACTTTAACAGTAGAAAAATAATCTTCAAACATTTTCAAGAGTTTGTGATGTGTGTCGCAGCGTTGCACCGATTCTGCGCCCGGGATCATGTCATGTTGGTGTTACGTTGGTAAATGGAAAAGCATATTGAAATTTTTAAGAAATATTAATTTTTTTATAGCGCCAAAATACTTTTTTTTCTTTGGTTCTTTCATATTGTTGCTGTCAAGTTTTGACGGGTTTCACCTAGCCAGAATAAATATCATTAATTTTTTTAATATGTGAAATCGACATGTATTTTTGATTTATGAAAATGTAATAGAAAAGTTAGTTCAAAATGCAAATGTTTATTTGTTGAATGCGGTGGGTAATGTAAAAATAAATTAACCACTGAGAGGATCATTGTTACAGTTGTTGCTAAATGGCAAACTATAAATTCAGTCTTATTTTGCTGCGAAGTAAGTGAAGTATGTATATTTTGTATGAAATGAGAGGTGACGGTAATTTATGATTTATTCATGTCATGTACAATTTATTAGTGTTGTATTTGTAAATGGAAAATTATCAAATGAGAGAGATTCTAATTCTATAGCAGCATGTTTGAATGTAACTCTGCCAATTGCGGGTCATTTGCCTAGATGTAAAATGCAGGTTTTTCTTTTATTTATTGAAATTTTTGCTGAAGATTAGTCATTAAAAAATCCTTTAATAGCTGGAAAATACCTTTTATTTCTGTGGTGCCGTCAAGTTTTGACGGGTTCCATCTAGTCACTTTTTTAATGAACACAATAAATTACTTAATTCTGCACGAATATCTTCTAAACTGATACGTAAAATCAAAGGACAAAAAACCAGCAGAAAAAAAACAGTCAACGAACCGAAAAAAATGCGTGATCACGTGAACTAAATAGCTTATAACTTGATAAATATTTTAATTATCATAAAATTGAAAACAAAGTTTGATTCCAAATCGCCTCCTTAGTAAGGTCTTCCCATTTTATATCTTTCCGTTAAAAAATGAATTAGTAAATGTAACAAAACTTTTGCGCTTGTTGAGCAACTGAGAACAGCCTTAACATATTGTTGACCGGTTAGATTGCAGCTGTGTTTGTGAACACGAGTATGCTCGTGATAGGTAAAAAATACGTTAAAAGGTTTCATTAAGATATTTCTATCTAATCCATTGGATATTAAATATCACAGAAAAATAATACACATTAAAATATTTTGTGTAATGTATTTTTTTTTTTTTTGGGGGGGGGGGAGGGGGGGGTTGTTGTTTTGCAATTAACATGTTTGATAATCGTTCTAGCATAAATACCTGCTCCAGAGTTAGTTGCGCTTATATGTTATAAAGCTAACAAATTTGTGATAGAAAACTAATTTGAGAATAAATTCAAACACTTAATTCAGTTGTCTTAAATCTTTCAGTTTAATTTCTCTTGAAAACATCTTTAAACTGTAAAAACTCTAGTAAAATGTGTTAAATTCATCATAACTTACACGATAAAGTTTTTCTCATTATTACCCTCTAAAATCGTCACCTCTTAAAAAACTCCGATCAGGAATTAAAAAAAAAACATGTATGGCAAATTTAAACTGAATGCGTATCACGGGAAATGAAAGAAGTAGCAGGAGATGAAGTATAAAAGAATAATAATAATAAAAAAAAAAATGGAAGTAAAGAATGAATAGTGTTCTCCTCAATTTTTAAAACCTGAGTGATTAGGAACTTGGCCCCACGGGAGCGAAACCAGGAGGTATGGAGTGTGGAGGAAGTGGGTTAAGGAAGCATCCAGTCTCTCCTTGTTTTTATAATCCCCCCTGCTACCGTGAACAGATTGTTATTCCTCGGCAGCTAATTCAATTACCATTTTGCACCGCTGCAGATCTATGAATGGGTTCGTACCCCCCCTTGCCCCCCTAGGTGATATTACTGCCCCTCGAGGGAAGAAATGAAAGTAACTCGGGAGTTTAATTCCTCCCCCTCCCTGCTCGCAAATTGCCGCACCCTAATTCTATTAGGGAAGGTAATACTTTTCGCTGCCCGCGGTAGAGAAAAAAGACACACACACACATCGTCGTCGACCCTAACTCTGATTACTGGGTCGCTAGGATAAATAATAATAATGGCGATGGATGTTGGATGAAGGATAAAAAAAAAAAAGAGACAGAAAGAGATGGGGTTAAATCACGAGCCGAGGAAATCCCTCGTAATTGGAAGACCAAATATGGTGGAAGGTTCTGGTGCTTACTTTACCAATAGGAAAGCAATCAAAACACGGAGCTCGCCGCAAAGGTTTGATCTCACAGGAGATGTTCGGGGGTGAGGAGATTTTCTGCCCCTTTTGCAAAAGCCTTGTTCCTCAAACTAATTCATTTTGAAGCGCTTGGCGAGAGTATTCCTTAATTTTCTCAGACTTGCGGCAAACCGCCAAGATTTTAAGCTCCACAAAAGGGCCGGTGCTTGCTTCTCCACCCCCTTTTACACTGGCGGATTGATTATGATTTTGGAGGCGATTGGATTCAGCCCTTGTTCTGCCACCCTCCGCAACTTCGGTACACGTGTAAACATTTCGCTTAACGTGGAGTGCTATTAAGATGCACTTCAGGGGAGGGAGGTATCCTTCCGAAAACAATGACAATGTTTTCGATTTCGGAAGTGTTTTCGTGTGATGAACTACCATATCAAAATATTTGACATGTTTTAGTTACTCCGTGCAGGAATTGAATGATGTCGAACACGAATACATCATATTTCTTTTTTGGAAAAGGATTTATGAAAAGTGACTTGCTTTGTTAAAAATCGATGAGAGCTCACTGATTGAATTTATTTTGTTATCCAATTAAAGCACTTTTCCTTGATTTAGAATTTTAACGCCCTTCTCATTTTATCAGACTGAATTCAAGTAAGTCATTATTAATGCGTATCGAATTACAGCTAAAAGTACAGAATTAAAAGAGATTGCATTTTGTTTATTTTCTTGTATTGAATGATACATTGGAGTTTATTTATTTAAAGATATAAAGAAAGTAAATTTGGAATCAGTAAAGAACTTATTTTGTAAAATAAAGTGAACATTTTTATAGGATCATCGTAGGGGGAAGAAAACAAAGATTTGGTCAATCTTAGGATATTTAAAGTGCATTCTAAAAAGCTAGTTTTATTATTATTATTATTATTATTATTATTATTATTATTATTATTATTATTATTATTATTATTATTATTATTATTATTATTATTATTATTATTATTATTATTATTATTATTATTTGTATAATCTTTTATTTAATGTGACTTGTCTGTCTGTTCAATTCAACTTTGTAAAGTTAATTTCAACCCCTTCGAATTAAGCTATTGACCTGAAATTCGGCACACATGACAATAAAAACTTATTATTATTGTTATTATTATTGTTATTATTTTAAATGTCCGGTTTTGTAATTCTTGACAACACTTGGAAAACATCGGCCCAAAACTTGTATTTTCTCCATATAGGAATAAAAATGCGATTGTTAAATTTAATTGAAAAATTAGTTCCGTTATTGCAACTACCATACATTTTAATCACATCGTATTATTACAAATCTCATTATAATATGTTGTTTTAAAAAATGTGATTTATAATATAGGCTGATTTTTAGAAGTTTCTTTTCTAATATGCAATTTTTGTAACCATAATTCTAACACTCATATATGCTTAAAACTACACATTCATATCCGCTAGCGCCAGTTTCTCCCTAAGTTCGAGACAGTTAGGGAAATATCGCCGAATTTGATGACAAAAAATTGCAATGATAGAAGTCGATTTGGTTATAGCTATTTTATTGCTTTTACTGCAGTATACGCACTGGATTGTCCCCTGAATAGATAACATATTACTACGTTAAAAAGCTCAGAAATATGGCTATTCCGAATTGGATCAATTATATTAGCTTCTTCAGACCCGAGGTGCACATTTGTGTACCTCTGATTTCAACTGCGTATCTCACTTAATATTTGAATTTTTTTTATCCAGACGAGATGACGTTATTTGTGTACGGTAGCCTTTTTTAATTTCATCAAGAAATGGCGCTAGTAGTTTTAATTCATATGATTTTTGAGAAAATAAACGAGCAATTGCGAAAAATACAAAACTTCGAAAAAGTAAGTACATTTTTATAATTAAAAAATTATTATTTATTCATAATAATTTTTAAGAATGCTCATAATCTCTTCGGTATTGGATAAATCATTTAAAATTTTTAGCTAGATCATAATATCTATTTAAATTAGATGTAATTTGTAAGGTACACGTATGTGCACCTCCGGTTTCAATTCTGTGTTTTTGGGAAGAAGTCATCTCACACAAAAAAATTGTACTGAATGATATCTTATTGGTTCAGTGCTAAAGTTGTGGAATTATTAAAAAAATGTACTTAATTATAAAAAAGAATTCATTTTTGATGTTTTAAATTAAATATTAATTTTTAAAAATCATAATTATTATATATTTGTAAGAGTATGCCAATGGTGGAGATGAGTCTTCTGGTGATGAAAATTTAAATGACACAGATATAACCAATGGCGATATTGCTCCAGTACCTATCCCGAATCCATGTAACAATAAAGTTTAATCTAAAAGGCCTTTTTTATGGAAAGCTGAAAATAAGTAAATTTTTAAAACTTGTTACAGCACACTAGAATAATAATGCTGAGAATAAAACCTTATCTTTTCGGAAATATTTATTTAATCTTTTTTTCTTCTAATAGTAGTCTGAGGATCATTGATTGATGAGGATTATCTAAAAATAGATTTTCCAGCATCGTAAATCCTTTTGAATCATTTCTAGATAAATTAAATGAAGATTTTTGGGGAAAAGTTTCATATGAAACCAACTCCGTTCAAACAATTCCAATTCCGTTATATTCCGTTTAAAAGCGAAACCATCGCTCAATAAAAGCATCTAAATATAAAATTATAAAAGTTGCAGGCATACACATACTCATGGGATCTTTAAAATATCTCCAAGCAAGCTTATACTGGCAAAGAGACTTGTCAGTACTTAGAATTGCAGCTACTATGACACGTGATCGATTTTTTGAGATTAGAAAATTTCTTCATTTTGCAGATAAATCAAATGATCTTTAAGCAGATGATAATTTATGAAAAGCAAATCTTATCTTGAAAGGAATAAGGATTAAATGTTTTTCCCTGCCCCAGCCAAAACCTTTATCACTAGATGAAGAGAGATCACTATATCCCATTTGCTGGAACATTGTGGATCTAGACAGTATGTGCCGTTAAAACCTAATCTGTTGGGATTAAAAAACTTTGTTTTATCCACCAAAGATGGCGATGCTCTTGACTGCCAAATATATCATGGAAAAGGAATTGTACCAGCTGATTCAAAATAATTATGATTAGGTCTAGGTGGACGCATTGCCAAATTGTTTTTTAAATTTATACCAAAAGACTTTTCACAGGTGATTTACTAGGCGATTTTTTTTACTAGTGTAAAATGTGTCGACTTTTATTGAAGAACCATATTTACCAAACTGGAATGATTATGAACAAAAGACTTGGAATAAAAAAATCAAGAAAAATCAAGATAAAACTTGGGATAAAAAAATCAAGAATGATCGAGATTTGTAACATAGAGAGTGGGATGAGAGACTAAGGGAAGGAAAGGATGATGTGTATACTAAACTGGAAAGATAGCAAATGTGTAAATTTGCTTTCGACTTACATCGATAGCGATCTCGAGAGCAGTTGTGTTAGGTGGTCTAAAGATCAAAACTGTAAAATTAATGTAGCACAACCTGCAATTGTGAATACAAAAAGTGCATGTATGGTACAGATTTAAAGGATAGGTGTTTAGCTTACTACCGTTGTTCTATTCATACAAAAAAATCGTCAACAAGAGTTTTTATACATTTTATAGATTTGGTTATTTCCATTTGTTGGATAATGTATATCAGAAATTTCAAAACAGTGAAGTTCCTCGAAAAGACAGATTGTCTCTCTTGCGGTATTTTTAGAGATTGCATAAGTAGTTAGGAAATATAAGAGTAAAGTAAGTGAAGAACGACGACCATGGAAACCACGCAAAATTTATTCTTCTGAATATGATTTTGTAGACGATTCCGCAAATAAACCACAGCAAAAACAACGTAAGGGTACTCAGAGTCCAATTTATTATATTAGATACGACAAAATTGGACAGTTTCCTTGTTCAACAAATGATAACTTTGCTTCAAAATGTAAGTATGAAGGCTGCAAATCAAGAACCAGAGTTATTTGTTTGTACAAAATGCAATATATATCTCTCTATACATAAAAACATTGAAAACAGCACGTAAAATAAGCTTATATGTATCAATTGTCCACCAAATTCCTCGTTTAAATAAATTTTCAAAAATAGTTTTTTTTTTTTTTAGTAATGAACCCGAGGCGCACATATGTGTACCTGCTAGTAAATAGAAACTAATTATAATTATTTTACTTTTTATTACAAAATTATATTTCTATACTTATAAATAGATGAAACAAACTGTGAAATAATTTTTACGATGGCTTAAAATGTGTCAGGTCTGAAGAGGTTAGAGAAAGTCCTGTTCTCATGAACAGAATATCAGCACTAATGAGATTTATAGAAATAAATGAAGTCATATTTAGAAATAATTATCCATACTTCTCAGAAATTTCTTCAGACAATGACTTATGATTTTTTGTCATCTTCTTTACTTCCATTGTAAATAGTTTTTATTCAAATTCATTAATTATTATTATTGTTGTTGCTATCTTTTTAAAACAGCTATTACTCTAACTGTGCATTTGTTACTATTAATTTAGTACACGTTACAGTTTGTCGTGATTCTAACAAAGTTATGTTAAGAATATTATAGTTTTATTTATTTTTATTTATTTTATTTTATTTTGTTTTGTTTTGTTTTGTTTTATTTTATTTTATTTTTTGTGTGTGACTAAAGTATACATTTAAACGTTATACAATCAAGAAAAAAGGTATATATTTTTCTTTTATTGTATAACTGCTGTCAAAAGGATATACTATCAAATGGGTTTCGGCTGTCCGTATAGGAAAACACTCCATCAGGCTTGCAGCTTGGAGCTACGGTTCGGATTTCCCTTCCTTTTCCCTTTAGTAATTTGTAATAAAGACTTTTCTTTAAAACATTTGTTTACTTATAATTTTATTTTATGCTCTCTGTGT
The DNA here is from genome assembly GCA_964019185.1 of Maratus speculifer. Classification (NCBI taxonomy): domain Eukaryota; kingdom Metazoa; phylum Arthropoda; class Arachnida; order Araneae; family Salticidae; genus Maratus; species Maratus speculifer. The sequence continues at coordinate 284,740,295 of OZ025289.1, forward strand.
CGGGAATTTTGTTAAATTTGTTTTAGGAAAAAATGAATGTAGGGAAATGAATGATGTACAACTATTCAATTCCGAAATAAGATCTTTACATGCTCAGCTTTATTTTTCAGTAGGTTTCTATTGATATGTTTTTGAACAGACCATAATGCTAAAATTTAAATACATAACGAGAGGATAAAGATAATAATAAAACTCATAATACTAATACACTTAGATTAACTAAAAAGTATTGATATATATTTATATGCATCGTAAGACAAGAAAGTTACAAATTTAATTTAGGGAAAATGGTGTTTCTATTTAAAAATACTCACTTACGAATTACACAAACATACTTACCCTTTTGTGTCAGTATATCAATATTAATAAGTTTTGAACAGACCAATAACTGTATAATAACATAGTTATAATACATAATGTGGTTAAAGATACTTTAAAATACTTAAATACCTAATAGAACTTAAGTACCTATCATTTTAGTATAGTGTAATAAAGTAGTTTTAAAGTGAATTTTTAGATAATTTACATTCTGTTTAAAAAGTACCAGGCATTTTAAAATAAAACATAAAAAAATAATCTGTTCATCGAAATTTATTTCACCGGCTTTAAAGTAGCACCTATTGAGTTTAATACAACTATACCGGCGCAGTGTGCAATTCTCCATACATACCTAATAGGTAGATTGGGGTATGGCCTTTAAGGCTGCTGGTCACTCATTTTCCGAATTCTTCTCCTTAATATCAACTCTATGGACGTTTGATTTTTTTTTTTCAGTGTCCTCTTCTTAAAAAAAAGATATCCTTTTTTTTTAGTTCTCTTAATATTTCTAAAAATCCTTACATAATTTAATATTTTATGCTTTAAAATCTGACAAAGTGAGAGTAAAAATTTAACACTTCATATAAAATTAAGCGTACCCTTTAGAGACACTTTAAAAAGTAAGAAAAAATAGACATGTTTAATCCCTTAGGGACGAGCGACATGTATACGTGCCACAAAAGGGCTACATGATTATTCCCATCAGTAAAATTTTGTTGTAAAATTTGCCTTATTTAATCGAAGCATTTTCTTGATTTCATAAGCCCGATATTTCTGTTTTTTAAAATCGGTAACAAAATATTAAAAATTTCGTAAAATGCTCCGTCGCGAAGGGGTTAAAGAAGAGAACACTGAAAAAAGAAGTTTAAAATATTAATTTCCTGAAGAGATATTTTGAATATATGAATGCATCAAGCGTCCAAAGACTTAACATTAAGGAGGGAAATTAGGAAAATGAGTGACCAGACCAGCAATTCCTTCAGCGAATTGTCTTTTATGTCCTCAACTGACCTAAAACGCATTTTTTAAAACGATAATTTTAGCTTTAGGTACAGGAAAAAAATTGCACGGGGACATCTCAGACGACGGACGAGTACGGTGCTTGGACGATGACATTCGTTGAGTTTTTGCCTAAAAACTCTTGCCCAACATTGCGTCAAAATTGAGGTATTTCGTAACTAGTCGTGCGCAGTGCATTTCACACCTAAATATTAGCCATATCGGTATAAGTATGCAATGAATACGCCATAAGGTCATGAATATGTTCACCTCTTAAGTCAATTCTCTAAGACTCATGCCATGATTTTCGAGCACTTAGCTTTTTGATTATATCGGTGTTTGGGTTGTTAGTAGATACTGAAAATATCGACAGGATGGAGGCAAATGTAGAAAATATCGTGTCATCTATTATACACGTTTCGTATATGATAAATTCAAGGTACTTTTTACACGAATGTATATAAGCAAAATAAGTATGATCTTTTAATTCAGTTAATATACGGAAAATTTCCGTAATTATTTTGAAAAACAAATATTTCGGAATATGTCTTGATTAAATGTATCTTCTTCCTTAGTTTAATCTGTACACTACATAAAATAATAATGAAAATTTAGAAAATTATCAAAATGTAGAAAAAATATATGTATATAAACAAAAAATAAAATGAAAATAAAATAAATCAAGTTATAATACTTGATTATGCTATAATACTTTGATAAATATAATATTTTGATAAATTAATAGCATTAAGTAATATCTTATATATTAAAACGGTAGCGAAATGGATTCAGCATACTTAAAACTGGTCTCTACGCATACACGCTTGCGCAGGAAATCTGAGAACCAATCGGAGAAGACTGTACTTACTCTCTGTAAACGCATATTTCCAGCAAGGGGTAAATAAATATGGGAATGCATTATCACTGTTGAATGAATGCTAAAAGGATTTCTTTTTCTTTTGATAATTTCTTTTTCTTGGTTAATATAATGATCTTCATTTTTTGGAAAAACATTGTGTATTTCGATGCTCACTTTACGTAAGTTATTTTATTTCTATTTGTATTCTTTTTTTAGCTAGCAATCAAAGCTTAGGCTTAATGTAGAAATTGACAGTTTCCTATGGAATTGAAACATTCAATAGTTAATGATTAAAGTTTTTATATATTTTCTTGGCCGATTAAGCAATTTCCGAATTGTAATTTTCAAATTTATATTAAGTATGTGTAAAAAACCTGGCTAAATATCACATCGTTTTTTTTTTTTTTTTTTTTTTTTTTTTTTTAGGGAGAAAAAAGCAGGAATTTTTGACCGATGTTATTGACATTATGGATATAAACAGATTCGCAAATCACTATTTATTTTTTGCTTCATTTTGTTATAATACTAATGTCAAGAAAACTGATTTTTTCCCCCTTAAAATTTCATTTTTGAGCAAATTCATAATATTTAGGAAGTATTTACATTACATTGTTTTTGCCGAAAAATGGTGAATTGCATATGAAATGAAAATATGCCCAGTTATAAACAGCTTTGTAAATCATTAATATTTATTTAATGTTTCACTTTCTTTGTGTTGAGTTGGCCTGAAGTTCCCTTTAAAAAAAAAAAGTACCCTTTTTTTAAAAGTGTTCCCGTGACGAAATTTGCTGAGTTTTTTTTTTTTTTTTGGGGGGGGGGGGGCGGAAGGGAGAATATTTTGATGAAATTTGCTATTTTTTTTTTTTTTTTCAATCTCTTGATCTCTCAACAATGTTTTTCCAAAAATATGAAGATCATTATAATCAACGAAGGAAAATAAAATTATCACAAGAGATCCCTCTTTTTGCATAGCATTCAATCGTGATAATGCAGACCTTATATACCATATTTACCGCTAGCTCTTTTTTTTTTCGCTTAGCGTCTTTTATGATACCTGGACAAAATTCGTCATCTTGAGGTCTTTCGGAGAAGTTTATCGTTTTTCTCGAGTTCTTTCGGTGAAATTGTCGTTTTTTCACGATCTTTCAATGTAATTTGCCATTTTATTGAAGATCTTTTTGCAAAATTTGTTGGTTTTTTTTGCGAAATTTACCTTTTTTGTGATTATTTGATGAAATTTGCTTTTTTTTCAATCCTTTGACGAAATTTGTTGTTTACTCAAAATCATTTGTCAAAATTTGTTATTTTCTCACAATATTTTGATTTTTTTTCACAATATGTTTACAAATTTGCCATTTTTTAGGGATTTTTTTTGTCAAATTTTGCCTTTTTTTCGAAATTTTTTCATGAAAATTGCCCATTTTTTTTAAACGTTTTAGCAAAATTTTGATTTTTTGCAATACTTTCACGAAATTTGTTTTATTTGGGATACCTTACAAATTTTTTTTTCGGTTTTTTGACAAATTTTTTAGAGTTCTTTTGAAGAAATTCGTTGTTTTTTGCAATCTGTTGACGAAATTTGCTGTTTTTTTCACATCTATTTACAAAATTTCCGGGTGTTTTTTTTTTTTTTTTTTTTTTTTTTTTTTTTTTTTTTTTCGGGGGGGGGGGGGGGGGTTATTTTGACGAAATTTGCTATTTTTTGTGATTAAATGCCAAAATTCATGTTTTTTTTTTTTTTTTTTTTTTTATACTTGGACAAAATTTGTCGTTTTCTCGAAGTATTTTGATGAAATTTGTCATTTTCTCAAGATCTTTCGATGTAACTTGCTGTTTTATCAAAATGTTTCAACAAAAATGTTTTTGGCCAATTTTTGACATAATCTGCCTTTTTCGTGATATCTGGACAAACTTAGCCTGCAACCTTTTCTCAAAGTAAGTTGTTTTCTGACGATCTTTTAATGAAATTTTTTGATATTTTTTGTGATCTTTTGTTGAAATGTGCTTTTTTTGCGATCCTCTGGCGAAATTGGTGATTTTTCTCCGTACAATTGAGAAAATTGATTTTATTTATTTATTTATTATTATTATTATTTTTAGACCATTTGTAAAAATGTACGATTATTGCAGAATTTTCAGATTTAAGACGGATTTTTTTTTCTTTTTTTTTTAAGTTTAGAAATGATTGCCTAATTTTTTTGGAAAATTGAAAACCCATTCGTCCTTGCTTTATAATTTAATGTGAATCAGAGCTTCGTCAATTGTATGTGATGCAGATAATATTACAATGGAACATAGCAAATGATTTCTAGCATTTTTTAAAATAATTTTAACAGTTGAAAAATAATCTTCAAACATTTTCTGTGACGTGTGTCGCAGTGTTGCACCGATTCTGCGCCCGGGATCATGTCATGTTGGTGTTATGTTGGTAAATGGAAAAGCATCAGATGAGAGAAGTTCTGCGAGTGCGTCTGTGAATATAATTTGCCTGGATAAAAAATGCAAGTTTTTTTTTCCTTGAAATTTTTAATAAATATTAATCTTTTAAAAAAAATTTATAGCGGTAAAGTACTTTTTTTTTCTTTGGTTCTTTCATATTGTTGCCGTCAAGTTTTGACGGGTTTCACCTAGCCAGAATAAATATTATCATTAATTTTTTAATATGTGAAATTTACATGTGTTTTTGATTTATGAAAAGGTAATAGAAAAGTTAGTTGAAAATGCAAATGTTTATTTGTTGAATGGGGTGAGTAATGTAACAACAAATTAACCACTGAGAGGATCATTGTTATAGTTGTTGCTAAATCGCAAACTATAAATTCAATTTTATTTTACTGCGAAGTAAGTGAAGTATGTATATTTTGTATGAAATGAGTAATGACAGTAATTTATGATTTATTCATGTCATGTACAATTTATTGGTGTTGTATTTGTAAATGGAAAATTATCAAATGAGAGAGATTCTAATTCTATGACAGCATGTTTGAATGTAACTCTGCCAATTGCGGGTCTTTTGCCTGAATGTAAAATGCAGGTTTTTCTTTTATTTATTGGAATTTTTACTAAAGATTAGTCGTTAAAAAATCCTTTAATAGCTGGGAAATACTTTTTTTCTTTCTTTGGTTGCCGTCAAGTTTTGACGGGTTCCATCTAGTTTATTATGAATCCTATAGTGTGAGAAATCGCTTAATAATAGCTACAGTATTTTAATAATAATAATAAGATAATAAGCAACGGGTAAATGAAATTATATAATTTTTGTCTTCCCGTGTGAGGCTATCTTCAAATACATATTTCGAAAAAAGAAAAGAATAAGACTTGCGTAGTTTTTGAAATGGTTAAAATTGCGTACTCAAATTCAAATGAAGAAAAACACAATTAAAACATTTTAATGCAAACAACCTTATTCTGCGGTTTTATAGCACCAAAATTATGAAATTGATATGAATTTATTTATTTTATTTATTGTTTTTAAAAGATAGAGAGAGTGGTCTATATTTTTATATAGAGAAAAACAGATTGTGCAAAAGTGAAAAGTTGCATTTTATTTTAATTCTATAACTATGATGTCCTTTTCTAAAGCTCGAAATATTAAGTCTCTTTATTTTTTCTCCCTTTTAGGAAAATAAATAAATAAACTTTCATTAATGTAAATACCAATATTAGATTGTATTCTTATTTTTTTATTTTATTTTTTTTTTTTTTTTTTGTGATTTTTGTTTTTCAAAAGCGTTTGAAACTACAATGTTTATGAAACCAACGTATATGTTATGAAGTATATTTTTGCTCATCAACTTAGTAAAGAAAAAGATGAGAGTATTTACGGGATTCAAAAATGCTGTATTAACGAGGGAAATCACACTGTCGATTATAAAATTTGTGAATGAGGGACTTTTTCTTAACAATACTTGAACGGACATCGATTGCATATTGACCAGAAAACATATCAGTGAAAATTATACATGTATTGTAGAAGCGTTGTAAGTAAAAGGTATTCTTTAGGAAGATTTCGTGACTGTGAAAATGTTTGTAGCCAGTCTGGTAGTCAGACCCAGATTATGACTGATTGGGGTCCAGGGTAAAGATAAATTAGGGGGTCCCTTTCAAATCATTGCAACGTTATTCAAATAGAACTAATGATCACTCATATGTCTATGTGTAATTCATAAACATATTTTCACACTTTGGATATAAACAGAAGAAAATCTTTTGCTCCGTCAATTCTAAATTAAATATACCTTAATTAATAAAAATACGCCATTTTCCCTTTAGCAATGAACAAAACTCTTTTATATAACTTTAGCAATTTGTTATATTACTTTTAAGATGGATTTAATAACTTCATCACATGGAAGAGTTGGAATTGGAAAAGAAAGTAAATACCTTATAATTTAATATATAGATTTTGGGACCTCTTAAGGTCCGGGGCCCATGGACTAAGTCCCGATTTGCCCAGACGGTAATAAGGGCCTGCTGGTTGTGGCTTTTAAGATTGCTCAAATAAATACCTACATTTTGTATTGTGAATGTGGTAATAATGTTTTACAAACTAGGAACGGATAAGAATTAAATTGATAAATCATAAAATCACGGACCCTTTCAGAAAATAATAATAATAGAAAGGGCACATTTATTTAGCTAGTAATTGGAACTTGGTAAAAAAAAAAAAAAAAAAAAAAAAAAAATGAAGTATCATAAAGATTTTTGAAACTTTTTTTTTTCAAAAAATGTATCGTAATATTTAAGAATATGACACATAAATGCCAAGTTATTTAAAGAATGACATAAGAATTCAGTAACATACAAAAAAATATGGTGATTTAATGCGGAAATATACATACAGTTTATAAATCTGACAAGTTAGGAATTAATTATGTAATAATAACAAATGATAATTTAAATATTTTTCAACTTATAAAAGTAAATAAAATTAAAAATACATACATATTTTCATAATACCTTAAAATTTACAAGGAAAATTATGACAAACGCATCCGTGTATATCATTTCCAACCGAGATGCATTATTCTTTCTTATATAACGAGGTGAATCCAGTTTTCGACAAATGAAAATGCTTAAGAATGAACTATTTCATAAATCTGTAATAAATTTACAAAATTAGTTTCAATAAAAAATGCATCTTATTTTGGTTAGTCTGAGTCTCAAACGAATCACATTTTATCCAAAAGTTAACAAAATACTATTTCTATAAAACTCATTTGTGCAAATTATTAAAATTAACTTTAATCGCATATGCAATCAGTAAATTATGACAAAAATCAGTTATGATGAAGTTATTAATATTCAATTGAGGCTCTTGTGTAATTCCGTAATGAGGTTCTCATTACGGAATGAAAACGGCAATTTTTTTTTCTTCTTTGACACAATCATACGATATTTTTCTCCCATAAAATCTAAACCCGATATCATTTTCAACTTTTCAATAGTTACATACGCACTTGTCATACCCGTATTTACCATTTTTTGAAAAATTGGCATTTTAATTTAATTTTTTTTTAATCGTAATAATTCAACACTTGAAGTCACGATTTCAGCAACATCTTTTCACGTGAACAATCGCACTCTTAGATTATAATAGCATATACTGGAGGATTAAAATTACAGTATTTTATACACGTTTGTATAAAATGTTAAGTTTTATCTGCGAAAAGGATCGTTTTCTTTTAAATGTGGCGTCATTTTCATTTACTTAAGCATTTCGGATAGTATCTCAAACTTAATATCAGGAAACATGCAAAAGAAAAATATATATATATATATATGAAAACGTGTGTTTAGAAGTATGTCATTTTTCGTATAGAATATTTTGGCGCACCATGTCTCATGATGGGAATTTACGCTCTATTTAAATCCCGTACAATAAAATTTAAACCACGCAAATTCTTTTACAAAATATATATATATATATATATATATATATATATATATATATATATATATATATATATATATATATATATATATATTTTAAATTTTTATCAGAATATGGCATGAATAAAGATAAATAAACCTCATTGTTTATCTTTTCTTTGCAGTATGGCATCTATCTATTTACCACCATTTTAAAGAAATTTCACAAAATATTTTTTAATTAAAATATAAAATATTGATATTAAAAAAATAGTTAGTACCGGCACATCTTCAAATTAACAGCTTTCAATTAAAAAAATGTTTGTAAAATGGGTTCAGTAGAAAGCTCAGGGCAGAATAAAAAACAGCCTCGTATTTAAATACATTAGATAATATAAAATCACCAAAAAAAAAAAAAAAAAAAAAAAAAAAAAAACCGCAAATTACATTATTTTGGTAAAATTATAGTAGAATGTCTTATAGAATATCTAAGGTACCCTGGGGTAATAACGCCAAGCGGGGTAATAACGCCAAGTGCTTATATTTTGCATAATTATGAAATAATCAGGTAAATGACACCATTGTGCTTTGCGCAGAAGGGTTTTGAGTCATATAAATCGCAAAAAACAGCTTCAAGTTAATTTGTTTCATTTTTAGGTCTTATTGTTTTTACAAGCAACTAAAATTAACGCTTGATCTAAAATTTGCGAGATAAAATTTTTGATCTGAAGACTATATTTTTTATCCAGAAATACTTTGTTTATTACATAAATTTGTATTGTATTTCATGTACTTTCCAATTGTTGTGAAAGATTTTGGATATCTTCTCGAGATAATTTGTAGTTTAGGATTTACTACGCAATAAGTATCCCGGGGTAATAACGCCAATCCTTGGCATTAATACCCTGGATGATTCCCTACAGTGACCTAGCTACATCCTAAATACTGATTCAATTAAACACAGTTAAAACTGTGCAATGTTTCTAATAATTCTATTTAAGCGGTCCTTTTTAAGCAAAAAGAAGCTCACGGTCTGATATTCTTTTGCCTCATCCTCCCCCCCCCCCCCCCCCACACCGCACCTTTATTTTTCTTACACTTTCACAAAAAAATGAACATTTTCAATAGCTTAGAATGCAATTTGTCAATTTCTAAGTTTGTAGAGTTTGTATTTTTAGAATTGGGCAATCTACATGCAATTATTCCATCTTATTTCATAGTTTTGTTTGCATGGCGTTATTACCCATATAGGTGGGTAATAACGCCAAATAGCATTGGTCAAGAAAAAACGCCATTACATTTTATGAATACATATCTGTTAAATTATTTTATTTTATATAGATGGTCAATGAGTTGCTGTATCAGATCCTACATTTGTTTGAAAAATACAATCTAAAACTAAGCCGTGAAAATTGGTAGAACCTTAACGTGGCTTTATTACCCCAGGGTACCTTATATGAAATTTCATTGGTTGGAAAAATTTGTATAAAACTTAGGAAACTTGACATTATTTTAAACCTCAAATTTTTTCTTTGTTTGCTTGTCTTGCTTGTTTTACGAAGCGAATTTATCCAAGCGAGATACATTAAGTTATATGACACAAATTGTTATTTTTTGGATAAAGACTTCCTAATCTGAGCACACGTACACTGCATGTTACTCGACTTCTGTAAGGACACTTTAAATATATGTAAAACATTGCTTTTTATCAGTCTGTGATTTTGATTACGTTATTTTCAAAAGTGAAACCTGTGCAGAATTTCAATTTGGTAAAACACGCACTTCTAGAAAACATATTTCACTTTTAAGAATTAAAATATATGCTTATTTTTTTATAAATGACGTCATTTGTATCAGAAAATTCATTCCACTCTTACGAGTAGGTCTTAAACATCACCTGCAGAAAAGTATGCATATGACATCATAATCAGAGAATAATACATAATTCCAGCAAAAAAGGCAATGTCGTCATTCAAAAAGCTGAATAAAACAAATCTGGTATCGAATGACACATATATCTTCATTTGTTTGTCCATAATAGTTCCATGCTTTTATCAGAAATCATTCATTTATATTTTTTCATTATATTTAATTCAGAACATATTACCATACACGGATTAATAAAATTGCATTATTTCAGCTTTCTGATATGAATTAAATAAATTCGGAGAATCTATGTCACACAAATGGTCTTTAAAATACACTTTTAAAAGAAGAATGCGTTGTATATCCTTTTAAAGCAAGTTTGTAATAAACTAAAAATGAAATAAAACCAAAATTCATCGGGTTTTATATCAAACAATATTCTTGACATAGCATTTAATTTTAACTTCAATTCTTTTTTTTTCTTTTTGGTTTTTATGAGAAAATAGCAACACAAAGATACAGTAATCTACCATTTCCCTTTATTTTTAAGAGAAATGGAGTACTCCAGTTGTCAGAATTACAAAATTGGTATTAAAAACTATGAAAAAATTAATATCTCAAAAATAAATTCAGATACAATCTTAAAACAATTTGTATTTAAAAGCATGTTTTTTCACTTATAATGATGGTGTAAAAAATAAAACAGTGCGATGTTTCAAAATTTAAAAATTTCCAGTTGCGAAAATTTCAAAACCGAAATTTTATTTTAAATTTGAAAGTGTAGCCATTCATAGAATAACATCGCGTTACACTTACATATATTTGTCATTTGTAATGTAAATCTTCTACCAATGTCAGTCGCTTTGCAATTGTTGAAATATCCCAAGTGGTATTTATGTGCTTTTGAAATGGATATGGAATTAATTAATTAACAAATATCATGCATACAATTCTTTTGAAATGATAGTTTAGAACGTTTTTAGAAAAATTTCGACTTATTCCACCCTTTTAAGTTTATCACAAATATCATAAGTTTACAGCTTTTTCTCTTTCGCTTTTAAAATTTCAAACATTTTAAAAACTGTTTTTCGCTTGCATTTGTTTCTCTAAAGTAACAGTTATGTCAAATTTTAATTTTATACTATCAGCAGTTCTAAATAAATCGTAATTTAGAAGAGCTGTTATGATGTTTTTCACTCATCTCATCATTTTAATTCCTTTGAGACCGACGTTTTTTATCAATGGCGTAGGAACTTTGTTTACATAGGGGGAGCCCGGGCATACTGCAAATCTAGTGGCGGGTTTCATTTCATTCATTTCGAAAGATCCCTTCAAAGTGTTGCACTTTTCACAAACAAGAGTATAAAATAGAAGTATATCAAATTGCCAAATTTTTAATCCTAATAAAATAATTTTTAATAAAATAATTGAAACCGTGAAAATGATATGAATATGTGTCCGTTCGATTTTTATCTTGAAGAGAGAAATAGTAGACTACTCTACTATTCTATCCCCATGATCTTTATGAGAGAGTCAAAGATTTCTGATCAAATCGTTTTTTTTAAATTCATTGGTAATGAGGTCCAGTGCTTCTTTCTTTACTCGCAATTTTTCTTCTTGTCCAGGTTGTGCTGAAGCGGAGGGATGGCTTGTCTGCTCATATATTACTGGAACTATCTTTTACCTGGAGACGCTCGTTGTTTTTATTTCCAAACTTCATGTGGACGCTTTTCTCTCCCATTTCTTGTAGAGAGTTTCGAAATGGTTATCCTCTCTCATATGTTGTACAGTTTCTTATAACCTAAAAACGGCACGGCTTTCTTCACGCTTCCAACAGAAAACTGAGTTATCTGCAGAAATTTCGCCAAGATTTCGCAAGGATCAAAAATTTTCTTGGCCATGTTCCAACCAACAAATGTCTTGAATTTTTTTAAACATCTTATAAAACCTCCAACTTCAGCTTTTTTTCTCATGACGTAATGCTGTTGATTCCTTCAATAATGCATCAAGAATCTCTAAAATTCTTGGATAACTTTCCACGAATATCAATATTGCAGAAAATGTAACTGCTCATCTGGTCGGGCAGAGAGGAAGCAACTGATTTGGTTTTAGGTTTATGTTGCTTTCTTCTTTATTGTTAGCTGGGCAAAAAAGATATTCTTGTAGATATTTCTCCGTTTGGACGATTCTCTAATCAGATTCGATATCGTCTTGATCAAAATTAAGAAATCTATAATTAATTTATTGGAATGTGCTACCTCTTGCAATGCAAGGTTCAAAGAATAATTTTCACAATGTACAAAAAAAGACTTTGGTTGCAACTCCTTGAATTTTGTTTGGACGCCTTGCATGATGTCACTCATATTACCGGCTCCGTCAAAATAATGTCCACGAAATTTATTGAGATCGATGTTGCAACGTTGAAGTACATCCTTTATAATTTTAGTCAGTGTTTCCCCTGTAGTATCAGGAGCATTAAATAGTCCTAAAAACATGTCCTCCGTTTTCCTCAAATTTTTCGCCAAGTATCGTACACTTATGAAGAACTGCTCTTATCCGGCGGCATCGGTTATTCCGTCAACAATAAGGCCAAAAAAAAAAAAAAAAAAAAAAAACTTCCATTTTTTACTTTTTTTAGCAAGACACGCTGCAATGAATGTGCCATCATTTCCAAAATTTCGTTCTGAATGTCCGGACTGGCCCATTTATCGCGCTTGGACGACCATAATTCAACTTCCGGATAAATTGTTCCCAATTCTTGCAGAAAGATGTACAAATACCGTTGCCTGTGAGAAAATATTATAAACAAATTATAGAAGAGTAAAATACTAAAAAAATTATACATCAACTTAGAAAAATACTTTCAAATTGTGCGTTCGAAAATACCCGCAAAAATATCCTCAAGCCTTGAAAATACCCGCATTTGAACACTACAAGGGATATTAAAAGAGCTCAAGGCGGGGAGGAAGATAAACATCTTATCATTCCATTTTTTTTCTAGAATCGAGAGGATTGTAAACATTGAAAAAAAAGGTGAGAGCTATAGGGCAGAACTGGGAAATTTCATTACTGGCCAGTGACCTGTAGTAACAGTTTCATCAATGGCTACCTTTTTATTTAAAAATACTGAACAGTAAACTTTTGTTAAAATTTCTATTAGTATTAATCTAAAATTGAATAGCACAAATAAATGTCTTAATATAAACATATAGAAACCAGAAAAAATAAAACAACATGATGAAATGCAAGAAAATTTGACTTTTTCCTTGTAGCAAAGTGGCCATAAGGTGGCCGCTGACAACCAATTTTTTAGTAGCCACTTTTAGGTAGCTTTCATTACAAAAAGTAAAAAGCTACCTATTGCAGCCGTCCGGAGGAAAGCACTTCCGGAAAATTTTGGTATATTTTCACCGATCATGACCCCCAGACCCCAAAACCACCCTCCGTTCAAATGTTGACATATATATATATATATATATATATATATATATATATATATATAACCATATATATATATATATATATATATATATATATATCTGATTTTTGTCATGCGATAACTAACGTATTTATGAACCGATTTGAATGAAATTTGGTATGTACATAGTACATACAAATGTTTCGACCAAGTTCGTTGGGAAGCATCATCCGCCATTTTGTTTCAAAATGGCGGCTATTTTAAATTTTTAAAAAAATTTAAAATTTAAAATTTAGTGCGAAAAAATTAAACGTTGAAAAATATTTTTCTTTTACGTGTTAGAACTGAAAACAACGATTCCAGAACATTTTTTATTTTGTCTATATCTTAAAAAATGATTGAGTTATAGCACTTTGAATTTTTCTTATGGCTGACATTTTGAAACGATCGGATTATCGTCACGTGATAACACGCGTATTTATGAACGGACTTGAATGAAACTTGGTATGTACATAGTACATACAAATGTCTCAACCGAGTTCGTTGGCCAGAATCATCCGCCATTTTGTTTCAAAATGGCGGCCATTTTAAATTTTAAAAAAAAATTAAAATTTAAAATTAAGTACGAAAAAATTAAAAGTTGAAAAATATTTTTCTTTTGCGTGTTAGAACCTAAAACAACGATTCCAGAACACTTTTCATTTTGTCTGTATCTTAAAAAATGATTGAGTTATAGCACTTTGAAATTTTCTTATGGCTGACATTTTGAAACGATCTGATTTTTGTCACGTTATCACACGCGTATTTATGAATCGATTTGGATGTAACTTGGTGTGTACATATTATATACTGAGAACTGAATCGAATTTGATAATCAGTTCAGTCCATCATTTTATTCAAAATGGTGGCCATTTAATTTTTTTTATAAATTTTAAAATTTAAAATTAGGTACAAGAAAGTGAGAAATTGAAAAAGATTTTTCTTTTATGCATTTTACCTTGATACAAAGATTCAAAGCATTTTTTGTTTCGTCTGTATCTTACAAAGTGGCTGAGTTATCGCATATATATATTAATCGATTTCAATGTGAGTGTGCATGTGCACCTGAATTAAGATTTCGACCAAGCTCACAATCAGGTTCTACTAATATAACTTAATTTAAAATAAATAAATAAATATATAAGTATATGAAAGCTACCTCTTCCTCCCGGCACTGCCGGAAGGACTATTTCACATTCACGTGGCCTGTGGCTAATGCTAATTTTGCCCTGTAGTGAAGGCACAAACAAGTGTACTCATCATCCTCTCTCTTTCTTCTATTTGTTTTTATTGTGTGAATTTCCTAGAAAAGTAGACTTTTTCTTGATTCAACAATGCATCATAAACAGATGTAGTGAGAGAATTTCTTCCGGGGGAGTTGAGCCCGTCTGAAATATTCCAGGGGGAGCCACAGCTCCCCTAGTTCCCCCAGTTCCTACGCCTGTGTTTTTTATACAAATTCTATTCTGTTGGCCCCACTTATTTTTGAAATTTACAATTAGTACTTCCATAATCGTCAATATGCTCTAATTAAATAAAGTAAATATTGCTTTCCTTTATAGCTGGTGTGAAAAATTCTTTTTGTAGCTTTGGAAAGTTTATATATGCATACAACCATGTTCCAGAATGGTTTATATTTGGAATTTTCATTTAAAATTTTCTGTGCGAAAATTTACGGCTTTGCAGTAACAGCATGTCAAATTTTAAGTTTCGATTCCTAACGATTCCACATAGATCATAATTTAGAACGTTTTTATAACTATTTTCGTTTATTTAAATTTTTTAATTGCTGATTTTTTAAGAAATCATCCTCACTCTATTTCCTTCGATACAGGTAAACGAATCAGACTCAGAGTTATAGTCGGGTCCAGTTCAAAGCAAAAAAGTCAGAATCAAACTTATCGACTAAGTTTTTTTTTCTTTTAGATATTTTGAAGTGAAATTAAATCAATTATATGTAATTTTAAATTCACAAAAGGAATTATTATTGTTATAAATGGGTTATACCGGGTTACTCAAGTTAGAAATTCCTAATATACTGCCCGGCTTATACAGTAAATTAAAAACTCTAGTAGATCCCGAATTATTTCAAAACATAGTGAAATTTTTCCTTTTATTATTATTTACCTTTCCTTCGAAATCTTTCTACTCTGGCTCCACGAATCCGAAATAGTAAAATTTCTGTTTTATTTTCTCCTTTAGATTTCGATAGTTTGCAGTTTTTAAGTTTGTGGGACGCAAAATTGAGAAATTTGTAAAACGGAAAATATTTTTTTTCCTTTTTTCTTTCAGAGCTCTAAGAAATGAATTAATATTGAAATAATGAAATTTTCGCCGTTTTTGTTTTTCGTTCTCTCATAATTTTAACCAATTGTAACATTAGTATAGTTGTCAACTTGCAGTCGGAGTTGACCATTTTCCCCACAGACTCCGCAGCCCTGCTTTCATACCTCAAAAATTGAAGAAAAGAAGGAAAAAAGGAAAAGCATTGTTCTTCGATACATAATATATTATGTATATGTTGTCCCATAGTTACTATTTTTCTATTACATATTGAACTATTGAAACTTGACGTGACATATTTAACAGATTTTATTTAGTGAAAGAAATAAAGAAAGAAAACAAAAACAGAGTTGGTTCAAAGAAACGAAAGTAAAAAGCATACCCGAATCAAAGTCAAAGATTACTCGTATCAAATAATATTTGAATGTGTCTCAGGACCAATATATTCCTAACACTCAACACACAAAAAAGCAGGAAGATGATGTAGGTAGTTTGAAACGCACAATCATAAAAATTGCTAAAAGAACGAAAAAAAATAATAAAAAATGGGCCAACGAGGCAAAAAGTAAATAGATAAACAAATATAAATAAATAATTAAACAATAAGGCAAAGTTAAAATAAAGCAAATGATAATCGAATATCTTGATGGATTTGCTTTATTTTCAATATTGAATAGATTATATACTTCCAAAGCAAAATAGAAGCAAATAAAATTCTTTCTCTTAAAATTGCTAGCTTAATTTAATAAATCTTGGCGTTTAAACAAGTTCCCCTATTACTATATTTACCAACTTGTACTGCTATACATCATTTTTAGATATAACATATATTCTATTTCAATATTCTAAGATATCTGTCCGCATTTACATAAAAGGCTTATTTCTGCCAAGTAATAATAAACTATCCTTACATAATAACAGTCACATTTCTAAAAAGAGTAGCAACAACATTCCCCGAGAACAATATCCCCGAAACTTCTTCACTTTCGGATGCATATAAAACTCTCGTTTTCACTCGCCGCGGTGACTTAGAATGTTTCTTGGGAAGCAATCCGGCCGAGATCTTGAAATAAGCGAATCTGTGCCAAAGTTCCCCCTCCCTCCAAACACATTCAGGTAAAATTATGGCCCTATGCTATGATTTTTGGCACCTTGAGGAAGCGAAGAAACGACAAGGAGGAAAGATCCTTCTCATCTATAGGGAGAGAAAGAGAGAGAAGGGGAGGGGTGTAACGGCATCTCTCGTTTGGTCGTCGTTCGTCAAGTAATGAATGTTTAAAGCATCGCGGGGCACTTCAAGCGGCAAAAGATGTGGCTCAATCTCTACCCTCAGAAAATTGTGCTTGCAGAGGAAAACTGACGTGAGTTCGGTAAGACAGTCTGGATCATTCAGAGAGAAGGCAAGTGATCCTAAGCACATTCAAAGAGGCGCGAAGTACAGAATTGTGTATCTTTAGATTTACAAATTTGATTAACTTTTTTTCTTTTTCTGATAATTTAAAATGCATTCTTTCAAAAAGAATGCGACACTAAAGGGGGGAAAACTAAGCATTTTCTGCCTGAATTTCGCTCTCTGAGTTCTGCGTCAAAGAGTGGCAATTTTTTTCTGTCTTTCGTTTCAGTTTTGTGGTTTAAAAGGGCAACGTGAATTTCAAGGACAGTGAGTCAACTTGATGATAATAAAAAACTTTTTTTTTTTTAATTTCTCCATCCAATAAAATTCTATACCCCCTCCCCCCCCCCCCCCAAAAAAAAACCTTCCGATTTTCTATTTTAAAATCTTCATAACAAATTCTCTGATTAAAAACTTTTAGTATAACGTAAAAGTAAAGTACTTGCCCTAAAATCTTGCTCCTCTCTGGATCTTGTCATGCAAATGCAAATGAGAATGAAGATATTTAAGTCCTTAGAACTCATTTAAAATTAATTTAAAACAGATGAATGTTATAGTAATAAGAATAGAAGGCACTTCTCTGTTATCCCGTCGACCAATTTCGCCAAATTATACAAATCGCCAAACGAATAGCCAAATTATACATATTGACATAATTTTTGTTTTAAATAACGAAAAAAAACAAATAATTCGTGGAATATTAATAAAAATACAAATAAAAGGGGGAAATAAAAATCATTTAATGCCATTTTAAACAGGAGTCCTATTTAATTTCATTGAATGTGACATTCACGATCATCCATTATTGCTGGTTTGGCCATTATTGGCTGGATTGATCTTATAGTTTGCGATAACTTTTTGGTCGACGGGATAACCTAGTAGTACCGAATAGAATTACTATACATAATAATAACGATTTGCTTAAAATAAAATTTGAAAGATTTAAAACATGGCTTAACCCAATTTTTAAATTTTTTAATTAGAATTTACATTTTCCTATACTTTTTTATTTGAACTATTTTTTTTTTCACTTATCAAGATTTTTTTTTCTTTTTGAAGGATGGGGTTATTACATTTTATTATCATTAACATTATTATCTATGTTATTGTTGAACACCGTTACTAAAATAAATAACATCAATTTATTCAAATAATCCATTGAATGATAGTCTGTTTTTTCTTTTCTTTTTTTTTCTTTTTTTTTTTTTATTAGAAATTTTAGTGAATATTTTACTGAAAAACCTTGCTATAGTATAATTTCCGTCAGGAGAAGAAAAAAAAAACCAATTGTGCCAATTGTATGTCTTATTGGCATGCCATATAATTGGCAAAAAATTTATGATTTAATATTTAGATTTAAGATTCGATTTTTTTTATTGAAATATCGGCTTTAGAAATTAACATAGCTTTAAACACATTAGAATCCTACAGTATTTTAAACAAAACTAAGTCATATTATGTGTTGAAGAAAAATATAACTTATATAACATATTGTATATTTGTAATAATCTTTAAATTTGTGGAAACATACACATTGATGAACTTGATTTATGAATTAATCTGAAGTTTGTGTTTGCAACGGCCGGAATTTTTTCTTTCCTGTTTACGATGGGAATGGGAAGAACTTCGCATGCCGAAGGTTTTGTGTCTGACATACGCCACTTTGAGGCGCATCTTTTTCGTCCTCAGCTTTTGCAAGAGAGAATAACATCACCCTCGAACAGGGTGGAGAAGAGATGGCCCGGAGAAGTGAAAATGCCTGATCGTTGAGTGCCGCACGCCGCTCATCGTTTCGGCGCCGCACACCAAGCATACGCTCCCAATAACGTCGGCGCCATTTTTCACCTCGTTCCACTCACCCCCCGTCACATCTACCGAAAGTATGCCTCATAGTATGTGTATATGCCTTTTGCGAAAGTGAAAAGGGGGCTACAAGACAAATGGCAGACCAAATTGAATTTGCGGAACGAACAACGCTGTGCCTCCGCTCAAATCATTGCACCAAGAGGAAAAGAGAGATGATCCCGCTACCCGAACGGACGGACGCCACTGCCGCGCTAATAACAGGGGCAAAAGGATTTGCGGGGATCGTCTGCCTGTTGAGTCAAGTTCGCTCATTTCTGTACATGACACCAAAATATCTGGCCACGTTTCATTCTATCTCATTCTTGTTTATCTCATTTCTACTCGCCATTCCTCACCCAATTCTAATATTGATAACGTAAAAAATTCTTAATGCTGCGTTTATTAGTTTACAAAAATCACACGTAATAACCCACGAGTGCCGCCCTTAGAAAAAAACCTTGTATAATCCAAGATTTTGAAATAAATGTGTCTATGTAGACCTCTATGAAATAAATTAAATTTAGAATTTTTCGTCAGAACCACACACATGATGGGCATTTTTAAGCCACAGTAATATATATATATATATATATATATATATATATATATATATATATATATTCATAATATAATAAAGAAATTATGTTAAATAAAAACTAGTTGGGATTGCCAATCCCAAAACTTTCTTCTATTTAATAATATTTCTAAAAGTCGAGGTGCTACATTTGTTAATTACATTATAGTATTAGTTCAGTACTATAACAACTTTGATTTTCATATTAAATTTCTGTTTTAGTAAATTAAGCCCCTGACCGCCAAGCAAAAGCGCAAAATTTTAATGTTGTTTTCTCTGTAATTTATTTTAAATGTAAATAAAAGTGGGATTTTCTACCATGGTATAATTTTTTTGTTTCGTATATGCTTATAAGCCTGGAATGTATTTATCATAACTTAATTTCTTAAAATTGGATTATATTTGTAGAATTATATTAATTTAAATAAAGCTTCAATTGTAGTGAAACCTGCAGCCTAGTGAATGGATACATCGGAGGGAAGGTTAATTGGAGTAGAAACGAGTTAATGTCGATCTTATTAATTAAATTCAATAGCTTTCCTTATTCTGACGTCATCAGCTGTTTGCGAATACCCGGCTTAGCAAGACGCGAGTTTTCGTCGCGGCACTTACCACCGAAGGTCGACAAAACTACGAGAAAATTATATAAAAATCTCTATTACAGCGCCCTTTCAGGCAAAAATATTTCCAAAATCAATGAGGATTTAATGGCCATAGCCAAAAACTTGCACAAACCATTTTGTTCAATTCTACGTATATATACTTCTCGATAATACAAGAAAATGGCACAAAACGATATGTTTTTTTAATTTAAAGAGAAACTACTGGTCATGGCCAAAAACATATAAGGTACCCTGGGGTAATAACGCCAAGCGGGGTAATAACGCCAAGTGCTTATATTTTGCATAATTATGAAATAATCAGGTAAATGACACCATTGTGCTTTGCGCAGAAGGGTTTTGAGTCATATAAATCGCAAAAAACAGCTTCAAGTTAATTTGTTTCATTTTTAGGTCTTATTGTTTTTACAAGCAACTAAAATTAACGCTTGATCTAAAATTTGCGAGATAAAATTTTTGATCTGAAGACTATATTTTTTATCCAGAAATACTTTGTTTATTACATAAATTTGTAGTGTATTTCATGTACTTTCCAATTGTTGTGAAAGATTTTGGATATCTTCTCGAGATAATTTGTAGTTTAGGATTTACTACGCAATAAGTATCCCTGGGTAATAACGCCAATCCTTGGCATTAATACCCTGGATGATTCCCTACAGTGACCTAGCTACATCCTAAATACTGATTCAATTAAACACAGTTAAAACTGTGCAATGTTTCTAATAATTCTATTTAAGCGGTCCTTTTTAAGCAAAAAGAAGCTCACGGTCTGATATTCTTTTGCCTCATCCTC
Organism: Maratus speculifer; assembly: GCA_964019185.1. Taxonomy (NCBI): domain Eukaryota; kingdom Metazoa; phylum Arthropoda; class Arachnida; order Araneae; family Salticidae; genus Maratus; species Maratus speculifer. Next base: position 284,761,173 of record OZ025289.1, read on the forward strand.
CCCCCCCCCCCCACACCGCACCTTTATTTTTCTTACACTTTCACAAAAAAATGAACATTTTCAATAGCTTAGAATGCAATTTGTCAATTTCTAAGTTTGTAGAATTTGTATTTTTAGAATTGGGCAATCTACATGCAATTATTCCATCTTATTTCATAGTTTTGTTTGCATGGCGTTATTACCCATATAGGTGGGTAATAACGCCAAATAGCATTGGTCAAGAAAAAACGCCATTACATTTTATGAATACATATCTGTTAAATTATTTTATTTTATATAGATGGTCAATGAGTTGCTGTATCAGATCCTATATTTGTTTGAAAAATACAATCTAAAACTAAGCCGTGAAAATTGGTAGAACCTTAACGTGGCTTTATTACCCCAGGGTACCTTACAAAAAATTAGTTCAATTCTATGCATAACTTAAAGTTTTCGATGGTACAAAAATTAAAATAGCTCAGACATAGGAATTATAACACCCCTCTCCGGTAGAATTTTTTTTCAAATTGAGGGAAGACCCTACGGTCATAGCCAAAAACGTACGCAAAAAATTTGATTCATCTCTATTTATATATTCATATATTTTTTCGCTGGTATAATATTGAAAGTGGTGCAAGAATCACTATTATAGCGCCCTCTTCCGATGGAATATATCTAAACTGAAGATGGATATGCTTGCTATAGCCGAAAACATACATAAAAAATTTGGTTCAATTCTATGCATACCTTCATGCATTTTTCGATGATGTGTCGACATGCGGACATGCAGATATTTTGTATAAACATGTTTTAGGGGATCTCTGACCCCTAAAATGTGTAAATCCGCCAGAAACCGAAAGTCGAAAAAGTTTCGATTCTTCCGAAATTTGTTCTGTTAAAAATGGAAGAAAGTAAAAAAACATAAATATGCTTCAGTAAATTAAATGATATAATATTCTGCCAGATTTTTAAAAATGAATAATTGAAAAAACTGCTTATTTATTTATATTTATTTTTTATAAGTAAATCCAATGCAACATAGATCAAGCCCATTTTGTCATACTCTTAATTTTACAATTTATTTATTTACTGTGTTGTTATCAGTATTCAAGAAAATGTTTTGTAAAAAGGAAAGTCGTTTTTAAAACACATCACCTTTAAAACGATTGAGAAATTATATTATTTTGGTTTTTTTTTCTGGTTTTTAATATTTATTGTTTTTCTAGTCTCTAAGTAACTTATTTCTGCCGAAATTTCTTTAAAAAGATGCTCTGAATCTGCTGCTATATAAATATTTTTTTAAGTTGTTTCAATAACTTCAATCTATTTAAAAAAATAAAATGAACTTATAAAAACATTGATGTCTGATAAAATAAAGTAAAAATAATTATCAACTTCTAGTAACTTAATTAATAAAGATAAAATATAACCAAAGTATAAAAATATCATTTTTATATTTTATGTAATTTTAATAATTTTCCTTTATTTATTCTTACGAAAACAAAATATTAAATAGAAAAAAATGTTAAAACTCTTCAAATATATTCAAATACAAAGTCATTTTTTATTTAAGAAGATCTTTTAAATCTAAGATAAGTGAAAACAGTGAGCGTTCTTATTATAATCTAAGAAATTGGTATATTCTTCCGTTTTTCGATAAACGCAAATGATGTTTTTAAAAATGCAGTCAAAGTTGGTAGTGTGAGTGAAATTTCTAGATATGACATTCCGAGAAGAGTTACCCTAATATATTAATTTCTTATAACTTAAAATATAATATATTTAATGGAAAATGATAAACCTTGCATGTTTACAAATCGCTCATTAGTCATATTAGAAACTTCTTGTTTGTCTCCGTGTGTTTTAATTCATTGGTTTCAAGCGTAAAAACCACAGATGATGCGTCAAATGATATATAAAGCGTCACATTCATCTTGGATTCATCTTGGCACTGTGGATTACATAAGACTATATGACATACACTGTTAAAAATCTTGTCCTTAGTTTGAAACAAATTTTGGTGCTCATATTTGCCACTGTAATATGGTGAAATCTTGAACCAATATTTGGAGCTCCTATTAAAGCATAGTTCGAATAGTCGGAAGAAGGTTTAAATAGGAAGCTCCAAATGTTGGTGCGAGATTTCATCATCTCATGATGGCAGCTACTGAGCACCAAAATTTGGTTCAAACTAGAGCAAGCATTTAAATAGAGTAGTAAAAAACTATAGGCGCTCAATCTCGTGAACTAATTAATGGAATTTCACAAAACTTTAGATTCTGTTACATCTTGATATATACTGCGGCTCATTAGTTTGAATGCATATCGCTCAAAAAGTGACCCTGCTATGTTTCATTAATCGCGATTTCCATAATAGCTCTATCTAAGAACTATAGGAAGGATTTTTATAAATTTTAGATTCAGTTAGACCTTGATACAGTTTGATTCTGAGAACTTTTAGGTGCAAATTGCTCAAGAAATGGAGCTACTATGCTGCATTATTCTCATGATTGCATGATTATCGAAATAGCACTATCTCAAGAAATAATGTACAAATTTCCATCAAATTTTCAGATTCTATTAGTCCAGGATATAGATTAATGCTGTTTAGCTTTTGGTGTAAATCGCCTTACAAGTGCTGCTGATACTTGTGGTGCTGATGGTGCATTTTTCACGATTTCGCAATAGTTGTTCTCAAGAACTAATGCATGGATCTTTGCCAAACTTCAGATTCAGTTAGTACCTGATAAGAATGATTCGATTTTGGGGTACATCATCCAACAGGTGGCGTTGCTATGAAGCATTTTTCCGCATTAGTTTTATCTCAAAACACACGGATTTTCATCAAATTGCTCATTCAATGAAAAGTTGACATAAATTGTTGGTGAATAGAATTTGGTGTGAATCACCTAGCAAGTGTCATTGCTATTTTGAATTTTTAGGGAGTAGTAATATGCATGTAATGCAAGAAAGTTTTAGGATTGCCATCTCATGTGACTAGGTTTTTCGTGAATTGGATCTATGTAATTTTCTTGAAAATGCATATATAAAAGGATATATGTATATGTAAATGGAGAGAGAGAGACATGCATTGCTTATTTGATGATACGTTTAGTCATTAGAATTGTTGCAATTATTTCTTTTATTTAACCTACATGTAACTGCAAATAATTGAAATAATCGTAAAAGTATAAGTTGTTAACTCTTATGCCAAATTTAGGCTGTCGTTCATTTATGTTCATAGGTAGGGTTCATATATTAATAAACTGGGCCATTATTTTTAAATAATGATGTTGCGCAAAAAAAGCATTATCTTCATTCAGATTTATGCTAGGAGTTCATCCTCACCCGCATTTCCGATTTCCGATCCACTCCATTTCTCTTTCCTTAAATCGGATACTTGAATCACAGTTTACTGTCTAATCGCTCACTGTTAGATGCTTTACTCTCTCAAAGCACCTGGGAAAAATCCTTCCCTCAACAACGGTAGTGAACCCCCCGCAACCGTTCAACCTGCATTTTTCATGTCTGCACTCCCGAGCACGCTGATCCAATTTTGGGCCACTTTGCTAGGGCATACCCCAACCCGCCCGTCAAAATCAGATTTCGTGAAGACTGAGTCGCATGAGATCCCGGGAGACTTTCAGGGCAACGGGCTGCACGGGCGGGTTGGGGTGGAGGCAGACACAAGGAGTCATGAGTCATTGTCAAGAACCAACCACTGTGGTGCTAATAATAATAAACTTTATGCTACCATATATCCCCTGCAAAGTGTTCTGTGGATTGTGAAAAATGGATATCGTTCAGAGAGGCAGCGCAAGCTGTCAGGCCTAAAAGATGATTTGTCGCTTGTTGCGTCAGAAGTAAATATTTCCGGAAGGTTAAATGGCAACGATATACGAGATACCGACTGAAAATGAAGAAGTGTTTGGAAATCGGTTTAGTTGTAGTGTCGTATTTCAACAGACATGAAATAATTTTAAATCAGATATGAAAATAAATAAATGTGCTATAAGGTATGAATACTTATTTATATTAAGGATATTTAAGAATTCATTATTTTTCACTTGTTAAATCAAATCATTAGCGATATTAATATTTTACAAAAGCTTTAAATGGAATCATTTTTATGATTTTATATTAATTATTTTTTTAGTTCATATGAATTTCTTACGCAACATCAAACTAAATATAAATAATTTAGCCCATTCATTTTCTTACATTTAATAGTTAGTTTATGCATCTAGCAGTTAGTTTATGCATATAATAATAAATGACTATGTTTGGAGAACCTTGTTAACATGATCATGTTTTTGTAAGACTGGTTTTCAATGAAAATGCTATAGATTGTGTACAGTGACAGATATTGATAATTATAAAAATAGTTTCAAAAGGTATTTATATTGATTTCAAATCTTATCGTTGCTATCTTTTTAAATTTCTGGTGCATTTTATTTATATATAGTGTTTTCTATATTATCTATAGATATCATTTTACGGTTTGTTAATTTACAGCCGCGACTGAAACATAAATGAGTAAATGTTCACATAATATGTTCTAAAATTTAAAAAAAAAAAAAGTAAATGAAATGAAAATTTTAGCTTATGTAAATAAATATTTTTAACTGATTTTTAAGATCAAAAGTTTCAATTTTAAAACATGAATAGAAAAAAAAATTCAATCAAAAAATATTTTGTTTAAGAGGGAAAAACATACATACACACACACTTAACATCACTTAAAGGAAAAAATTGTAATAATTGAAAATTTAAAGAAGGGTTTAAAAATTATTTTCAGAATGAAATGTATTATAGCGATTGTAAGCCATCTGAATCTACAAACTTTAATTCATAAACTACAGATTCGTGTTACGAATTTGTAAAAGATAAATCTTGTGAAAAGATTTAGTTTACTTGTAATTATCTCTTTCAACAAAGTCTTGTTAATGTTTTTTTTTTTTTTTTTTTTTTTTTTTTTCTATATGAAACCAGTATTTTAAATATCTAAAGAAATTCGTATAAAATAAAAAAGAAAGAAATTCCAGTAAAGTATCACACACATCATAACAGTATGTGTTATTCTTGAAAATGTAGCATAAACAATAAAAAAGTTTAAAATATTGCAATCCTTTCAATTCATTAAAATAAGTAATTAAAACGTCTTTTTATATAGTTGTCTAAATAAGTAATTTGAAATCTTATAAGATACAGCAAATAATAAGTTATAAAGTGTTGTGAATTGATAGAATAAAATCGTGTTACTACAAACAGTGCAAATACAGGTTATAACACATTTAACCCTTTCCGGCACGGGCAAAATCTGCAGTAAAATGAGAAATTATCAACTGACACCGGAATTCACAAACGAATATTTTAAGTATTTTGATTCCCCTAATTTAAGCTTTTATTGTAAAAGCTAAATTTTACTAAAATATTACTGGTGCCGTTTGCAAGTTTGGAATTAAAATTAGGAATCCCAGACCGGGCACAGTGTGCCGGAAAGGGTTAAGCACATCTACCAGAATTGAAATTACAAAGTCTCTTAAACTACTAGTTTTACAGATAAAGAGGAATCCAGGGAAATTTAATAATCTTAGAGAAGATTTCTTAAGAAACAAAAACATATAATGTTCACCAGATGTTTCACTTGTACTGTTTCAAAATTTAATTAGAAATATTTAGCAATTATTTAAAAAAGAAAACATTAAAAGAAATCAGAATATACATGTATAATCTGAATAACGGTTTATTATTGAATGCATCATTATTGAGCCAGTGCATTTTACAGCATGGAAAATATTTGTCTCTAAAAAATGTTTTACTCACATGTGTTGCCATGGAATCCACGAATTGAGTGCTCTTAAGGGTGTATTCGAAAAAACGCTTTTGCAACAGCTCGAAATTTTCTGATACAATTTCAGACATATTTTTAAAAGTAGAAACATGACACTTGCTGAGTGGATTTTCGGAGAGACGTATAAGGTGCCGTGCGATGTCATTTTGTACTCAGTTCATTAGAATTTGATTTATAAACAATTGCCTTCTCAGTATGACTCTTTTTTTAGTCCCCAGATCTCTCGCTGCGAAAAAATAGGCTCAAAATGCCGTTTTTGATTGCTTTAGGAAACAGAAAAAATTTTGTTAACCGGATACGTTTCATGTATTTCTTCAAAATTTAATATAGTTTTCAGCAGTTTTTTTTTTAAATAACAAAACATATTTTATATAAATCTCTACGTATACCTTAAATAAGTAGTAATTTTAAAAGTTATTTATCAGAAAATACTTTTGTGAGCATTCAGAATACTTTGTTATGTAAAACTAATTTTATAAGCGGAAAGGAAGCCGATGAAATTAAGTATTATCAGGTTAAAAATCTTAAGAAATATAATAAATATTGTTCGCCAAGTAATCTTTTTGCACTGTTCCAAAATTTAATCTAAATAATTGCTAAACAGTTTTAAAAACTAAAACATACGTTTTAAATCAGGTCGGACTAAATGTTTTAAAATGTTTTTTTTTTTTTTTCATAGTTACAGTTTTCTTATGTGTTCCAGTGATTGTCATGTGTCTTAGGGCATCAGATAACTGCTAATTTCTCAATTTGCTTTTGATCCTTTTCAGATTTTTGAATTTGCATCGGTTCTCAATAAGTGTGCAAAGTTTCAGTTTAATCTAATGCCTTAAAATGGGTGAAAATAACTTTCAAATGTTCCGCTACATGCATACATGCAAGTGAAGCTAATAAGAGCGTGTTAAAAATCACTAAGCACTTTTGCTAGCATTGAAGTTATATTAATCGTAAAATTAGTTTACAGATGAAACTAAAACCCTTGGGTATATTAGACTTAGGATGGATATCGTAGGTAACACAATAAATGATCTACCCTGCATTGTAGAAAATGTTAGATGTTTCTTCCTTCTTATTTTAAAATATAACCACCAACGAAAATATACAAAAAAATGTTCCGAATTACCCACAATTTTGATAAATATCCATTATCTTCAGAAACAGCAGAAATCTAAATATATTTGTGATTTAAAAAATTATTTATAAAAACAAAGTTTTTTTGTGACACTGATTTTCGGAAATGTTTTCCACTATTTTTTATAATGTATTAATTTTTCAAACCAGAATATTAGCTTTTAGGATGATATTAATCTTTAGTTAACATTTTCAACGATATTACTGAACTTATACATGATAAATACGTAAGAAAAAATACTAGAAAACGATTCTGGCAATCCTTTTTTAGAATCGTTAAAAAGAGTTTATTGCATGTTTATGTTAGTAATTAATTTATATTTTCTTAAAACTAACAAACATTTTCCTTTTATAAATTGAGAATAAATAGCATTAAAAGGAAAAAATCTTAATTCATGGAAACATAATATAATATCATATATTATAATATTTCTAGAATAGATTTTGTTAGAAATAGAACAAATGTTGTTCACCGGATGATCCATTGCCTAAAATTTAAATTACAAAAATCATTAATTAATTAAAAAATGAACACAAATTAATTAATTTAAGCATCCTATGTTGTTTCAATAAGTGGTTTTATCAGATGGATAATTAATATAAATTCAGTTAATACTTTAGACAGTACTGAGCCCATATTGTCTCTAAAACGAATTTTACAGACGAAAGTACAGCGAAAGAAAGGACGTACAACTGATGACAATTGATTTTCTGAAAGCAGAATAACTGTTGTTCATATAATTATCATAGAATGATCAAATGCACTGCCAAAATTTTAATTGAACATTTCTTTAATTAATTCAAATACGAACAAAAAAGAGTTTATGTACATTTGCACATATTGATAGAATAGGTGGTATTATCAGAAAGAATATTAACCAATAATCAATAAGTAGCTTTGCCTGCACTGAGATCATATTGTCTGCAAATTAATTTTACAGGCGAAAGTGAAGCCAGTATAATATAGTAATCCTAAGAATTAATTTCAATGGAAATGCAATAAATGTTGTTCTTTGAATGATGATTTACACAGTTCTTTAAATTAAAAATGAACAATAAACAAGTTTATTGAAATCTCAAAATGTTGTTTCAAAAAGTGTTATTGTTAAATAGCTCATTAATCAATAATAGGCTAGTAGTTTTCCAGGATTGATTCCATATTGTCTGTAAAAATTGTTTTAGATGCAAAAATAAACCCGATGAAATTCAGTACTTATAAAATAATTTTTTAGACACAGAATACTTGCTGTTCACAGGCTTATCTAATTGTATTGCTTAAATTTTTAATTAAATAATGCATTCATTAATTAAAAGATGAAGAAAAAATTATTTAAGTCTGCGCATATTGTTTCAGTATGTGATATTATCAGACAGTCTTTAATCAGTAATTGATAACTTAATGAATAAGTTCTTTTGCCAGCAATGAGGCCATATTGTCTGTAAAAATAGATTTACAGGAGAAAACTGAACCGATAAAATTCAATACTCCTAAAAATTATTATTATTTAGAATTTTTAGAAAAATAGCTGTTTTTCGTTGGTCTATCTAACTGCATTGCCTAAACTTTTAATTAAATAATGCATTCATTAATTAAAAGGTGAACAGAAAAGCATTTATGTAAGTTTGCTACTATTGTTTTAGTAATTGGTCTTGTCAGATAGATTTTTAATCAATTATTGATACATTAATGAATAAGTTCTTTTGCTAGCATTGAAACAATATTGTCTGTAAAAAAAAATCTCCAGACGAAAATTAAACCGATGCAATTTAATAATGCTAAAATGATTTTTTAAAATACCGAATAGCTGTTGTTCACATGCTGATCTAATTGCATTGCTTAAACTTTTTATTAAATAATGCATTCATCAATTAAAAGATGAACAAAAAAGAATTTATTCGAGTCTGCGCATTTTGTGTCAGTAAGTGGTCTTGTCATTAATCAATAATTGATACATTAATGAAGTTTTTTTGCCAGCATTGAGCCCACATTGTCTATAAAACTAGTTTTACAGGCTGAAGTAAAATCTATGAAATTCGGTACTCACAGAATGAATTTCGACTTTAAGCGAATAACTGTTGTTTATTGGTTTATGAAATTGCAATGCCTAAAATTTTAATTGAATAATATATTCATTAATTAGAAGATGATCAAAAATAAATTTATCTAAGTTTGCGTATATTGTTTCAATAAGTAGTATTTTCAGATAGATTATTGATCAAATATTGATACATTAATGAATAATTTCTTTTGTCAGCATTGAGCCCATTGTCTGTAAAACTAGTTTTATAGGTGAAAGTGGAAGTCGATGAAATTCAGTATATTCCTAGGATGGATTTTGACAAAAAGAGAATGAATTCAGCGGCTTATCTAATTGCATTTTTTTAATTTTAATTGAATAATTTATTCATTAATTAGAAGATGATCAATAATGATTTTATCTAAGTCTGCGGATATTGTTTTAATAAGTAGCATTACCACATAGATTAATAACCAAAAATTGATACATTAATGAATAATTTCTTTTGCTAGCATTGAGCTCACGTTATTTGTAGCTTTACAGGCGAAAATGAAGTCTACGAAATTCATTACTGCCAGAATGAATTTCGACAAAAAGAGAATAACATGTTCACCGGCTTATCTAATTGCAATGCTTAATATTTTGATTGAATAATGTATTCATTAATTAGAAGATGATCTAAAATGAATTATTTTATGTTTGCGAATATTGTTTCAATAAGTAGCATTACCAGATACATTAATAATCAAAAATTGATATGTTAATTAATAAGTTCTTTTGCCAGCATTGAACTCACGTTATTTGTAGAACCAGTTTTACAGGCGAAAATGAAGTCGACGAAGCTCCGTACACCCAGAATGGATTTCGACAAAAAGATAATAGCTCTGGTTCACCTGCTATCTAATTGCAATGCTTAAAATTTTAATTGAATAATGTATTCATTAATTAGAATGTGATCAAAAATCAATTTATCTAAGTCTGCGTATATTGTTTCAATAAGTAGTATTATCGGATTGATTATTATTCAAAAATTGATACATTAATGAATAATGTATTTTGTCAGCATTGAGCCCATATTGTCTGTAAAACTAGTTTTACAGGCGAAAATGAAGTCGTCGAAATTCAGTACTCTCAGAATGGATTTCGACAAAAAGAGAATAACTTGTTCACCGGCTTATCTAATTGCATTAATTAAAATTTTATTAGAATAATGTATTCATTAATTAGAAGATGATCAATAATGAATTTAAGTCTGCGGATATTGTTTCAATAAGTAGCATTACCAGATAGAATAGTAATGAAAAATTGGTACATTAATGAACAAGTTATTTTGCCAGCAGTGAACCCATATTGTCTTTAAAATTAGTTCTACAGGTGAAAGTGAAGTCGATGAAATTATGTACTCTTATAATGGATTTCGCAATTAAGAGAATAACTGTTGTTTACTGGCTTATTTAATTGCATTTTTTAAAACTTTAATTGAATAATGTACTTATTAATTAGAAGATGAACAAAAAGGAATTTATCGAAGTCTGTGCACATTGTTTAAATAGGAGATATTATCAGATTAATTATTAATCAGAAATTTATACATTAATGAATAAGTTCTTTTGCCAGCATCGAACAGATATTGTCTGTAAAACTAGTTTTACAGGCGAAAATGAAGTCGACGAAATTCAGTACTCTCAGAATGGATTTCGACAAAAAGAGAATAACTGTAGTTCACCGGCTTATCTATTTGCAATAATTAAAATTTTAATTGAATAATGTATTTATTAATTAGAATATAAACAAAAATGAATTTATTTACGTCTGCGTATTTGTTTCAACAAGTAGTATTTTCAGATAGATTATTAAAAAAAATTATATATTAATGAATAAATTATTTTGCCAACATTGAGTCCATATTATCCATCGTGTGGTATTTCAGATAGATCCTTAATAAATAATCAGTAAATGCTTTAACCTGCATTGAGACCATAATGTCTGTAAAACTAGTTTTACAGACGAAAGTGAAGTCGGTAAAACCCAGCATTCCTGGAATAGATCTTGACAAAAAGCGAATTAGTGTTGTTCAATGAATGATAAAACAGCATTTTTTATTTTTATTTTTTATTTTATAATTCATTAATTTAAAAATAAACACAAATGAGTTTATCTAAATCTGCGCATATTCTTTGAAAAAGCTGTATTATTAGACAGGTCATAAATCAATAATCAGTAAGTATTTTTACCAGCATTGGGACTACATTGTCTTTAAAACTTGCTTCACAGGCGAAAGTGTGGTGGATGAAATTCAACATTCCTAGAATGGATTTCATTAGAAACAGAATAAATGTTGCTCACTGGATGTTCCAGTTGCGCGGCCTATTTTTTTTTTATTTTATTCATTGATAAATTTAAAATTGAACAAAAATCAGTTTATCTAAATCGCACATTGTTAAAATAAGTGGTATTGCCAGATAGATCGTTAATAAATAATCAGTAGGTTCTTTTACCTGCACTGAGAACATATCGTCTGTAAAAGTGGTTTTACAGGCGAAAGTGAATTCGATTAAATTTAATGCTCCTAAAAAGGACTTCGTTAGAAACAGAAAAGATGTTTTTCACAAAATTATCTAACCATATTTATTAAATTTTAGCTCAATAATACATTAATTAATTTTAAAGGGAGCAAAAATGAATTTATTTAAATCTGCTCACATTGATTCTAAAAGGGTATCATTAGATTGATTATTAATCAATAATTCATACGTTAACGAATAATAAATACTTTTGCCAACATTTAAATCATATTTTCTGCAAAACTAATGTTAAAGACGAATGTAAAGCCGCAAAAATTCAGTACGCTTATTCGACAGTAAGATATTAAATGTTATACATTGAGTGATTCAAATGCTGCTTAAAATTTCAATTTTGTAGTTCATTAATTACAGTCGACTCTCGTTAATTCGAAATCGGATAATTCGAATCTTCGCTTAATTCGAACTAAACATGAAGTCCTGAAATTTTCAATGCCAGAATAACGTTAAAAATTTTCACTAATTCGAACTCATTTTTTCTTGTCATCGTTTAATTAAAACTAATGAGAATTTCTATTTTTCACTTTTCTTTTCTTTCTCACGGATTTCAGATCATTTGAATAACTTTCTTTCTATGAGTTTTGTGAAAATTGTTCCGAACGAGTATACATATTATCCAATGCATTTGATATCCACTTTCTTAGTGCCCTGTGTGTCCATGAGTGACACCTCAAAATTTTTTTTTCCATTGTGCTCGTTTCTAATCATTTAATTAATTTATGTATTCATACATTCTATTTTATTATTAAATCATATTCTAATGATAACAGACGAAATATATTTTAAAAACACTATAACATTAATTCTTTTGTAATAGTACGATATTAAGCATGTTTTTATTTCATATTTGCCATAATTCGAACTTCGGATAATTCGAACATTTCTTGTGGTTCATTCAATTCATTAATTAAAAAAATTAACAAAAATGAATTTATTTAAATTTCTACATATTGTTTCAATAAGTGGTAATATCAAATACAGTAAATTATTTGTATTATAGTAAATGAGAGTACTAAATACAGTAAATGAGAATACTGAATTTCGACGACTTCTTTTCGCCTGTAAAACTAGTTTTCCGGACAATATCGACTCAATGCTGGCAAAAGAACTTATTCATTAACGTATCAATATTTGAATAATAATCAATCTGATAATAATCTGATAATGATCAATTTAAACAACATGCGCAGACTTCTATGTATTTATTTTTGTTTATCTTCTAATTAATGAATACATTATTCAATTAACATTTTAAGCATTGCAATTAGATAAACATGTGAACTACAGTTATTATCTTTTTGTCGAAATCCATTCAGGGAGTACTGAGTTTCGTCGACTTTATTTTCGCCTGTAAAACTATTACAGACACTATCGGCTCAATATATCAATCTACTAGCGGCCTTCGCCCGCTACGCTGGTCGGTTTATCTAAAGAAATCTTGAAGAAGTAGTTAGATAAGGTTCAGACATACATAAAAAAAAAAAAAAAAGCAAGTCGATCATTCAAAAAACGTTGGGAAATATCAAATATTTACTGTAATTTTTTAAGAAAAACAAAGTTTCGAAAAAAAAAATTAAATCGAAAAAAAAATTACACTGACATATTAATGCAAGGAAATTTTCCCAGAGAGAAAATTCGCCTTGAATACAATATTTCAAATTCTTTTAATTGCTTATAGGCGTTAATGCCAACATAGTGAAAAAAAATTCCATGCTGGGAATCGAACCCGGGCCACCAGTATGGCGCACTGACGTTCTACCGACTAAACCACATGGAACGACAGCCAGCTTGAAACTTTCTCATACTTAAGTAGACTGGCGAAAACATAACGATAGCGCGTTTTAAAATCGCACAATGACATCTATTGGATTTTATATGTACTAAAAAACGTTATGTACTAAAAAACGTGAGCAGCGCACCTAATAGTTTCTTTTGTTTCTTTTTGTTACTTTTTTGTCTGTTGTCCGATTTTGATGAAACAAAGCCTATACACTGCCCGGGAGTGTGCATTCTTCATTAGTGAAAACCGCATAAAAATCCATTCAGTAGTTACGAAGATAACCTCGAACAAACAGACAGACAGACAGACAGACAAAAAATTCAAAAAAAATTTTTTTGTGTTTCATTGGTTTTCTTTTATCGCCCTGACTCCATTTTTGTCAATTATCTTCAATGTACAGACACACCGGGTCCTACTGTTTTATTATATGTATAGATAATTGTCAGATAGATCTTTAATCAATAATTAGTAAGTACTTTTACCTGCATCTAAACTATAATATCTATAAAACTAGTTTTACAGGCGAAAGATGAACCAAATAAATTAAATACCATTAAAATGGATTTCGTTAGAATAAGAATAGGTGTGGTTTACTGGATTATCTGCATAATCGCACTGCTTAAAATTTTATTTCAATAAAATATTAATTAATTTAAAAAATGAACAAAAACAAATTTAACTCAATCTGAGCAATTTCTTTCAATAAGATTGATCATTATTAGATAATAGATCGTTAATCGATGCTTGATACATTAACGAAAAATAAATACTTTTTTTAGCATTGAGATAATATTTTCGGAAAACCACTTTTTCAGTCGAAAGTGAAGCCGATAAAGCCTACAAGATAAAACCTACCTAAAATAGAATTTTTAAGGTACCATAAAATATCTTCTTATCAAATTTCTCTATGTTTTTAACATAAAGTTCTGAAAAACATTTGATATACTGATACTGCTTGAAAAATCTTTACTTTCATCACATTTTAGTTTTTAACATTTTCCAATAAGTTTTAAAAGTGTTTATGAATCCGGTTTGTCTACGCTCTAACTCACGTAAATATACTCAAATTTTCATACAATTGACAAGTTAATAATTTTCACCTTTGAATGATCGCCATTGAATATGAAGTGTGTAACATCAATAGTTCATTTACAGGGGCATATGAAAAGGATGCTGTTATGTTATGGTGAAAAATTGTTTGAAGAGTAATTTAAAGACAATACATCATTTCAAATATATTGAAATTGATATAAATCACTGAATTTTACTAGAAGATGATTAATATAGAATAGGAAATTTATCCTTCATTTACAGGAACACATAAACGAAATAGGTTACATTACTGTCTTTGAGCAAAAATTGTTGGAAGTGCGATTTTAATTTCGGTATGCGCTTTTAAATTAAAAATTTTTTTTGCATACATGAATCATGCATAGGGATTCTCAATGAATTCACTTAGTTTTGCGATTGTAGATAAGATTTTGCAGAAATTGAGATTTCAAATGTGTTATTCTTTTCTAAAAATGATTCAATTTAACACCGTATTTTAAGTTATTAAACGACGAAGTTGCGTTACATTATTCTGAATGTGTTGGAAAGTGTTCATATTCTATGCTTGACGTAGGATCTTTCTTTCTTGTTTACTAATTTTAAATACTAATAGGAACACAAGTAGGGGGGGTTATATGAAAGAATGTTACAAGCTCAAACATTTAAAAAACTTCATGCATTATATTGTGTACAGAATTACATTATTTTCATTTTTAATCATGATTTTCTGTATTTTATTTCTCCTTCTCTCCCTCTTTCTTTTTGTAATAGCGAATACAGCTAAATAATATTATACATTGAAAATAAATTACATTCTTTTGATATGAATAACTTTTCTTGAACCATATATATATAAAAAAAAAAAACACAAAAAAGGGAACCTTCACCGTGCTGAAAAGATCGTATCTTCAGCAAATCATCATTTTATTGAACCCTGAGCAAGAATTTAATAATCGACACTTTATCAAGAGAACGATCATGGAGTTTTGAAAAGAGTCTTTGGACTTCTCTATCACCGCCAAATAATTTCGGCACCCATTCTGCAGTGGAGCAGCTAACACCAAAAGCGCCCGTTATATCAGTCGCCATTCCAACCGCACACAGCAGCGGCCAGTAAATTAAACAACCATCTTTTTAATCGTGATTTATTATCACAAATATTAAACTGGGTGGGGGCAATCACCATAAAAGGGGTGGGGTTTTCCCCCTTTCTGGAATGCGGTTCTGGTTCCACGTGACTCACGGAAAGATCGTCAATGGTAGGGGGTTTGGGGAGGGGGGGGGATGCAGTTCACAATCAAACCTTCTTCCTGGTTATAAGTGATCGATGCTTACAAAGAGAGCGCAAGGAATTTCGGGATTGGAGCACAAACGAGGTGGAATTAAATTGGGGGCCGAAAAATTATCGCGTCGCCATTATGCCAATTGCAAGGGGTGAATGTTACAGAGCAAGTGGCGTACTTCGAATTCCGATCGGAGGAGAGTCAAGTCTTGTGTTTGCCTTCTAGTGATACAGAGTCGGGCAGGGGAGATGCAGGGGAAAACTTGAAAGCCCTCGTGGACTGTGATGTTTTAAGTAAATTAGAAATAGAATTAAAATCCAATTAATTACCTCAAAGGACATTTTGCTGCATTAATGAGAAAACGCGTAAAGGACTTTTAATT
Source organism: Maratus speculifer (assembly GCA_964019185.1). Lineage (NCBI taxonomy): Eukaryota > Metazoa > Arthropoda > Arachnida > Araneae > Salticidae > Maratus > Maratus speculifer. Next base: position 284,777,232 of record OZ025289.1, read on the forward strand.
AATTATGATTTTGAAGATGACAAAAGGAAAGCCGACATTCGAAAATTACTTAAAAGTGGTTAAAGGGGTTTTTAAATCAAAAAGGACAACTTTGTGACACATTCTTTAATTTATTTTTGTCCGGAAATGCATGAAAATAGCAGGTGTTATTATTCAGAAACTTCCTAATTGCACTCAATGATCAGTTTTTTTAAAAAACACAATAGATTTTTCATAACAAGCCTTCAAAGATGACACTTTTGAACACATTTTCCGACGAAAGCAGAAAAATCGGTCGAAAATCAGAGGAAAAATGGGCGATCAAGGTATCTAAATAGCTTATAACTCGATATGTAATTTAACTATTATAAAATGGCAAAATAGGTTCAATTCGAAATCGCTTCCATAGTCAGATATTCCAATTTTATGTATTTATGTTAAAAATTGGCTTTGTAAATGTGTCAAAACGTTTTTCGCTTGTTGAGCGGAGCAGTTAAGAACACCCTTAAGTTTGGGAACATTGTTTTGTAACAATTCAAGGTATTGTTGAGGTATAAATGTTTTTTAGTTCAAAGAAAAAATATAGTATTTTGCATCAAAATTTTATACTTAAGAAATATCTTATATTAAAAAAAAGTAAGATTTTTTTATTATAAGTGTTCAACAACAGGATAATAATAACCGATATTCGGAAACCAATCAAAAAGTCATAAGGTTCATATTAAGTTAATATTAATAAAGGGTGTCTTCTAACTACTTAAGATTACAATTTTTTTTTTTTTTTTTTTTTTTTTTTTTTTTAAGAGACATGGAAAATATGACATAATTTTTTCAACCTCATTCTTATAGGAATGTATCAATTACTTGATAATCTAATGAAAATAAGTTATGCTGTCAAAAACCTTAATACAATCAATTGATAGAAAATATTAGCATAAGCCATATTTACATATATGTAATGAATACATTGCTGGATAGTACTAGAATAATAACAGTGATGATGATAATAATGATAATGATAACAATAACAATAACAACATCAGCCAAAAAAATGACTTTCACTTTCCCTTTTTATACAAACTAGATGATATTTAAAAAATAAGACATTAATAACAGTATTTTTTTTTTGTATTCTCTAATGAAGACTGTGTTTATAGCTGAAAATTTTAAGAATTAAAGTAATTTAACATCTTTTTAAATATTTTATGTCATCTTTTAAGTTGATTGCGTAATATGTAATTTTATATAACAACATCATCTTTATTAACAACAACAATAATAATTACATTCTTCAAAGAAATCGGTTATACATACACAAATAAAAACTATACTAATTCGGGTGTATTTGACTACATAAGGTCAATCATTGATTTAAAAAAGACATACAATAGCAAAAATAGTTGTTAAAACTGGCGTGGGTTTAAAACTAAAGTGGACGATGTTGCATTGTATATGTTGAATTTGAATCCCAGGTGAAAGGTAAATTAATCGATTCCATACGTATTTGATACTACGAATTTCATACTATTTGCCTATCTTCATACTCACTTTTCTTTTTCTTAGACGTCATTTTTTGTTTCCAACTTTTTCTCAATCAAAGTTACAAATTTCAGACACCAGCAAAGAAAGATGTCTGCTACTTCTTATAATAATAATAATAATAATAATAATAATAATAATAATAATAATAATAATAATAATAATAATAATAATAATAATAATGATAATAATAATAATAATAATAATAATAATAATAATAATTACAACGACTAAAAGAAACGTCAAAAGATGTAATTAACTAATGAAAGAGAAAACTCAATTTTTCTGAATATGAATGGGAATTTCATTTGAAATATACTTTCAACTAAATAAACACCTGCTGAAAACTTTGTTCAGAAAGGGAATTTAGAAAAGATATTTGAAATATTTTTTAATAATAAAAGAATTTCACTTAACTTGAATTATTTTTATATCAAAGTTAGTGATTAAAACTTTGACCTTTACCACGAATTTGTCTATCAATTGTTTTAATTTTAAAACTGGAACTTTTCAATATGAACGTAATAATAATAATAAAAAGAACTTTTATAAAAATTAAATTAACATAAATAAAAATGTTTTAATGTAAATTGTTTTATTTTAAATCAATAAAACATTTCTTTTGCGTAAAAGAGCACGAAATTTTTTTTAAATATCTTTTAAAGTTCCATATAACTTAAAATTAAATTATATGAATAAAACAGTGATAGCTTATGTTTATTTTAAAATTTAAAATAAATAGTTTTATTATATTACTTTAAATATTGGTTCATAACTATTTTTATGAACAATATTAATATTTTTATTAATTAACTTCTGGTATAAATAACAGTGAATAAAATAATCTGATTGAATAATTCTTTGATTAAATTTTTCTGTATTTTATTTGGTAAAATTTTGTTGTAATCAAAATGTCTCTGATAAGAAAATTACTTACATGATATCAAGTGTGTTTGTATGTGGACGGGGAATTAATCTCAAGATTTCACCGGATTTTATCACTAACTCTTAGTAAAGATGTTTACACAGATTTCTACTCGTAACTTTGCAAATGTTACTAACACAAATCGTTGTTAGAAACACTTAAATATATATATATATAGTCTATTTAGCATTGCCCTTGATAACGAGCTAAATAACACATTTCTAATATTGTTCCAGTTTTTGCAAACTCCTATGTTTGATATAGTTTGTTATTAACGAGTTATTCCATATTTTGATGTTGATTTGTAGTATTATCAAATGGTTCTCTATATATATATATATATATATATATATATATATATATATATATATATATATATATATATATTGAATATATATATATATATATATATATAATCACTTCAGACAATGTCTCTAACTAGAAGATAATCCCGTGGACTTCAAAATGCTTCTATTGAAGTATGTAGATTTACTTTCTTATCAGAAGAAAAATCCAGACAACACATGTTGTCAATATCTCACTGCACGCGGCAGAATTGTAAACTCATTCTCAATGTAAAGAAGTTCCAAACTAGATTTTCTTGAAAAGTATGACGCAACCAAATACACCCGATTCAACTCTCAGTGTTACATTTGTACTTCCCAGTTGACTATGCATGAAGTTAATTATCATTTAACTACGCAAAAATAACTGCGACATACAGATCAAGATTACAGGTCAGATTCAGGGAGATGCAATCATATTTACGAAAGTGAGAAAAACGACACATAGATGCCCCTTTCACGGCGAGTTTTAAGAGGGAGACTACCTTCATAACAAAAATTAGACTATACTCATCAGAAAATAGTTTGACACTACCATGACGCACTAAAAACTTATTAACATATACAGTGCTTATTAACATAACATATCTGTATTTCAAGTTTTCTGAAAAACAGTTCTGATAAAAAGAAAACAACTTTTCAGTTAGTGTTATCTATTTTTACTAGAAAATATTCATCATTTTTTAACGAATAATAATTTTACTTTAATCAAACACTCTAAGCATTTACTCCAAGCAGTATTATTATTATTGCTATTATTATTATTATTATTATTAGAATTAGCTGTGGTAATATACTATTAATGGAAAATCAAACATTGTGCTAGACAAAATTCATACGTTTTTTAGAAAAAAATACACACAGATAAATTTATTCACAGCTATCAAAATTGCAAATAAAAATGCAAATAAGAATTTTATTCCGCAAAATAATCAAACTTTTAAAATTAATACTATTAAAAGAATTTAATAAGAATAGATTAAATATACAGATGCGTAGATTTTTATTGTAATTTTGACATTTTTAAAGTTAATAATTCATCAATATATTCCAGCAAATTGAAAATTTCGTTAGAGAAAATGATAAGTTGCGGCAAAGATTCTTTCTCCCTCTTGAGTAATGAATTTTAAACATTTCACTAGGATTGAAAAGCCATATATCTTTTCAGACAAAAGAATTCAATTAAATGAATACAGAGAAAAATATCGGATGGTCACAGTTAAAACTGCCCCCACGTGTCAAAGGGAATTTACATTCCAAGTAGCAGTTTATACGCTCTCTAAATATATAATTGAAAGGCTTGTTTCTGTGATTGCTATCAAATAATTTCGTAAATACTTTCAAATCAAGCCCATAAAATAGAATTTAATAAACTGTTTAGACGGTTAAAGGATAATGTTGGTGCATATTTTAGCTGAAACACGACAACAGAATTTAAATTAACTTTTGTAAATAAGACGCGGAATTTTAAAGAGCTTAACAATTTATTTTCTAGAGTTAATTTTGAATAAAGATCTGAAGAAATATTTAGAAATGTTACATCGTATGTTAAATATGTATACTAATGTTGTCAGTGTACAAACTAGAAGTAAAAGGTTTTTTAGTTATTTTATTGTAAAAAGAATAACTTGTTCAAAAATATTTCTTAATTTTTTTATAATAATCCTAAAATTACTTTTATAGGTGTTTCAAATACTTTGAGTTAATTAAATTGTCCAACTAATTGATTATTAATTTATTCTATCTTTTTTCAAGCAAAACTCATGAACATAAAATTATTCCTAACAAAAAATAACAAACAAACAACAAAAAAGTTTTGTTATTATTTCATACTGTCTAGCAAAGTTTTTCCTTTAGTTTCAAAAATCCTGCAAAATTAATGCTTTGCGGGCAAAATCTTTTTCACACATGTAAAATTTCCTATTTATCAATCCACAGTTGAAAAATTCAAAGGCAGCGAAAAAAAATTTAAATCAGCATTATAAAATTTTAAACGAAATCCCATTAGTAATATATTTTAATCCTAAAAAGGGTAATAATTTAAGCATCAAAATTTATAATGCTTCAGAAAAGCTAATATAATTTTCGAAATTCTTTAATGCAACTATCTAGGAAAGATAGCTAAAATATATACGTATGGATGTAGAACATGTGAAAATTTTCATCAATATTTTTAGTTATTGGAAGCAGAACTTTGTTTTCGAATACTTTCCGAGGTCTACAAGTTAATGCTTTATAAAAGAAAAAAAAAAGATGTTAACCCAAGAGACTACAAATTCGTGTAAATAATTCATAAAAGTCGATTGAACTATTTTCATCCATATTCATAATCATGAAAGTACACTGAGGTTACAAAATCATGGGATACCCTGTTAATAACACTTCAATCCTCCGTTTGCCCAGCGAAGTGCAGTGGGCATGGCCTCTACGAGTCTTGGAAGTCCTTAATAAGAAGATAAATATTGAGGTATGCAGCCTCTATAGATGTCCATAATTTCGAAAGTGTTGCTGGAGAAGGAGTTTGTGCAGAAACCGATCTCTCGATTATGTTCCATAAATGTTCGATGGGATTCATGTTGTGCGATCGCAGTTGCCAAATCATCCGCTGGAATTGTCCAGAATGTTGTTCAAACCAATCGCCAACAGTCATAGCCCGGTGACATGGCGCATTGTCTGGAAAACTCCTGGAAAACTGGAAAACTCCGGCGTTGTTTGGGTACTTGAAATCCTTGAATGGTTGCAAGTGGTCTCCCAGTAACTGAACGCAATCATTTCCAGTCAATGATTGGTTCAATCAATGTTTGGTCATGAACCAAGGAGCGCCGCTGTTGGTGATGTCGTGCTGTTATAGTAATGACGCCCGAGTCGGTCTTCTGCTGCTATAAGGAAAGGGCATGTTTACAAACAAACACGTTTGTCAACCAAACTACCGCTACATTTTTTGTCATAGCAATCATTGTAGGAATCATCTTGACGACGTAGCCGAATCATATCGCACTAACTTATAGATTGGCAAACTTAGACCAATCAAATTCTCGGAGCTCATCCGTGCAGTATCAGTCGTTAAAGAACCGACAGGTTTTCTCGCTTATCCACAGTAATTCGTCCACAGTGACGTCATCTGCCCTTTCCTTATAGCCCACTAAAGCGAAATTTCGCCGGACTGCCCTAACAGACATGCCAGTCGGACGCTCCACATTTATTGCTGCGTTTATTTCAGGAAAAGTTGCTTGTCTGTTCGAACTGACAAGTCTACGCAGATGTCACTGGTCGCGGTCACTAAGTGCCAGCGGTTGACCACTGCATTCTCCATGATGGGAGGTTATGCCAGAATTTAGGTATTTTTGACACACTCTTTACACTGTGAATCTCGGAATGATGAATTCCGTAACGATTTCCTAAATGGAATGTCCCATGCGTCTAGCTTCAACTAGCATACCGCGTTCAAAATCCGTTAATTCTCGTCGTGTGGCCATGATCACATAATCAACCTTCTCATACGAAGCATTTGAACACAAATGAAAGTCCTTCCCAGGCACTGACCATTTATGCAGTTTGTAAAGCGACAATACTACCATCTATATATTTGCATATTGCTATCCCATGACTTTTGTCATCTCAGTGTATATTGAGGTGACAGTGAATTAGAGACGAACAGCCTTATGAAGAAAAATAAAGGTGGTGCTGTTGCTTTCTAATTCCAAGGCATATGCAGACACTGCCATATGATACATGTAAGTGGATGTATAGTCCTCTATAAACATCTGTTAAAAGTTACATGATGAGAAATTGTCACGATTTTGACGCCTTCAATTGAATACAGATAATGGGTACTTTTGGCATAAGTCACCCATATTGAGAAAAAACTCAGAATTGACGCTTTCACATCCCACAGTATCGAGAATAATCGCATAGCTGAAAAAAGTATAGTAATTTAGACAAATTACAAAGAATTCAAAAGTCTGAATGACAGGGATCTTTTCGTATTGCAAACAGTTCATCGACAAAAAAAAAAAAAAAAAAAAAAAAAAAAAAAAAAAAAAGAAAGAAAGAAAACTTTATGGCAACTATCAAACTGAATGACGTCCTCACATAGCTAGTGAACACATCAATAAGATGTATGGTCCTCGTTCCATCAAATGTGTCTCAGGAGCACAAGATGCACGTTGTTTTAAATGGATGCTCTCAACTTTTTGTACTCGCCAGAAAATATCTTGACTGTACCATTGACGGTTAGAATCGAGTAGCATAGAGAGAGGATTCCATCTACATTATACTGATGGCAGGCTAATAATACGACATTATGCTCGTAGGAAGATAGGTTGGATATGCAGTAGTCAGATCAGAAGTGTACAGGCTTTGGATCGCCAAGAATATGTTCCTTGACAATGCTTGAAAACTTTTGTACTTGTACAAAACCCTGTACTCCTTTAAGTGCCTAAATTGCTATTTGGGTAACCACATTCTTATTTTATACTTTTTGACTCTGAAACAAAAACGGAATTACAAACATAACAACTACCTTGTCTAGATTCCGCTGACAATCACTTGATATGAGGAGGGATACTCTTAAAATTGAAAAGCAAATACGTCATTCCAAACCAAGTCTTTAAGTGACTCATGGGAATTTCAAGTAAAAGTTTGATCAAATTAATATGAAATATTAATTATAATCAAATAATATTAGTATTATTAAGTGTAATATTATAATCAAATCCAGAAAATCAGCGACTCCTTACTAATCAAGTGCCTCTAATTCAATTGCACTTCAATATACATTGCTGAAAATCTGCAGTAGTGTACACTGAAGTGCATAATGTGCCCAGAATCTGTTTACTCAATCTGCCCAGTCATTCAATCGTTTCTAAAGATAAAGAATATTTGGCAATATAAAAAAACAAGCATACCTGACCTATTATTAATCATATAATGAGTAGAAAAAAATTAAATTACGGTTATGTAACCGATTTCTACAAAGACGATTGAATGGCTGGACAGTTTGCAGAAGATTTTTAACAGTGTGGTATAACTTTGCTAATGGCTTGGCGATGTTTTTTTGGCATGAACTGATTAAATGTTACTGTTTAGGGAAATTCTTATGTTGCCGTTAGCAATGTATTTTTTACCTAATATAATCAATAGAATAATAAAAGGAAGTGTTATTTAATTTATGCTACTAAAAATTTCATTTAAAATAATGAAAAATTCCATAAAAACAAAAACAAACAAAGAAAAAAATCTTTGCCCTTCCTAGTGTACTGTACCATTACCGCATTAGAGAATTATTTTGATACGGTATTCTTTATCAGAAAAATATTTTGGTTATGGAAATGTATTATATATTTTAAAGTATAAAGGTCACTTAAGCAGTATTGTAGATCTACGAAAAACCATGTACTCGGGAGAGTTGTAATTTTCTAATTCGTTACGTTTGGAGTAATAGTGATATATTTTGAACAATATTTTAAAATTATAAGTTTCATATGTTCAATGTAAATATATCTTTTGATAAGGGATTTTTGGACCATATGTGGCTCAAAAGTTATGTGAATATGAAAACACTTATACAATTGTTATAAAAAGTTATTATTTTTGCAGATATACATATTCATGTACAGAAGTAGATTGATGAGAATGGCTAACATTGAATAAAAGAAAGAACTGGAAAATAAACATATAATGCCATTTGTTATCAAGCAATAGCAAATTCTTTATATAGAGCACCGTAGAGAAAAGGGAAACACATTAATATCAATCCCCTCTTTAAGCCTTGTTTAGATCTCAACTCTGGCATTCCATCTCCGAATCAGCATAAAGTGGCGAAAAGGCTCGAAATGCGCAATTGCCCAAATAAGGGGTAGGAGGGGGAAAATACGAATCGGGATCTGGGTGGTTCAGGGTACCGTTACGAGATTAAGGGAAGCATTTTTTTGTATGGAGGAGTGAGGGTTGCCCCATTAATGGGTCCCTCAATTGGGTCTGATTCAAAGCAGATGGCCTCTGTGGGGGTTGAAAGAAGAGGAGAAACCTAATTACTTGTCGGTGGTCGCCTCGTCATTCGGGTCATTTGTCGTATTTTTTTCCCATTCTTCTTCTCAGTTACCACGACCTCATCTTAAACTGGCCTGGACATGAGTCGCGCCTCTAAATGTGATAACAGCATTTAAAAATCCTTGGCAAGAAATAAATCTGTAATTGATTATAGTACTTTGTGTTAATCATTAATTTTGATAATCAAATTTGTTTATGACAATCATTTTCAGATTTTTCAAAAAATAAATGTTCGTTAGAAAGAAATTCATGAAGAATTCGTTCATTTCATGTTCCCTAAATATTGAATTTCAAAACACATGTCCATATCAAATAACACTGATATGAACAACGAAATGCCTTCTTCGTGCACACATACTTAAGCACACCAGTTATCAAAATGTTTGTACGTGGATGAAAACAAAATAAAATTTTTATTCCACAAAAAAAGAGATCAGAACGACTTATTTTGTTTCGTTATGTTGTTTCTTGATTCCCACCAAACAAAATAATAAGATTATTTAAATACATTAATTATAATAACTTTTGCATTTGTGAAAGCATTTTTTTCGTAGACAATTCCAAAGGTAAGGCATCAAGTCTAACAACGATAAACATTATTTACAAAGTAAACATGCTTATTCTATATAATTAATATCCATGTACAAAAGAACGGGCCAGTATTACTTTACAACCTTATCAACATACTTGTCCAATAATCTGTTCTAATGGAATAGCAAAGAATCAAAGATGGCAAGAACGAAATCAGCAGAAATTCCTGAAGAAATCGTAACTTCTTTCAAGTTATGAAATGTGTTACCACCTAGCTCGATCGGGACAAGTCTGAGGCAAATGAACCATTTTTCTTAGAAGAATAATGAAAACAGGAGTAAAAATGGGATGAAAACAGATATTGATAAAGATAATTAATAATGTAACTGTAAAGAAAGCAAAATCATTGACAGATTTGCATCAATAAAATGAAGTGTATTTAAATCCTGCCTCTTACTCTTTCATAAACTATAAAGAATTATGTAACACATTACTTCGTAAAACTCGTGTCAGTCTTGCCACCTCCATTTTATTGAATAATTTAACTAATATAACTGGTGTGACATTACACTAGTTATATATTAATTTGAATTACACCATTATACAATTTAAATTATTCAAAAAAATTGGAGGCAGCATGTTGTCACAAATGTTATGGAGTACCACTACATTTTTTTTCAGTGTGCATTTGGTAAAAGAATCTTGTGTATTTACTTAATTCAATAACAAATTAAGTTCATTTCGTTGAAATTTTATACAGTATTCTAACAAGTGACAAAGAAATAATATTGCCTTTTCTGGTACATTTTTTCTTAACTTTAACGCATTGTTAATTACATTGATTTTGCTTTCATTTTATTTAAATTTTATTTAAAGAGGGAAAGGGGCGAAAATTATCCCTCTGTCTGAAATGAAAATGTATTTAGACACGGTTCTGTCACCTACATGCTTCTAAATTGTCCACAGGAATGAAAACCGTTGGATGTGAGTCGAAATTTTATAGAGTGGATATACTGTGGTTTCTCGACCTTTATTACTCCTGCACTTTTGTTTGTCATTATTGAACTCAGTACATCAAAAGCTGATCTACTTACATGATGTGTTTACATTAGCATCGTACATTTTAATATGATTCCAATGATTTTTTGTCAGCTTAATACATTTTGTTATTCGATCATGTTTTCACAAGTGCAACAACTTTACATATTTACAAAAAATTATATGAAAACTATGGTGCTAATAGATACATATTTAAAACTTTTATTAAAGTTACTGTTTTAATGTCTCTATCTCCTTTCCATCGAAATATTTTTGCTCTGGTGGACGTGAATTGAGTGAATAAACTGAAATTTGCACCTTATTTGTATTTCATTCCCTCATAATTTTAACCAACGACAACGCTAAGAATACTGGTGTCCAAAAGTTAAGCATAATTGGTAATTAAGTAATTATTTTTAAGTAATGAAAGAAATATAAATCGAAATGTGGTGAAACTCCAGGTGTGTAAACAAAATAGTACGCGTCATATATTTTCACGAAGAGTTTTCCCCGAAATCAAACAGGGGACCGTCAACAAATTGAAAAAGAACGAAGATCTTTTGGATAACCCTATCAAAACTAATATAGCAAAAGTGTTCAAACTGCACATTATGATTAATTGGCTTATTGTAATGTACTGTGTTTATTTTTATAAGGATAGCATGTGGACTCGTAGAGAAATTAAGGTTTTTATAAAAACAGTCCTAAATTTTTCCAAGTTTTTTGCTTATAATTTGCAGAGTTCTTATTATAAAATAATGTTCTTTTCTGAAAATATGACAAACATCATTGTACACAATACCCTGTCATCAGAATTTAAAAATAATAAAAATTGTATGAAAAATGAGTATGTTTAGTAAATAATTTTTCATTGCGCATGCGTCAACGATATCAAAATGTCATTTGCATATTGTGTTAGCTAAATGTATAGAGCAACTTCTGTAAAAGTTTCAAAAACATAGCTTGAAAATTCTGAAAATGGTCGCCTATAGAATCAACTCAAAATCCGTTATTCCTAAAGGAAGCAAAAAAATCAGGGGTTTTACCTAAATATAGTTGTACGTGCAATATTGTGTAGGCACTAAACAATTCAATATGGATACAGCCCCTCATCTTTTTGCTTCATTTAGGGAATAAAGGATTTTGATCTCATTCTATCAACGATAATTTTCAGAATTTTTAAGCTATGTTTTTGAGACTTTCACAAAAGTTGCTCTATACATTTAACTAACATAATATGCAAATGAAATTTTAATAGCGTTCACGCATGCGCAGTACAAAAATTGTTTAGTAAACCTGCTCATTTGTCATACAATTTTTATTATTTTTTAATTCTCATGACAGGGTATTGTGTACAATGATGTTTGTCATATTTTCAAAAAAGAACATTATTTTATATTAAGAACTCTGCAAATTATAAGCAAAAAACTTAGGACTGTTTTTATAAAAACCTTAATTTCTCTACGAGTATACATGCTATCCTTGTAAAAATTAACACAGTACATTACAATAAGCCAATTCATCATAATGTGCAGTTTGAACGCTTTTGCTACATTAGTTTTGACAGGGTTATCCAAAAGATCTTCGTTCTTTTTCAATTTGTTGACGGTCCCCTGTTCGATTTCGGGGAAAACTCTTCGCGAAAATATGTGACGCGTACTATTTTGTTTACACACCTAGAGTTTCAGCACATTCCGATTCATATTTCTTTCATTACTTAAAAATAATTACTTAATTACCAATTATGCTTAACTTTTGGACACCAGTGTATATTAGTCAGCTTGAAGTCGGAGTCGGAGTCAAAGTCATCAAAATTTCCGGAGTCGGAGTCAATCATTTTTCCTACCGACTCTGCAGCTCTGATTGGTACTAACTCCCAATATATCAGTTATGAAAAATTAATCATGGAATTCTCAACAGACAGCAATACTGAATTAATTTTTCATTTAAAAGTTTTATTATCCATTTGAGCAGTTTCGTAGCTTTATTATGCTAATACGAACTTCATAATTTTGGTAAAATAAAAAAAAATGTGGAAATAAAAATAGATTTTTTTCAAAGGAAAATGTACTTTAATAATTTGTATTCCATAATTAACAATATTCATGACAAATATGTAATCATCAGATTATTATGGATGTGAAAACTGTTTTTTAAGTAATGGATTTTTTATTTTTGTATTCTTATTTTTTATTATTTTTACACACTTAAAATGATGTACTAAAAAATCTGAATAAATATATATATATATATATTTAAATTGAAGATGTTGAGCCGCAAATAATAGTAACTTTTTTCACATTATTTTTTCTTTAAAACATTTTAACGGAAAAATATAAAATGGTGTTCATTTTTTCTAGTATATCTTATAATTCTATTTCTCTTTTTTTCAGGTGAAAAACCTCATAAATGTGCCGTGTGTGGCAAAGCTTTCAGTCAATCGTCTAATCTAATTACGCATAGCAGAAAACACACGGGATTCAAACCTTTTGCTTGCGATATTTGTGGACGAGCATTTCAAAGAAAAGTTGATCTGCGAAGGCATAAAGAAACACAGCATGCAGAAATACATCATGTACCATGAAAGTGATATATTATTGTTATAAATGAGACTGCAGATAATTCTTCAATAACTCACCAACTAAGAATTACATTTTTTTTGTTTCAACAGAAAGTTACTATGAAAAAATTCAAAACTGAAAATATTAATCCACAAATATGTTTCGTTTAATTTATATTTGGAAAGTTTTTAATTAAAAATTTGGAAAATCAAAAAATGATTTAACCTCTTCAGTTTCGGAGCTAAAATAATTATACAAATATTTATTCATTGTTTTTTTTTTTTTTTTTTTTTTTTTTTTGCCCAAACAAAATGAGATTGTAAATGACTGAAAAAAATAATTTTTCTGAAATTGGTCCTTCAGGCGCTTAGTAATTTAGGTTAAAAAAATATGGATCTAAAACTACAAACCTTATAACATCAATTTATTAACCATTAGGCCAAATTAACGAAATTGCATATTAAAGAGCTTTAAACAAGTAAATAATCTACAAATCATCAAAAAATTTTATGAAATAAATTTAAGATAAATACTTATGAAAATTTATCACTTTTTTGGTTGCACTGTCTTTTGGACATTTTTAGGCATTTTCCAAACTCAGATGAAAATAAAATTTATTTTATGAGGTTTTCAGCTTAGATGCAGGCATTTATTCATTTGCTTTCAACGCAAAAACATTCAGCTATTAAGAAATGGTGTAAAAATTTAAAAAAAAATCAGTCACTATAGTTTTTATAAGGAAAGAACAAAGGTCTCCCCGATTGGGGACCCAGGGGCTGAAGAGGTTAAATAGTGGAAATGTTGTGATAAATATAGGTTAAATGTATGACTTAGCTATTTTTTTTTCACTTAAGTATTTAATAATATTTAAGATTTGACTATATGTTGTTGAAATGAAAAGATACTTTTTGACAAGCATTCTAAAAAAAGTTATTGTAAGAGTTTTAAAACGAGATAAAAAATTAATTTTAATAAAAATGAAAATTAGTTATCATTATTTCCCAACAAAATTAAAAAAAAAAAAATTGAAACACTGTGAAAACGTTGTTTTATTCAAAAATATGAAATAAATTGGACATAAATACAGAATAAAAAATATTTTTAAAGCAAAATTTTAAGCCACAAAACATAAAAATAAATAAATAAATAAATTAGACAATTTCTTTGCAAAATTTGATTTCATTCCAATTATTACAAGACACATTTTCAACAACTGTGATGTTTGAAGATATTTTTAAACTTCTAAAACATAGCTATTTTATTTATTACTAAAATGTTCATCTAATACAATTTGAATGCTAATGCTTTAAGTTAGTAGAACCATCATCATATAAATTTCTAAAACGCCAATAAAAATTGCATATAACATTTAAGGTTGTCTCATAATTTTATGATTCAAAATTTAAATAAATCCGAATTCTTGACTAAATAAGGCAGATGAACAATGATTTGAAAATGTTTTTAAAAGAAAAGTGTAGACACAATAAAATATTTTTAAGCTGTAGATAAATTCGAATGTTTCCCCACATGCGTTGCTTGGTATGATATCTGATTTATTATTATTTTATTATTAGTTTTAAAGAACATATTTTTCCCCCTTGTACATATACATGAAAATTTGTAAAGATATAAACTGTTATTTGATAATCATCTTCTGTTTGTAAATATGGAAAATAATAATGTTTTGTATTTCATAGTATCAGTAAAGATTATATTTAAATAATGTAAATATCTGTTTAAATATTTCTCCGATATATATATGTATGAAAGTCTGAATGTTATTAATGCCAGATAAATCAAGTGAAACATTTTGAAGATATAGAACACGAAAAAAGAAAAATGTTTAATTTCATGGCCTGTATTATGAATAAAAATATCTGCTTAACAATTTGTAAAATTGCCGACATAAACATGAAAATCAGAATGTGTGAAATTACAGAGAATTTCCAATTCATATTCATACAGTTCATAAATATTTCGATTGGGAGCAATATCGTGAAAGCATCGTGTTATAAAGATTTGTTTGAATTGTATTGTTTTTCATCTATAAATAAAGTTACAAAAAACTTTGCTTAATCTTATTTGTTTCATTATTTGGAAATAAACACGCATTTTAATTCGGTGTAATACATACAGTAGATTCCTTAAATCCGCAAACGCCTAAAAATCTGCACATCTTTACAGGTGTAATCAATGAAACTTTCATTTCAGATAGGGGCAAAATTACTGAAGTTTTTAATTCAATTTCATGCTGTACGTACAGGTTTATTTATTTATTTATTTGTTATTAAGCTCTCTGTAGCTAATTTTAACAACCGGAACTGCTTTAAAATTTATAAGGGATCTAATGAAACCAAGGGAAAAAAGATACCAAGAAAAAAAAATAGTTCCAATCACCAGTAAGGGCTTTTCCATGTGGTTATGCTCAACCGTCGAAAATATTGTAAAAAAAAAAAAAAAAAAAAAAAAAAAAAAATGGAAGGTCTGGTGCAAAAGAACGGTGGTCACATTGAATGTGGTCGAATTCCTCATCGGAAAAGTGAATATAATGAATTGACATTTTATCCAAAACACGGCCTTTAACAAACATATGGCATTTTATCCAAATTATTAATTTTGTCTGATTCTGATGCTTTCTGTCCATGTACAGTGCCAAATTTTCTGCCATCGGCGGTGATTGGAACTATTATGTATTTATTTATTTTTTATTGAAACCTTTTTTACCATGGTTTTATTAGTCCATTTATAAAATTTTGTGTCATTCCAGTTATTAGAACGAGCTACTGGCGGCTTTAAATAGCGTCAGTTAAAAGAAAAAAAAAAAAAAAGTCATTTTTAATATGACTGAAGTCGTATTCTTCCATGAAAAAAGCATATATATTTATATTTTAATCAAGGTATTGCTGATACTGCAAGTGATCCCAATCTTTTTACCAAATATATTTATGCATTAATCAAGCTGTTTTTGTTATTATTATGTTGATTTTGATGTGAATTAATAGACAGTACTTTTAATAAGGAAAGTTTCATTGAATAATTCTGAAAATGTCTCTCATCTTTTTTAGGCCTATTCAAATATACATTATTAATTATTTACTTGATCTTTACTTTTAATATTTTATTCAGTTTTTAGCTCACAGGCTATCATAGCCTGAGAGCTTATGTGCTCGTCCGTTCTGTATGTACGTGCGTAACGCGATAACTCATGATAAAAATATCCGATCCACATAAAATTTTGTATATGAGTATATCTCGATAAGGCGCTTCCCTGATTAGTTTTTGGAGTTCATTCGATATGTATAACGGGGGGGGACGGGGGTCGTAACCCTCCCTTTAATTGGTATACATAGGTTTTTCATGCAGAATTATCAGTTTTAGATATAGGATCATTCTGGTTGGGCGCCTCCATGATTGGTATTAGGTTTTCATTGAATAAGTATATACAGAGGGAACGGGGTTCTAATACCCCTCCCTTTATTTTATGTGAATGGGTTTTTCATGCAGAATTATCAGATTTCGTTCAAATCTCTAAATAGTTTTGGAAGTTTAATGGTTAAGTATAAAAAAGGGGGATAACTCCTCTTAAATTATATAAATGGGTTTTTATTAAGAATTTTCCGATTTGCTCTGAATTTTGGATATAGATTTTTTATATGATAAAATATGACCCTGATTAGTTTAGGGGATTCAGTAATTAAATATAAAAGGGGAAAGGGAAGTTGTTTCCCCTCCTTTTATTTTTTCCAAACGGAATTAACCCTTGAAAATATAAGGCTGTAATGTACAATTAGTATGCGTAGCCTGTGAGCTCAATGCCATCAGTTTAACTGGGCAATATTCTTTTTATTAAATTATCTTACGTATCCTTTTAATTTATTACTTTACCTAATTATTTTAATATTTTACTATGTTACAATCATTCGTTATAATTTTAATGGTATAATTGCATTCAAGTTACTGTTTAAAAAATGTAAACAAAGCAGTGACCAGAAATCTGCAAAATCTTTGGTCTCAAGGTGTGCGGATTTTAGGGAATACTGTATTATGTATGAAATTGGACTTTTTATTACTGAGGAAAAATTTATAAAATAATTGATTACGTAGTGTATAAATACAAAACAAAAACAAATGCACAAATGCCATATGATATTAACAGGAAGGCTTTTTTAAATACGCAAGAACACATTTAAGAACATATGTACGATTTTGTTTTCTCTTTGGGTTGAAGAAAAGGTTGAAGTTAAGTCTTTAAGAAGTTTTAAAGCAACTGTATGCTAAAATTGTCTAGTAAATTGTGCTTTTGATTACGTTGATTTTTAAACATAACAAACCTATCGCTTCACACAGATTTCAGTAAAATTTCCATTACATCTTGAATAATAAAATTCTCAAAATTTTGCATTTCTTCAAAATTATATCTAGGACTGCGAAAGCATGGAAAATTAACTTGAACTTTATACGTACTATCAACTGTCTCTTTTTCCCTCATAATAGTTACAGATTTGCTTTGTGTAAAAATATGTACCGGCTTTAATTATGAAAAACCTGTGATTTGGGCAAGATAAATATGGAACCACCTAATCACTAATAATCACTTTTTTGAAGGGGGTGGGGGGTGGATAACACTTCATGGGCTACTCTTTTTAAAAATTTGTGCTCATGAAAAATTTCAAAATCTCTAGTCCCAGATCATGTTTTCATTATAACGTTAGTCTCCAAAACATTATAATGAAAACATGATTGTATACATATTTGTGAGTATTTAATCATTTTAAAATTAGATTTTCTGACAAAAAACGTTTTCAGTGATCATCTAAGTCAATAAAGCAATTCAAAAAGTTGACTGTCACATTTTTATCCAAAATAGTTTCATAGAAATGGGATCATTTCTCATAATTTTTTATTAGCAAGCTTAAGTATATTTTGTATGAGGACGCGAGTTTCTAAACTTGTCTTATCTAAAATGTGAAAAATCGTGTTTTTTGCAATTTCTACAAATTGCATCGTGTTTTCTACAATTTGCAAAACAAATAGTCTTATCGTATATTTCTGGTATTATAAATTCTTGGTTTAAACGAAAACCAATTGACATAGTCAGAACTTTTTCGCAATTTCCCAAAATTTGATTCATTGGAAAAGATGAGTTTTGAAACTCACGTCCTCATATTTACCACGATATATATTTTTCGAGTTCCTGTTAATTAATAGTTGCGAGAAAACGTGTTGAAAACTGTTTCCATTAAAATTTACATGAAGTGACTTTCAAAGAAATTTTGAAATGTCACGTTTGATGAGTTCTTGATGAAAACATTATAAAACATGAATGTTTTGAAGAATTCTTTCGCCATGTCACTTCTTTAAAATTCATTGTTTTAAAACCGATCTCCATGTCAATTATTAAGCTTTCAGATAAAATAATTTAAGAAGTAGTGAATACAATCGCTGTATTTGCATTTACTACACGCATGTTTCAATTATTCCCCTAATGTCTTTATCTAAATATTTTTAAATGCGTGCAATAACACTTACTATGTATTGTTTGTAAAATAAATTCTGTTTATTTTATTTATTTATTTATTTATTATGCACCGGCAAATGCTATTTTTAGCAGATATACTGTGAATCTCATTTTAAGTAAGTTGACACTGATTGAAACTATAAACTTATTATTTTTAAATTACAATGTAATATGAACTATTTTTAAGAATACGAGTTGCAACCCGTCGAATAGACGCTTTCAGCCAAACTAACTGTACAAAAATTAAACTTTATTCCTTACGTCATCAGTAATATACAATTAAAATAAAGGAATTAGTAAGTTATTAATTGAATCTTTGATTTTACCAAATGAAAATCAACGAGAATTGCGCCACTATGACACAGTTATAATTTTTGTTTTCAACGAAATCTAAAAACAACATCTTTTTCTCAATCGCAACATGCATACTTTTCATATTCATATTCACTGTTTTGAAAATATTTTAAATATTTTATTAGATTATTAATAAATATATTTTCAACTTTATGTCGTTTTTAGTTTCAATTTTGCATGTAATACAAACTAATTTTTACCATTACATCACTTTCACCCACTGAAGCCCTCTGACAAGGAGAGGACCCGAGGCCTGTGTCACCGAATTCAGCAAGGCTTTGGGTATTGATAGACTATAGTTAGTATATAAACATATCACAATAAAGAGCAATATTCGGATAAAGAGCAATATTCGGATAAAATGCAATATTCGGGGGGGGGGGCTTAAAAAACGATGACCCCCAAAGTTCACCCATTATTGACGCAAAATATGTAAGTAAACAAATTGAACTCCTTTGCAAGGGCTAGATTGTAGAGTTAGCTAGAGGCCAGACATTTACTTTTCTTGATTTTCGGCTGTCTGAGGGTTCAAATCTCGTCTAAGCATTTTTTTTTTTTTTTTCACAGACAAAATTAGGATTAGTTATTTTCGGACTACAATATCTGATTATTTATACGTATGACAAATATAAATAAGAACATACTTCTGCACACATACACACACACATACAGGGTGTATCTAAACTACTGGGCAAAACTTTAAGGGGTGATAGTACACATCAAGACAAATAATATTAAATGAGAAACTAAGGCTCCCAAACATCTTCCGAAAAAGATAGGCGCCATCAAAGTTTAGGGTCCAAAATTTGAAATCATTATAAAAAACGGAAAAATTGGTCTATTCGTTTGCGGTTTCCACGAAAACTATTTTATATGTCAGTATTGTCTTGAAAATAAATTATAAATATAAATTTCAAAAAATGCCGACAGAGGGCGCTTTAAACTTTGGAGTAACAAACAACTATTTTTTACCGTTATTTTTTGCATCTCATTAAATTTTTTTAGAAGTTTAGACATAAACTTAAATTTTGAGCTCAAAATCTGTGGTTAACCTCTTGGGGACGAGCGACACGTATACACGCCGCAAAAAGGCTTAAGAATCCCTCTTTATCCCCACCAGTAAAATTTTACTGACAAATTTGTCTTATTTAATTGGAGCATTTCCTCGATTTAATAAGGAACAATTTTCTGTTTTAAAAAACCGATGACAAAGTATTAACCCCTTCGCGACGGGAGCCTTTTACGAAATTTTTAATATTTTGTCACCGGTTTTTAAAAACAGAAATTTATGCCTTATTAAATTGAGTAAATGTTCCGATTAAATAAGGCAAAATTTTCAGTAAAATTTTACTGGTGGGTATGAACAAGGATTCTTAAGCCTTTTTGCGGCACGTATGCGTGTCGCTCGTCCCCAACGGGTTAAATATTTCGTAAAAAGCTCCCGTCGCGAAGGGGTTAAGTAGCGCAAAATGAACTGTGTTCAATGAGAGTGGATAGGTTCAAATTTCAAATGATTATAAAAAACAGAAAAATTGGTCAATTGATTTGAAATTTTCACTACAATTATTCTTTATGTCAGTATTCTCTTGAAAATAAATTATACAGATAAATTTCAAAAAATGTCGATAGAGGGCGCTTTAGACTTTGGAGTAACGTACAACTATTTTTTACCGTTAGTTTTTGCATCTCATTAAATTTTTTTAGAAGCTTATACATAAACTTAAATTTTGAGCTTAAAATCTGAATTGTTGAGAGTGGTTAAATAGCGCAAACTGAACTGTGTTCATTGAGGGTGGGGAGGCTCAAATTTCAAATGATTATAAAAAATGGAAAAAATGATCTATTCGTTTGCGGTTTTCTCTAAAACCATTCTTTATGTCAGTACTTCTTGAAAATAAATTTTAAAGATAAATTTCAAAAAAGAGGACGCGTTAGAGGGCGCCTTAAACTTTAGAGTAATCAACAATTATTTTTAACCATTACATTTTTTTTTTAAATCTAAATAAATGTTTTAAAAGATTAGACTTAAATTTCGAGCTCAAAATCTGAATCGTTGTGAGTAATTAAGTAGCGAAAAATTGAACTGTGTTCGTAGGGTGGGCAGGGTAACATTTCAACTCCTGAACACAGTTCAGTTTGCGCTTCTTAACCCCTACCAACGATACAGAATTTGTGCTCAAAATTTAAATCTAAGCTTTTGCAAGCATTTAATTAGACAGTTAAAAATTGTTGTGTGTTACTCTAAAGTTTAAGGCGCCCTCTAACGGAATTTTTTGAAATTTACCTTTAAAATTTATTTTCAAGGAAATACTGACATAAAGAATGGTTTTAGAGAAAACCGCAAACGAATCGACCTATTTTTCCGCTTTGTATAATCATTTGAAAATTTGAACCTTCCCCCCCCCCCATTGAACGCAGTTCAGTTAGCGCTACTTAACCACTCTCAACGATTCAAATTTTCAGCACAAAATTTAATTTTATGTCTAAGCTTCAAAAAAAAAAAAAAAAAAAAAAAAAATAATAATAATAATAATAATAATAATAATAATAATAATAATGAGATGCAAAAAATAACGGTAAAATTAGTTGTACGTTACTCCAAAGTCTAAAGCGCCCTCTATCGACATTTTTTGAAATTTATCTTTATAATTTATTTTCAAGACAATACTGACATAAGGAATAGTTTTAGTGAAAACCGCAAATCAATTGACCAATTATTCTGTTTTTTATAATCGTTTGAAATTGGAACCTACCCACTCCCATTGAACACAAGTCAGTTTGCGCTACTTAACCACAGATTTTGAGCTCAAAATTTAAGTTTATTTCTAAACTTCTAAAAAAATTTAATGAGATGCAAAAAATAACGGTAAAAAATAGTTTGAAATTTATGTTTATAATTTATTTTCAAGACAATACTGACATAAAGAGTAGTTTTCGTGAAAACCGCAAACGAATCGACCAATTATTCTGTTTTTTATAATCGTTTGAATATTTGAACCTACCCACTCCCATTGAACACAATTCAGTTTGCGCTACTTAACCACAGATTTTGAGCTCAAAATTTAAGTTTATGTCTAAACTTCTGAAAAAATTTAATGAGATGCAAAAAATAAGCGTAAAAAATAGTTGTTCGTTACTCCAAAGTCTAAAGCCCCCTCTATCGGCATTTTTTGAAATTTATCTTTATAATTTATTTTCAAGACAATACTGACGTAAAGAATAGTTTTCGTGAAAACCGCAAACGAATCGACCAATTTTTCCGTTTTTAATAGTCCTTTCAAATTTTGGACCTTAAACTTTGATGGTGCCTATCTCCTTGGGAAGACGTTTGGGACGCTTAGTTTCCCATTTAATATTATTTGTCTTGATGTGTTTTATCACCCCTTAAAGTTTTAACCAATAGTTTAGATACACCCTGTATATATATATATAATATATATATATATATATATATATATATATATACTTATTTATTTACAGAAAGATTACAGTTTTATGGATCGAATGAAAAGAAAAGAAAACAGAATTATTCAGTCGACAAAATTTTAGTTTTATTCATTCTTACATTTTATCACGTAGTTTTGCAGGTGGTTGTTAAGCAAAACAAGCTTGTTAGTACACTATAGAAAATAAACAGCGAGGGTTTATAATGATTATCCTTTCAGCCACCTGCTGTAGAGCGAATAAGTCCGGTAGTTTGTTTTTAAAGTTTTTCGATGATTAGATGTTGTTCTTTATTAATTAAAATAAAAAAAGTTATTCTGTAAAAAATTCCTCTTGGAGACGCTTCAAAACGTCACTTGTAATAGCACGCGTTTAATTTTTAAATACATAGTATTGAATAGAATGTAAATAATGTAAAATAACTGTACGTAATTTTAAAATATATGTAAATTATTGTAAAATAAATATAAATAATTTACAAAAATCCAAATATGTCGAATGTAAAGGAAATACGTGTGTATAGCATAAGATTTTGTTTAACTTTTTTTATATCGGTAGCGTTTCTATGAAACTCTCTTACTCTTTGTAAATAAATAAATTTGTATTAATGAGCCTAGAAACATGTTCTTATTAATATTTGACATACGTATAAATAATCAGATATTGTAGTCCGAAAATAACTAATCCTTATTTTGTCTCTGAAAAGAAAAAAAAAATTACCCGGACGGTATTTAAACCCGCAAACAGCCGAAAAGCGAGAAAAGTAAATGGCGGGCGTGTAGCCAACTGTACAATCCAGTCCTCGCAAAGGAGTTCAATTTGTTTAATTATATATTTTGTGTCAATTATGGGTGAACTTTGGGAATCGTTTTTTAAGCCCCCCCTCCCCCTGAATATTGCACTTTATCCTTGAGATATGTATATGATTATGTTTTAAAAAGGAACTGTTTCATGGATTTATAATAAACTTACAAAATTGCTTATAAAAAATGCACCATATATTGGTAAGTCTAACTCTTAAGAAAAAAAATCATATTTAGGCTAAGTTAGCTAAATGCTATTTCTATAAAACTCAGTTGTAGAAATTGTTCAAATTAAACTTTAATCTTACGTGTAAGCAGTAAAAAATAATAAAGTTTTATTATTATGATAAAGTTATCACTTAAGGCTTTTATGCTAATACTCCTAAACGAAAAAAGGAAAAAAATTAACTTTGACTCGATCATAGAATTTCCCCCCCTTGAAATCTAAACCTGACATCAAGTTTTCGTTTTCTCCCTTTTAATAAAAAAATGGCACCACAAAGATACAGTAATCATTTCTCCCCCCCTTTTTTCCTTTGCATTTAATAGAAATGGAATACTCCTGTTGCCACGATTAGAAAATAAAAGTATTAAAAACTACAAAAAAATTTAATATTTCAAAAATAAATTAAGATATATTTTTCAAATAAATTGCATTTAAAAATACATTGTTTCCTATACGATGGTGTAAAACTTAAAAATGTGCGATGTTTAGAAGTTTAAAAATTTGCAATAGCAAAAATTGCAAAGCCGAAATTTCATTTAAAATTTGAAAGTGTTGCCATTCGCAAAATGACATATGCATTATGCACAGATACGTTTGGCCTTTATAATATAGATGTATACATAGATAGATAGATAGATAGATAGATAGATAGATAGATAATCAAAGTTAAAACACCAAAAAATACTAAAATATCATTGTTGCTGCCCTTACAACACACAAATCTGTAAATGATACACGGATATCTCTTAATTGCATTTTCTTGAAGACAATCCACGGATGCCCGAAACTCAGCATCTGATTTGTGGTTTCTTCCTCACCAATCAATTAAAATAACGGACGACGGGCATCCGCGGATGGACCCAATCATCCCAACCCCTCCTGCTCCTCCTAGGCTGTTCCCATGGGGATCCTAGTTGGCCTGGTGCTGAGCAAAGCTAATGAGTGATTAGGAACATGGAAACACGCGTCGCCGCTGGCAGAAAGGTCCGTGATTTCATTAACTGCTTGCGGTGAGGATACATTCGGAGGTCGGCCAGAGCGCACAGAGGTCTTCCCTGAAATGTAACAATTGAAAGTATCTTTCGAATATTCGCAAGAGTTAGTTCTCATTTCCCGGCAGAAATCGATGCTATGCTTGCGACTGGAACTGTTTGTGTTACTTGTAGGCACTGTAATTACGAATATTTTGATAACATAGGGTGATATTACAAATTTCTAATTAAGCTTTCCGATTTTCTTTCATTTGTGGAGATACATTTTGATTTAACTGAGTGATTAGTTCTACATTTTCCATTCAAATATGGACTTCTAGAAAAAGGGTTGTGTATCGTAAACTGTATATATTAATTGTTATTTGAACAAGTATATCACATATATGAATTAAAAAATCATGTAAATGCTTATTGCACTTTAAATGCTTTCGAATAGTTTTGGCTAAGTAGTATTACTGTCTTTTATTTTATTTTATTTTATTTATTATATATGGTGGGAGTGTGTTATCGTTGAAGAAGGCGGAAAACGTGAGACATCCAGTTTAAGTCTCTGAAGGTTTTTGAATTATTATTATTATTATTATTATTATTTTTTTTTTTTTTTGTGAAAAATAAAATTAAATAACACTTATCGTATTCTAAGAATCAAAGTAATAAAATCCAATAGAGACATTTCATAAAAAAAAATTAAATAAATACAGTCGGCTCTCGATAATAATTATTCGGGACCACAAAAAATGTTCGAACTATCCAAAGTTCGAATAAAGGAGTTCTACTACAAAAAAATAATGTTGTAGTATTTTTTAAATTTGTTTCAGTTGTTATCATTAGAATTTGACTTAATAATAAATTAAGAAATATAAATGCATAAATTAATCAAGGGATTAGTAACAAGCACAATGGAAGAAAAAGTGAAGGTGTCATTGATGAATAGACGGGACACTAAGAAAGTGGATATCAAATGCATCGGATCATATGTGTACCAGTTCAGAGCAGCTAAGAACAGGTCTGAGAAGAATGAAAGAAAGTTATTGGAAAGACCTGAAATACCTGAGAAAGTAAAGAAAAGGAAAAACCGGAATTCTCATTAGTTTGAATTGAACGAAGTCAAGGAAAAATGAGTTCGAATAAATGAAAATTTTTAACGTTATTCTGCCTTTAGAACAACATGGAACAACATATTTAGTTCGAATTAAGCGAAAATTCGATTTATCCGATTTCGAATTAACAAGAGCCGACTGTATACACCCAGAAAAAAGTTTTGGTGAATCAACAAAAATTTGTGTGATCCAACAAATCTTTCCGTTTAAATATGGATCAATGGAAATTTTGTTTGAATAAGCAAATAAATATTGTTGATTTTTTTTTCTTTTGCAATTTTCCGTTCACCACTTACATCCGAAATGCATAATAACGTAATAATAACGTCATTAATCCGTATCAATTTGAAAAAATTTTATTATCCAAAAATTATGTTAATCCTTATTGCTATAGAAGATAAGTTAATTAAACAAAATTACGTGAGAGAATTATGGCTACTGCACACCAATTTAAATTTTACAAAAACAACAAAATTTTGTTGGAATTACAAATTGAAAATACAAGACTTTAGTAAATACTCAAATAAAATTGATGAAATTTTGTTAAAATTTTATAAGAATCTTAACAATATTTTTTTGTCCGAGTAACAAAATCGATATTTTTACTTTAACTAAAAAATTCACTTAAAACAACCAAAATGTACTCAACAAAAATGTTTTATAGTTTTAAATAGTTCTTTTTACTGGGTGTACAGGTTAAAATAGCACAAGATTTTTTGCATTGACACATAAATAAAACTTTGTGGAATTAAAGCGATGAGATATAGTATAAGAATAGCATTAATACTGTGGAAAATTTCCTTTCCTTTAAAGCAGTATTCTCAAGCTCATTATTTATTCTGAGTATTGTGAAGCTCATTATTTACTATGTCTTTCTACATTCTGGTGATAAAAGAGAAAATGAAACAAGAATTTATACACACCCTGAAAAATGAATAAATATTCCGTACCACTGATTTTTTTCAATAAATTTTTGGAAAATTTTAAATTTATAAAATCATTACAATAAAATATCTCCTTACTTTTGTTAATATTACGCCTCCGCCAATATGATAGCTGTCAGATTTAAATTATCAATTAATTAAAAAACAATAATAAACCAATTTGTTGCACTTGCATAGCTGCACACTTGTAGGGAATTTTCTCACCACTAATATTAAAAAGAATTTTTCGTCTTGTTTCGTCTTGTTTCATCGCTGAAAATCGTTAAATATTGGCAATTGTTTTAAATAAAATTTTCTATTAAATTTTGTGGTAAGAAAAATCTGCATAAGTTGGCAACTATGTATTCGTATTTATCAAATCTTTCAATATTGCAGGATAAAAAGACTATTTTTTTTACTACAATTTATAAAAATTAATATTATCAGAAAAAACAATGCTATGTAAATGGTTTCACTAACAAATAAAATCTTGTTAAGAAATCAAAAATGAGGTTTCAATTGATTATGTCGACACTTGAAATTCGTGAAGTTTTAACTAAAAAAAGTCATAAATAAAATATTATTGTAAATTTAAAACACGCTAAAACTCTAAGCGTTTTGTAATAAATTGTTTCTATGAGATCAGTTTCAGTAAACAATCACAGCTGAAGGAAGATTCAAATAAAAGACTTACAAGTTTGCCAACAATTTAACCCTTTATCTACCGACGGTACTTATAAGTATAGTTAAAATTACTTATTATAAAATATTTTTAATATGTCAATTATTTGTAATACTGTTTAGAATGAGTTACAGATGCATTACTTTATTTTGTTCCAAAAGCATTATTGGTTACACAAAATAAAAATATTTTTAAAAGGATGATTTCTTTTGCCTTTGTATCTTTTCAGCTTTCTTGGCACTGATGGGGATTTTTCAATTCGGAAATATTTCTATATTTATATTGTAAGAGCATCCTATTTGTACATTTTATAATTCTACAAAATACTAAGAAAACAATCTAAAATAAAATATTTGAGTGGGGTTATAAATATTGCATAAAATCCCTGTAAATTCAAATTTAATCCTTCTAAATCCTTCAATCCTTCTAAAATCTTTCAAATATTTTTTAAATAATTAAGTAAACCTTCTAATTTAGTTTAAACAGTTTACGTAAAATACATTAGAATGTAAAATTTTCCTGAATTCATAATGAGGTAGATAAAGGGTTAAACGAAAATAAAAATCAATCATTAGTAATTAGAAATCGCGTACACACCAAAAATATTCCGTAAATCTTTATATCCTTATATGATCATGTACATACAGGGTGTCCAGTAAATGACTGACCCATTTTGAATGTAAAAAAAAAAAAAAAAAGTTTGAGAAAAAAAAAATGTGCGGTTTGCTGCATTGTTATTAGAAAATCAATAAATTTTTAGAAATGCACTATCTTAAAATAGTTCGAATTTCGGCCAACATATGGCGTTGGCAGCATAAGGCTGTCGAAATTCAGACATTCTAGTTTTCACACGCATAAGCTTTTCGGTTCATTTCGAGGTGTCGAATCTCAGTCAGCATGTTGAATCGACTTTCGACTCATCTGCAGAAATAGAGTTTGTTGGATGGAAAGAGATTTAAAATAATATTTATGATTGAATAATGTCTATGATATTTAATAAAAACCAAGAAAAAAATATTTTTAATAAACATTGACTTTTCACACATTTACCATAAATAAATTTTATTCAGAAAATGTTTTTGTAACTGGTTAACTGATTCCCTTTTTACGTAAAATTAATTGAAAATATGAGATAAACACCGCTTTTTTAAGTTAAAAAAAATCGTAATATTTAATCTAAACATTTCTTCAATTAAATAGTATGAAATTGTATTTTTAAAAATTAGTGATGTCTAAAATCTTTATGAGATAGATCAAGCAAACTCTTCTTGCTTGTACGTCGTGCTGTGAAATCAGTGAAGTGGTTAAAACAGTGGTACGAAAATAGTGTTGGTAAGATCCCTGTCTTAAAAAAAGCAGTGCAGTGACTTATAAATTAAACCTTAAAATAAAGGTTCATCTATTTTTCGTCTATAACAAATGCTGTCTTAAACATAAAAAAATATTGATGAAAACGGAGAAAGTAACATACGAGACAACCTGCTAAAACGGAAACTTGCCTAAAACGAAATATTGTACATTTTTATGAAAACGAATCCATCCCTACTTTATATTCATATTTTGACATTTAAAATATCTGAAAATTTTATTACGAAAGCCAGGAGAGATTTCAAGATGTTTTTTACACACAACCCTTCCTTCTCCTGCCGGTTATAGCAAACTAGCTACGCAAAAATAAAAAAATGCTTAGAAAAAAAAAAAAAAAAAAAAAACCAAAGAGCGACTTACCTGTTTTATATCTTGCGAGTCATCACTTTTCAAAATTTTAACCTCTTCGCTACTGGTGATTATTACAGTATTTTTAATTATTACTGAATTATTTCTTCTCTCGTTTGACTTCAGAACTAGATTTTTTTTTATTTTCATTAGCTCGAATCTTAGAATTCGAAACATATTATTTTTACATCGAAATTTCATTTATATTTGAGTATCATTAATAAAATGGGACAAAACTGATGTACCCATTTGGGTACTCAGGGACTGAAGAGGTTAATACAAAAAGTATCATAAATCCTGAATCGTTTTGGAACATTATAGTTCTACTTACTTTAGTTCAATTTTATAAATATAAATATCATAAAATTACTGGAACAGTAGTGTTTTTCATATATATTTTTTAAAAAGTTTTTAGAACCATTTTTTAAAATAATGTTTCTTATTTCAAATCAGACACAAGAGGAATTTTCAAAATTCTTCTTTCCCTTCTTTTCATCATGAAGAATATTTTAGGAAAGAGGAGGGGAGGACGAAAAATATATTTTAGGATCTGTGATGCTTTTTGTAATGAAATTTTGAAAAGGGTAACTCAGAGGATATAAAACAAGCTTTTTTTTCTTTTTAAACATCCTTCCATTTCAGCGTAGATCTGTTTTCAATTAAAGTGGCGGGGAAAGGGAGAGTGTGTGTAAAATTTATCTTAAAATCTTTTGTGTTTATCGTAATAAAATTTTCAGATGTTTTAAACGTCAAAATATGAATAAAATGTATTGAAGAATTCGGTTTTTGGAAAAATGAACAATGTTTCGCTTTAGGCAGATTTCCGTCTTAGCAAGAGGTTTCGTATGTTACTTCCTCCGTCTAAATCAATATTTTTTTTTTACGTTTAACATAGGATTTGTTATAAACGAATTCTTTCATGCATTATTATATTTTATTATATTTTTAGGTTATTATATTTTTATGTGCCAATTTAGTCACTGCCCTGCTTTTTTTAAGACAGGGAACTCTCTAACACTATTTGCGCACCACTGTTTTAACCACTTAACAGATTTCACTTTACGACGTACAGGCAAGAAGAGTTTGCTTAATCCATCACTTAAAGTTTTTTGACACCACTAATTTTTCTAAATACAATTTCATACTACTTAATGGAAGATACTGTTTAGATTAAATACTAGGATTTTTTTTAACTTAAAGAAGCGGTGTTTATCCCATATATTCAATTTATTGTGCGTAAAAAGAGAATCAGTGAAACATTTTTTTAATACAATTTATTTATGGTGAATGTGTGAAAAGTCAATGCTGATTAAAAAGAATGTTTTGTTGGTTTTTACTAAGTATAATAGACCTGTTTCAATCATACATATTATTTTAGATTTCTTTCCATCAAACAAATTCTATTTCTACTGGTGAGTCGACTGAGATTCGACTCTGCAAAATGAGTCGAAAATCTCATGCGTATGAAAACTAGTGTAATGTCTAAATTTCGGCAGCTTGTTGCCGCAAGCACCATCTGTTGGCTGAAATTCGAACTATTTTCAGAAAGTGCATTTCTAAAATTTTCTGATTTTCAGATAACAATACAGCAAATCGCGCTTTTTTTTTTATCTCAAACATTTATTTTCATCATTCATCAATCATTCATTTTCATTCATTTCATTACAAATCATTTTTTATCTGAAACATTTTTTTTTTTTTGTTACTTACATTCAAAATGTGTCAGTCATTTACTGGACACCCAGTACATATATTTGAAGAATTTTATGTATATTTGTAGAAAATGTATTGTAGAAAATCTTGCGGTAAACATTCAATCGAATGCATGGTCATTCTGTTTAGCGATGCGTGAATTTATTTCGATGAATACCAACACCTGGTGGTCGTTAACACGGGTCGTGAAGTGGTGGAATAGGCAATAGAGTAATTTCGTATTGGAGTTTTCCATGAAATAACTAAGGTATCTGGCGCATATTATTTTATTATAATATTTATTAACAACACATTAGTTAAACTGTTCTCATCTTAATGTTAAAGCTCAAGTCATGTTGTGACAATCATAGTGGCTATTAGAGGAAATTTAGAATGAAGAAAGCTGTAGTGATAAGGGAATTTCCAATCAGCAAGATATGTTGAAAATCGCAAAAATTTTTAGTTTTCATCGAATGCTTACTGTTTTTTGATCGAACTCATATTGATACAAATCATGACGTCACTCGCGTCTGATTGATAAAAAATGAGAACGTCACGCGAAAAGGTCCAAAGAGAATAACTATGCCAAGAGTTCTATTAAAAATGTTTAATGAGCTAAAAATATGAGGAGTAAAAATATCTTAGGGGGAAGATATTAAAATAAAAAAAAAGTAAAAAGAAAACAAGAAAGAAATGGCTCTCTTAAAAACGTTCAAATTCGTATTAAATAATAGACATTGGTCAAAAATGATGAAGCAATTAGGAATAAACTAAAAGCTTTATATTTTAGTAAATTGAGTAAAATAATAATTAATTTAAAGGTAATTTAATTATTTTACTAATAAAGTAAATGAATATATAAATATCTTAGTTTTATTTAAAGCTAATCTGTGAGAAAAAAAGCCTCCAATTTGATATTAATTTAAAATCTGAATTAATAAAATCATTATTGCGACTCAATCCGTATCTTCATTAGTTAATCATAGTTAAAATATAATGTCGATTGAATTGAAGACTCTGGGGTAATACCTTATCTAAGATAAGAATCAATCATGCTTACTCATTCGCATGTGATAAGTAGGTAAATCCGTATTGCATGAACACAGTTGATTTGAATGCCATACGATGAAAATTAATACATACTAAATTCATAAAGTAAGTTTGTTACCTAAAACGAAATGCTTAGATTTAAATATTGTTATAATATTAAATAACAATCAAATAGTAAATTTTCATTCTCTTAAGCGCAATTATTTTTTCATAATATTCATGAAAATTGTACAATAAGTTAGGTTAATAAAAAAAATACTGTTAGTTAATTTAAAGTGCTTCTGTTAAGAAATATACAAATTTTTGAAAAGTGTTATTTTTAATAAACAAATTTTTTTAAAAACCAATTTTATTGAATTTTCTTTCAATACTCATGTCTTAAAACAAATTCGATTCAATGTTCCGCATGAAAAAAGTCACTTCATAAGTTTTCCTCTTAAAAAGTATCGTTATTAAAATTGATTTGTTATCCCAAAATAACCTTACAAACTGTAGAACACATACATACATACACATACATACAACATACACATACATACAACACACACACATACATATAACACACGCACATTCATACAACACATACATACATACACATACATACAACACACACATACATACAACACACACACATACATATAACACATGCATACATACATATAACACATGCACATACATACATACAACACACACACACATACATACAACACACGCACATACATACGCCACACGCATATACGTACAACACATACATACATACATACAACACACGCTCATACATACAACACATACATGCAACACATACATACATACAACCCACAAACATATACACACACACACACACATACAACACACACACATACATACAACACATACAAAATAATAATAATAATAATCAATTCAATTAAATTTTCACCAAGGTTCGAAGAAAACCACATATTCCGAACCGTTAGGGCGACGAGCGCAAGTCTCCCCATTAAAAGTTGTTACCGCTTAAAAATCTAACACTTTAAAAATAACTCAATCTTAACAAAATTACTCCTTTAAAAAAAATTAACTCATTAATTCACCATGAATGCTCCCTCCTTAATTAGTTCTTCGTTAAAATATCCACCCGCAAAAAAAAAAAAAAAAAAAAAAAAAACCCTTCGTGTATCAGTGCTCAAAAATAATAATTTTCCTCAAAATATCCGCTTAACCCCTTATCTAAAACACAGTAGAAAGAAAAAAAAATCAATCTTCCCAAAATTCCCGCTTAAAATCAAAAAATTAATCCTTAAACTAAAGTTCACCGAAAAATTTTAAGTCGCCACGTTAAAATTAAAAAACCCTTATACTAAAGATCAACAACAACAACAACAAAAAAAATTCCATGTCATTGAAATATCCGCTTAACTCCTTATCTAAAACACGGTGAAAAAAAAAAAAAAAATCAATCTACCCAAAATTTCCGTTTCAAATCAAAAAATAAATCCTAAAACTAAAGTTCACCTAAAATTTTAAGTCGCCACATTAAAATTAAAAAGCACTCATACAATAGTATAGAAAAAAAATTTTATGTCCCCAAATACACGCTTAACCCCTCATCTAAAAGCACAGTGAAAAAAAAAAAAAAAGTCGCTTCATTCCTTATTTTTAATTACTTTTTAACCACCTTTTTAAATGAACAACGGCAAAATTCAATTGAAAAAATTACCACATTAAAATAACCTATCATACTATAGCACGTCGAAATAATTAAAGTGTCTTCATTATTTTTCACTCGTTATTTTTAATTATTATTTGAAATTAACTTTAATGATTCATTTGTTAAATTGGATTAACTTTTACACTTGATTCAAAATAAATTTAAATTGTTGAAAATTTTAAAGTTTAAATTATTAAAATTTCTTAATGAATCACCGCTCGAAAAATAATCCCTCATACTAGAGTATGTTGAAAAAAATTTACTCATAATTTTTAATTACCTTTTTAAATGAACAACAGCATAACTCTATCGAAAAACATACCCCACGTACTGTAACACGTCGAAAGTTTTAAAGTCCCCGCATTAAAATTAAAAAACACCCTCATACTAAATTCTAACTCCCCTCAAACTCTAAAACACAGAAAAAAAAAGTTATCTCTCTTTTGCCTCCCCCTCTTATAGCATAAAATATTCAAATTTCGCGAAAAAAAATTACTCCCCCCCCTTTTAACCCCTTCTCTTACAAGACGATGTCAGGAGGAGGAGGGCTGTGGAGGAGGATTGAGGAGGAGGAGGGCTGTGGAGGAGGGTTGAGGAGGAGGGTTGAGGAGGAGGAGCCCTCCTCCCTCCTCAGCTCCTCAGCTCCTCACTCCTCCTCCCGAGGTCGGACTGTCAATTTTCCCCTACTTACATAACACTATATTTAAAAATGACTTCTATAATTAATGAACGCAGTTGTGAGAAAGTATTACCGAATTTAAAATTTTATGCACGAATACTATTATTATTAATTATTTTGAAATTAAATTGAAAAAAATAATTTACATTAGAATTTTTGCCTATACAATATAGCTATTAATTACCGACATTTTCAATGTTAGATATTTTATTAAATGCTTAACCCCTTAACTGGTTAATTATTTTCCGTTCAATAAATTGAAAATAGCAGACTCACACCACTAATTTTTAAATAAAATATTCGTAAAATTTAGTCTAAACATTTCCGCCTTTCAATAGTATGAAATTTTTCTTAAAAATAATAGTGGTGTCAAAAAGCTGTAAAGGATGAAATAAGCAAATTCGTCTAGCCCGAACGCCGTTCGGGCAAATCAGTTAAGAAGTTAACAATATACCAGGGGTCGGAGCATATAGGATAAATTTTCTTGTTCTTACCAGTATTTTTTATCAATAACCTTCATAATATATTTATGTTGCACACCTCATAAAAATATCTCTTTATGATTAATGATAAAAGATACTGGTATGAACAATAGAATTTGTCCTATATGTTCCGATCCTTGATATACTTGTCGGTTGGTTGGTTGGTTGGTTGGTTGATTTTTGACGTCCGATTATCTACGCTAGGGATATAGGACCAGGGGGGAGTGCCCTTCGTGGGGGTCTTTCTAAGGGAACCTAACCCGTATTTACGCAAGGTTCGAAGAAAACCACGAAAACTCCGAACGGTTAGGCCGACAGCCGCAATTGGGTTCGAACCCAGCAGATATACTTGTCGGATTTTTCTGGAACTTCAGAATTACAAAGAATACGAGAGGGTGCAGAAAAGTTCGTGGTTTAGAGCAGAAAGAAAATAGTTAGAATTAAGAAATTAGATTTATTCAAATTATTGTCTCATTTGACTGGTTCTTTTTTTACATCATTGTTGAAGCTATTCTAACCGTGTCAAATAAAAGTTCTTTGATTGGTTCCGAAACTAGTTCT
The DNA here is from genome assembly GCA_964019185.1 of Maratus speculifer. Classification (NCBI taxonomy): domain Eukaryota; kingdom Metazoa; phylum Arthropoda; class Arachnida; order Araneae; family Salticidae; genus Maratus; species Maratus speculifer. Next base: position 284,812,109 of record OZ025289.1, read on the forward strand.
CCGCAGCTTCTTTCACATATGTCCTCAAAATCATGATCTTTAAGGTGTATCTTTAAGTTTAAAGTCTGAGAAGTCTAAATCTGGTGAATAGAAAGGTTGATGGACCAAATGGAAACCCAGGGTTTCCAAATTGGCAGCCGCGAAATTGGACGTGCACTATTAAAAATCTTGTCGTAGTTTGAACCAAATTTTGGTGCTCAATAGCTGCCACTGTAAGATGGTGAAATCTTAAACCAATATTTGTAGCTCCTATTTAAGCATAGTTTCAATAGTTGGAACAAGGTTGAAATAGGAAACTCTTAATGTTGGTGCGAGATTCCACCATCTTATGGTGTCAGCTACTGAGCACCAAAATTTGGTTCAAACTAGAGCAAAATTTTTAACAGTGTGTGTGAAAGTAAGTGTATTGCCATGCAACATGCAACAAAAATATCATTTGGTTCAACTTCCCACGGCATTTATCCTTTATGAATTCCTTCAACAGGTCCAATAAATTAGCATAATATTTTGCAGTTATACTGCATCGCTCAGAGAGATAGTCCACCTGCAGAATGCCATCTTTGTCCCAGAAAACTGTCTCCATGATCACCATTTCAGCAGCTTTCTTTGGCGAAATTTCTTCTGCCGCAGAGACATGCTGTGATGCCATTCTTTTGACTGTTCCTTGTATTCTGGATCATAGATGTAAAATCCGGTTTCTTCCCCAGTCACTAACTGGAGAAATTTTTAAATAACGACCCCATAGACTTTACAATTAGAGTCTTCCTTTCTTGCCGTGACTGAAATGGACTCTTAAACCCAAAATAATTCTGCTGTCCTTCATGTAAAATTTTGCGTTTCATTCAAAAAAATTACACATATTTGTATTAGTCAGACCCTTATTACCGCATGGGCAAATCGGGACTTTGCCCATGGGCCTCAGATCTTAAGGGGCTCCCAATAATATACATTAAGTTATAAAATATTTACTTTCTTTTTTCAATTCCAACTCTTCCATACGTTGAAGTTATTGAATTCATCTTAAAGTAATACAGCAAATTGCTCAAGTTATATAAAAGAGTTTTGTTCTGCACTAAGGGGAAAAAAAGGTATACTTTTATTAATAAAGGTATTTAATTTAGAATAGACGGAGCTAAGAATTCTCTTCTCTTTATATCCAAGGTGCGAAAATATGTTTATGCCTTAAACAAACACATAAAAATGACCATCTGTTCTAGCGTTGCAGTGATTCGAAAGGGGGCCCCTAATTTATCTTTGTCCAGTGCCCAATTAATCATAATCGGGCCCTGGTATTAGTAGCATGTAATTTGCCACAGCCGGGATTCGTACCACGGCCTTCCGACTACCAAACTACTGTGCTACCAACTTCTAATTTCTTTCGTCTATTCAGTACCTTTTCCCTTTTCTATCTTGAGGAGGTCGAAGCCTAGCTACTTTCACCATTCCCAACCAAATTTTTCTCCACTGAACCAGTCTTTAACAAATTCCCTTTTTCTTTAATGATTTGCAGTTGCCCATTGACAATCCTAATATTCGAAATGCAATTGTGGACCTCGCCCATCGATAATTAGGTTGTTCGTATGCCAATTGTGCCATTTGATGCAAATGGAATCAATTGCACCTCTGCGTCATTTCTATACCTTCTCTTCATTTTTTCTCTGTCCTGGAAAGACGGATTCTAGCTTCTTACAAAAGCTTGAATACAAAGCATTAATTTTTTGTTTAAAAAAATCGACATCCAAAAATAATATCTAGCAATATAGAAAAACACATACTCTGTATTCTGTGTGTGTGTATGTGTTTTTGTTCTTATTGCAATAAAACATGAAGTTTAAAGTGTTAATAAAACAAACTTTTACAAATTTAATTTTTTTTTGCAAATATTTCGTTTTAACTGCCCGCATTTTATTTACTTTTATTACTATTTATGCTACTTTTTTTTTTTTTTTTTTTTTTTTTTTTTTTTTAACAAACTGTACTTTGTTTCTGCTGAAAATATCAAAATTATAATTATTTTCTATTTTGATGCCAATATAGTTTCTTCCTTTGATTTTATATTTATAGAAGGTTTATCTAATTTCCCAGTTAGATGCTCGATGTAACATGTGAAACTATTTCTCCCTATTTACCTTAAGGAGAAATCCAAACCTGAAATGCGATTGGTGTTTTCCGCCGTCCAATCACTGAGGACAAATAGAAGTCCCCCCCCCCCCAAATCAAGTCTTTCCCCAAGAGGTTCTGGACTTTGGCCGGCGCAGCTAATCAGTGATTAGGTCCTTACGGGCACCATGCATGGCCAGGGGCACAGCGAAGGCCCTGTGATTTCATTAGCTGTTTGCTAGAGAAATCGCGAAGGCCAGACTGAACGTGCCGCTGCGCCCAGAACAACTACGGCAAGATAGGCTTACAAAAGCAATCAGAGTCTGAAAACTTCAATAAAAATAATTTTAATAGGATAAATAAAACAATGGTTAGTTTTCAGATGATGTAAAGGACAGGGGCTTAAAGAATGGTGCAAATAAGAAGTGAAGGTGCAAATATTTTCCCTAACTTAAAAAAGCAAGATTGTAATTTTACAAATAAATTCTCAAACATAATTTTGTCATAAAAAGGAAATGGCATAGGCTACAATTCGCGAGGATACCTTTGCAATTTGAAGATATTTTTCAATTAAATGAAGAAATTTCTATCCATTGAAAAGAGAATTTCAGAAAATTTTGAGCTTCAGTTGAGAATTTTTCATGCTTTTAGTCATGAAAATTATTAGACATTAGCGTCAATTTATCACCATATTACATCATTAGCTTCAAACTAAATTTGAGCGGATATTTCTCTTCTCTAAAGAAGAGAAATATTCGCTCAAATTTAGTTGCTAAAACGCCAAAGCATCGGGCAAGGGGCAACACAATTTCTGAACATTGCTAAGATTTGGCAAAAATATAGCTTTATAGACAGTATTTCAAGTAATTTTGTGTTCGATTGACGGTTTTATTATCTGTGGTTTTCCAACCATTGCATTTTACTAAGACTCTTTTGGACTATTTTAAAAACTGTTTTATGCATAAAATTTAACTCCAAAGGAGAATAAAAGGAGATTTATTAATTACAATTTTACTATATACACTTAATTGAATTATTTTATTAGAGGTTTTGTTCTTTTCAATTAAACTTTACTATTAACTACTATTAAATTTAAAAAAAATATATTATTAAATCACTCACCTTGGACTTATGGCACGATTTGGTAAACTGTAGGCCAGCCAATTCATGATTAGTTCATAGACATCTTTGTGCCATTATGAACATATATAGCAGAAGGTTCCTAACATCATTGATTTTCGCTTTCTTGATTGGAACTTTATCGGCTTCATGAACTGCATGTGGCGGCAATTTCGGTTTTTGTTACTCGTCTTTGAATATCGTAAACGAGTGTGTCATACTGCCAGTGGTTTTACTTGCGATATTGTAACAAACTTCTCTTTATGAAACGAGAACTGCATGCAACTCCTTATTTCAAATCGAATTTTGTTTGCTTTTGGAACAGTTATGAAAAGTGTTTTTGTGTAAACAACTTTTCTTATAAGTTTTCCAAAATGATTTGAAATTCAAACTGTCTTTGGTTTCAATTACTTTAACAGAAGATTTGTGGAGAAAACATTCAAACTGTGTTTTTTCACAAAAAATAAAATGTGAGTTTTATGAATTTAGTTTTTTTTTTTTAGAATTTAGAAAAAATTAGTTTTATGAACTCTGTAATATATTGCATAGAAATAAACAGTATTTTTAACAAAAAAAATTTTTTTTTCCTAATTTAAACAATTTTAAAATTTGACGTTTCAATCAAAGAGTGTTTCGTCCAAAGCTTGCATTTATTCAAACAGTGATTTCTCCAATCTACCAATCACAGTTGTCCTAAATGTTATCGGGCCTTTGTCATCTGTGGCAAAGGCAGCACTGAAATTCCATCTGCTTTACACTGTCCCTTAATTAAAATGGACCTTGAAGGTAAAAAGACTTTAAGGCAATTCAATGATGGATGTATTGTATTGCCCACAATAAAAATAACACAAATGTTCATATGCTTTTGCATATTTTGTATACATCGAATTCAAGCATTGATAAAATACTATTATACTTTTCATTCAGAAAGCACGGTTTTCTCCCAGCAGTTCGTGTGTTTGGTCGTGTTCAGGAGATCCTCAAGTATAAAAATATTACAATCATATTAGAGGAACAATATTATGAAATGTACAAAATCGTTGGTGATGTGAAAATTTTGGGAACAGATTGGGAACTTTTGAATATTAAATCAGTAAATGTGTACTTTCGAAACCTAGCAAACGTACCACAATTTTAAAAGGTTGTTTTATAGAAAAATAAAAAAATTGTTAAGATAAAAGGCTTCAAGAATTATCGATTTCAAGATCTAAGTAAAGAATCTGATGTAAATTTTTTGAAAAAGGGAGTTACTGTTGCCCTTGTTCAAACGATTGTTTTAAAATCTCTTCCTCTTAGCCATGCCATATCAGTTAATAAGAGAAAAGATGTTGACAAACTTTTGAAAATAATGTATGGTGATCAATGACAAAATCAACCTGACGATGTTTTAAAATCCTACCATCATATTATCCATGATTTAACAGCCTGTAATAAAGAAGAGGTGTGTGTTGGGGGGGGGGGGGGGGAAGGGGGGGAGTGTGTGACTAGTTGAAAATATTGGTTTTAATATTTGAAGTAGCCTTTTGGCAAACAAATATTTTATAAGTAAATGTTTAATGAATATTACTAGGTACCCTAATCTGTCATTTTATTTTATCAATTCAAGTTCAGTATTTGCTCAAATAAAATGATGCTTTTGTACTATTTGTTAGTTGGAACTTAATTTCATTCAAAAAGCGTTTTATCCAATTATCAAACAATCAAAACATGTTTTCATCTCTGAATTTGGTCAAAAAGTGATTTCTTCAATTTTTAAATACATTTCATTGATTAGTTTTAGGTTTAATATCTTACGTATTCTTGGAATTTTCTCGAATAACAGTAAACAAATAAAAAGGAGTATTAAATACAAGTTATTTTGTTTTTTATAAATTTTTTGTGCTTAATGAAAATTTGTATCTAAAGAAGAAATCTTGATTTGCATGTTTGCTCCAGATTTGTTGCAGCTGTTGTTTTCTATAAGTACTTTTATTTCGTCAACAGTGTAAATTCTATCAAATTAGTTGATATGACACTTTATTGTTGCGAAATCCCCGTCGCAAGGCAAAAAAGAACGACCCCTTATAGGATTTTTTTTTTTTTTTTTAATTTCTCAAATCGAACAGCGTCTGCCAGTAACATTAAAAATCTAGACAATGCGTGATTCTTATTTTGACCACTGTAATTATCTGCAAACAGTCGTAATTCGGTAATTTCCTGTGGTATGTTTTCGAAGTTGTCACACAAGAAAGATTAAAGACCATTATGCGTCTTCTTTGCTGTTCCTTCGTAGTATACATGTACTTTTGCTGTTTTTACTTTATATCATGAATCGAAAACACACTCAATGAACTCTGTCTCAGGTATAATGTTTCTTGTATAGGTATCTGAGATACCCATAATTTCGGAAGACATATCTGTTTCGAAATTATATCAGTAGTTGTTGTCCCTGCACAAAGAATAAAGTTTAATTTCCCAAGTATATATTATTCTAAGAGAAGAAAGGACTTCAGTCTTGACTGAAGCCCTTTCTGTATAGAACATTAAAAATTGAGTTGTGTTTATACAATATATGGCAGCGAAACTGAAGCTCTTTTTTGCATAGAAGCTTGGATATACTCTATAAAAAACAAAAATCCCTCGTTACTCAATTTTGCAAATTTGATGACTCTTTTTTGCATTTAAAATGGAGTTCAACATCAGTGATCTGCTAAAGTATTTGAATAATGTCTTATTGAAACTATACTTTTGTCAAAAGTTACGATACATTTTCTTTAATGGTTAAGTATCAAAAGCGTTCCCGTATTTTAATTTGAAACTACCGTTTGATTTTTAAAAAGCATATTTTACAATGAATAAACAACAGCAAAAAAAAAAAAAAAAAAAGCAAAAAGTGCATAAAAATCTACAAATTGCAAGCCAACAATGCAAATTTTAATGTACATTTCACATTACAGCGATAATATATTTAATTTAGTAAAGTGGAGGGAGATTTGGGACAAAATCAGGTTTAAGTACAATATGACGCCTTTCATTAACGTCTATACATCATTGATTAATCTGCCATTTTTCTAACTGCACGTGACATGGTATTTGATATTTGACTCGTCTAGTGAGTTCGGAACAACATGTGGTTCCGGGCTCGATTCTTGGCTCTGGCTAATTTCCCCCTCCAATAGGATTTAATGTATTTATTGTAAGTATGTCTGTATAATATTTGTATACACCTTTATAATTGGAATGCAGGCGTTATTTGTGCGTTAATTCATTTTTTAAGAATCATAAATTATTTCGTTTCTGGGTTACTTTAGTTGCCTCAAACGTGTTCTAATACACATATACGTAACATTTCACAAAATTCTGGCTTTCAAACTGTGCATTTGTATAAAATTACAGACAGACAAATTTTCATTTTTATATATTAGATTAGAAATCTGTACTACCCTAAGGGGGTGAGGGAACTGTGGAAATATTTAGAAAATAAACTATAAAAATATAGTTTAAGTTAATACAGAATCTATAGAAATATAGAACAAAAAATAATAGAAAAAAAAACTTAAATTCTACAAGAGCTTCGAGATGCAAGAAATTCCACGCTGTCTTTTATCGTGTCCATTAGAAAAGTTCTCTTTTTATTAAATAGCATCTTTACGGCTCCATCGTATTTACTACTGTTGACAGCTTTGAGTGGCGAGTTTGTCTGTAAGGAGAAAAAACAAGGGCGAAACGAACGACCACTTGTATAAATTCGATTGGCGATTCAAGTCCAGAATCCTCAAAAGAGTGGGAGAAGGGAAAAAAAGAACAGACCACAGATATTTCCTGAATCTTCTCTTCGACTTCCCCATAGTAAAGAATTTCCCGGTATATTTCAGCCATGAAAAAAGTATTCTTTTTGAATTCTCTTTGTTTGAGTTCATTCTGAATAAATTTAACTTAGAAAGGTGAATTAGTTGCAAAAGTTCTAAAAATATGTTCCTAATTTTTTTAGATACCAGTTTGCTTCGTATGTTTATCTATAAAATAGATGAAAAGTGCTTGAAAAATTTTGTGGTATTCCGTGCATTAGTTCTTGAGATAGAGCGTTGACAAAATTTTTATCACATACAGACTCACAGACTCACAGATTGTTTAACAGACATTTTGTAATAACATGTTTTTCGGGTTCTCTGACCCCTAAAACGTGTAAATCCGACAAAAACTTGATTAAAACATTTTTCACGAAATTTTTTACAAAACTTCGTTATTTAAGGAAATAAAGTGTTACTGTCTATAGCAAAGCATGTATTTCAATACAATTGAACAACTCTGTATTTGATCTGTCTGCAGTGGGGAAATTTAGTTTATCAAGAAAACAGATAACAAACTGAAATTTCTCTTTCAGCTATTTATACTTATTTATGAAAACGTACTTGAATACTTTTATTCAGCCCTGTGGTTTACCTAATAACTTTAATACTATACCATAGTATTAAACCATACATAGTACTAATACCATAAGTACTTTAGCTAAAATTTAGTTCAAACTAAAATACTCTTAACATCGCTTAAGACGCAATACTAATCACTGAAAAAGATTCGAATGACACTATACAAAAAAATCATGTATAAATTATCAAAATTTGAGCGCGATATTTGAAAAGAACGCCCCCATAGACTTTACATTATCATCCGGGCCTTTTTCAGCGACTAGTGTGGAGCCTTAAACCACATTTCCAAAAAGTATCAATTATAGGAGATCATATATCCAATTCTTTACGTAACTCTGTATATCATTTCATCTATATTCTACAAACATTTCTTAGTAAATTGAATGCTGTTCAGCGTAAAAATGCGTAAAGTATTTTAAAACAACCTATAAGTAAATTACGCTCATAATTTAACCTTTACGAACTCTTTTGTGTACCCCTGTATATCAATTATAGCATTCATACACACCAATAATATGCATACATTTAGTAAAACTTCAAAATGCACATTTATTTTCGTAGATAAAATATTTTTTCTATTAAATGTACAGTACTAAATGTTTTACAGATTTTCTTTCCATAATTTCGAATATTTAGCTTTTTAATTTCAGCTTTATAAAAAATAAATTTTAGCCTTTAAAATACTAGATACGTAAAAGAATGTATTAAAAGTTTTGTTTCCTTATTTTTTAGAAGAGTTTTAAAATGTTGTTATAATATTATTCATACGTATTTATTTATTTATTTTTGAAAGGATACTAACATACTTAAAAAAAAAAAAAAAAAAAAAAAAAAAAAAAAACATGCATTTTAGCAAATTATTTGTATGACGATCTATTGTAAACTCAATAAAGATAATTACTACGGGTTACTAAAATAAATTTTGTTTATTGCTTTTTATAACTTAGATAATCGTCAATATTATAATAATTTCCCTAATATATTTCGGAGGTTTTAAATTTTATGTGCAAACTTCTTAAAGTGAATAGATTAAATATAAGGTGGTTATCAAAATAATGGAAACACCCTAGATTTTGAAGGAATTCTTTATTAATATGGCGTAGGACCGCCCTTGGCATGTAACATAGCTTGGATTCGCCTGGGAATCGAATCATACAAATTCTGAATAGTGTTTAGAGGAATATTGTACCATTCTTCATGGAGATATTGTGAAAGTTCCGTGAGAGATGCCGGTGGAGGATATCGATTCCGGATTGAAAGCTCTGAAATAGACCACAACGGTTCGATTATGTTGAGATCTGGGGACTGTGCGGGCCAAGGTAGATGTTCCACCTCATCCTCAGGTTCATCAAACCATGATTGGACAACTCTGGCTGCATGAATAGGGGCATTATCATCCTGGAAAATTCCATCTCCTGCTGGAAACAAAATTTGCATCATGGGATGGATCTGGTCAGCTAAAACTTCTCTATACTTCTTCCCAGTGATCCTTCCTTTCAGGGTTACGACTGGACCAGCAGAAAACCATGACACGGCTGCCCATACCATGACCGATCCACCTCCATGTTTGACAGTTGGACGGAGGCAATTAGGATCATACGCTTGTGTAGGTGTTCTCCAGACATGTACCCGTCCTGTTGTGGGGAAAAATGTGAAAGATGATTCGTCTCACCATATAACATTCTTCCATTTATCAATCGACCAGGTTTTGTGGTTGTGGCACCACTCTACACGACGTTTGGCATAGCATCTGTGACAAGTGGCTTGGGAATTGCTGTTCTGCCGTAAATGTTCTCTTTATGAATGTATCTCCGAACTGTAATTGTTGACATTGGAGAATCCAGATGCTGATTGAGCTCTGTGGTCACTTTGGCTGCAGTTGTTTTCTTTTTAGACATTACAATCCGCTTCAATACCCGTCGGTCTCTTTCATTCAGCTTCTCCTTCCATCCACTATTTTGCTTTGCTGAGCTTGTCTTTCCGCGCTGCCTGTATGCTGTCATGACTTTAGACACCATACCTCTAGAAACGCCTATAAGCTGGGATGCTTCGGTCACCGTTGCTCCAGCTAGTCGAGCTCCTACAATTTGGCCTCTTTGAAAATCTGTGAGGTCCGACATTTTACGCTTCTGACAAAAAAAAAAAAAAAAAAAATCAAAACGTAGACAACTTTTCTAGAGCTCTCTCATACTACCTAATACATCTACTTTTTATATTAAAAAAAATCTGGTAGCTAAGATTATATTTTAATGCTTACGAAGGGAATTCTTAAATGTCCCTTTCATTCACAAATGTTTCCATTATTTTGATAACCACCTGTATATATATATATCTATATTATAAAGGCCAAACGTATCTGTGCGTAACGCATACGTCATTTTGCGCATGGCAACCCTTTTAAAATTGTAAATGAATTTCGGTATTGCAATTTTTGCTACTAAAAGTTTTTAAACTTCTTAATGTCGTATATTTTCAATTTTTACATTATCGTGTAGAAAAAAAAATGTATTTTAAAATGAAATTTGTTTGAAAGCTGTATCTTAATTTGGTTTTGAAATATTAATTTTTTTTTTGTAGCTTTTAATACCTCTTTTCTAATCGTTGCAACAGGAGTACTCCATTTCTATTTAAAGAAAAGGAAAAAAGGGGAAAAATTCCGTGCTGTATCTTTATGTTGCCATTTTCTCTTTAAAAGGGAAAAAATAGGAATTTAAATATCTTCTGTTATAAAACCCGTGAATTTTGACTTCATTTACAAAATTTGACTTACACGTAAAGGAATATCAACAGTTTAATATCTATTCTCTCTCATCTCATTTTTCATGAAATAGTTTTTATATCTATTTCAGCTAACAGCCATTGAAACTTCAAGTTTTGAATCAAAATTATCAAATTAAAATACCAATTTTTTGAAATGTGAATACAGATGTGAAATGTACATTTGTAAATTTTGATATGGTGAAAATGATGCCGTGTTTCGATTTCACGGGAAAAAAAATTCTAAGATTGAATCAAAGTTGAATAAATCTTGCTTTTTATCATTTTGGAATACTAGCATAAGAACCTTAATTGATAACTTTATCATAATAACATATCTTTATTATTTTTTACTGCTTACGTATACGATTAATGCTTAATTTTAACAATTTTTACAACTGCGTGTTATAGAAATATTGTTTTGTTAATTTGACGATAAATATAGTTTCTTTAAGAGTTAGACGTAGCAATATAAAATGCATTTTTTATATAACTAATTTTGTAGTTTTATTATAAGTTAATGAAACAGTTCCTTCTTAAACATTTTTTTTCGTCAAAATTTGACGGGTTCTACCTTGTTAAAATTAAAAGTAGACTTTTTTCCTATTTTAAAACATCCTATGCACTTAAAAAATATGCATCATTTTAAAATCATAATGTAATAAACTGACTTTCCTTTAAACTATCTCAAGCTTAAAACGAATTAATAAATTTTATTTATTTTTCATTATTTATTTTTTAATATCGTAAAAATATATTAGCTTTTTATTATTAAAACAGAAAGAAATAGAGAAAAAATATTATAGTGAGTTGTTTTATAAACAACTCGCTACAGTATTTTTCTATTCCTGCCACAGATGGCGCCATGACATTTACAGGTTAGAATATCAATTTAATATTAAAACTGTTTAATAAATATTTGGGAATGATTGGAATGAGTTCAAAGTAGAACCATATGTAGCTAATATATAGGACTTTGATTGAAAATAATGAAAGACAAGTATTACAACAGAACAACATTTTAAACACCCTTTACGTAACTTGTACTGTTTCCGGAAAATTGATACAAAACTTATTGCATTTATACGGATTTGTAATTCCAAAATGTCAGTTAGGGAAATTGTACTGTTTCCTCTGAAAAATGAAACTATTCCGTAAATTTTTACAGAAAACATTTGTGCATATTAACGGATATTTTTTCACAGTGCAGCAGTATGGGAATTTAATGATCCATATTTACCGCAAGTGAAGTGGTGCATAAGGCAAAAATTAATACCACTAATGGTTTACTGGTAGGTTTATCATTGTGTTTGCAATACAGTCAAATGTATGAAATGATTGTACGATAAACACAATGATAAGCCTACGAGAAACCACCAGAGGTATTAATTTGTGCTTATGCAGCACTTCACTTCCGGTAGACATGAATCATTAAATTCCTTGTTACCCTTCCATAAAATAAAGGTTTTTTTTTTTTTTTTTTTTTTTTTTTTTTTTTTTTTTTTTGTGCTCCATACCTTAGGTTTTTGTACTGTCGGCTATTGACTAACACTTTTTAGCAATTAAAATTAGAGACAGACCAATGTCATTTTAATCAAAATAATATGAATTCATGATAAATTGTAAATAACAAATAAAATGTATATGATGCTTCATAAGACGGATAAAACAAAAGGTATGAAGTAAAATTTTGTAAATTCAACAATTAATAAAATATCCGTTATTGATTTCGTAGACATACTACTTAATTTAATTGTACAATTAATAACAAGTTAATAGAAAGGTTTCCGGTACTTACGTATTAACGCCACCGCAATAGAAGTGATTCTATATCAGTCCATTTTGCATCGAAATCCGATTAATTACTTTGTTTTTAAATAAAGAGTTTTAAATTTTGAAGGTGTTTTGATTTTAAATAAAGAGTTATGATTTGTCGCAAAAATTTTAGGTGTAGACTGGCAATACTTAAAAACCGCCAAATCTGTAACCGCGGTGGCGTTAATACGTAAGTACAAGGCTTCCCTAACTTTGCGTGCACTAACAGTGAAAAGTCTTCCCAAGGTCAAAGTAAAGCAGAAAAATAATATGTTTTTGTAAATATCAAGAGAAGATAGCTTGAACATTTGAAGAAGTTTTCATAAAATAATTTCTAATAAATACACGTGAAAATAAAAATAACAAGTTTACTGAATAATGTACAAGTTGTTGCAAAGTTTTAAAACTATACCATCATTAAAGTTCAGATATCAACGTTTGGATCTTCGTATGAGATCTTCATCAGAAAACGCCGTTATACTGCTTTCAAATAGAGTAACACCGCCTTGAAATTTAAATGTTCATTATACTACCAGACAATTATTGCTTTAATCAATCATAAACAATAAAACATACATTGCCAACATCTATCTAACAAAAATTAGAATAAACATTCAATTAGTTTAACGAAGGAGAATCATGTGGCGTGCGTGATCTCACATTGGAAAGTCTATAAGATGAATAAAACTTGTTGTAAAAGATTATTTTAACACGTACAACCAAGGTTTAAGGATATTTGAAGTGTTATCGGTACAAACTTCATTTTCCTAATTGTAATTTCGATGGATATTTTCTGTAAGCCATCAATAGCAGTATTACATGGAATTATTAACTTGGCATTATTAAACTCTATGGAATTGTAAGGGATGTTGAAATGAAATCCATGATTTTATTTCAACGATAAGAAATTAGAAAAGATAAGTTCAATAAGAAAGATTAAAAATAACCATTGTGAGATAACAATCACTTATAACTCATTGTATAATTTATTTGTCAAATATAACGTAAAACATTCGATTCTAAATCACTTCAATAATGATGACGCCAAATGTCGTATTTACTGTTTAAAAATGAGCCAATAAATTATTCAGAAAATTTCGCGTTGTTGAGAAGAATTTTTTAAAGTTTTATTTATTTGATTATTTATTTTTTCTTTTGAGAACCACCTTAAGCATGTGTTATCACAAGCATCCGCCTTATCCGACAATCTCTATCTTAATTCATTTCATGCCATTTTTATTCATGTTATTTTAAAAGGTATCTCTTTACAAAATCAAAATGACACAAAAACAAGTGTGATGCTTACAATTAATTTAAAAAAAAAAAAAAAAAAAAAAAAAAACATTCTATTTTATAAAATAGAGGATTTAAAATCTTAAGTATTAAACAGCATTCAAGTACGTTGGAAAACGAAATGCTAAAAAAAGAAAATCTGTCACATGATTGGTGAATCATTTTAAAATCTTGGCACATAACTCCAAGAGGAGATAGATCATTTTGAGAGAAGTTCTTCCTGGAATCACAAAGCGATACTCAGAATTCTCCTGCGATGAAATCTTTCTTTGGCTTAGGAACACAAGACATCCGCAACTCAAACATTGCCTTCCAGCCCTTTCTGCTGTCCTCCTAAGGATGGAGCACTGTATTCATTTTGAATTCAATTTGCGGCCTCATCCTGCCCAATCATGGGACTGAACGTCGAGTTGGGACGTTGGATAGGAAAAGGGTTGCAGCAGTGCTCTCTGAAACAGGAGTAGCCCCTGGGGAGTTCTTAAGTTAGCCCCTGCTTGATGAAGGTAATGAATGATTATGCCCTTCTTAAGATGCAGCGCTAGGAGTGCAGTGATTTCATTAATTGCCCTTCTGTAGCAAGAAAGGAAAGAGATTTTCAATAAGTAAATTTGACAACTATTTAGGATTCTTTAGAGTTATTTTCAAATTCATCTTGAGCGATGCTAAAGAATAATTTTATTTAATTATCTTTAAGTTATTTAGATCGTGATATGAATAAAAAGGTTTGAAATTTTTAACATAAATCTGAGATTGTTTCTTGACTCATTTCATATGCAGCATTTTTTTAAACTTTACTTATTTGTTTGTTTTCTAGAAAGAGAATTGTTCATCAAACAGGCAGGAAAATTATTGCCCCAAATGAAAGATAAATCTTCCCAAAATGAAAGGCAATATATGTGCACGATTACATAGCGTTTTACAAGAATTTCCATTAGTGCTCCCTTTTTTTAGCTATTTTATTTATTTATTAATTACAAGTTATGTGACAATTTTAGGTGTAATTTAATAAAAATAAATTTTTCTTCATAAAATGTGAATATTTTTTATCCAAAACATTGCTAAAAAAAAGCAAAATTTCATCCTGTTTACAAACTTCTGAAATTAGTAGTTAAAGAAATATTTCCATATGAATTATTTTTAAAATGTAAAATCTGTCAGGATCTATAAATGTATAAGAATTATATGTCTTTGTTTTGTCTTTCGTAGATTCAGCCGGGCAGTTCTTTGATATTATACATATTTATGCATGGTTGACTTTTGAATAACTTAATAAGATTTTAGAAAAATGACTTATAGATATAAGTTGAATACTTGTTTTTGTTTAGATGTCCATAATAGAATATCCCATCTCCGAAATTCATCTGATTACTTCATTGTTGAAATAAATAAATAAAAATGCTAGCAATCAATCAAAAGGTATCTCATTCGAATTCATAATGCTATCCAAAAGCATTGCTTAAATATGAACTTAGCAGCCCTTAGCGACCAGTTTGGTCTCCCTTGAATGTATACTAAGCATTAATTCGTGTTGCTTTTATTCATAATTTATTTTAATTGCTCAATTTTTGCCAAATTAGAATCTACTAGAGAAATAGACAATGTTGTCATATACTGGTACTTAAAAACGAAGTTTTCACCAAATTGGCGTCAGAAAAATAACGCGCGTTAATGTAGTACATATATGACATTTGTGCTGATAAATCAAGAACTCAGTATTTTTATGCTAGCCCGGCGCAGATAAAAAATCGCCAAATATTGTACCCGTGACATTTTTTTCGTATTTCATTTATTATTTAAAATATAATAATAATAATATATATATATATATATATATATATATATATATATATATATATATATATATATATATATAAATTATTTTGAAGTTTCTGAAGCGAAGGAACAAAACATAAATAAATCCAATTTAGCACAGCCTAAATCTTACCAAAGGACTTTTGCACAGTAACCCATAAGATGTATTTCATTTGGATGTTGTCATTAAACAATTGACAAGTAATCGTGATTTCTGTACCACATGCGTTAGCGTAATATCTATATAGATTATATAAATTTTATTCTAACAAGGAGAGGACCAACTTAGATGATTACAGATTTTGTTTATTTTTATATATGTTGTAGGGTAGAGGTCCCTTAGTCTCAGGTTCAATGGATTTTATACAACGCTCCTTAGTTCTCGAGAAACAGACGGTTGGGTCTAGTATTATAATACAACTTAAGTGCTTATTTTGTAATACAATCCTCACGTTGGCCTATCTCATTCAACAGAACGTTAGCTCATAGATCGCGGATCTCGGGTTCGATACTGGAAGGCGCTAGATTTTTTTTTTTTTTTTTTTTTTTTTTTTTTTTGTAAATTATATTTGTGATTAAAATTTAATAAACTCATTGTCAATTAAAAATTGTATATCATTTATAATTTTAAAGCATTTTTTTTATTTGTAACTATATCGTTACATAAAACGGTTAACTTTTTAAAAAGATCTAAAATGTATTTCGTTTATTATTTATCGATGTAATGATATTGAATAATTGTATCAATTCGTGTTTTTAAAGAAACATCCTTTATGTATTGCCCTAATAAGGGAAATGAATAAGATGAAAATATTGGATGATTTAAATGTGGTACATTTGTTTTCACCTTAATTGTATTAATGTACTTTTAATTATAATTTAATATTCTCCATTAAAAATTTAAAAATTGTACAGTAATTTAAATATCTAATTTTTATTTAGTTTTTTATTTAACCAAAATATTATTAGACTTTTCTCAGCATTTAAACAAATAAAAAAAATTGGATCTATTATGATTAGCAAAATCTTTTGTGGCACCCTCTAGTTGTGCCCCCCCCCCTCCCCCCCCCCCCAAAAAAAAAAAAAAAAAAAAAAAAAAAAAAAAAAAAAAAAAAAAAAAAAAGATAAAGGTGAACTTAAAATGATTCAAAGCGAAGCATATACATATTACAAAATTAAAAATCTTTAATGTGCAAAAAAGATGTACTTTATTTTTTATGCTACTTTTTAATGCAATTATGTTTCTTAATTTGAAAATAGAGCAGTATTCTCATCGTATCTTACTTCCCTTATTGAGGCAATACATAAATGGTATTTCTTTAAATTCACGGATTGAAACAATTGTTACAAATCTTTACATTGACAAAGAATATATAAAATGCCTTTTACAATAATTTTTAAAAAAATTATCAATATAAAGAATGTATGAAATATATTTTTAAAGTCATAAAAAAACAGTTTTATGATGTTTTATGTAACGATTTAGTTACAATTAAAAATAAACACATGCAAATTATAAATGATACACTATTTTACATCAACAATGAGTTTATTAAATTGCAATTAAATCTATAATAATAAAGAGACAAGTATATGTGTGTGTCAGCGCTGTTCTGAAGAGACCGCTGCATGTAGAGTTACAAAATTTGGAGGGAAGGTACCCCTATACATGTAGTTTTGCACATCAAAGCCCGATTTTTGATTTTTTGATTGAAATTTTTTTATTTAATTTTTAGGCGATTTTTGGCGCTCTTTTTATGCTTCGAGGCGATTTTTCCATATTAGTGAAAGAAATACGGTTTCATTTTTTTCACTCAATATAGTAAATTTTTTTCTCTATTCAATAAAGTTTATTCGGAATTCGTGCAGTGATTTTTGAATTTTTGCGAATTTTTATCATGCGATTTTTAGTATTTTTTCGCATTTTGCGGGTATTTTTTGACAATGAGAAAAACAAAATTCATTCAAACTTTCAGCCTAATGATCTAAATTTTGTCTGCTTTGATTTTTCAATTTCAATGGTTTTTAATACGATTTTCAATACGATTTTCGATGTGATTTTTAGCGATTTTATTTATTTTTATTGCGTTAAGCATCGATTTTTTGTCATTTTTCTCAAAATTATAGTTTTTTAGCTCACAGGCTGTCATAGCCTGAGAGCTTATGTGCCCGCCCGTTCTGTATGTATGTACGTTCGCACGTAACGCGATAACTCATGATAAAAATATCCCATCCACTTGAAATTCTGTATATAGGTATATCCTGATAAGGCACTTCCCTGATTAGTTTTTGGAGTTCATTCGATATGTATAAGAGGGGGAACGGCGGACTCATGCCCCTCCCCTTAATTTATATAAGTGGGTTTTTCATTCAGATTTATTAGTTTTCGTTCAAAATTTAGATGAGGATCATTCTGATGAGGCGCCTCCGTGATTGGTATTAGGTGTTCATTGGATAAGTATAAATAAGGGTAACGGGGGTTCTAATGCCCCTCCCCTTAATTTATTAGATGTGTTTTTCAATCAGAATTATCAGATTTCGTTCAAATCTCTGAATAGTTTTGGAAGTTTAATGGTTAAGTATATAAAAGAGAAGGATAACGCTTCTTAAATTATATAAATGGGTTTTTATTAAGAATTTTCCGATTTGCTCTAAATTTTGGATATGGACTTTTTATATCATAAAGCATGTCCCTGATCAGTTTAGAGGGTTCAATGATTAAGTATAAAAAGGGGAAAGGGGAGCTGATCCCCCCCCCTCCTTAATATTTTTTTCGAACGGAATTAACCCTTGAAAATATAAGGCTGTAATGTACAATCAGTATGCGTAGCCTGTGAGCTCAATTCCATCAGTTTAACTGGGCAATATTCTTTTTATTGTATGCATCATGATCTTATCTATTCTTGAATTGCCTGTAAAAAAAGCAAAAAACATAAAATTAACGGATGAGCAATAAAGTTATAAATTAGGATATTCACAGTAATCTATAATAATAAAGAGATAAGTATGTTTGTCTGTCAGTGCTGTTCTGAAGAGACCGCTGCATGTAGAATTACAAAAGTTGGAGGAAAGGTACCTCTATACATGTAGTTTTGCATCTCGAAGCCCGATTTTTGATTTTAATTTTTTAATTTAATTTCTTAGGCGATTTTTAGCGCTCTTTTTATGTTTCGAGGCGATTTTTCCATATTAGTGTAAGGAATACAGTTTCATTCTTTTCACTCAATATAATAATTTTTTTTTCTCTTATCAATAAAGTTTATTCGGAATTCGTACGGCGATTTTTGAACTTTTAACGAATTTTTTATTGCGATTTTTAGCATTTCTTCTCATTTTTGAGGCTATTTATTGAGAATCATAAAAATAAAATTGTTTGAAAGCCTAATTATCTAAATTTTGTCTGGTATGATTTTTCAATTTTAGTGATTTTTTTCATTGCGATTTTCAGTACGATTTTCGATGTGGTTTTTAGCGATTTTTTTGTGCGTTTAGCATCGGAACGCGATAACTCATGATAAAAATATCGGATCCACTTGAAATTTTGTATATAGGTATATCCTGATAAGGCGCTTCCCTGATTAGTTTTTGGAGTTCATTCAATATGTATAAGAGGGGGAACGTCCCCTTAATTGATATAAACGAGATTTTCATGCAGAATTAACAGTTTTCGTTCAAAATTTAGATATAGGATCATTCTGATGATACGATTCCGTGACTGTTATTAGGTGTTCATTGAATAAGTATAAACAGAGGGAACGGGGGGCTCATGCCCCTCCCCTTAATTGATATAAACGGGATTTTCATGCAAAATTAACAGTTTTCGTTCAAAATTTAGATATACGATCATTCTGATGAGGCGATACCGTGGCTGTTATTAGGTGTTCATTGAATAAGTATAAACAGGGGAAACGGGGGGCTCATGCCCCTCCCCTTAATTGATATAAACGGGATTTTCATGCAGAATTAACAGTTTTCGTTCAAAATTTAGATATAGGATCATTCTGATGAGGCGAGTCCGTGGCTGTTATTAGGTGTTTATTGAATAAGTATAAACAGGGGGAACGAGGGTTCTAATCCCCCTCCCCTTAACTTGTATAAATGGATTTTTCAATCAGAATTGTCAGATTTCGTTCAAATCTCTGAATAGTTTTGGAAGTTTAATGGTTAAGTATAAAAGAGGGGAATAACTCCTCTTAAATTATATAAATGCTAAATGGGTTTTTATTAAGAATTATCCGATTTGCCCTGATTTTTGGATATAGATTTTTTAATATGATAAAGTATGTACTTGATAGTTTAGGAGGTTCAATGATTAAGTATAAAAAAGGAGAAAGGGGAGAGCTGTTTCCCCTTCTTAATTTTTTTTTTTTTTTTTCGAACAGAATTAACGAAAATACAAGGCTGTAATGTACAATTAGTATGCGTAGCCTGTGAGCTCAATGCCATCAGTTTAACTGGGCAATATTCTTTTTATTAGACAATTTTGTCAATATTACATATTTTTGTACGCATCATGGTCTTATCTATTTTTAAATTGCATGTAAAAAAAGGCAAAAACCATAAAACTAATGAATTAGCAGTAAAGGAATTATTTTGAATATCCACAGTAACCTACACTAATAAAATAACTAAACGCACTGTCTGTGTGCATGTATGTTTTTGTGCGTTGGCTAGCAAAATGTACGGTACTTACGAGGCTCTCAAAACTTTCTTGAATGTACCCCAAAGTCTCTCCTGATGTATCTGACATTGAAATTTTCAAAATTCTAATTATTACTAGAGTAGTTCTTCTCCCGTTTCCCATTGCAGTCCTTTTGAACATTTTTATCGCCAAATATTATTTGTACATTTTTTAAACCAATTTTTCACACAGTCAGTGGCCGTGTATTTCAGACAACGTAATTTCACATATTTCGAGTTAGAGATAAAATCACAAATTTCATTGTCGGACGCTCCTCTCAGTCCACAAAACTTTGAAGAATGTCCTAGGTAGTTTTAGCTGCCACCACCGATATTAATCGGTGATATCGGTCACCTGCTGTGAGGACTGGGTAAAATAACACTGACGCTGTTAATGAACTGAACTAACAGTTTATTTAAGATATAGATATGTACACAAGAAATAATATTTACAACTATCTACAATGACAACTCGGATATAGATGATCCGGTTCAACATTAAATTAACTACACTAAACGTTGGTTGTGTACCGTTCAACTTATACTTTCTTCCTCACACTCAACGCACGTTAGATACGCTTTATCAGAGATTACTGCAGAATCTCAATACACAAGGGTACTAGGCCTCACTTCTCGGCCTATAACACTATCCACCGGGACGCCTTGTCCCACGCTCAAAATATACACTATCCAACAGGACCACAAATCCTGAGCGACCTATCGGTCTCAACGCCAAGCGAGAACTGTCTCCAACCTCTCAGTCCAGAGTTGACCTTGTCAGAGATCTTCCTTCCCCCCAGCAGGCCTCTTAGAGTTCCTCCATTGGTTCAATTCCGCACTCCAACCTTGAGTCATGACATCTCCTGTTTACACATCACTCCAATAGCTAGATGACAGCTGAGGCACGCCCCGCGGCCATCACTTTCATTCATCAACGAGTGCGTCATCTGCACACCTGTGTCAACATCTGTCATTCGTTATTATAGAAAAGAAAGAAAGGTATTTCGAGCTTCACGGATACACAACCCACAATACATAAAATATTCAGATAAGGAAATGTTATTCCTTTCTAATTCAGGGCAGATGTCTTCTAGGAACCTGACATTCATGTTACTTTAATATTATTATCTCGGAACCGTGCAACGCCGGACGGGTCAGCTAGCTATATTTATAAAACAAAAAATAAGAAAAATAAACGTAGCACGTTCCTGGATTGAAACCGAGGCCCGCGGATTAATGAGCTAACGCTCTGTCGAATGAGCTACGCCAACGTAGAAATTGCGTTAGAAAGTACTTTAGTTGTATTATGATATTAGATCCCTCCCCCCCCCCCCTGTTTCTCGAGATCTAAGTAGCATTGTATAAAATCCGGTGAACCTGATACTAAGGAGCCTCTATCCTACAACCTAATGCAAAAATAATCAAAATCTGTTTTTATCAAAGTCGTCCTGTTGTCCTTGTAAGTGCAGATTCCGATTAAATCCCACATTCAACCTCAGGCAGAATTATTCGAAACTGTAATGCTAATCAATTAATTCACGTAATTTCCTGAACTCCAGTTCGGAGTATGCTGTGTGAAGAAATTATAAGACTTGGAGCATACGGTAATTGATGGAGGAAACGGATATTAAAATTTTGCTCCGTACATTTAGCTAGGGTGATTAAAAAAAACGTGGACAAAATGATATGACAGATCAAGCATACAAAAACGCTGTAAATAAATTTCCGTTAAATAACGGAAATAGTACTGGTAATCTAGACGCCAGTACTATTTCCGTTATTTAACGGGAAAAAATTTCAGTTTTTTCCAGAAATATTTCCGGGTTTTTTTTTCATACTTTTTTATATAAAAATTTTTGCTTGAAAGCCAAAAAAGAATTTTCAAGGACAAACTGGCTTTTTTATTCTTTAGACAAAGACACATCAGATTAGAACACATACATTTAACTTAAACAACAGTGAATAAATGTCACTTATCCTCGATGGGGATCGAACCTAGCACCTGTCCCATGGCAGCTTGTAATAGTGTAATACCATTACGCCATAGTTACGCATACAGTGCTTGCAAATATCTTTACTTATTTCGAATGATTTTATAAAGCAAAGGCCTTATGTTGAACGCGGCATTAATTTTTGTTGAGAATTATTTTCTATATGAGTGCACAGTTCTAAATGTTTAACAGATTTTATTTCCATAATTTCGAATATTTAGTTTTTAATTTCAGTTCCATAAAAAATAAATTTTAGGCATTAAAATATTACATGTATTAAGAATTGAATGCATTAAAAAGTTTTTTTTTTTTTTTTTTTTTTTTTTTTTTTTTTTTTTTTTCATTTTAAGGAGATTTTTAAAAGTTTATTGTAATATTATTCATATATATTTATTTATTTATTTTTGAAAGGATATTCTTAAAGTAATATTAAAATATATTAAAATTAAAATTATTTTATTAATACTTTATTGTTACTTTTATTAAAATATATTAAAATTAAAAGTAGAACTTTTTTCCATTATCCTACGCACATTTTAAAAAATATGCTATAAATGTGTTAAACATTATTTAAAAATGATAATGGAAATAAACTAACTGAAAATAAACTAACTAATTTCAAACTTAAAAGAGATTAATAAAGTTTTATAATTTTTATTATTTTTTTACTATTGTAAAAATATGTTAGCTTTATATTATTAAAACAGAAAGAAATAAAGAAAATTATTATAGAAAGTTTTATAATTTTTATTATCAACTTTATAATGTTTTTCTATCCCAGATATAGATGGCGACACTGGAGTTATTTATGGAATTTATGTTGTTTTAATACGGAACTCCTCTGTTTGCAGAAAATTTTACGGATAACTTACTGTTTTTATAATCTTAAAATATCAATAACGGAAATTCTGCTGTTTTTTCGAAAAAACGGAACTATTCCGTAGAATTTTACGGAAGAATTTCTGTATATTGACGGATATTTTTTACAGTGAAGGGTAAAAAATCACATAGGAACATAGGGTCGCAAACTACTTATTTAGTCACAAATATAGGGTGTTTCATTCCAGCTACACCCGGTTTGAAAGTAATAATTTCGAGGAAAATAAAAATATTGTATGAAAATGCAACGATATGTATCTTATTTTGTGTGAAATGTGATAAAGTTACGAAAAGATCTGGAAAAACATATTGCTCAAGCAATCGATGATACCGTATAAACTGATTATCGTAGTCCAAAATGTGAGGTGCCATTTGCATATCTCTGATGCTCAAAATGCAAACTACTATTACTTTTGTTGGGTGTTATCACATTTAAAATAAAGGTGAGAATATCTGTTAAATGTTTCATTATAATATACTTCAGTTTTCTGAAATCTATCATCGTCAACCCAAATTGAGATAGGATGAAACACCCTGTATTTGTGACTCAATAAGTGGTTTGCGGCCCTATGTTCCTATGTGATTCTTTATCCTTGTCATATGCCTGATTTGTCATATCAATTTGTCCACTTTTTTTTTTTTTTTTTTTTTTTTTTTTTTTTTTTTTTTTTTTTTAATCACACTGTATTTATTTGTACATACTGGTGGCAGAACATTTTTTCTGTACTAATTACAATTTTAAAATTATGCGTACAGTTTATTAGAACTTACTAAACTTTCTATAAACCAACTAAAGAATCTATTTTAAAAAAATTATAAGACAACCTGAGAAAAATAATTGCAAAAATTTACATTTCAGTTCAGAATCACCATTAAACACATGCGGTAATATTTTGCAAAGTCATTAAGGGAAATATAAAATTTCAGGTTTTGATTTTAAAATTTATAAAATTTATTTTACGATACTCATCAGAAAAAGAACTGTATGAGTATTAGATGAGAATTTTTATGATATAAGGTTCTGCTAAAGGCGAAAGTGACAATCCAATCCAAAACTGAGCCATTAATAACATAAAAATGAAAAAGGATTCTCAAAGCAAAATAAAACAATCTAGGCGGAGGGGGGGGGGGGGTAGACGTTAACAGCATGTAACTATGAACAACTTATCAAATTTTAAAACTTTAAACAAAACAAAAAAGATGAAACGGTTTGAAAGAATCCTGAGCCACATGCTATTACCAAATCTAAGAAAATGAAGAAAAAAAAACGAAGTTATTAATTCTTTGTACTCCGGTGCCTCTTACACAAATTTTATTCGATTAGCAACACTTTTCTTAAAGTAGACAATTTCAAAAATTCTCTGATTAAATTAAGAAAATTTTATTTTCCTTTATTACTGGTGCCCAAAACAAATTTTGGAAGGAAATATGATGTCTCTGCAACGAAGACAGCGGAGTGCCAAGGGTTAAAATAGTATTAAGAAGAAGACTTAATCGAAGACTGAAATGGGTTAAAAGATCAACTCATGCGTAGAGGTGTTGAAACAAAATATCTTTTAAGGAGAAAAATAAATTTGATGGCGCAGATGGCTACAAATATTACTGGTATGGTTTGAGGACAGAATCAAAATGCTTTAATAAAAAAAATGAGCAGGGGCTTCATAATGGTTCAAGGATAATTTATTCATGGTATATTATGTGACTTACGACGAAATTCGCAACGTACACCTTGAAAATATCGAGTTAAATCAAACACCTCAAAACATTTGGGCTTTATTTGGGAGGGCATGTATTGAGTAAATGTTTCAGCAGATAATGCTTCTTTCCTTGCATCTAAATCCACTCAGGAAAAAATTAAGAAAGTAAAATCCACACTTGCCATAGCTCAATCAAAGTCCAGGTTACAAATGCATGGAAAAATATTTAGGGTATTTTAAGTCGTAGAGTTTATGCTAATCTTTTCAGCGTATTTCATTAAACACTATTACTTGGATGATTTTGAATATTTATTCTTTCTTCTAAAAATGCTTTATTTAAAAAAGTATTAAAAAAAAAAAAAAAAAAAAAAAAACTAAAATTTTATTTGCGAAACAACGGTGGTAAAATACAAGATTACGTCCCCGTCATTTCGTTTTTTAAAGATAATTTAAAAAGCGATTTTTTTTAAATTAAAACAAGAAAATTATGATGTTAGGTATGGAAATACATGTCATTGTGCGCTGAATAAGGTAGATGTGCCAGTAATGGACCACCTTTCAGTAATGAGCCGCCTCGCAGTTTTTGGTTTATAAATAAACAATAAATGTTAGTTAAGCTTTTAATATTTTTTTCTTAGCTCCCCCTTGCATGCTTTATAATCTGGATTATTTATTTACACTTTCCATCAAAGCAATTAGGAAGCAGAAAATAAAGTTTCTCAGTTTTACTGTTTTTATCGAAAATCTTGATGAAAATGCTAAGAGCTGACTTTACTTACTTAATTTATATCTTCTTTATTTTCTTGTAAAAATAGAATGTTTTTGTTTGAATAATAATATAAAACTTTGAATTTCATATGTCAACGATCATTTACAAAATTTTATTTATTTTTAAGATTTTAGGAAAGGTGTCCATTACTGGAACACTTAATTCGTGATTTTCCAGTAATGGATCACCCAAGTGATCAATACTAAAAGTTTAATTTCAGAAGTGCATAAAGTATTTTGATTTAAGGCTACAGTGGACTCTCAAAACTATTTTTTTTTAATTTTCAATAAATTTTTTTAAAAATTTCTGGAAATAGTCATAGTATATATATATCTCTTATTTCACATTTTTTTTTTTTTAATGTATTCATTAGTTTTTGAGATACAGATTTTTTTTTTTTTTTTTTTTTTTTTTTTTTTTTTTTTTTTAATTAATGAAAAATGACAATATTTCAAAATGCTCCATGCGAAATTCTTTATGCACAATTTTTCTGATTTTTTGTTTAAAATGCTCTCTATGTAATGTATTAACAAATGTTATTAAGCATTTTTAGCATATTACTTGTCAAACTTTAAAAAAATATTTTAACCTAATTCTTTTGTATTTTTTGTTAAAAAATCATTAAAATTTCCATATAACTGAAATTTTAAAAATTTAAATGTGTCTAAAAAAGTTTATTTTTAGTAACATTTGTTAACACATACATAGAGAGAATTTTAAACTAAAAAAAAAAAAAAAAAAAAAAAAAAAAAAAAATGGGCTTAAAGAATTTCGCATGGAACATTTTGAAATCACAAAAAAGTCCTTCCGGCAATGCCGGGAGGAAGAGGTAGCTTTCATATACTTATTTATTTATTTTTAAATTCAGTTATATAAATCAAATATACGAAGCTCAAAATAGTGAAACACGATTATGTAAGATTGAATAGTAATTTTTGTCAATACTGAATATTAATAGGAATTTTTAGAAATTAGTCATCTTTTATTCAACCTGGTTTTATTTTAAGCGATTTATAGGGTCGCCAAATTCCACGATATTCATTTTAAAGCAGCATGATGGATAAAAAAAAAAAAAAAAAAAAGAAAAAAGAAAAAAAAAAAAAGAAAACGAATGAGCTTGATTGAAATCTTAACTATACTTCTATGTGAACATGCACACTCACATCGAAATCGATTAATATATACGAGTGCTGTCCCGGGCAAATTGACTTAAAAAAAAAAAAAAAAAAAAATGTCACCCACATTACAAATTCAAACTGCTACCAAGCGTTTTTCAAGGTAAAGACAAAGCAAAAAATACTCCGGAATTCATTATTAAGATAAATAGTTTAGAAAAGAACCTTTTTTCAATTTCTAATTTTTTGTTTATACATCATTATACATTAAAAAGATTTTTGATAAATTTAAATGGCTGCCATTTTGAAACAAGATGGCGATAAAGTTGGTCCGTGAACTCGGTCAAGACATTGGTATGTACCATGAACACACAGAGTTATATTGAAATCAGTCTATAAATATGCGTATTAACGCGTGACAAATTTCAGACCGTTTCAAAAGGTCAATCTCACAGGAAATTGAAAGTGCTAAAACTCAGCCATTTTTCAAGATATAAATGAAACAAAAAATGCTCTGGAATCTTTGTATCAAGGTTAAAACACAAAAGAAAAATCTTTTTCCATTTCTTACTTTTTTGCACCTAATTTTAAAATTTAAATTTAAAAAAATAATATTCCGCCATTTTAAAACAAGACGGCGGTTGGAACTGGCCAACAAATTCGGTCCAGGCATCAATATGTCCTATCTACGCACCAAGTTTCATTCAAATCAGTGTATAAATAAGCGTGTTATCACGTGACGAAAACCAGATCATTTCAAAAAATGTGAGCAACACTAAAAATTAAAAGTATTATAACTCAGACATTTTTTAAGATACAGACGAAACAAAAAGTGCTTTGGAACCTTTGTATCAAGGTCAAATGCATAAAAGAAAAATCTTTTTCAATTTCTCACTTTTTTGTACCTAATTTCAAATTTTAATTTTTTTTAATTTAAATGGCCCCAATTTTTAAACAAGATGGCGGATGAAACTGGTTAACGAACTCGGTTCAGGCCTTATTAAGTACTATGTACACACCAAATTACATCCAAATTGATTTATAAATACGAGTGTTATCACGTGACAAAATCAGATCGTTTCAAAATGTCAGCCATAAGAAAAATTCAAAGTATCAATCATTTTTTAAGATATAGACAAAGTAAAAAGTGTTCTGGATATGGTGTTTTAAGATCTAACACATAAAATAAAAATATTTTTCTACTTTTAATTTTTTCGCATTTAATTTAAAACTTTAAAAATTTTTAAATTTTTTAAATGGCCGCCATTTTTAAACAAGATGGCGGATGGTGCTGGCCAACGAACTCGGTCGAGATATTTGTATGCATTATGTACATACCAAGTTTCATTCAAATCGGTTCATAAATTCGTTAGTTATAGCATGACAAAAATCAAATCGTTTCAAAATGTCAGCCATAAGAAAAATTCAAAGTGCTATAACTCAGTCATTTTTTAAGATATAGACAAAATAAAAAGTGTTCTGGAATTGGTTTTTAAGATCTAACACGTAAAATAAAAATATTTTTCAACTTTTAATTTTTTCGTATTTAATTTTAAATTTTAAATTTTTTTAAATGGTCGCCATTTTGAAACAAGATGGCGGATGATGCTGGCCAACGTACTCGGTCGAGATATTTGTATGTACTATGTACACACCAAGTTTCATTCAAATTGGTTCATAAATATATATATATATATATATATATAATACCATTAAAAGTAGACAAGATTCACCAACGGATTTTATCAATAAAACAATAAACCAAAACGAAGAATTAAATTGAATTATAGTAAACAATATTAACCATTTGAAATTAACCATTGAATTATATATATATATATGTCAACATTTGAATGGAGGGTGGTTTTGGGGTCTGGGGGTCATGATCGGTGAAAATATACCAAAATATTTTAGAAGTGCTTTCCTCCGGACGGTTGCAATAGGTAGCTTTTTACTTTTTGTAATGAAAGCTACCTAAAAGACGAAAATATTCATTCTGAGAAAAACAGGTTTTAGTAACTACAATGGTTATAATTGCTTAATATTTTCCTACTGACAAAGTTTCAGCTATATATAAGCGATATAATATCATTTCTAGCTTATATGTAAGTTTTTTATGCTTTTATGGTAAATTCGCATAAAATATGTGGCTTCGACAGTAATTCATACAAAGGATGTGAAGTATCTGAATTTAAAAAAAAAATCTCAAAAATAACGTTTTGTGTTTTCTAATGATTTTTTTTTTCTAGAAATATTCATGGTATAAATACCTCTTTTTGTACAAATTTTTGTTAAATATATTAAATATATTTAATATATTAAATGCATTAAATTTTTTTATCTTACGCTAAAAAGATTGGGGACAAAAAGTAATTCCTCTAAATACATTGTAAACAAACCTAAAAGAAATAGTTAAAAGTTACAGTTAAAGTATTGTTTTGCGAAATCACAAAATTAATAAGTATTCAATGCAAAATAATAACATTTTGTAAGGTAAAACTAAAAATTAGGCTAAATTTTACGGATGCGAATCGGCAAAACACAAAGAGGCGTGGCAGAATCAGCAGATTGGACAAAAATGCTTGAAACGCCAGTAAAAATAGTCGAAATTGAAAAATTCTTTTTGTGTTCAATAGCAGGGAGTTCGTATAATGTTATTATGCTAAAAATGAAAATTCGACGATTTTTTGCGAATTTGAAAGTATACTGTACTTTTAACTGAAAAGCTAAATAATCAAATTTAATCCTTAAATTTTACTTACTAGAATTTATGAAGGCAATTTCTTTTTAAATAGTCATTTTTAAGAAGACATCCGAAATTGGTACAAAAAAAAACAAGCAGAACATTTGACAAAATCTTAGATGTGTCATTACAAAAGATGTTATTTTAAGTTAGTTGAGAGATGTAGAATCATATTTGGAAGAAGATATTCTAATATTGTCTTCCAAATTCTAAAGCATCCAGAAAGAATTTTCAATGCAAATGAAACTGGTTTTATTTTGTGTAAAACAGGAAAAATTTTGGGACCAAAATCTGTTTAAGATGTTTATTATATAGTACCGAATAACGAAAAAGAACAAATCACTGTTATGGGATTTTTTTCAGCAAATTGTGAAACTGTTCATTTATGATATTATATCCAATTCATATAAGAGTCTCCCAAGGGAAGCTGTGGAATCAGTGAAAAATTGATGGACTATAGGATTATCTGAAAATGATTGGATAAGGGCAAGAACACTTATTTTAAATGCATTCTAAAATTCCGTATTGAATAGTTTGGACTATCAGAAAGTGATGATAAAATTTAGGATTTGTTATTTATATTTCATATTTGCACAGCACATCATTTAGGTAATGATATGATTGAAGATTGGTGACTTTTTTATTGCCTTATTTTATCGAAAATCGATTTCAGTAAAACATTGTCTTATCTTATAAATCCTTTAAGTTTAAATATTTTGTTTTATATCTATATATTATAAATCCATTAATATAATAAACTTCTAATGATATCATCAATGTTTTGTTTTATATCAACATTATAAACCCTTGATTATAATAAATCCATAACTTAAGTTTAAATGCTTTGTTTTATGTTCTTTCATTATAAATCCTTTAATGTAATGAATTTCTAACTTGAGTTTTAATATTTTGTTTTATTAGTATGCTTTCATTAAGTTCTGGACCAAAATACAATTCAAAAAACAACTACCTGTTATTGTTTGCAGGATGGTCCATTACTGGAACTAGGGTGTCCATTATTGGAACATAGGCAGTCCATTACTAAGCTTTTGGGTGTTTTGACGTATTTCTATTATTTGAAATTAAATTTTTATTTTTATTGGGAAATATAACTATGAGATTAGTTAAATATTGTTGAAAGGTTAATATAATATGAAAAAAAATTGGAATATAATAATTATAACTATTAATAAAAAAAATTATTTTTTAAAGAAATTCCTTAAGGGGGTCCATTACTGGCACATATACCCTATATGTACAAATGGTTCAGTCTAGCATCTACTTTACATAAACAACCACTTATTAGATTATTATACATCGAAGAGATT
The DNA here is from genome assembly GCA_964019185.1 of Maratus speculifer. NCBI lineage: Eukaryota > Metazoa > Arthropoda > Arachnida > Araneae > Salticidae > Maratus > Maratus speculifer. The sequence continues at coordinate 284,842,616 of OZ025289.1, forward strand.
AAACTATTTCTTTTTATATGTATATAAAAAAACAGGAATATGGTCAAAATCTGACGAACATGCATTAAACTCCTAGGAATAAGCTATAGTTTAAAGTATTATATATTTTTTGAATTATTGCATAAGCATGGTAGCGACGTGATCTAAGAATAAAAATCAAAAATTTTACAGAAGTATCCTTCAGAAATAAATCCTTGAGATAATAACTATATTTAATCTGAGCATAAACGTATTTTAAACCCGCTGTTATCCTAAAATAAATTTCGCTTGGTAAAACGCCGACCAAAGAGCATTAGAAACAAAAACCCTGTTAAAAAGATCTGGAAAATCTTTCAGTGTTCTAGTTTGGTGCAGTACGACCGCGGAAGCATGCCAGTGCATTATTAAAAAAAATATTAACAAATAAATACTCAGAAATAGCATTCTATCTGCTTTTTTTTTTTTTTTTTTTTTTTTTTTTTTTTCAAAAAAGAGAACTGAAACGTTTTATTTATTTATTTATTTATTTCATTTACTTATTTATTTATTTTATGGAAGATTTTTGTTCCCGCCACCCCCCTCTTCATTTCAGAATTTTTTAAACATATTAATGTAAAATAAACATAGAGCTGAAAATTGTATTTCACGGGCATTTAAAGACTCAAAGCTTCTTGATGATTATTCTTTGGTTCACATTTTTATGGATGATCAATTATTTTAACCCATCTAAAAAGAATAAATTTTGCCATTTACATTTTACAATTGTTAGAGAAAAAAGAATTGATTTAATAAAATTACAAAATCTAAAGAGGGGTAAACCCCTCACTCACCCCTCATCCCCTGTCGGCGATCGTGGATCTGAGGATGAAAATCAAAAGATTTCTAAAAGAATCCTTAAAGAAATAAATCCTTAAGATAATAAATATATTTATCTCTAGAATATTTAATCTGAGGAGAGGTGTATTTTACGCCCACTGTTATCGTAAAATAAATTTCGCTTGGAAAAACGTCGACGCAAGAGCATTAGAGACCAAAACCCTGTTGCAAAAATCCGGAGAATCTTTTAGTATTCCAGTTTGGTGTAGTACCGCCTGCGGAGGAATGCAGGGGCTTCGCACCACTGGGGACTGCAGCTGATTGTTTGGAGCTGGCAGAAGTCGCCCCATGATTTTGGGGCCCTCGGAGGTTATGCCACCCCTGTGTCGATATAACGGTTCGATACAAACCAGGGTAGATACAGTACAGGCGGCTAAAGCTTTACGTTCTGAACAAAAGGAAGGAAGAAAGTCCTTCGGGGCAAAATTTACGGTCGCGTACAAGAATATTTCGATATAAATAAGATACGTTGGTGCCGATCAATTTGAAGTCGAGTATGCGAATTCCTTCAGGATTACATTCAGCGTTCAATAACCAAGCATGTTCAGATGCGTTATTCCTTCAGCGATTTGCTGAGTCTTCGATAAAGTTTTTCGTCAAATATGCAGTTCCCAGAGCTAGAATTTGGTCGGATATCGGTATTTGAATAACTCAGATTATAATAGGTGTCAAAATATTAGTGATTATTATTATCTGATTTAGTTATTTCTAGTCAAATTTAAAATTACTGAGGAAATTTATTTTCCATATAAAATCATATATATTGTTTTAAATCTCAATAATAAAGACATTTCACAGATTTTTGATAGGTTTGCCGAAATTTTATTGCATATAAACATATAAGGACCAAAGAAGCCATGAGGTATGCGTGACAAGATTGAAAAAACTGAGCTAAATTCATAGGCTATCTGGAAATAAGGTTATTTGTTTGGAGGGAACGAAATATAAGTTATTTTCTAATTACGTGCTGCGTTTTAGAGATCAACTACTTTAGATTTTTAAACTTCTTTACTTATTTAACTCTTCAATATCTACTTAAATTTGAAAGAAAAATTGTACCACTTTTTTGGAAATAAAAAACAGTTATTGAAATAAGAGTTTAAAGATCGCTCTTAAATAAGCAACAATGTCATTTTTATTTGTGCCAATTATCATTGATGTTCCAATTTTGAACTCGATTTATTTCAAATCTAAATTTTGTTACTTGTATGCATTGACTTCTGGGATCCTCATATATACTTGGGCATGAAACAATATAAATCATTGTAAACCATTAGGGTAATCAGAAAGATTCTCATCAATGAATTGGTGACAAATAAAATTTTTGTGATATAAAAAATTTCGATGGCCTACATAAATTTAGCACTCCTATTATTATTTCCCAGAACGTTCATAAAACATTATAAAAACTAGTTGGATGTGTCAATCCCAAAACTTTCTTCTATATCATAAGTACATTTTAATATTTAAAAAAAAAAAAAAAAAAAAAAAAAAAAAAAAAAAAAAAAAAAAAAACGTGGTGACCCCAAAGTTACCCACTATCGAATTTCCTCGAAAATTTGACCTAGCCTAATGAGATTCTGGTATCCGAAAAGCCTAAAACGCAAAATTTAATTAATATTCTGAGAAAATGAGCTTAGTAGTGCCTCATGTTGGGTAATTTATACTAAAACCTAACTACTTATTACTTATACTAGCATCTATTTATGTCAAGACCTAACAGAATCTGAAATTTGATGGAATTTCGTCCATTAGTTCTTGAGATATAGTTATAACAAAAAATTTGCAAAAAGTAGCACAGCAACACCATATCTTGGACAATTAATGCCAAAACTTTAAAAAGCGTCTAATTATGTTATGGTGTAAAAGAATCTGAAGTTTGACGAAATTCTGTGCATTAGTTCTTGAGCTATAGCTAGTTAAAAAAAACATGTAAAATATAGCACAGCAGCACCATCAATTGAAGGATTTATAACAAAACGTAATCATCGTGTAATTATGTTATATGTCATTTTGTAACAAGATCTGAAGTTTGATGAAATTCTGTGCGTTGGTTGTTGAGATATAGCTATCGGAAAAATCGTGCAAAATGCAGCATAGCTGCATCACCTGTTGCAAGGTTAATACCAAAATATAATCAGCATCTAATTATGTTATATATTTTAGTGTAACAGAATCTAAAATTTAATGAAGTTCTCTGCATTAGTTCTTGAGATATAGCTATCGCATAAATCTTGCAAAATGTAGCATAGCAGCGCCACCTATAGGGCAGTTCACACCAAAACCTTATCAGTGGCTATGTATCTCAAGGTATCGCGGAATCTGAAGTTTGGTGAAATTCTGTGCATTAGTTCTTCAGATATAGCTATCATGAAAATCATAAAAAACGTGGCAAAGCAGTGCCACCTGTTGGCCAATTTACACCAAAACTTACTCAGCGTCTATGTATATCAAGGGGTCACAGAATCTGAAGTTTGGTGAAATTCTGTGCATTAGTTCTTGAGATATAGCAATCTTGTAAATCATGAGAAACGTAGTATAGCAGCGCCACCTGCAGGCCAATTTTCACCAAAAACCAATAGGCACTAATTCATATCAAGGTCTAACTGAATATAAAATTTTATTAAATTTCGAGCATTAGTTCTTGAGATAGAGCGCCCACAAATTTTTTTTCACATACAGACGGACAGACAGACAGACAGACAGACGGACAGACTCACAGACAGACATTTTCTAAAAATAGTCAAAACGTGTTCAGGACCTTCGAAAACGTATAAATCCGTCGAAAACCGGAAGTCGAAAATTTTCATGAATCCAATACTTTCTTCTTGTAAAGATAGAAGAAAGTAAAAATGTGGATGCATTCATAGCAAATCGGACATCTTTTTTGTGTCTGACGAAGAAAGACTAGCTCTTTCGAAAGTCCTCGCGCTTTTTTAATATATTTTATGGTATGTTTAAGAAGTGTTTATGACAGTTCGATTGAATAACACCAAATAAATCTTTTTATTTATTTATTGTTGTTGTTGTAGATTTTTTTTTTGTGACACTCTGTACATAGATACTAATTTTGCTTCTTATACTTATTTTTTTAGCTCCATATTTAAATGAGAGCAACATAGATCACCAGTCTCCAATTGTAAAAAAAAATCCCTAAAAAACGGTAAAATATTGGCCGCATCAATTTGTGTAAAGAGTTCTACAAAGTTTGTTTTATACGGGTAATAAATAATTATAAGAAAAGTAAGGTAAAATTCACAAACTCACATATTACAAAATAAATAAGTAATAAATAGAATTCTAAAAATCATAATCTGTATTTAGATAAGAATATCCCCAGCATTTCTGGACGAACTTAAACCATTAAAAAAAGTTAGAAAACTTCTAAAATAAAAATACATGCATATAATTTGTACATATATACAATTTGCGAATGCTTCATAAAAAAGGAGGAAAAGCGAAGATAAATTTAGATACGTGGCAGCGAGATTCTTAAATTTTGCGACAAATAAAGATTTAATGATGCTGTTGCTAGACTTTCATTATATATTCAGACTGTTAATGTGATTTAATCAATAGATTTTTTTCTAACAATTTCTCATAGATTAGCCTTCAAGCAATTCTTCACAAGTTTCGAAATTAGTCACTTTTTAACAGAACACGGGAACGTCAAAGCCTATTTTCTCCGATTTAATTTGTCTTCTAGACTGTAACGTGGGTGGTTTACAGGATGTTGAACACAATCTTTACTCGTTCAAGACTAAAGAAGAGTACAGTCTTAAAAAAATACTTCCTTCTTCTAAATATCTTTTAGTCTCTCAACTAACCGTGAACTTGTCTCACATCAATCTGCTTTCATTCTGTTGTGTAATTTTAATAATTCTTTCTTCCCAAGTTTTTAGCTGTAATTTTTGTTCTTTTTGTTCTTTTTTTTTTTTTTGTGTGTGTGTTATTTTTATTTTGTATTTTCATTTTATTGATCTTTGGATTATTCACGACTTCTGTGATTATTTAAATAACATTCGTAGAATAAATACAGAGGAGTTACTTCTGTGTTTTCTCAATTAAAAAAAAATTGAGAGATTATTTTTTATGTTAATAGTATTTGTTAAATAATAATAATAATAATAGTCCCTTTTTCTCTCTATCTCTATTAGTTTCTGAAGCATGCGAGGCTCGTTTCAATTATTCTAAAGTTCCTATGTTAGATTGTAAGCAAATTTCTAAATAATTAAATAATAAAACATTGCACAAATCCCTATAAAAAAAAAAAAAAAAAAAAAAAAAAAAAAAAACCACAGAACACGTTTCGAGTAAGAATTTATAAGCAATCCGCCATCAGCCAAATTAAACACATGCGCGTAAGCGGAAAAGGCCACATATTAACTGAAAGGTGTAGAGTAGAGCTTAAGGAGTAAAGCAACAGTATAGGCGTTAGCTGAAAGGTAAATAGGTAGAGGAGCACATGCAGAAGAGGAGATTGTTGCCAAAATGATAAGGAAAAAAAGAAAATAAAATAAATAAACAAATTAAAAATAAAATAAAAGAAGTTAATTAAAAAAAAATAAAACAAGAAAAAACAAAAGAAATAAAAAATGTTTATGTAAGATTCAAAAAAAAAAAAAAAAAAAAAAAAAAAAAAAAAGACAAGAGAAGAGGGCAAAGAATTACAAAAATATTTTCCAAGAGAAGATGATGAGAAATGATTGACAGTTTATCAGATTTTTTTATTATTATTATTCGTTTGTTTCGTTATTTTTGCTTTATTATTTAATAATTGTAGTTTATGTCCAGTTTTTCGGCGCTGTTTCATGTAGAATTTCAAAACATCTTTATTTACTATCTGATTTATTTTTTCCCTCTTAAAATGTGGTTTTCACCATCAGATGTTGATGTGAAATACACTCATCTGATGGTGAAAATCAGGCATTGCATTAACAAATACCGTTATTACATTTTCAAAAGTTGTTTTCTTGACTAGTTAATTATTATTGTTGATATTTTTGCAAGGGTAAATATTAAAGCCTTCATTTTATCAAAGTTTTAAAGCATTACGTAGGAAGTGAAATTTCACCGATATTGTTTTAAGTAACTATGTAATTCGCTTTTAATGTCTCAATTTAAGAAGGAATTTAACATAAATCATAAACGCGACATGCATCCTTGCGTAATAAGCTTTACCATAAATGCATTTCCCCCCACCCAAGTTATTTATGACTCTTTATCAACGCATTAATATCATTTCATCTGAGGGAACCATTCTATTGACTCGATTTTTATCAGTTTCTTTCCCTGCTTCATTTCCCCCTCATCACAATATGTTCCCCCCTTTTTTTTCTCCTATTCAGTTAAATTGCCGGTCTCGAGAGATTTACGAACTCGTATGTTGTTTAATGTATGTCTCATGCAAAAGTATAGACTGGATATCGATTAATTGTATCACTTTTGTCGTGTTCCTAAAGTTAATCACAATTGTGATTGTTGCTCTTAAAGTTTGGAATAATCACAGAGCGATAAAAAAAAGAAAAAAAAGAAAGAGAAAAAAAGAAAGAGAAAGTGAAAAAAGAAAAAGAAAGAAAAGAAAAAAAATGTAGTTTAACAAATTACAATGACCATTTGAAAAATGATATTTTCAAATATTAAGATTTTAGATTGATAAAAAAAAATTATATTTAAAAAAAAGAATAATAGCATTTATTTATGATGATCAAAATGTGGCTTATGTAATAACAAAGTCATATGTTACGTACGCCATTCATTAAACATTAATATTCTAGGACCCATGATAAACCAATTTTAAATAAAATTTCAGTTTTACAATTTTCGGTGCTGCGAATTTTTAAAATTCTAAACATCTCACATTTTCAATTTTTATACCGCCGTATAGAGAAAAAAATTTATTTTTATTTTAAATGCGTTTTGATTACTCCCTATCATTTACATAGCTGTTAATTTTCAAGAGGGGTTTTCAAGTCCAAAAGCACATGAACAAGAAAATTTATTTAATAAAATTTAACTACGTGTCTTATTTTTATGCAGCATTTATTTGACTTCAGTTATAAATTCAAATTTCTGATTCAAACCACATTTATTTTACTTAAAAATAAATAAATAAAGCAGAATGATAGTTAACATGAATTTACGCAGTGAAAACTTTTTACATAAGTATGTTTTTGTTTAAATTGACCATTTGATTGCCCCAGGGATATATGTTGTCCCAGTGATCATTTCTTTATTCTATTCATATCAATTTCTGGAACAAATATATGGCATAGATTTACACTAGGATACTTTTAAGAGAAAGCTACGACAAAGAAATTTTTTTATTCTTATAATTTAAATTGTCAAAGCGCGTTATTAGGTGTCGTTATGGACCAAGGTCAAATTAATTATATCTAAAAAATGACTCAATTGATTGTGACTAAATATTGTATCCAACCGTTTTTGGGTACTAGAAGACTATTAGTCTAGGTACATGTTCGAGCAGTTTCAATTAATGAGTCATTTTTGGGTGACACTGGGCCAAGTTAATTTTATGTAAAAATGGCTCTAACGATTTTTGCTAAACTTTATGTTTTACCATTTTGGATTACGAGAAGACCATTGGGCTAAGTCACATGTTCGAGAAAATTCGACTAGAGAGTCATTTTCAAGTCACTGGTGGTCAAACTAAACAGTTCCAACGATTCCAACAGTAATTTTGATTCTATTGTTCTCGTGCTCTAGAAAACCATTGAGCTAGGTCGCATGCTCAAGAAACTTCAATAAGCGGGTTACTTTGGGTCACAATTTGTCTGGGTCAATTTAATTATATCTGAAAACGGCTCAAAACATTTTGGAAAAAATGTGAATTATACTGGGTATGAAAAGATCACTGGGCTAAGTCACATGTTTGAGAAATTCGATTAGTAGGTCGTTTTGTATCAATTGAGATCAAGCTAATTTTACATAGAAAATGATTCTGTCGATTTTACTAAATTTCGTAATGTATCGTTTTCAAACTCAATAAGACCATTGTGCTAGGTCGCACGTTCAAGAAAATTTAATTAGGGGGTCATTTTTGGGTCAATATAGGTCAAGCTAATTTTATCTCGAAAACGGATTTAAAAATTGTGATTACATTTTGTATTTTATCGTTTTCGGGTTTGAAAAGACCGTTGATCAGTAACTGTATCTAAAAAACGACTCAAGCAATTTTTATTATACAATTTCCCATCATCATATGACCATTGGCATAGATCACATGTGCGATAAAAAAGCGATTAGTCTGTCCTTTTTGGGTCACCATGTGTCAAGCTAATTTTATTTTAAAAACGTCTCTGGCGATTTTGACTATATTTTGCATTCTATAGTTTTCGGGCTCGAGAAGAGCATTATGTTGGGTCGCAGTGGCGCAGCCAAAGGGGAGGTTTTGGGGTTAAAACCCCTCCCAGAGCTAAGAAAGATCGCTATAATTGCCGCTTATATGAATGAAAACCAAACTTAATATTTAAAATTTTGGCTTATTTCGGAATCCACCGCTTTATTGAATCAGATTTCATTTAATAAAGAGATTCAATTAAATGGCAAAAACTCTACTTAAAATTGTAAAAGTGCATATTACATGGATTAATTAAGTAAAAATTGGTTATTTGAACTAAATCACTTTTCTGAGACGTATTATGCTAAAAGAATGATGATTTCCTACCACACAGATGTTCTTTGAGTTTAAGTATTATACAGTGACTATTCTAATTAGTACTGATTCTATTAACCGGCGATTCAAATAAGCGGCAAACACCTTTATCAGAAACTCAAACCCCCCTTAGAAACGAATTCTGGCTGCGCCACTGTTAGGTCGTATATGAATAAAATTCGATTGGGGATCATTTTGGGTGAATAAGACTCAGATAAAGTCATTGTGCATATAACAGCAAGACTGATACAGTTAGAACAATATAGAATTGGGCACAAAGCTAATTTTCACCGAGCTTAGCTCGGTCATTCTCGCTAGCTTAATTATAATACAGTATTGGGAAATTAAAAAAAAAAAAAAAAACTTATACCAAATAAATAATTTAAGATAATCCGAATTGTAATATAAAGCATTATCACATTTAGGTTAGATTTAACATCTCGTATTTATGCTTTAACTTCTGTAAATGAGACAAAAAATGACCTTAATGAGAAAATAATATATTTTTGCCTAGAGTACAAGTAATAAAGCAATTTCTTTGAAACAGACTAATTTAGACATAAGAACATAATAATTAATTCTTCTTTTCTTATATTATACGCCTTTTGTTTTTAATAAAACACAAAACATATCTTAAATGTAACAGAAATATGAGAAATTTCAATGCATTTAAGAACAATGTCCCTGTTATTATTTATTATATAATTGATTACAGAAATTTTTAATTCTTTTTCGTTATCACTTTGAATTTGACAACTTTAAATAATATTGAAATGTAATAAAATATAATTTCGCCATTAGGTAGTGATGTTATAAAATTTAACATGACATTTAGTTTGCAAAATGATTATCAATATTTTTATAGCATTCATGCGTTTTTTAAACACGTAAATAAATTATTAAATCCACAAGTTTAAAATGTTACCTTTTTTAACGATATTTGATTTACTTATTTTTATAATGAAAAGAGTTCCAATTGAAAATATGGTAAATGTCTTTTTTTTTTTCTTACTTTTTTTATAAATTTCTTTAACTGCTTTCGGAAATACTTTTTAAAGTACAAAGTTTATTACTCAATTTAGGAAATAGCAACCAAGGATAATTTTTTGGTAATTGCAAGGAGTTTTTGTTATTAAAATTCAATAAGTCCAGTAAGATAAAACCTATCGGACATAATATGTTGTACATAAGTTAACTAAAGGTTCAGTCTTAATAAATCAAGTTTTAGACAAAGAAATAATAATAGTTGTAGTTTTAGTTTTCAATAATAGACTTGAATTATGTGTTTCGCGAAATTTGCAGTTTGATAGTTACCACGTTGTATATCTGAATTCTTCAAATAATAATAATTTAACAAAACATCTTCCATGGATTGTTTTCTTTTTTAGAAAATATAAACAAGATATTTTTACCTCAAGGAAATCTGTTTGTCATTTTTAGGTGCGTTCGTAATTATGTAAATACGTAACACCTATTGTTGTCGCTCAGTCCGTCCGTCTGTCTGTCCGTCTGTCCGTCTGTCCGTCCGTCTGTCCGCATATAACAACGCAAAAACTACCCAACCGAATCGTTTGAAATTTAAAATACATAATTATAACATAATTTTGTCGAGTCATTTCAAATTTTATGAAAATCGGATGGATAGATCAATTACAGGGACATTCAAAAGGATTCCGTTACATTACGGTCAATAGGGAAAAAAGTTTTAAATACATTTTAATCGTTTGAAATTTAAAACATATAATTATTGCGTAATCTTGTCGCGTCATTTCAAATGTTATGAAAATCGGATGCATAGATCAATTACAGGGACAATCAAAAGGATTCCGTTACATTACGGTCAATGGGGAAAAAGTTTCAAATGCATTTTAATGATGTTACACTCATTCGAACATAATAGAATTGGCATGAATCTATGAAATATATACTAAAATATGCATTCTGTACAATCTGTGATCCAAAGAATTGTTATTATTAAATTACAGGGCCACACAAAAATATTCCACTATATAATACTATACGGGGAAACATGGTTTGGTATGTGTTTTAATTATATTCAACTATTTCACATTTTATGAATAAGATATACGTTTCTGAGGTGTAATAAAAATTACTTCCTGCATATTTACAGAAACGTAAAGATTTCGACTACTATACTGTATCCGGAGTACGCTCTACTGTATCAGCAAGATCTGAATATTTTTAAAACTTCGTTATCGTACGAACGCACCTCATTTGCTACGTTCACGTGCAATTTCCAACTTGTTTTTTCTTAATGTGAATATTTCTAGAAATTATTGAGTTTGACAGGGAATCGTTCTGTAAAGATAAATAATCTCCACTGGATCATTTCTGGTTGATGAAAATTCAGATAGTTCTGTAATATTGCATTTATTTTTCTGAAATTTAAAAAGATCATTATTTTCATTATTTGACTTTATAGACAAATGAAAGAGTAAGAAAGCTAAGAATAATGGAATTTTGAAAACATGAAACAAAAGTCATAAAGAGATCCTTTCGCCTTAGATTATAAATTAATCTTGTCAGAAGAGCGATACTTTTAAAATTTAGTTTGCTTGATTGTACTTCTTTTCTTAAACAGTAATATTCGCATTATTTAATATGTTATGTAAGGTGTATTTGCTATTTCAAAAAAGGATTAATCAAGCATGCTGAATAATAAAAACACATCCAACTGGCAACATCGATTGTAAGAGAAAACACGTGCTTAACAGAGTTTTTAAATTTATGAATTTATATAAGATTAGGTGCTGGATTTCTATGCTGTGGACTTTCTAAATGCGAAAAATATTCATGTCAAAGTTCGCATTTTTTAAAAGAAAAAACCAATTTCCTATGTTTTTTTTTTTTTTTTTTTTTTAAATGTACAAGGTATGACAATAAATTTCACTGAATGGCAAGCAAAAAATTCTTAGTTAGATCAGGAAAAATGTTTTATACTTATTCGAGTAATATTTGCTGTTTACAATGCGCTTTTGACAATAACTGTAGACTTCGTGAAAATTGCGTAATAAGTCCTTCCTTTGCTCGCATAGAAGACGAGTGTTATGAGGCTTTGATTTTGCCGGACTGAGTTAGGCCACTGTCATGAAATAGTTTATACATTGTAGTAAGAGTTGTAGACTTTGATCATTCACCATATTCACTTGATCTTGCTACAGCAGGCTTCTGCTTCTGCTTCTGCACTTGAAACCAGTGTTAAAAGCAGAATAATTTTTTGATTGAGACATTCAAAGTCATGTCACAAAAGTTTTCCAGATAATGTCGAAAGACGACTTCACTCAAAACTTTTGGGAACTATCTTTGCCAAAAGTGCATTGCAGGCATTATTTTGAAGGAATATAAAACATTTTATTTACTTATTTAAGTAAGAATCTTTCATTTATGAACACATTTGCCGACTTCTTGCCATACCTTGCATTCCAAATTACCTTAATAAAAAAGACTGCCTTGGATCTTCCATTAAACTCAAAAAGTTAGAATATGTGCGAAGAGTTTACTTCAAATAATTAATGGCATGTGGCAAATGATAAACAAATTCCTAAAACCTTAATGCAGTTTTGAAAACCCAAACTATACGACCTTAAGCACAAATCCCATATTTATTTGAAAACTGTCCTCCAAAAGAATTATTTTAGTTTATTATTTTTTTTTTTCACACATTTATGAATTCATTTTACTGCTATGATTAAACTGCATTTATCATTTTTCGATAAAAGATAAAGGATTTTTCAAAAAAAAAAAAAAAAAAAAAAAATCACAATATTCTAAAACCCCTTCCTGGACATTACAGTTTACGAAATAATTGCCATGAGACATACACAGAAACTGCTCATCACTCAAGATGTAACACATTTATCGAGAAAGGAAAAACGCAGTTCAATTCCAAATCACTCTAATGACTATGCCTACAAATTTCATGCTTCTGCATTTAAAGATGAATCTATGAGTATTAATATGTCAGAATGTTTCGTGATATTAAGAGGTATTTTTTTTTTTTAATTGAGTTGTACCTTGATTTAGAGTTTTATTAGACAAAATAAAAGCTGCGCATTTATCACATTTTATGTGTGTCATAATCATACAATACATATATCTATATCATGTTGGTTGTTTGATCGGAAGGGATGCTTTCTCCCAATGGACGGGGAGAGGGAAGGGAAAAGTACCTGCAAAAAGAGCAAAATCACTCAATTATCAGATAGCTATATCGTGTGCTTACTTCATGTTAACAGTCTGTTAAAAGCCCGCCGGTGAATTATTGAGGGCAGTAGCAGCAATTACGAAATGAGTCGTTTGGGCGGAGACTCATAGCATGCTATTTGTTTCGAGAAAGGAACACATATTGTGTTTGCAAAACGTCACGTGGGCATATGTAAACCACTGGACAAGACTTTTACTTTAATTCTGTCTAGAATGGGAAATTCACAGGCGAACAAATCTAAAGCAGTTTTTAGAAGCCATTGGAAAATGATATATCCGACTGTATATTAATATTTAGGTTGAATATCTTATATAAAAATAAGAATGGTAAAATTTGTCTTTTTAAGCTGAAATTTTCTATAAAGGCAGAAAAAAAGTGACTTAAAATGAAAAGGTATATTAATATTTATTTTGGCAACACTAATAAGAAAATTTAAATAATAACTTATCAAACGAAATTATTATTCCTTCCTGCTCAGTTTTCTAGCAAAAATATCAGAATTGAAGATCTCAGTTGAAAAATGTTCTGTGTTATATTCTTCTCATAAATTGTTTTAGTATTTTTATAAAAAAGTGATATGAGTTAATTAGTCCCTGTAGTAAATAATAATGTACTACTTGGTATTCTAACATTCGAATTAGTTTCGACGATATGAGACATTGATTTTCAGCATTTAATATTATTTAATTAATAATTGAAATAATATTAGTGATAATTAATAAGTTTAAAAATTAAACGTTAATGAGTTTTTCTGGAAAAATTCAGTGCCACTTTTTAACATTTTAAAATATTCTACGAAAGCAAAAATATATCAATAAAATTTACAACAAAAAGCTTTCACTTAAATTTTCTCGATTTTTTTTTTTTTTCTATAAGATATCTTTTACAAAGCTCTTCGTTTAAAGTAAAGTATATTTCCAAATTTAAATTTTAAATTCTATCATCGAAATGCAATAACATTAAATCCTCACAAACATACGTGTTACATACATTGAAATTTTATGGAAGGATAAGGAATTTTAAGTAATGAGTAAGATGTTAGGCCATTTTGAGTCATTTTGCTTATAAAGAGATGGACTTTGATTGGGTCTTTAATGAGAACATGATTAAGTTCTTATTTTAACCTTTAACTAATGTTACCTGTCTCAGAGATCACTGATTTTTTTTTTTTCAATTTTTATAGTTTTATTGGAAATTTTCAGTTTGACTACACCATTACCGAAATTTTGTTTCATTTGGAACTTTAGTACTATCACCAGAGACTTTTAAATGGATGAATGTTAATTATAGCAATTTTGTACAGAATGTTTAGTAGAGAAACACCATCGTATGAGTTAATTATGCCTTTTATTCAATCTTTAGACCTTGCAGTTTCACAAACAGCGTTACATTAGTTATATTACAATTTCTGTCATATTAATTAAAGATTAATAAAAAGACAATTCTTTTTCCTCAATAACAATATTTTTGAACTACGCGTAATCAAATGTGGAAACTCTGACTTCCAATTTACACTTTTAAAGAATACGAGTACAGATATGTACGAAATCAATTCATATAACATGTTAATTAGAATTAGTAAAAGAAAAGAAGGAAAACTTTATTCAAGCGTATCGATTTCTAATAACTGCCACTTAGTTACAACGTGACTGTGACAAAGCTGGAGGGTTAAAAGGAAAGATGTTTTATTTTTAAAAATGTTTCTAATATTATCTTCAGATCATATATTCTTTCGTAAAAATTTTTCAATAATTTTTTTCATGAGAATATTTTAAATTAAAACCTTGGCGATAAGAAAATTTAGCCAGAGGAATGATGCATTTCTACTCCTGGCAATCCTTAACTCTTGTTCGCGCTTAGAATTTTGAAAGGAACCTCAAGAGAATCTTTCACTGGGGCGAAGGCCAGTCCCTGGCCAATCACCGGCCAGCAAAGTCCGCGCGACGACAGCATTTCTACGCTCACATCCTAAAAAGATCATAGAAAAAAACCCTAAAAAAATACAAACACGCGCACGGCCGGGAAAATTGGAAAAAATTTAAAATGGACGGCGGCAATACCCATGGGTAGAGGCGTAAAAAAGGAAGAAATGTGCAGGGCCCGAGCAATCTTGGCCCGATGCCGAAATTGGTCCCAGTCCCGTAGGCCCTGGCCCATCCATCTGCTACCCCCCACCTGCCCCCTCCTTTTCATTTTCTAGGCCCAGCTGAATCCAAATGAAAAATCCAGATCACTTGCAAGCGCTCGAAAATGCCCTCGGGATTTGAAGTGAAAACGTGAATTTCGGAAGGTTTTTATTTTTGTTCGAGAGTGAATACACTCTTCGGGAAGGCAGGAACTGGTTTTTATCCATGTGATTTAGATGGTTAGGCTACTTAGAACGCTCTTCTCTTTCCTCCAAAGCTCTTCTTTTTCTTCGCTTCTTTCCTCCCTAACTAGTTTTGTTTGTTTTCCATCTCTTTTGTATGCTTCAACGTTTCTCAGATATATAACCTGAAACCATAGAAGAGATTTCAAATGATTTTCTAGCTTTTCAGTTTTGCTTTTTTTGTTGGAATAATATTATCCAGATTGGGAGAAATGAAGAAAAAAATTAGGTTTTTTATTTTGTGATTTATTGCTGTTTGAATTTTAAAAAGACTTATCTGAACGGAGGAAAAAATCAAAAAGTACATTTGTATTTATAAATCATCCGTGTTCATAAGTAAAGCCACTTTTTACGTGGGATTTGTAATATGTATTAATTAAAAATATATTTTTGTATGTTAGTTTGCTTGTTCTTATATTAAATTACAGGGTGAGATTATCAATTATATTACTGGTCATTTTTCTGTATTATATCTCTAAAAATTATTTTCGGAAAAAATTAAGCACTTTATAATAGATTTCCAGTAAATATCCTTTGTTTAAAATAAAAAGGTATAAAGTGCCTTAAAACACTTTATAAAGAATTCATTTCAAGATTTTTCTTTGAGCTCGCTTTTTTGATAAGTAAGAAAACTCGAAAGTGAACGTTGTTATAAAGACAATCAAATAATGCTATAAGTGAATGTGCTAAAATTATGCTGGATTTGAAGTATAGGTGCAAAAGAGATAAGAGTAGACCAGTAACTTAAGCTTCATTTTTAAAAATGATTAAAGAAAAGAAAACGGACTATCGTGAGTAATACATCTTACGCACGGTGTAGCCGAATTTGAACAACAAATTAAGAGGGGTGATAATAGACATAGGATAAAAAATTACCACAGTACATGGAATGACAAACCACCATTTATTCAATAATGCAAGGCGTCCTACCTCAACCTAATTTTGGTTGACGGTCAAGAATCATAATTTTCAGAAAAATGAAGTATATTGTGATGAAACTTTTAATGGACATGCTCGCCTTAGTTGTTAATATAATAACATAATAAAAGTAACAAAAGTTTCCGATATTAGTGCCATCAGTACGCACTTAGCGAGCCACATTTTGGACTGTGATTATTAGTTCATGTTCATATAGAATTACAAATTGCGGAAGTACATTCTTTTTAATGTTATTAAATGTTATACAAAATATGTTAAATATTCTTTCATCGGTAATCGTATTCCTTTTTAGGTGCATTAGTAATTATGTAAATACAGATCACCTATAGCCGTCGTTCAGTCTGTCTGCATTTAACAGCGCAAAATTTACCCAACAAAATCGTTCGAAATTTAAAATATATAATTGGTGCATAATTTTGTCGATTCATTTGAAATTTTATGAAAATCGGATGTATTTTTTGATTACAGGGACAATCAAAAGTATTCCTTTACATTGCGGTCAATGGGAAAAATAGTTTTAAAATGCATTTTAAGGATGTTATACACTTTCGAACATAATGATATTGATATGCATCTATGAAATATATACTAAAATACACATTCTGTGCAATCTATGACACACAGATAATTTGTTATCAATTTACAGAGCCACACAAAAATATTCCATTGCCTAAAGGCATTGGGAAAACATTGTTTGAGGCATGTTTTAATTATATTAAAATAATTCACATTTTATGAAATTGATATACGTTGCTGAGTTTTACTGCAAGTATACTAGAAAGTAGATAGTATTTACAGGAACACACCAAATATTTCGGATACTATAATGTATCTGAAGTACTGCATACAATTGCAGCAAGATCTGAATATTTTTAAAACTTCGTTATAGTACAAACACACCCCATTTGCTACGTTTGGCGTGCAATTTCCAACTTGTTTGCGATAGTTTTATTTTTGTTAATTATTACCGTCAATCCAAATTTAGTTAGGATGAAACACCCTGTATTTGTGACTAAGTAAATGGGTTGCGAACCAATGTTCTATGGCAATTTTTTATCCTCTTCATACTCACTACGATTCCTCTGAATTTGTGAATAGAATTCAGCAACACTTTGCATAATTATTCAAATAATTTTTTTTGAGGGGGCTAGATGAGAGGCAGTTCACTTTTAAAAAGAGATGATAAAAGTTTGTTTATTCCTCTGAGCGTTTTCGATGAGACGCTCCTCTTGAGATGGGAGTCAACCGTGTGTGTTTCGTACAAGCATTATCATGTTCGGGAAAAAGTATATTTACAGGCACGGTTTCAGATCGCCTAATATTTAAGCCATTTCTTTGTGATATTGAAAACTTAGGGACAGGGACCCCCCATAAATGATGTAAAGCTTGAAGAGGGAGAGGAAGGGCTCATGAAATTATGACAAGGGGGGGGGGGTAAGAAAAAATGTGATGTCGCACATTTTGGTTAAAATAAAAGAATTAAAATTCTGCGGATTAAATTATGAAGTATGAAATTATTTTTAAATAAAGATTTTTTGTGTTCATAAAGATAAGAAGTTAAAGCCAAATATGTTAAATTCTTTTTCAAATTCCAAAACTCTACTGTTTTCAATTTATATATATATATATATATATAAATATATAAATGTTTTATAACTATTCTATATTATTTTTTGTTATTGTTTTTGTTGTTGTAAACCTTATTTCATACAAAATAAGTACGCGAATCATTTTTATTTTTCAACTCAGAAATGTCATTAAAACACATATTTAAAGTTTAAAAATAAATTTTGAAATATGATTTAAAACGTATAGAACTTTATTTCTGAACTGCAAGTATATGTTTACGTAATGACATGTGACAAGAGGGGGGAGGGGGGGGGGTAAAGTGAAGTGTGACACTTTGTGACAAAGGGGGGAGGGGAGTCAAAAATATCGAAAAAACGCATAACATCATTTATGGATGGTCCCTTATAAAATACAAGGTGCGATAAAAGATAAAATAACAAATGGTGTTGTAAAGTTGTTTTCAAATCCAAATAGGTTATTTTTCTGATACATATTGATTATTTTTTTTTTCATAAGCACATCAAATTGACAGCTATTCTTATTTAGAAACTTCACAATCAAATTGTTTTTTTATTCTTCATTTTTTGGTAAAAACAGATGATTTTTTCGGAAAATGCCATCAAAAAATGCCTTTTATTTTCTATTGAAGATAGAAGAAAGTATTGTAATCGAAAAAAATTTCAACTTCCAGTTTTACTTAGGAGTTTAGGAGTTATACTCCGTTTTAGGGGTCAAAGATTCCAAAAAATATATTTTTACAAAATGTCTGTCTGTCCGTTCGTACGTCTGTATGCCCGTGTGTCACCATTGTACCATGGAAAAGTGTATGAAGCTCATTATAGAATTGTACCAAATTTTTTGTAAATGTTTTTGGCTGTGGCAAGCAGATCCTCCTCAAATTTAGAAATATTCGTCTGGAAAGGGGAGCTGTAATAGCGGTTTTTACACCATTTTCGCTATTGCACCATCGAAAAGTGTATGCAGTTATGCACAGAACTGAACCACATTTATTGTGCATATTTTTGCCTATGGTCAGCATGTCTACATTGAATTTGGAAATATTCCAAGGGAAAGGAATACTATGATAGCGATTTGTGTATCATTTTCTGGATTCTTGGTAACCCTATTATCCATCGGCAGAGACGGGAACTCGCGTGCTGCTAAGCCTGCTATTTGCTAACAGCTGGTGTTAAATTTTAATAAATATCATGATCTACCTTAACTTTTTTTTTTTTTTTTTTTTTTTTTTTTTTTTTTTTTTTTTTTACTTCGATAAATGACTGAAACAGAAATTTAAGTTAAAATCATAGTTGGCATAGTACTGAACTAATAATAATGAAGTATTAACATGTGTAACTACTTTTTGAAATATTAAGATGTGCATATGAGATAGAAGAAAGTTTTAAAATTGGCACCTCCAACTAGTTTTTTTTTATTATTATTATTCACATAAAAGTTTAAAATACATTTAGTTTCTACTGCAATTTTACACGTAATTTTTGCTGTAATTTGCGCATTTTATTATTTTTTTCTCCCAAATTCATTAACTTATGGTTAATCTTAGATTTAAACTTATGCAGCAAACTTGTAAGAAGCTTAAAAAATTACCTCAAAATGGTCAGAACTGTATGCGAACATCATTTTAAAATTCACTGAATTTAAACAATAAATAAATAAATAAATAAATAAATAAATTTTGCCGGGGGATCAATTTTAGATAAAATCTTTTTTTTTTTTTTTCATTGAATCCTTTATTATTATTTCAAAAATGTACCTTAAAATACTTAAATTTAAAAGAAAAATAATCAAAGGGTAACCAAGTTCCCTTGAAACAAGATATTCAATTTTTAAACGGCCCCTGAAGGGAATTTTACTCACGCCATCAAACTTATATTTCACATCCTCAAATTTTATTAGGAATCTACTTCTTATTTGAACCTGGAGAAATATTAGACTGAATACCTCATTCCAACGCAAGATAGTAAATAAACGAACTGATTGCGTTTCCTTCAATTCTGCCAAAAATCAAGGCCGAGTAAGGAAAAAGAGAGAGACAAATCATTGGAGAAATCTTGCCTTGCTCGGGAATTGGAATAAAAATCAAACTTTTGTTTGCTAAGAAATAGTTCGGAAATCAACAACACAAGAGTGATGTGCTTTTAGTTGGTTATGTGTAACTCAAATAGGTTTTACTGGAAATCTCTTTATTTTTTTTTATCGCAAATAGTTAACCTTTATGATTTTTGCTGTTATAAAAATACATTAAATTTCCGCTTTTCAGCTCACAGGCTATCTTAGCCTGAGTACCCGCCCGTTCTGTATGTATGTACGTACTTTCGTGCGTACGAGCGTAATGCGATAACTCATAATAAAAATATCCAATCCACTTGAAATTTTGTATATAGCTATATTCTGATAAGGCGCTTCCCTGATTAGTTTTTGGAATTCGTTCGATATGTATAAGAGGGGGAACGGGGGACACATGCCCCTCCCCTTAATTTATATAAATGGGTTTTTCATGCAGATTTATTAGTTTTCGTTCAAAATTTAGATATAGGATCATTCTGATGAGGCGCCTCCGTGATTGGTATTAGGTGTTCATTGGATAAGTATAAATAAGGTGAACGGGAGTTCTAATGCCCCTCCCCTTAATTTATATAGATGTGTTTTTCAATCAGAATTATTAGATTTCGTTCAAATCTCTGAATAGTTTTTGAAATTTGAATTTAAGTATAAAAGAGGGGGATGACTCCTCTTAAATTGTATAATAGGTTTTTATTAAGAATTTTCCGATTTGTTCTGATTTTTAGATATAGATTTTCTATATGATAAAGCATGTCCCTGATTAGTTTAGGGGGTTCAATGATTGAGTATAAAAAGGGGGAAATGAGGGGAGCCGTTTTCCCTCCTTAATTTGTTTTTCGAACAGAATTAACCCTTGAAAATATAAGGCTGTAATGGACAATTAGTATGCGTAGCCTGTGAGCTCGATGCCATCAGTTTAACTGTGCATTATTCTTTTTATTTAATTTTTTGAACATAACAATTTTACTGGAAATTTTTAAGAAGATGAATTAAAAACAAGTCTTTAAAATGTAATATATATTTATATAAAATAATTCTGATATTTTATAAATAATAGTTGCTTATTTATATCTCAACCTGTTTTTAGGGTTCCGTATTTAAAAATTAAAAACGGAACCCTTATAAGACCCCCTCTTGTGTCTGTCTGTCTGTTACAGCTACTTTACTTGTAAACTATGGAACTTGGAAAGTTCAAATTGGGAGACGTAATCAAGTCTAACGATACACATATTTACAGATTTTTAAACATTCATAAATATATTTAGAAAAAAATGTAAAAGGGCTAATTAAGTTACTTAAAAAATCTTTTCTTTGTGTATCGTGTGAAAACTTTTGTAACGCTGAACTCAAAAACATATTTCTTTTAATTTTTAAATTATTATAATTTAGAAATATTGTCGAAAATGTAAGAGCAAAAATATGTCTCCCCCCCATCTATTTCTAAATCTACTGAAATTAAAATTATGAAAAAAAATAAGTGATAGTAGACATTAATTTAAAAATTGCGGGAAAACCATAGAAAATATCCTAAGTCACATAGTTTTTGAGAAAAAAAGCAAGTTTTCGTTATGCGCAAATTTCAATTTACGTGTATTCAGCAAAGGTGTTGAGGAGAGCTAGAGGTACCTATCGTTACAAAATTATAAAAGCATTTTTGATGCTAACTTTTGAAAAAATCTTCGGAAAATAGGCAGGATATTAACCCTTAAAGATCTGGGCGATATGGACATAAATAATGGAAGAGGGGGGGGGGGGGTCGTATTCTATGTACCATCGACTTCTAAAGCCTTGATAATTTGATTCATCAATTTCTTACCCGAGAAGCTCGTGCACACTCTAGCGGAAAAAAAAATTACTGTTATTATTATTTAAGGGTGTATTTCGATTCAAACTGTTTATTTTCCGATTTATTTTTGAATTCATTTTTGCTCTCAAATACACCAAACTTTCAAAATCTCTTATTTGGAAAGTACACAAGGTGCGGTGATTGTCGATTCTTTGATAAATGCAGAAAATATTGCAAAAAAAGCAATTAAAAATGGCATTTCGGACCGATTTTTCCCAAGCGCGAGATCTGGGAACGAAAAAAAAGGGTCATACTGATAAGGTAATTGTTTATAACTCAAATTCTAATGAATTGAAAGTAAAAAGACATCACACGGCACCTCATACGTCCCTTCAAGAATCCCCTCAGCAAGTTTCATGTTTCTACTTTTAAAAATGTGTCTGAAATTGTATCGGAAAATTTCGAGCTGTTGAAGGTGGAAAAGCGTTTTTTCGAATACACCCTTAAGAACTTTTGTTGCTTATGTCTTTATTGTTCTTCCGGATATTTTTAAATGATTTTAGCACCAATTAAAAGGGGGGAAGAAATAGACTTTTTTCTTCTAATGTTACTCTACTTCAAGCCATCCAAGAGGTAATATTTAGATATTCAATTTAAACTATTATTCTACCATTTTGTTTATTAAATGATTGTTTTTCAACTATAAATAGCTTTTCATCTGTCCACAAAACAGCTTATATGCATACCATGAGAAAATATTTACAATTTGAGTTTTCTTTTTTGTGTTTTGATCTAACAAAACAACAATAAACAAGTTGGAAATTGTGCGTGAAGTGTAGCAAATGAGGTGCGTTCGTACGATAACGAAGTTTTAAAATATTCAGATCTTGCTGATATAGTAGAGCGTACTTTGGATACAGTATAGTGGTCGAAATCTTTGTGTTCCTGTAAATATGCAGGAAGTAATTTTTATTATACTTCATTAACGTATATCTTATTCATAAAATGTGAAGTAGTTTAATATGATTAAAACACGTCCAAAACAATGTTTCCCCGTATAACATTATTTAGTGGAATACATTTGTGTGGCCCTGTAATATAATAATAAATATTATTTGCATCACAGATTGTGCAAAATGTATTTTTTACTACATATTTCATAGATTCATGTCAATTCTATTATGTTCAAATGAGTGTAACACCATTAAAATGCATTTGAAAATTTTTCCCCCATTGACCATAATATAACGGAATCCTTTTGATTGTCCCTGTAATTGATCTATGCATCCGATTTTCATAACATTTGAAATGACTCGACAAAATTATGTAAAAATTGTACGTTTTAAATTTCAAACGATTAAAATGCATTTGAAACTTTTTTCCCCATTGACCGTAATGTAACGGAATACTTTTGATTGTCCCTGTAATTGATCTATGCATCCGATTTTCATAACATTTGAAATGACTCGACAAAATTATGTAATAAATATATGTTATAAATTTCAAGCGATTAAAATGCATTTTAAACTTTTTTCCCCATTGACCGTAATGTAACGGAATCATTTTGATTGTCCCTGTAATTGATCTATCTATCCGATTTTCATAACATTTGAAATGACTCGACAGAATTATGTAATAATTATGTATTTTAAATTTCAAACGATTCGATTGGGTAGTTTTTGCGTTGTTATATGCGGACGGCCAGACGGACGTACTGAGCGACAACAATAGGTGCTACGTATTTACATAATTACGAACGCACCTAAAAAGGCAATAAGTACTTTAAAAGGATAACTAAAAATCGGTATCGTCGCATAACATTCATTTTTGTTAATATTCAAGTATCTATACACAAAATATCATATTTTTCTAATGTACCAAATCTTTTTCTGTGCCCTATGAAATTTCATAAATTTTACAGATGAATATGATGGCTTTCCTTTAGTAACATTTAGTGAACTCAAAAACTTAGAAACATTCAGCCAGAAAAGAAAAAAAAAGGGGGGGGGGGAGAGGAGAGAACAAAATCTCATATATTGTAGTCGCCAAATAAAAAAACATCCATTTAATTAGAAACTATTTTTTCTTTCAATTTGTATTAAAATTAGATTAAGTGTGTGTGTGTGTGGGGGGGGGGGGGGAGGAATCATAGTATTGAAATTATAACAAACTGGAATTTTCAATTCAAATCCACAATTTCGATTTCGCATTTGAATTTTTTGATGAATTTTGCACTGGGATCAAACATGGATCCAAAAGAAAGTGATTCGGTCAAGAAGTTTAAAAATTAAGCAGATACAAAATTTCGGAGACCTATTGTGATTTTTTTTTTTTTTTTTTTTTTTTTTTTTTTTTTAATAGCTGCCAAAAATTTGCAATATTTGTAGTTTTATAAGCATATGCATATTTTTAATATTAATTTCATAATTTATGCATTAAAAAAATGAAATTCGAATGCAATATATTAGGGATGCACAACCTGTGGCCCGCGGGCCAAAAGTGGCCCGTGATGGGTTATCGTATGGTCCGCGAACTTCGTCAATTTACAAGAAGAAAAATTGCAATTTTTGTGCAAAACTCGCAAAAAAATATCGCAAATTTCGTCAGTTTACCGAGGGAAAATATAAAATTTTACCAGTCACTTAAGAATCGCAAATTTCGTAGATCGGACACGGAAAAATCGCAAATTTCATTGATCAAGTGCAGAAAAATCGCACATTTATTTCGCTTACCAGGTATGAAAAAATTGCAAATTTTGCATACGAGGTTAAAAAAAAAAAAAGCAAATTTAGCCTACTGGACACGGAAGAATCACGAGTTTTGCCGATAAGGCACAGAAAAATAGCGAATTTTGTCGGTCGGACGCGAAAAATCGCAAATTTCATTGATCGCCCAAGAAAAAAAAAAAAAGTCAGATTTGTTTATTTTGCGCGAAAAAATTTGCAAATTAAATTCAACATGTTTTTTTCGGTTTATTGCTTGAAAAAAACGCGAGTTTTGTTGATCGCACTCGAAAAAATCGCGAATTTGCGATGATGCGCGGAAAAATTGAAAATTTCGTTGATCGGCAGCGAAAGAATCGTGAGTTTTGTAAGTTTATCAGGAGAAAAAAATGCAGATTTCGTCAAAATTAGTTAAAAATCGCGAATTTCGCTGATTGGGCGCGAAAAAAGCAGTTTCGTCAGTTAAAGGCGGAAAAATCGCAAATTTTGCGATCGGACATGGAAAAATCGCGAGTTATATTCATCGGGTTCCGAAAAATCACAAATTTCGTTGGTCGGAAAGGGGAATATCGCGAATTCTATCGACCTCACGCGGAAAAACTGCAAATTTCGTCGATCAGGCTGAAATAAAATCGCGAATTTCGCCTATCCAGTGCAGAAAAATCAGGAATTTTGTCGATCAGGCAGAGAAAAATCGCGAATTTCATCGATCAGCTTCGCAAAAATTACAAATTTCGTCGATCAGGTACGTAAAAATTGCGAATCTCGTCCATTGGATTTATAAAAATAGTGAAATCCGCTGATCTGATATGGCAGAATCGCGAATTTTATTAATAATGCGAGGAAAAATTACGAATTTCGTCGATTAGCTTCGTAAAATTCGCGAATTTTGCTGGTCAGGCACGGAAAAAACATGAATTTTCTTGATCGGCCTAGAAAAAATCGCTAAATTTGTCGATCAGGCTCGAAAATATCGCGAATTTCGTCGATGAGCCTTGAAAAAAATCGCAAAATATGTTAGTCAGCTTTAAAAAATCGTGAATTTTGCCGATCGGCTTCATAAAAATTGCTAATTTTCTTACAAGGCATGGAAAATTTCTCAGTTTTCCCGATCGACTTGATAAAAATCGCAAATTTTGTCGATCATGCGAAGGAAAATCGTGAATTTTGCCGATCAGCTTTGTAAAAAACGCGAATTTCGTCCACAGGCTTCCTAAATATCGATAATTTTGTTGATCAGGTGCAGAAAAATCGAAAATTTCGTCGATCAGGAAAAATCGCGAATTTTACCGATCATGTGAGAAAAAGCACAAATTTCGTCAATCGACTAAATGAAATTCGCGAATTTCGTCTACCGGCTTCGTAAAAATCGCAAATTTTGTTGATCAGGCGCGGAAAAATTTCGTCCATCGGCTTTCTTTAAAAATGTGAATTTCGCCGATCGGCTTCGTAACAATCATGAATTTCGTCGATCGTCTTCTTAAACATCGAAAATGTTGACGATTGGCTTTGAAAAACTTGCGAGTTTCGTCGATCGGCTTCGCAAAAATCGCGAATTTTGTCGATTGGTTTCGTAAAAATCGATAATTTTGTCGATCAGCCGCAGAAAAATCACAAATTTTATCGATCAGGCGAAAAAATATCACGAATTTCGACGATCACCTTTCTAAAAATCGCAAATTTCGTCAATCGGCTTCGTAAAAATTGCGAATTTTGTCGATCGACTTTGTAAAGTTTGTGCATTTCGTCGATCGGTTTCGTAAAATTCGCGAATTTTCACGATCGGTATCGTAAGAATCGCAAATTGTGTTGGTCATGCATAGATAGCTGCAAATTTTGTTGATCAGGCGTTGAAAAATCAAGAATTTCAGTGATGAGGCATTGAAAAATCTTGTTGATTGGCTCCTTCACTCTGCTTCTTTCATAAAGTTCACATTTTTTTCGGCACCAGCCACTTATCTTTGTTTTTAGCACTTTTAATAAAACAAAATTTTCTCTCCTGAATAAAGTCAAGTAATATTATTACATCTTGAGAATAATCCTTGATATATCTGTTATATATACAAACATAAAAACTGCTGATATATCCTTACCAAGTGAATTCGATATTTTCACTGGTTAAACGAACCTAAAAGGGTATCCCCCACTTCCTTTGAAAAATATTTTTTATCCGTTTATAGACCACAGATCACCTTCGTAAGCGAATTCTCTCCATGCTATTGATGTGGCCCTCAACCACCCAGACGTATTTGTAAGTGGCCCTTCTCTTGAAAAGGTTGTGCACCCCTACAATATATATATGCACTCACTCAGCTTCCGAATTCCCTTTGGTAATGTTAAGGGTGTATTTTGATTCAAACTGCTTATTTTCCGATTTATTTTTAAATTTATGTGTGCTCTCAAATGCATCAGATTGGCAAATTACCTTATTTAGAAAGTACACAAGGTGCCGTGATTGTGAAATTCTTCGATAAATGCAGAAAATATTGCAAAAAACGCAATCAGAAACGGCATTTTGAACCGATTTTTTCCGAAGCGGGAGATTTGTGAACGAAAAAGAGGGTCATACTGAGAAGGTAATTGTTTATAAATCAAATTATAATGAATTGAGCGTAAAAAGACATCACACGGCACCTTATACATCTCTTCAAAAATCCCTTCAGCAAGTTTCATGTTTCTACTTTTAAAAATATGTCTGAAATTGTATTGGAAAATTTCGAGCTGTTGAAGGTGGAAAAGCGTTTTTTCGAATACACCCTTAACCCTTTTGGCATTTTAAATGCATTCGTATATTTAAATTATCTGCTCGGGAAATTCATATTTTTAACTTCTTGCCTAACTTTAACAAAGTCGCGTTCTATAAGATCTACATTTCACTATCAGGAAGCATTGTACTCTTAACAAAACTGTATCTGAATTTCTGAATAAAATTCCGTTAAACAACCTATTAGTAGATACATTCCTCGAGAGGCTGGTGGTCATAAACAAGAGTTTAAGATATTTGATGAAATTATTATTCAAAAATAGTGGTAACTAAACTTTAGGCATTTTAGGAAGATTTCGTGAGAAATACTACCTATTACATTCTCAATGGTTCAAGTTTTTGATAATGCAACATTTAATGCAAACATAAATAAATTAAATAATTAAATAAAAACGCAAGTGAAAAGGGGCCTTTTTAAATTACAATGGGAGTCTATAGGAATTTGGCGAAATACTGGAAATAGCTCCAAAGTGACACCATTTTTTACGAATAAGTTTGTCATCAGATTTGGAGATATATCGCTAAGTTGACAAAAAACGTGGCGACATTTGGAGACAGAACCTGTTCCCACCGATGGTAACCCTCCTGCGGTTTCGCTGTATTTACGCAGATTGCCATTGGTACATCTGTATCTACGCAGATTTTCATTCTTGACTAGCGAGCTACGCCCGCTAGCTGGGCCACTTTTTCCAAACGAACCTCGATATTAAGCAGTATATAATAAGCAAAAAAAAATTCATTTAATAAGCAAGTCTTGGTGTTCGAATCTTCAAACACAAAAAAAGTAAATTAAAGAGCTATGGTTGTCATGCGCCCATTATCCCGTTAAAAATATGTGATTTCGCACAGTGGGCGCCACGCGCCATGGTCGCCATCGTCCCGTTAAAAATATTTGGTTTTGCACGGTTGGCGCTACTCGCCAATAAGACATTTTCTCGTATTTTTTGGTTCATCAGAAGCAGACTTTTATGCAGATTCTGAATATGTAATCAGTTTTTTTCTACTTTAAAAACTGTCTGCATGATGGTTTAACAAAAAACGCGCAAAAAAAGTTTTGGTATTAAAAACTGCAAAAGACTGCTATTAAAAAAAAATAAGTAATTTCATTAATATCACAAACAACATAACTAACAAATAATTTTGGCAGCTCGTTTTCTGTTTGTACTAACAGAAATTAGTATTAATCGCGTAAATCTTAGGTTACACATTATTCGTGTATGCTACCAAAAAGAAAAAAGTATGAAAATAACCAGTGTTCTGCCTTAGAGCTCCCTTTGGGAAATGATATATTTTCCGTTCCGATTCCCGACCGGTTTTTAATTCATAACTTTTTTAATTTTGGTCCCACGGTCTCGAAAATGCCCGAAATGACTTTCCCGGAATTTTTCGAATCGAAAGACACCTCTCGCGACTTCCAACTCGCCCGCGTTGAGAACTGTAATCGGCTTCAAGCAGACAGACAGACAGAGGCGCACGGATTTTATTGGTATACTAGCGAGCTACGCCCGCTAGCTGGGCCACTTTTTCCAAACGAATCCCGATTTTAAGCAGTATATAATAAGCAAAAAATACATTTAATAAGCAAGTCTTAGTGTTCGAATCCACAAGCACAAAAAAAAGTAAAGAGCTATGACTGTTATGCGCCCATTATCCCGTTAAAAATATGTGATTTCGCACACTGGGACCACCAGCCTACCGCCCACCGGCGCTACGCGCCATGGTCGCCATCGTCCCGTTAAAAATATTTGGTTTTGCACGGCTGCGCGCCCATAAGACATTTTCTCGTATTTTTTGGTTCATCAGAAGCAGACTTTTACGCAGATTCTGAATATGTAATCAGTTTTTTTCTACTTTAAAAATTGTCTGCATGATGGTTTAAGAAAAAACGCGCAAAAAAAAAAAAAAAAAAAAAAAAAAAAAAAAAAAAAAAAAAAAAAAAGTTTCGATAGTCCTGTTTTATTTCTAAGTTCAATATTTTAGCGAAAACTACGGTAAATATTCTACGGCAAGTCAAAAAAATTGATGCGGAAAAAAACGCAATTAGCGCCGGTAGAAAAAGAGCTTTTCGGCTGTTTCTTCTTTTAGCCAAAGGGAGAAAATTCATGTCCTTCACCGCAAGGTGGCGCAGTGTTCTGCTTCGGAGCTTCGTTTTTGAATTGAGACATTTTTCGTTCCGATTCCCAAGGGGTTTTTAATTCATAACTTTTTTGATTTTGGTCCCACGGTCTCGAAAATGCCCGAAATGACTTCCCCGGAATTTTTCCAATCGAAAGACACCTTTCGCGACTTCCAACTCGCCCGCGTTGCGAACTGTAATCGGTTTCAAGCAGACAGACAGACAGAGGCGCACGGATTTTATTAGTATAGACTAGCGAGCTACGCCCGCTAGCTGGGCCACTTTTTCCAAACGAACCTCGATATTAAGCAGTATATAATAAGCAAAAAAATTCATTTAATAAGCAAGTCTTGGTGCTCGAATCCTCAAGCACAAAAAAAGTAAATTGAAGTGCTAAGGTTGTTATGCACCCATTATCGCGTTAAAAATATGTGATTTTGCTACGCGCACTTGAAAAAAAAAAAGATTGTGGATCGGAGCCATGGTCGCTTCGCGCCCATCGTCCCGTTAAAAATATTTGGCTTTGCACGGTTGGCGCTACTCGCCAATAAGACATTTTTTCGTATTTTTTGGTTCATCAGAAGCCGACTTTTACGCAGATTCTGAATATGTAATCAGTTTTTTTCTACTTTAAAAACTGTCTGCATGATGGTTTAAGAAAAAACGCGCAAAAAAATGTTTCTGTATGTTTCGGCCTGTTTTATTTCTAAGTTCAATATTTTAGCGAAAACTACGGTAAATATTCGACGGCAAGTCAAAAAAATTGATGCGGAACAAAGCGCTCTTAGTGCGGGGAGAAAAAGAGATTTTCGGCTGCTTCTTCTTTTAGCCAAAGGGGAAAAGTTCAAGTCATTCACCGCAAGGTGGCGCAGTGTTCTGCTTGAGAGCTCCGTTTGGGAAATGAGACGTTTTGTGTTCCTCTTCCCGAGCGGTTTTTAATTCATAACTTTTTTAATTTTGGTCCCACGGTCTTGAAAATGCCCGAAATGACTTTCCCGGAATTTTTCGAATCGAAAGACACCTCTCGCGACTTCCAACTCGTTCGCGTTGCGAACTGTAATCGGCTTCAGACAGACAGACACACACAAGATGCGCACGGATTTTATTAGTATAGACTAGCGAGCTACGCCCGCAGGCTGGGCCAGTTTTTCCAAACGAACCTCGATATTAAGCAATATATAATAAACAAAAAATTCATTTAATAAGCAAGTCTTGGTGTTCGAATCCTCAAGCACAAAAAAAGTAAATTAAAGAGCTATGGTTGTTATGCGCCCATTATCCCGTTAAAAATATGTGATTTCGCACAGTGGGCTCTACGCTCCATGGTCGCCATCGTCCCATTAAAAATATTTGGTTTTGTACGGTTGGCTCTGCGCGCCCATAAGACATTTTCTCGTATTTTTTGGTTCATCAGAAGCAGACTTTTACGCAGATTCTGAATATGTAATCAGTTTTTTCTACTTTAAAAACTGTCTGCATGATGGTTTAAGAAAAAACGCGCAAAAAAAGTTTTGGTATTAAAAACTGCAAAAGACTGCTATTAAAAAAAAATAAGTAATTTCATTAATATCACAAACAACATAACTAACAAATAATTTTGGCAGCTCGTTTTCTGTTTGTACTAACAGAAATTAGTATTAATCGCGTAAATCTTAGGTTACACATTATTCGTGTATGCTACCAAAAAGAAAAAAGTATGAAAATAACCAGTGTTCTGCCTTAGAGCTCCCTTTGGGAAATGATATATTTTCCGTTCCGATTCCCGACCGGTTTTTAATTCATAACTTTTTTAATTTTGGTCCCACGGTCTCGAAAATGCCCGAAATGACTTTCCCGGAATTTTTCGAATCGAAAGACACCTCTCGCGACTTCCAACTCGCCCGCGTTGAGAACTGTAATCGGCTTCAAGCAGACAGACAGACAGAGGCGCACGGATTTTATTGGTATACTAGCGAGCTACGCCCGCTAGCTGGGCCACTTTTTCCAAACGAATCCCGATTTTAAGCAGTATATAATAAGCAAAAAATACATTTAATAAGCAAGTCTTAGTGTTCGAATCCACAAGCACAAAAAAAAGTAAAGAGCTATGACTGTTATGCGCCCATTATCCCGTTAAAAATATGTGATTTCGCACACTGGGACCACCAGCCTACCGCCCACCGGCGCTACGCGCCATGGTCGCCATCGTCCCGTTAAAAATATTTGGTTTTGCACGGCTGCGCGCCCATAAGACATTTTCTCGTATTTTTTGGTTCATCAGAAGCAGACTTTTACGCAGATTCTGAATATGTAATCAGTTTTTTTCTACTTTAAAAATTGTCTGCATGATGGTTTAAGAAAAAACGCGCAAAAAAAAAAAAAAAAAAAAAAAAAAAAAAAAAGTTTCGATAGTCCTGTTTTATTTCTAAGTTCAATATTTTAGCGAAAACTACGGTAAATATTCTACGGCAAGTCAAAAAAATTGATGCGGAAAAAAACGCAATTAGCGCCGGTAGAAAAAGAGCTTTTCGGCTGTTTCTTCTTTTAGCCAAAGGGAGAAAATTCATGTCCTTCACCGCAAGGTGGCGCAGTGTTCTGCTTCGGAGCTTCGTTTTTGAATTGAGACATTTTTCGTTCCGATTCCCAAGGGGTTTTTAATTCATAACTTTTTTGATTTTGGTCCCACGGTCTCGAAAATGCCCGAAATGACTTCCCCGGAATTTTTCCAATCGAAAGACACCTTTCGCGACTTCCAACTCGCCCGCGTTGCGAACTGTAATCGGTTTCAAGCAGACAGACAGACAGAGGCGCACGGATTTTATTAGTATAGACTAGCGAGCTACGCCCGCTAGCTGGGCCACTTTTTCCAAACGAACCTCGATATTAAGCAGTATATAATAAGCAAAAAAATTCATTTAATAAGCAAGTCTTGGTGCTCGAATCCTCAAGCACAAAAAAAGTAAATTGAAGTGCTAAGGTTGTTATGCACCCATTATCGCGTTAAAAATATGTGATTTTGCTACGCGCACTTGAAAAAAAAAAAGATTGTGGATCGGAGCCATGGTCGCTTCGCGCCCATCGTCCCGTTAAAAATATTTGGCTTTGCACGGTTGGCGCTACTCGCCAATAAGACATTTTTTCGTATTTTTTGGTTCATCAGAAGCCGACTTTTACGCAGATTCTGAATATGTAATCAGTTTTTTTCTACTTTAAAAACTGTCTGCATGATGGTTTAAGAAAAAACGCGCAAAAAAATGTTTCTGTATGTTTCGGCCTGTTTTATTTCTAAGTTCAATATTTTAGCGAAAACTACGGTAAATATTCGACGGCAAGTCAAAAAAATTGATGCGGAACAAAGCGCTCTTAGTGCGGGGAGAAAAAGAGATTTTCGGCTGCTTCTTCTTTTAGCCAAAGGGGAAAAGTTCAAGTCATTCACCGCAAGGTGGCGCAGTGTTCTGCTTGAGAGCTCCGTTTGGGAAATGAGACGTTTTGTGTTCCTCTTCCCGAGCGGTTTTTAATTCATAACTTTTTTAATTTTGGTCCCACGGTCTTGAAAATGCCCGAAATGACTTTCCCGGAATTTTTCGAATCGAAAGACACCTCTCGCGACTTCCAACTCGTTCGCGTTGCGAACTGTAATCGGCTTCAGACAGACAGACACACACAAGATGCGCACGGATTTTATTAGTATAGACTAGCGAGCTACGCCCGCAGGCTGGGCCAGTTTTTCCAAACGAACCTCGATATTAAGCAATATATAATAAACAAAAAATTCATTTAATAAGCAAGTCTTGGTGTTCGAATCCTCAAGCACAAAAAAAGTAAATTAAAGAGCTATGGTTGTTATGCGCCCATTATCCCGTTAAAAATATGTGATTTCGCACAGTGGGCTCTACGCTCCATGGTCGCCATCGTCCCATTAAAAATATTTGGTTTTGTACGGTTGGCTCTGCGCGCCCATAAGACATTTTCTCGTATTTTTTGGTTCATCAGAAGCAGACTTTTACGCAGATTCTGAATATGTAATCAGTTTTTTCTACTTTAAAAACTGTCTGCATGATGGTTTAAGAAAAAACGCGCAAAAAAAGTTTTGGTATTAAAAACTGCAAAAGACTGCTATTAAAAAAAAATAAGTAATTTCATTAATATCACAAACAACATAACTAACAAATAATTTTGGCAGCTCGTTTTCTGTTTGTACTAACAGAAATTAGTATTAATCGCGTAAATCTTAGGTTACACATTATTCGTGTATGCTACCAAAAAGAAAAAAGTATGAAAATAACCAGTGTTCTGCCTTAGAGCTCCCTTTGGGAAATGATATATTTTCCGTTCCGATTCCCGACCGGTTTTTAATTCATAACTTTTTTAATTTTGGTCCCACGGTCTCGAAAATGCCCGAAATGACTTTCCCGGAATTTTTCGAATCGAAAGACACCTCTCGCGACTTCCAACTCGCCCGCGTTGAGAACTGTAATCGGCTTCAAGCAGACAGACAGACAGAGGCGCACGGATTTTATTGGTATACTAGCGAGCTACGCCCGCTAGCTGGGCCACTTTTTCCAAACGAATCCCGATTTTAAGCAGTATATAATAAGCAAAAAATACATTTAATAAGCAAGTCTTAGTGTTCGAATCCACAAGCACAAAAAAAAGTAAAGAGCTATGACTGTTATGCGCCCATTATCCCGTTAAAAATATGTGATTTCGCACACTGGGACCACCAGCCTACCGCCCACCGGCGCTACGCGCCATGGTCGCCATCGTCCCGTTAAAAATATTTGGTTTTGCACGGCTGCGCGCCCATAAGACATTTTCTCGTATTTTTTGGTTCATCAGAAGCAGACTTTTACGCAGATTCTGAATATGTAATCAGTTTTTTTCTACTTTAAAAATTGTCTGCATGATGGTTTAAGAAAAAACGCGCAAAAAAAAAAAAAAAAAAAAAAAAAAAAAAAAGTTTCGATAGTCCTGTTTTATTTCTAAGTTCAATATTTTAGCGAAAACTACGGTAAATATTCTACGGCAAGTCAAAAAAATTGATGCGGAAAAAAACGCAATTAGCGCCGGTAGAAAAAGAGCTTTTCGGCTGTTTCTTCTTTTAGCCAAAGGGAGAAAATTCATGTCCTTCACCGCAAGGTGGCGCAGTGTTCTGCTTCGGAGCTTCGTTTTTGAATTGAGACATTTTTCGTTCCGATTCCCAAGGGGTTTTTAATTCATAACTTTTTTGATTTTGGTCCCACGGTCTCGAAAATGCCCGAAATGACTTCCCCGGAATTTTTCCAATCGAAAGACACCTTTCGCGACTTCCAACTCGCCCGCGTTGCGAACTGTAATCGGTTTCAAGCAGACAGACAGACAGAGGCGCACGGATTTTATTAGTATAGACTAGCGAGCTACGCCCGCTAGCTGGGCCACTTTTTCCAAACGAACCTCGATATTAAGCAGTATATAATAAGCAAAAAAATTCATTTAATAAGCAAGTCTTGGTGCTCGAATCCTCAAGCACAAAAAAAGTAAATTGAAGTGCTAAGGTTGTTATGCACCCATTATCGCGTTAAAAATATGTGATTTTGCTACGCGCACTTGAAAAAAAAAAAGATTGTGGATCGGAGCCATGGTCGCTTCGCGCCCATCGTCCCGTTAAAAATATTTGGCTTTGCACGGTTGGCGCTACTCGCCAATAAGACATTTTTTCGTATTTTTTGGTTCATCAGAAGCCGACTTTTACGCAGATTCTGAATATGTAATCAGTTTTTTTCTACTTTAAAAACTGTCTGCATGATGGTTTAAGAAAAAACGCGCAAAAAAATGTTTCTGTATGTTTCGGCCTGTTTTATTTCTAAGTTCAATATTTTAGCGAAAACTACGGTAAATATTCGACGGCAAGTCAAAAAAATTGATGCGGAACAAAGCGCTCTTAGTGCGGGGAGAAAAAGAGATTTTCGGCTGCTTCTTCTTTTAGCCAAAGGGGAAAAGTTCAAGTCATTCACCGCAAGGTGGCGCAGTGTTCTGCTTGAGAGCTCCGTTTGGGAAATGAGACGTTTTGTGTTCCTCTTCCCGAGCGGTTTTTAATTCATAACTTTTTTAATTTTGGTCCCACGGTCTTGAAAATGCCCGAAATGACTTTCCCGGAATTTTTCGAATCGAAAGACACCTCTCGCGACTTCCAACTCGTTCGCGTTGCGAACTGTAATCGGCTTCAGACAGTCAGACACACACAAGATGCGCACGGATTTTATTAGTATAGACTAGCGAGCTACGCCCGCAGGCTGGGCCAGTTTTTCCAAACGAACCTCGATATTAAGCAATATATAATAAACAAAAAATTCATTTAATAAGCAAGTCTTGGTGTTCGAATCCTCAAGCACAAAAAAAGTAAATTAAAGAGCTATGGTTGTTATGCGCCCATTATCCCGTTAAAAATATGTGATTTCGCACAGTGGGCTCTACGCTCCATGGTCGCCATCGTCCCATTAAAAATATTTGGTTTTGTACGGTTGGCTCTGCGCGCCCATAAGACATTTTCTCGTATTTTTTGGTTCATCAGAAGCAGACTTTTACGCAGATTCTGAATATGTAATCAGTTTTTTCTACTTTAAAAACTGTCTGCATGATGGTTTAAGAAAAAACGCGCGAAAAAGGGGAGAAAAAGAGGTTTTCGACTGCTTCTTCTTTTAGCCAAAGGGGAAAAGTTCAGGTTCTTCACCGCAAGGTGGCGCAGTGTTCTGCCTCAGAGCTCCGTTTGAGCGCCGTTTGGGATTTGAGACATTTTTCGTCCCGATTCCCAAGGGGTTTTTAATTCATAACTTTTTTAATTTTGGTCCCACGGTCTCGAAAATGCCCGAAATGACTTCCCCGGAATTTTTCCAATCGAAAGACACCTCTCGCGACTTCCAGTCGCCCGCGTTGCGAACTGAAATCGGCTTCAAGCAGGCAGAGGCGCACGGATTTTATTAGTATAGACTAGCGAGCTACGCCCGCTAGCTGGGCCACTTTTTCCAAACGAACCTCGGTATTAAGCAGTATATAATAAGCAAAAAAATTCATTTAATAAGCAAGTCTTTGTGTTTTAATCCTCAAGCACAAAAAAAAGTAAATTAAAGAGCCATGGTCCCGTTAAAAATATGTGATTTCGCACTGTGGGCCACGTGCACTTGAAAAAAAAAAGGATTGTGGATCGGAACTATGGTCGCTTCGCGCCCATAGTCCCGTTAAAAATATTTGGTTTTGCACGGTGGGCACTACGCGCCCTTAAGACATTTTTCCGTATTTTTTAGTTCATCAGAAGCAGATTTTTACGCAGATTCTGAATATGTAATCAGTTTTTTTCTACTTTAAAAACTGTCTGCATAATGGTTTAAGAAAAAACGCGCAAAAAAAAAACGCAATTAGCGCCGGTAGAAAAAGCGGTTTTCGGCTGTTTCTTCTTTTAGCCAAAGGGGAAAAGTTCAGGTTCTTCACCGCAAGGTAGTGCAGTGTTCTGCCTCGGAGCTCCGTTTGAGCGCCGTTTGGGATTTGAGACATTTTTCGTTCCGATTCTCAAGGGGTTTTTAATTCATAACTTTTTTAATTTTGGTCCCACGATCTCGAAAATGCCCGAAATGACTTCCCCGGAATTTTTCCAATCGAAAGACACCTCTCGCGACTTCCAACTCGCCCGCGTTGCGAACTGTAATCGGCTTCAAGCAGACAGACAGACAGACAGAGGCGCACGGATTTTATTAGTATAGATAGATAATCTTTTAGCCCATTCCCAAATCGTTACTTCTTTTGTATATGTATAGAAAGATTATGCTAAAAGTTTGAAACAAAATTTCATTTTAGTGCCAAGAAACACCTCGAAACATTAAAAAAAGCCACTAAAAATCTCAAAAAAATTAAATAAAAAAAATCTAATTTTAAAATCGAAAATCGGGCTTTGAGGTGAAAAACATCATATATAGAGGTACCTTTCCCGAAATTTTATAGCTCTATAGGAAGCGGTCTCTTCAGAACATCATCCGCACACTCACAAACTTCTCTCTTTATTATTGTTAGAAAGAAGATAGTGGAAGAAGATCGATCCACTGAATTTCTCAGTTTGCTTGCAATAGCAGATGTTCTCAGAAATAAGAATTAATTTCGAAAGTTAACTATTTGGTTAAAATTTTAATTTATAACAACTATTGAGACCGACGTCTCTATTCGCCAGGGATCATCCATCTCGACCACAGAAGAAAACCGGAAGGTACTCCGTCTACGGAAAACCACCACAAGAGAAATTTTTAAGAAAATATTCATGAAGTGGAAATTATCAAAGAGTGATTTGGAGAGGATTGGGACAACAGATTCGAGTTCACTGATTGCTGTAACAGAATTGATGATATCTTAAGTTATTTTATTCTTCTGAGTAATTTTTACTACCTTCCTTTTAAAATGTATGTCGATAAAATTCGCGATCATTTTTCTAATTCAACTACGGTAGACTGCTCCAAAAAGAGACATTATTTAATAACATCCCAAAGCCTCCCATTCTGAAATATCTTAATATATGTAAAATGCCTGCAACTCGCAAAACAACTAATCCACTTTGAATGAAAATTTTAATATTTCTTTTGACATCTTCACCTAACAAACAGATGCATGCAGCCAATTACTAACCAAAAATATTCCGAAATTCTTTTCAACTTTACAGAACTTTTTCAAATCTTCTTCATATGTTTTCTACCATAACCATTTCTTCAAAGCTACAATTTTCTATTCTTTAACCTGTTTATTATCTTATATAGTTTCAAATAGAAATCACACTGGCCTTTGTTCTTTTGGAGGATTGAAGTTTATTGTAAAATTTTCGTCTCTACCTTTAAATTTTATCATTGACTTTTATTCGGAATTCCCTTTTTGATCATTGCCATGAAAATAGAGCTCTGGATACCTCCATCTTCACCAAATGGTAAATAAACGAACTGATTCAATTTCTCCAATTCTGAGAAGATCAAAATTGTAGACGAAAAGGGGAGGGTATTTTTTCTCTAGAAAAATCATAGAAAGAAATCTTGGGAAAAAATCTTCTTTGTTCAAGATCTGGAATAAAAACCCAAGCTTTTGTTTGCACAAAATTGTGCTAGGAGAGATACAGCCTCGAAATAGCGTGTGATTTAGCTGGTTACTTGTGGGCTAGGTTTCTTCGAGATTGGAAAATATATTCTCAGTGCTCCCGATTGGCTTACTCTTTTACAAATCGGATTATATATGTTAGGT
Source organism: Maratus speculifer (assembly GCA_964019185.1). Lineage (NCBI taxonomy): Eukaryota > Metazoa > Arthropoda > Arachnida > Araneae > Salticidae > Maratus > Maratus speculifer. The sequence goes on from OZ025289.1 coordinate 284,880,943, forward strand.
ACTATAAAAAAGAACATAAGGTAAACAAATTTATGATATTCAGAAGGCGAATTCAAAAAACTTATTGGGAGAGATTTCAGAGGGTTTTTTTCCCCTGCTTGTTTTGTGTATATCTTTAACCTATGAGTCATATCAGTACAATGTGGAATGTTGTAATGCAAGAGAATTGAAAAATGAATGTAAAAAACAATACAGTTTAATCAGTTGATATCAATCTTTAGAAAAGTCTTCATTCTATTCTTGCATGGAATATCTTAATGCAAGAAAAAACTACTGTTAACGAGGAAACAATAAAATAATATGAATAGGTTTAACAATAAAATTATTTATAAATTAAAATATCAGGTTTTTATTTCTTTGATTCTTAATATTTTAAATTAGGCCTTTAAATTTATTTAAGAAATGATTTTACTTATTTAAGAAATAATATACAATCATATTATTTGGTCTAGATTTTTTTGTAAGAAAAAGAATAAAAAAAGTTACTTGATTTGATTGGAATGATGTTATAAGCCAGAATTCAGAATCTAAGTATAAGATTAATATCTCTTGATTGAAGATTTAATCAATTTTAGGACATAAATTATTCATGATTTTTTTCGTAAAATTAATTAATATTGCAAATGAAATTGAATAAATAGTAGAAAGCAAAATAACATTTTATGCATATAAAAAAATAATCGTTCCCATTCCCCCCCCCCCCCCCCCAAGTCAAATAAAGATATTTTTAACCAGAAATTTTACTTAAGAAAAGAAATTAAATTATTAGATCTCAACACCTCATAGGGGAAAAAAGAGATACGTTTTACTAAATAAATTTTTTAATTCGAATCATGTTTATATAACTTGAAAAAAATTAGGAGAAGATAACTGCCAACTATGCTATTTTTTTATGTAGCACTATTAAAATTCTCCATATTAAGAGAAATGTACGCTTATTAATGGCTTTTGCATGTAGACATAAGAAAAACACAGAAAAAACAGCATCATAATGATGTAACCTTTTAAAACTTTCTCCATTATCCTAAAACAAAAGGAGACAGAAAAATAATAAAAAATCTCTTAGTCAAACATTCTTTAAAATACTTCAATCTATCCGTAATTTATGCATCATAGTGAAACTTCGATATCGATATTTTTTCATATCATCGATAATTGCAAATCCAACTTCGCCAATATATCTTAAAAACCCATCAAGTTTACAATAAAAAAATCCAGCCATGGCGAATCTATAATGTACAATCTAAAGCAACCCATTAAACCCGGGATTGAAAAATAAACCAAGATTTCGTTGGGTTCAAAGTGACTTCCAATATTACTCCATAAAAGATTCACAGTTAGTTATTAAAGAAGGGTGGTATTTGGCCTCCATTAGAGAAAAGCAGGACTATGAAATTATTTTTCACTCGACCAAGAGATGGCGCTGTCTGAGGAGTTATGATTAATTATCTTCAGCGATATGGCAACCTGATAACCCTGAAGACGATGATTGAAAGCTGCTTATTGGGCAGGTCTGGATGGGGGTGGGGGAATGAAAGAAAGAAAAATATGGATAATAAAAAAATCATTTTTAGGGAGATGATTATTCATAAGCTTTTAAAAGCATTTTTGAAAAAAAAAAAAAAAAAAAAAAAAAAAGAGTGGCGCTTATGTATAAACCCAAGTTTTTGCTTATGAAGCTTGAGTTTATGAATGTGTGAGGTAATAAAAAACGAGCAGCACTTATTTGTGTAAAAATCCCCCCCCCCCTCCTTGCTCCCTTTTAGATGATTTTTCTGAAGCGGAAGAATCTTTGAAAGGCTTTTCGCAAGATCATGCTTAAAGATCGCTTGTATATTAAGTTACAATATAAAGCACGGTAAAAATTTTACTTTGCAAAATTAATGAGTTTTAAAAATAATCTTTAAAAATGATTTAAGGCACTTTCATGGATAATTTTAAATGCAGAATTGCACTAAAATACTTTTGAATATCGATTAATAATGAATGAATAATGATTTAAAGAATGTTTGTGATTACATCATGAAAGATATAATTATATTAATTTTTAACTACTGTTAGCAGTCTCACAAATTGCTGTGTTTTTAAACTTTTCATAGTTTAACGCGTTATTTATAGTTTAACTGCAGAATTTAGTGAAGTTTTGCTTTCTTATGAGCCCCAGTAGTATTGCTAGATGTTTCTGAGTGAAATTAAATTTTAATTATAATAATCCTGTACTTAAAGTTTTCTTCGAAATAATATCCTATGAGTTAATCAATCCTCTTGAGTTAATCATACCATTTATTCATCTTTCTATCAAGTAATCTCAGCGACCATATACAAAAATTATGCAACAAGTTTTGTTACGGTAATAAAGAGTTTAAAGTGTATTTTCAATTCACAAGAAATTATCACTTTCTACATTCTTGTCATCTGGTATCAGGTCTATACATTGCAAACCTTATTTAAAGATGTGCATGCCTAATTTTTCGATGGAAAATTATTCCACAAAATTTTCTAAATCACCAATAAACAGAAAAGAAATTAGGCATATGTTTTTAAAACCATTTCATTTATTGTTTTTCAAGTTTTGGCAGAATCATTTCTACTTTTAAAATGTATGAACCTTCTGCTCCATCCTAACCCTTTATGTTCCAAACTAAGAATTCATGAAAATTTCATTTTCTAAAACACCTTTTGGTATTTTTTTTAAATTAAATAATTAGATTTACACAGTCATTTAATAAATGTTAGAAGGATTTTTCCAACTAAAACTAATTAATTATATTTTATTTTATTCAGATTTTGTGAAAAAATTATAATTTCATTCAAATCTTATATATATATATATATATATATATACAGGGTGAGTCATAAATATCGAAACAATAGGCTATCTTCTTAATCCATTAACGCCCGAATTATTTTCTTCGCTAAAATTTAAATTTTGTATTTCCCACCACTTTTAAAAGCAAATTAACTTTTATCTAAATTTATCGAGGATTCTGTCTCGTGAAATAACATACATATTTATCTTTCTCTTTACTGGTGGGAAAACCGCTTTCTTGCCGTTTTTGTAACCGTCCTCAAAAGAGGACGCTGGGCGTTAATGGGTTAAATATTGCCCCTAGACCCATACTTTCAATTGCAAAAAGTCATAAAAAAAGGTGAAATTTTTGATAAGTTGTAATTCCACGACGGGTCTATTTGAAAAAGTACAAAAGTTAACTTTTTATACGGCCCCCGTAGGTTAAAATTTCGAATTAGGAAAACTTTCCTTATTCAGTCCTAAATAAGACACAAAAAGTTGCATCTTCATATCTTGAAAGCTCGCAGAGTTATAGCCGTTTGAACTATTCATCAGGTTTTAAGGGATTAGACACAAATTGAAATGAGCCCAATTCAAGAAACAATGTTACTATAACAGTTCTAAGAAACATGTAAAAAATCTATTTTTTGAGTTAGAATTTTGATTTTTTTTTTCTTTTTTTCTGATGGCTAGCCATATAATTTGCTAAGAAAACTACATCCTAAAATTTATAAAAATTTCATATGGTTAGTACTGGTTTAAATGGGATAGTTAAAAATCGTTATAACTCGAAACATTATTTATCGGATTTCAGTTTCTTTTTAACACTTTCCAACAAAGTTAAAAAGTGTTTATGCATTCGGTTTGTCTGTCCGTCTGGCCGGATGTCCGGATAGCCGTCTGGCCGTCTGTCCGTGCTCTAACTCACGTAAATATACTCGGATTGCCATGCAATTTTAGGACGTTATTGACATTTATCCTAGCACGAACCCTATTGAAAATAAAGTTTCTACCATGATTAGTTTATCTACAGAGAGAATCAAAAGTTTGTACATTACATTACGGCCTATGGAGAAAAATCGTTAATATACTCGGATTGCCATGAAATTTTAGGACGTTATTGACGTGTACCCTACCACAAGCTCTATCGAAAATGAAGTTTCTACCATGATTAGTTTATCTACAGGGCGAATCAAAAGTTTCCCATTACATTACGGCCTATGGGGAAAAATCGTTAATGTACTCGGATTGCCATGAAATTTTAGGACGTTATTAACACTTTCCAACAAAGTTGAAAAGTGTTTATGCATTCGGTTTGTCTGGCCGGGTGTCCGGATGGCCGTCTGTCCGCGCTGTAACTCCCATAAATATACTCGGATTGCTATGAAATTTTTATATGTTATTGATGTTTACCCCAGCACGAACCCTATTGAAAATAAAGTTTCTACCATGATTAGTTTATTTACAGGGACAATCAATTTATACATTTATATTTTTATATTTTTTATATATCTTATATTTTATCTTTATATTTTTATATCTTTATATTTTTTTTATATATCTTATATTTTTATCCGAAATACTTTGTATTATCGATGATAGCTGATGGATGGTTGAAATGCATTTTCAATTATGATATGAGATTTTAAGTTTTACAAAATGTTTGCAAATTATATGGTGTAATAAATGTTACAGTTGATATACAGGGTTACACAAAAGAGCTCATAAAGGTTACTGAATATGAGAGTAATTAACTTAAAGGTAGTAGTAATGCATTTTTACGTTGAACTGATTTCAGTTCCCTAAGAAATGTTTGTAGAATATAGATGAAATGATATACAGGGTCACGCAAAGTATTAGCTACATTGTCACCCATATGTGATAATTTCTAGAAGTCTGATTTAAGTAGCTTTAAGAATGTGTTTGTTTCAACTAAATTTTAACAAAATATTGGCGTGTAGTAAAGATACTGGATAAATTACAGGGCTGAACAAGTATTGAAGTATTTTCCATCTATTAGAATAAAGTGCTGCAAGAGATATTTCAGCGAGTTAGGCATTTTATTGCTACACTAAATTTTCCCATTATATTGTATATATATATATATATATATATATAATATAAAGATTTCAGGAAGCGTTGGAAAGTGTTTCATAATCTATGCTTAACGCATGATTTTTCTTACTTGTTATTTAATTAAAGATGAAAATCTGATTTTAGTTTTACTTCAGGGTTTTGTTTGTCAATATTAATTTTAAAAGTATTAAAAATAATTATTGAAAAATAATATAACTTTAAAAAAATCATATTTTAAAAAGTAAATATTTTTTCAATTTTTCCCGAAACAAAACTAATGTAAAATAATTTAAAATGACATTTTTCAAGTTTGTACTTTTTTTCTTTGACAATTCTTAACTTTTAATAATCTAAAGACAAGAAATAATCGGGAAAAATTCATTATGCAGAAAAACGAAATGTACTGTTTTACTGCCTGTCAGTTATTTAAAAGAATGCTTTTCTAAGTTGCAGATTAACTCTTTTTTAGAAATTTACCTCTCACAACTTCAAGCTTTTTATCGTCCTGGAGAGGCTGTTAAAAAATCTGTATTCTGGGTCCAGGCCAGGTCAGTACCGAGACGTTACTTTTTTCTAAACACTCGCCTATCCGGGCCTAATGTATTTTTTATACTGGAGGAGACAGCTTCTTTCTACCTAGGTCTTAACTGGACGAAATTTTCGATCCCGGTCTCGAACAATCCGTATTAAAATCACTGTCTCTAACTAACCAAATACGTGCCTGAAGCACACTCAGAAATGAATACTCAAATTTCACGAAATTCTCCTCGTTTTTGACGAAACCGTTTCCTGGGCAATGCTCCGAACAAATATTTCGTCAAATTGATGAAATCACTTCCCTCACTCTTTTAACGATACCAAATCGTCAAAAAATTTCGTCAAAAAGGGACTAGTGCTGCCATCTATCGAATTTTTTAGAAGCTCTTGTATCCAATGACAGAAGCAAAAAAGACATGTCACACGCGGGGTTCGAACTCATAACGTACAGTGTGGCAGTCCGACGCCCTAAGATTACGCCACAGATTACTCAGACAGGTATCATTATAAAGGCATAAAGTGGATTATAGTGTGTGTTTGAATTTTTATAACTGTGATGGTACTTTTATCGATTCTGTTATAAATCTTGCAAGTTTTAAATAATAAGACGAATTTATTATTTTGATTTTCTAATGGTTAATGAATAATTATAATATGGCTTAATTAAATAACATCTAGGGGAAATTTATTTGCTTAAGGAATGATTAAAATATGGGCTGGTTAGTTTGATTCTCAGAAATAACGAATTATGAAGTACTTATTGGGAGAGATTTTGCTACTTTAAGCGAGACTTCAAGTAGGTGGATAAGATTTTAACAATTTACTGTTTATAGAGGGGAGAGAGAAAAAATATGTATATATTTTTAATTTGAATAAAAAAAGTAGATATTGGATATAAAATAGATCTTAGAATTTTGAAATTTTATTGATCAAATTTACTTTTTGAACGGTTTTGTAGAACGAAGTAATTTTTTTCGAATGAAATCAAAACGAAATACAACTTACAAATAAATAAATAAAAACAGTAATAAACACCCCCCCCCCCCAAAAAAAAAAAAAAACTAATGTAGCAAGAGTAATTGCTTACATTTCATTATTTTCTGAAAAACGCTAAAAAGTACTGTTTTAAACAAGCAAATATATCCTTGCTAAAATCGCAAGATTTGGGGAGGTACAATATCGGGTCCTTCTATAAACAGCTACCGCGACAGTTTCCTTAAAATTCACCAAGTCTGGCAATGATTAAGGAAGCACTTTCGTCAAATATTTGAGAGTTCACGTTTCGTTAAAAGTCACGTGATTCTGATACGAAATGATCTTCAAAAACGACGAAATAAGGCTCAAGGATTTCTGAATCGTCAAAAATGAGAGTTTTATTTCTGAGAGTGAGTAAGTAAAATTTGGTTCAATCAAAATTTTTACGAAAGCCACATAGATTTTTAAATCGTTTTTATTAAAAAAAAAAAAAAAAAAAAAAAAAAAAAAAAAAAAACTTTTTTTAAAATGAATAGTATATTCAAATGCTAATTAAACACAATAAAACCAGACAAAAAAACTGTTAAAAAACATTATAGTATAAACTCTAAATGAAGGATTCAAAAAACAATAAACAAAGCTTTTAAATTGATTTCATCCATCATCATATAATTTAAACAGCAATCAGGAAATTAATTTTTACAAGAACAATTTTCATTTATTATCGAAAGTGAAAGGAACAACATAAATAAACCTTCCGATGTTTATAAAAACTGTAATCTGCAAATCATCAACCTGATTTATAATACTTAAATGATAGAAAAACTATCAAGAACATTATTATGAAGAACTTATTTGTTTTAATAAACTTTAAATGACTTTTTACATTATATAAACTATTATCTCATAAATTTTCATTTCGATATAGAATAATAATTTTTCTTGTATATTTCACAGATCTAAAAATGTAACAGCAGAGAAAGGAGCTTTTATGAGCGCTCCGTAAATATTTAATCTAGTTTAATACAATATTCTTTTTTCTAAATGGTGCAGTGTTTTTTTTGTGTCTTCATAACGTTACGTTACAACAAGTGGATACCACATAAGGATACTACAATGCGAATCTAGCGACGGCCTGCACTGAGATGAATACAAAATGAAGGTAAGTCAATCTTACCTGACTTTTCTGTTATATTACTGTTTTTACTAGAACTAATGACGACCTACTCACGCAATTTTAAATGTTAAGCAAATTATCGCTAACAATTTTGATTAAGAGACAGAGATAAAAACAAAATCAGGTCAGGCAGTCCATAATTAAACAATTTAGTAAACTTAAAGAAGAAAAAAAAACTTTTCTATAACAATATCATGGCTGCTGTAAAAGACAGCACAACCATAGAGAAACTAAATGCCAATAATTAGTCAAATTGGCGGTTCAAAATTGAGATGCTTTTAATTCGTGAAGACTTAATTGAAGTTATTACGGATGAGGCTCCAACCCCCATAACCACAGATTGGACCAAAAAATATCTTAAAGCGACAGCGTTAATCAACCTCAGTATTGAAGACAGCCAAATAGTACATGTCAATAAATATAGTTTAAAAAAACCAAAAAACACGCTTTTTAAGTATATCAAACTAAAAAGTGAAAAATAATTCGTACTATAAGCTGAAAACGAAAATAGATGAAAAATACTATTTTAGTATAAAATCATTGTTATTATAGATATCAATTAATAAGCAATAAATAAAATTATCGTGGAAAAAAAGCGTGGGGTGCTCCATCTACCATGCTCCATCTATCAGTTCTCAAGAACCACCCCACGCTTTTTTTCCACGATAATTTTATTTATTGCTTATTAATTGATATCTATAATAACAAAGATTTTATAGTAAAATAGTATTTTTCATCTATTTTCGTTTTCAGCTTATAGTACGAATTATTTTTCACTTTTTAGTTTGATATACTTAAAAAGCGTGTTTTTTGGTTTTTTTTAAACTATATTTATTTTTCACTTTTTAGTTTGATTACTTTAAAAGCGTGGTTTTTAGTTTTTTTAAACTATATTTATTTCATCTATTTTTGTTTTCAGCTTATAGTACGAATTATTTTTCACTTTTTAGTTTGATATACGTAAAAAGCGTGTTTTTTAGTTTTTTTAAACTATATTTATTTAAACTATATTTATTTTAAAATTTACAACGAAAGGACATCGATCCAAATCACTTTTTTTGGTCGATTCTGGTTCCATGCATCTCGAATCCTATTAAGAATGTATAAAAAAAAATTCTTGACATTATGAAAGACAACGTTTTTTGCCAGATATAGCCAAATTTGGAGACATTCTTTCATTTGGCACCAAATACGTGTTGTGGCTTTCGTAATCTTAATAGTCAATTTTTCGGCCAAATGTCGCCAATATTTTGTGAAATATTGCCAACTTATTGGTTGCTGCCATTTTCTCATGACCCTGACCCGTATTAAACAAAATGACCCACTAATCAAATTTGATCAAACATGCGACTTAGCTCAATGGTCTCCAGGTAATCAAAAACAGTAGAATATAAAGTTGAATCAAAATCGTTTAAGCCGTTTCTTAGATAAAATTAGCTTGACAGCATTCATCAATAAAGAGAAATGGCCCACTAATATAATTTTGTTTAACTTGCGACTCTGCCCAATAGTCTTCTCGTGACAAAAGACGTTTCGTTACAAAATTTAGGTAAAATTGATTGAATCGTTGTTATATATAATTAGAATAACCCTAACCCATTATGACCCAAAATGACCCATTAATCGAATTTTCGCGAGCATGTGTCTTGGTCCAATGGTTTTCTCTTGCCCGAGAATATCATAATACAAAATATAGTCAAAATGGTGAGAGACATTTTCTACATAAAATTAGCATGACCCATCAATGACCCACAAATGACCCTTATAATCAAAATCTCTCGAAGATGTGATTTAGCCCATTAGTTTCCTCGTGTCTGAAAATTGTTACATACAAAATTTCGTTAAAAACGATCCAGCCGTTCTTTAAATATAAATAGCTTGACCCAGACCCTTTATGACCCATTAATCGAAATTTCTCGAAAGTGTGACCTAGCCCAATAATTTTCTTGTGCCAAAAAAATATTATATACAAAATTTCGTTAAAATCGATCCACCTGTTCTTTAGATGTAGCTTGACATGATCCATTATGGCCCATCATGACCCACAAATGACCATTATAGTCGAAATCTCTCAAACATGTGATTTAGCGAATTAGTTTCCTCGTGCCAAAAAACTGTTCATACAAAATTTCGTTATAATCGATCACACTGTTCTTTAAATATAAATAGCTTGACCCAGACCCTTAATGACCCAATATGACCCATTACAATTTTTTCTCGAACATGTAACCTAGCCCAATATTTTTCTCGTGCCCGAAAACCATAGAATGCAATTTTTAGTCAAAAGTGCGTGAGAAAATCTTTAGATAAAAATAGCATGACCCACAATGACCCCAAAAATGACCCACTAACCGAATTTTCTTGAACATGTTACCTAACCCAATGGTCTTCTTGTAATCCAAAACGATAAAATACAAAATTTGGTCAAAATCGTTAGAGCCGTTTTTTAGATAAAAATGGCTTGACCCATAATGACCCAAAAATGACCCCCTAATCGAAATTTTTCGAACATGTGACCCAGCCCGATAGTTTTCTCGTGCCAAAAAACTGTTACATACAAAATTTCGTTATAACCGATCACGCCGTTCTTTAAATATAAATAGCTTGACCCAGACCCTTAATGACCCAATATGACCCATTAAAATTTTTTCTCAAACATGTAACCTAGTCCAATGATTTTCTCGTGCCCGAAAACCATAGAATGCAATTTTTAGTCAAAATTGCTTGAGAAAATCTTTAGATAATAAGGAGAGTTACAAACCCACAAACTCACATACAGGTGAAAGTAATAAAAGCGTGTTAAAAATCTGAATTCGGCAAGGGAAACATGGGACACTCTAAAACAAATTCATGAGAGATCCAATCTCTCCAGCAAGCTGTACTTCTTAAGAAAATTGTACAGTACAAAATTAAATGAAGGTGGCAATATGATAGCCCACATTACTAAAATTCTAGAAATTGTGGATAAACTATCTGCCATAGGAGAAAATATCACAGATTCCCATATTTCCGCCTTCTGCTCTGTTCACTTCCTCCTTCGTATGATACATTAGTTACGGCACTTGAGGCCCGTCCAGAACCTGAACTCACAGTACTATTTATAAAAAATAAATTAACGGATGAATATATCCGTCGAACGGAAAGCTCTGAAATTTCAGAAAATAGCACCACAGCATATAAAGCTCAAGGTAAATCTGACAACTCTGATTATAAAAGAAAACAAATATTGTTCACATTGTAAAATGAAAAATCACACAAATAAAGAATGTTGGTTCCTAAAAGGGAAAAATAATAACACTTACACTCAAAATAAGCAAAATAAAACTAAAAACCATTCCACTTCGCTATGTTTTGAAGAAAACACTCTAACTAAAACAGCGAAATCTGAAGACAGAAAAAATGCTGTATATGAAAAAAAATGATGTAGCCTTACTTACAGAGCAACCTGATAATAAAAAAACCTTTATCGTAGATAGCGGAAGTTCCAGCCATATCGTAAACTCAAAAGAAATGTTTACAAAAATAACAAATAACGTTGAGACAAACGTCACTGTAGCAAACGGTAACAAATTGATTTCATATGGATCAGGTGAAGTTGTTATTCAAACCGGAAAAAATAATAAACAAGTAACACTAAGGGATGTTCTGTTAGTACCGGATATTGAAACCAATCTGTTATCAGTTAGCAGGGCAACAAAAAATGGATGCCAGGTACATTTTGAAAAAGATAGGTGCAATATTACACATAAAGGTGAAATAATACTCCAAGGTAAATTAAAAAAACAATTTGTATGAAATACACGTAAATGAAGATGAAAAGAATAGCTACTATACAAATGTAACGTATAATTGCACAAATGCAAATTGTATAGATTTATGGCACAGAAGAATGAGCCATAGAAATTATGACACAATAAAAAACATAATGTCGAAAGAATTAGTAAGCGGTGTAACAATAAATAAATGCCAACATAATAATGTATGTGAGGTATGCATTCAATCCAAAACAAACGAAACACCATTCCCTAAATCAGGAGCATATAGAGCCAAAGAAAGACTAGAACTAATTCACACTGATGTATGCGGCCCTATAAACACACCCACTATAGGGGGGAATAGATATTTCATCACTTTCATCGATGACTTTTCAACTTTTTGTATAATTTACCTAATGTCAAATAAGAGTGACGCGTTTGAAAAATTGAAAGAATACATCGCTACAGTTAAAAATAAATTTGGTAAAATGCCAACTGCAATCAGATCCAACAATGGAGGTGAATATATAAATGACGAAATTGAAAAATATCTAAAGTATAATGGCATTGGCATAGAACACCAACTTACCGTCCCATATTCTCCAAGTCAAAACGGGGTTGCGGAGAGAAAAAACAGATCGCTTCCGATATGACTAGGAGCATGCTAAACGAAGCAAATCTCCCACATAAACTATGGGGAGAGGCCATATGTACCGCAAACCATTTGCTAAATCGACTGCCTTCTAAATCCATCAACACCACACCATATGAACTCTGGCTAGGTAGAAAACCAAATATAAAATATTTAAAGGTTTTCGGCTGTACTGCATATGCTTATATACATAAATTTAAACGAGGAAAACTTGACAATAGAGCAGAAAAGGGTATTTTTGTCGAGTATGACAATCGCTCTAAAGGGTACAGAATATACACTAGTGATGGAAGAGTCATACTAGCTAGATCAGTAAAATTTATCGAAAACAAAATAGATAACGCAAACACTGATGAAAATACAAACACAAATGATTCAAAGTCTGAAATTAAAAAACAGGCTCAGCAGAATGAAAAAAGTGTAATGGAATTAAATCTAACATCAGAAAACATTGATACAGATACACCATCTACATCTTTACAAACACAACACGTTATACGATCCGAAAGGGAAAATAAAGGGGTACCACCGGACAGATTTGCTAATGCAGTCCGGCACAATCCAATATACGAACCCAAAAATTGGCAAGAAATGATAAATCTTAAGAATCCACACGAAAAAAAGAACTGGATCGAAGCGACGGGAGAAGAAATAAATTCACTTAAAGAAAACAAAACATGGACATTAGTGCATCCACCACAAGGAGTAAAAGTAATCGGATCAAAATGGACATTCAAAGCGAAATGCGATGAATTTGGTAAAATAAAAAGATACAAGGCTAGGCTCGTAGCTCAGGATTACAGACAAAAATACGGGATAGATTATGATGAAACATATGCACCAGTGGTGTTACATACGACACTCAGAAGTTTTTAAACTGCTGCAGCATATCATAACTTAAAAATACATGACATTGACATCAAAACAGCTTTCCTACATAGAGAACTGGAAGAAGAAGTATAAGTATATATGTCTCAGCCTGAAGGATACATAGATACAAAAGAACCTAACGAAGTGTGTAAATTGGAAAAGGCAATTTATGGGCTAAAACAAGCAGCACGAGCTTGGTATATAAAAATTACCCAATCACTTAAAGAATTAAACTTCACACAAAGCACAGCAGACACTTGTTTATTTATAAAGAAACAAGGGGAAAATACTATCTACATCATAGTTTATGTTGACGACATACCTATTGCAGGAAATGATGACCAGATAAAAGATATAATAAATAAATTGAAAACAGAATATACTCTTGAAGATCTAGGAGAGATCAATAATTACCTCGGAATAAAAATAGAAAAAACGCACAAAGGATTCAAACTGAATCAAACAGCAAAAATAGAAGAAGTAGCAAAAAAATTCAAATTAGAGGAATCTAAACCATACAGCACTCCAATGGAGGTAGGATTTCAGCGATTAAATAATGAAGATAAACAAATTCCAAACAACACGAAATACTGTCAAGCGATAGGTGCATTGTTATTCATCGCCACGATATCAAGACCAGACATACTTGTAGCTGTAAACATTCTAAGAAGAAAAAACGAAACCCCCTCCGAATTGGACTGGAAAGGCGTGAAAAGATTAATAAAATACCTAAATTCTACAAAAAATTTAAATTTGGTAATCAGCACAGAAGAACCACCGATCTTGGAAATATACAGTGATTCTGATTGGGGGGGGGGGGGGGGTGATTTAAAGACAAGAAGGTCAACGACAGGAAATTTATTTTTACTAGGAAAAAATCCTTTAATGTGGATCACGAAAAGGCAAATCTGCATTGCACTATCCTCTGCAGAAGCAGAATTTGTGGCAGCGACCAGTGCTACGCAAGAATTAACGTGGTTATTTAGATTATTAGAAGATCTTGACGTACCACAACAATTGCCAATTACTATTTTTGAAGATAACATCTCTTGCATAAAAATGACTGAATCTGGAAAATATTCCAACAGAACAAAACATATTGACATCAAGTATCATGTAATTAAACAGCTTAAAGAAAACGGAATAATCCAACTACATTATTGTCCAAGCAAATCCATGATTGCGGACATCCTTACAAAACCAGAACCCAAACTTGAATACATAGAAAATAGAAACAAACTCAAACTATTGGACAATCTCCATTAAGAGTTTAGGGGTGGGTGGTTAAAAACATTATAGTCTAAACTCTAAATGAAGGATTCAGAAAACAATAAATAAAGCTTTTAAATTGATTTCATTCATCAGCATATAATTTAAACAGCAATCAGGAAATGACTTTTTACAAGAACAAGTTTCGTTTATTATCGAAAGTGAAAGGAACAACATAAATAAACCTTCTGATGTTTATAAAAACTGTAATCTGCAAATCATCAACATGATTTATAATACACTGCTCAAAACAATTAAAGGATATTGCAGTTTTAGGTGGATTTTGTATCTGGGAAACTTTTTAGCTGATTGATACATGGTTGACAGACATAGTAGGTTATATGAGAATAAATTACACATGTTTGGCAGAAAAAATGTGCATTTTATTGCGCATTTGTGTACAAAAGGAAAAATATCACAATTTGTGCATATGAGAAAAAAAGAATAAGAAAAGGTGTTTTCTTCAAAGAAAATCATTTTCAGTAGGGGGTATGGTTTCCACGGGCGGTCAGCAACGTTGAAAACCTTTGAGGCATGGACTCTGAGGCTATTAATGACGAGTTCGGGTATTCTGCCCCACTCTTCCAGAAGAGCTCTTTCCAGTTCTTGGAAAGTTTGTGAGGTTGTTGGCGGCCAGAAACTCGTCTTCCTAGAGCGTCCCAAACGTGCTCGATTGGATTCATGTCTGGAGAACACGCTGGCCATTCCATTCGAACGATTTCTTCCTCGAAAAGGAAATCCTCCACCAGGTTTGCACGATGTGGACTGCAGTTATCGTCCATTAAAATGAAGTTATCTCCGATTGCTGCAGCGTAAGGGACTACAATAGGTCTGAGGATCTTATCCCTATATCGGCGACCAGTCAGAGCTCCATCTCGAATGATGTAGAGGTCAGTGCGCCTGTCAATGGAGATGCCACCATACACCAACACTCCTCCACCGCCAAATCTAACACTTTCGTGCACGAACGCAGGATTATTCCTACTGCCACGGTCCCTCCAGATGAAAATACGCCTATTATCCGGATGCACAGAAAAACGGGACTCGTCAGAAAACAGAATATTGCTCCATTCATTTCTCCTCCAATTGACATGCTCGATTGCCCACTCCCTGCGGTCGCGACGATGCCTTGATGTTAATCTAACACATAACATCGGGCGGCGAGCATACAGACCTACAGCATGGAGCCAGTTTCAGACAGTCTGAGTTGAAATCGTGGTGCCTGTAGCCGAGCGAAGGTGTTGTTGGAGAAGAGTAGCGTTCATGTTTCGGTGTCTCCAAGCTGTTAACGCTAAATACCGATCTTCATTGGGCGTTGTTCCCCGTCAACGATCTTGCCCTGGTCTTCGGCCTGCACATCCACTCTCCAAAAAACGGTTCCAGATCCTGGAAATAACACTTTGTGACACTCCAATGACTTGCGCTACTTCGGCTTGAGTTTGGCCCCCTTCTAACCTACCAACAATTCTCCAAGCTTCTGAATCTGTCAAATGACTTCGCTGAGACATCGTACTCATCGAAACAAAGCAATCACTGAATGCCGATCATCCTTGTCTTCATTCTCTTTTATCCAGTTGAAAGTCAAATTTCATTCGCTGCCGCTGAAGCGACGTTTTTGACGTCGAACTCAAAATGTGCATACTCCACAGTTTGAAAACCAGAAAAATTTGCATTTGTGATTCTCTTCTTCTATTTTCGACAAAAAAAATTTCGTTTATAACTTTATTTTATATAAAACTTCAAATATCCTTTAATTGTTTTGAGCAGTGTACTTAAATGATAGAAAAACTATCAAGAACATTATTATGAAGAACTTATTTGTTTTAATAAACTTTAAATGACTTTTTACATTATATAAACTATTATCTCATAAATTTTCATTTCGATGTAGAATAATAATTTTTCTTGTATATTTCACAGATCTAAAAATGTAACAGCAGAGAAAGGAGCTTTTATGAGCGCTCCGTAAATATTTAATCTAGTTTAATACAGTTTTCTTTTTTCTAAATGATGCAGTGTTTTTTTGTGTTTTCATAACTTTACGTTACAACAAGTGGATACCACATAAGGATACTACAATGCGAATCTAGCGACGGCCAGCCCTGAGATGAAAACAAAATGAAGGTAAGTCAATCTTACCTGACTTTTCTGTTATATTACTGTTTTTACTAGAACTAATGACGACCTACTCACGCAATTTTAAATGTTAAGCAAATTATCGCTAACAAAAACTGCCTATGACGAATTCTGTCTTAAACGGAAAATGTATTGATCCATGCAAAATAAATACAATAATACCTAAGAATTTTTTTTTTTATTTAACCCCCCTAGGTAGGACATTTGTCTATAACGCATTTTTCTTTCCTATGTGATTCCGTGTTAAAAGGTTTTGCTGTATAACATTTTTCAAAGTCTCCAACGCACGGAATATGGATTAGCGATATTAAAATATAAGTGAAACATTTACATATAAACAGAGATTCATTGATAAAATAAATATATCACAGCCTTTAGCGCTTCTTTAATAATAAAAAGTATAAATATAAAAAAACGAAAAGCTATAATAAGTATTTTTGGTCAGAACAACCTCCATATGAAAGAATTTTTAACCACACCGAATTAAAAAACTATGTAGAAATTTACGGCTGAGCCGGACTATGATTTAAATTTTTTTTCTAAGCCGGTCTGGGTTATGATTTTAACATTTTTCCATGCCAGGCAGAATTTTTTCCCCTATGGGTCGGTTTGGGATCGGACGTAGATATTTCGAACCAAGCAGGCTTCCAGTGGTAACGATCAACATAATTTGAAAACACGTTTTGATTGAAACCAATATGCTGCTTTATTATGTCCAAATAAAAGGCACTGTCTTAAATCGACATTTAATAACGGATACATTGAGGACGACCCCTCATCTGCTTTGACAATCAGTCAAAAACGCTTCGTTTATAAGCATGGTAAAGTGGTGTAAGTCGCGAATTTTGGAGAATTTTGGATCTTAATATCTCTGTCAGGTTTTTAGATACGGAGATGAAATTTTTACTTTCTTCTATCTTTACAAGAAGAAAGTATTGGATTCATGAAAATTTTCGACTTCCGGTTTTCGACGGATTTATACGTTTTAGAATGTCCTGAACACGTTTTGACTATTTTTAGAAAATGTCTGTCTGTGAGTCTGTCCGTCTGTCTGTGAGTCTGTGTGTCTGTCTGTGAGTCTGTCTGTCTGTATGTGACAAAAAATTTGTGGGCGCTCTGTCTCAAGAACTAATGCTCGAAATTTAATAAAATTTTATTTTCAGTTAGACCTTGATATGAATTAGTGCCTATTGGTTTTTGGTGAAAATTGGCCTGCAGGTGGCGTTGATATACTACGTTTTTCATGATTTTCAAGATTGCTATATCTCAAGAACTAATGCACAGAATTTCACCAAACTTCAGATTCTGTGACCCCTTAATATACATTGAAGCTGATAAAGTTTTGGTGTAAATTGGCCCGCAGGTGGCGCTGCTATGCCACGTTTTTCATGATTTTCATGATAGCTATATCTCAAGAACTAATGCACAGAATTTCACCAAACTTCAGATTCCGCGATACTCTGAGATACATAGCCGCTGATAAGGTTTTGGTGTGATCTGCCCTATAGGTGGCGCTGCTATGCTACATTTTGCACGATTTTTGCGATAGCTATATCTCAAGAACTAATGCAGAGAACTTCATCAAATTTTAGTTTCTTTTACACTAGAATATAACATAATTAGACGCTGATTACATTTTGGTATTAACCTTGCAGCAGGTGATGCAGCTATGCTGCATTTTGCACGATTTTTCCGATAGCTATATCTCAACAACCAATTCACAGAATTTCATCAAACTTCAGATTTTGTTACAAAATGACATATAACATAATTACACGATGATTACGTTTTGTTATAAATCCTTCAACTTATGGTGCTGCTGTGCTATATTTTACACGGTTTTTTTTAAACTAACTATATCTCAAGAACTAATGCACAGAATTTCATCAAACTTCAGATTCTTTTACACCATAACATAATTAGACGTTTTTTTTACGTTTTGGCATAAATTGTCTAAGATAGGGTGTTACTGTGCTACGTTTTGCAAATCTTTTGTAATAACTATATCTCAAGAACTAATGAACGAAATTCCATCAAATTTCAGATTCTGTAGGTCTTGACATCAATAGATGCTTATTAGGTTTTAGTATAAATTACCCAACTTGAGGCACTACTAAGCTCATTTTCTCAAAATATTAAATAAATTTTGCGTTTTAGGCTTTTCGGATATCAGAATCTCATTAGGCTAGGTCAAATGTTCGAGGAAATTCGATAGTGGGTAACTTTGGGGTTACACTTTTTTTTTTTTTTTTTTTTTTTTTTTTTTTTTTGTAATATTAAAATGTACTTATGGGATAGAAGAAAGTTTCGGGATTGACACATCCAACTAGTTTTTGTTCAGTTTAGGAATGGATAAGGAATAACTTCCTAATTGGGAATTTTGCTCTACGGGGGCCGTATAAAAATTTAATTTTCGTATTTTTTCAAATAGACCCTCCATAGAGATGCATCTTATCTTATCAGAAATTTCACTTTTTTATGAATTTTTGCAATTGGAAGTATGGGTCTAGAGGCAATATTTAAGGAGCTAGCCTATTGTTTCGATATTTATGACTCACCCTGTATATATCATATATATTATAGAGCAGAAGTCTCAAAACTCGGCTCGAGTGTTTTTAAAATCTATCCGGTGGAATTTTTTACAGATTGTAGCATTCAATAGGAAATATTTTTGCGGAGGTTTTTGATTCAAATATACAGGGATAACTATGATTTTGGTAATAAATTTCTTATTTTAGTAATACTTTTGACGAAAGGGTTGCAACAGCTAATGTTTTAGCGATAATTGTAATTCATAAAAGAAATGAAATGGCTTTCTCTAATAGAAAATGATATAAACATCTAAAAAAAACTATTAATTCATTGATTTAAATAAATAATGATAATAAAAAAAAAATCAGTTTAATACAAAATAATATTATGAGCGGGAAAATATTTATCTTTAACCAAATAAAAAGAAGAAGAAGAAGAAGAAGAATATTTATAATATTTAAAAAGTATTTCAATGTGAAAGAAGGTTTTGAAGTGACACAATATTTGGCTATTTATTTATTTCCGAGTAAGATTAAAAAAAAAACAACCTCTAAAAAACTTCATTAGGTAAAACATAAACATTTTTTTCTTTTCTTTTTTTTCTTTTTCTTTTTTTTCTTTTTCTTTTTTTTTTTTTTTTTAATCTAATTTTCCCATTTGTGTCTTACAAAAGAAACTCACAGAATTTTTTTTTTTTTTTTTTTAATGGCTCTAATTGTTATTTATATGTTTTTTGTTCAATTGGGTGTTTCAATTTACTTTTGTCGCCAGATAATATGATTCTAAGTCAAAAAAAAAAAAAAAAAAAAAAGCATAAGACGGTTCGCAAGAACTATGTTCTCTCTCTCTCTTTTTTTTTTTAGTTTATCTGAGCATTTTTAGGAAAAAAAATTACTTTTAATTTAAATACATATGAGGAGCCCAGAAGCCAAGGGGTACAAGTGACAAAATGTCGATTTGGAGTAAATTGAGTTTAAAGATAATTGATGTTAAATTGGAACATCAATAACAATTGACTAGGGAACAAAACTGAAATAGGAAACATCTGCTTGTTGCATTCTAATCTTTGAACTCTCATTTCACTAACTGTTAAAAAAATAGAGTACAATTTTCTTTAAATGTATAATTAATCAATATTGTTTGTTTTTCGAAAAAAGTGGTTTATCTCTATAACTCCCCAAATAATCAGAAAATGACCTATATTTCTTTACCTGAAATGAAAAAAAGCATATTTCCAGATACCCTGTGCACTTAACTCAATTTTTTCAATTTTGTCACTTATACCCCTTGGCATCTGGGGTCCTCATATGTAGTAGTTAATACCATAAAAATGAATAATATTTAAATTTCAGGATAAATGCCTTTCCCCATACACAAATACTGTAAAATAATTTAACTGCAACTTTTAAAATATTTTTTGACACAGATGTCATTTACTCACTACATTAGCGCGATTTGTTTCTGGCGCCAATGTCATATATGCATCTGGGTATTTAAACTGACGCCAAAGTGTCATTATTTTGCTTGATATGGCAACCTGAATGTTGTTGTTTATTTATTAATAAATTGTTTATTTACTTTTATTTTCTTTTTTTCAATTATATAAACTATTTTGATCTAGGCACAGATGTAATAGATGCACCACATTTGCGCGCCTGCAATAAAATGGCGATTTTATGCCTCACTGGGTAACCCGGCTATTGTTGTTTATTTACTTTTATTTTCTTTTTTTAAATATAAATAGTTTTGTTCTATAATTATTAACTAAACTTATTTTTATTTATTGTTAATTTCTTTTTAAAATAATAGAAAACAATTAAAAACTATGTATGTAACTGATATTTGAAAATGAAGTTTTTGCCAAATTGGCGTCAGAAAAGTAACGTGCCAATGTGGTGCGTATATGACATCTGTGCCTTTTTTTCCATACTACAGTTTTTAAACATGCCGTATAAATAACGATTATTTTTTCCAAACATGGAAGTTTTGGCACGGATGTCATAGGCGCACCGAGGTATCTGACTGGCGCCAGAACGGTATTATTTTCCCTGATATGATAACCCAGCTATAGATGTTTATCTATTAATAAATTGTTTATTTACTTTCAATTTCTTTTTAGAAATTCTATAAATTGTTTTGTGCTATAGTTACTTATTTATTGATTGATATTTTCTCTTTAAAATAACGGAAAATAATTAAAATAATGCAAATTTTTTTCGGTATTCTAAAACGAGGATTTTTTCCACATTAATGTTGGAAGAAAATCGTGCCAAACGCGGGGGGGGGGGGGGGTATATAACGTTTGTGCCGGAGTTTTTTGAGAAATATATTTTCAAATATAAATTGACTGCTGCTTGATTAACACGTCGACCAACTTCGCCAAACTATTCGCCAAATTATAGAAATTTACATAAATTCATTTTAAATGACGAAAGAACAGGTAAATATAAGAAAAAAAATACAAATTAAAAGTCGAATTAAAAATTATTTGATGACATAAAAATACGGTTATCCCGTCGACCAATTTCGCCAAATTATACAAATCGCCAAACTAATAGCCAAATAATACATAGTGACATATTTTTTATTTAAAATAATGAAAAAAATCAAATAATTAGTAGAATATTGATAAAAATATAAATAAAAAATCGAAATAAAAATCACTTAATGATGTTTTAAATACGTGTATCGTATTTAATATCATTGAATGTGATATTCACGATCCTCCGTTATTGGCATTTAATCTTATTTTCCGGCGATAAAGGACATCCTTTAAGAAAAGACCACCGAAAAAAGAAGTTAAAACTATTAATTTCCTGAGGAAATATTTTAAATATAAGAACGCATCAAACACCCATATACTTAACATTGCGGAGTGGAATTCGGCAAATGGGTAACCAGCAGCCTTAAGGGATTGGAGGAGATTACTGTTTCAAAAAAATCTTGCACACATCTTCTTTATTTATAAGTGCCACTGGAAAAATTAATCATTTTACCTTTGGAAAAAAAAAATGCTATATTCATTTTGTCTTTCATAAGGACATTATTATCTAGCAGGAGGTACTTAAACCAAGTATTTATCAACAGATTAAATGTCCAAAATTAGGGACAAAATGTTTACAGTATATTTAATTACAATTAATATAATTAATTATATTTAATGTGTGCTCATGTTTGAGGTTTCTTTCTCGTGCTACAGTTGCAGCCTTGCCAACAAATGTGAGGGAGAAATGCCAAACTGAGCATCAAACTCGTAGCTTAAATGGTAAAGCACTTAAAGCGCGATTAAAAGGGTTCTGGGTTCGATTCTCGGCATGGACATTTTTCACTCTGTTGATTTTACGCTTAGCTAGCAATGTGATAATCATTTATTTTAAAAAAATCAATATTTAATATAGTTATATCAGTTATACATCAGGGGACCAAGCCCGGCCTTTCCGTGTCATAGAAATATAATTAACAGTGTGCAGAACATAGGTGGAAAATTTTTTTAATTGAATCCTATAATAATTTTTTTTTATATTTAATACTTATTTTTTAGATTGAAAAAAAATTAGAAAAATATTTAACCTGAGCATTATTAAATGGAAACTCGTGAATTTTCTTTCCGTAAAACAGGAAACACATTAGAAAAGAAGCATATTAGATTTCTTTTTCTGAAATTTTAAAAATATTACAAAATAGATAATTATATAATTTGTAAATTAGAGTTTCTTGAACAAAATAATGTAAGATTTTTTTTTATAAAAATGTTTTTCAACAAATTTATATTTACTTTTATGCTTGCTTTTTTCATTCTTTAATTGCTTCTTACTAAGGGGATTTAATTAATACTGTTTATTATTGATGTAATAAGCGAGATAATGTTTATTTTCTGGAAACCAGCTGACTCCTCTATAAAAACTGTACTGGTCATATAAATCGATTTATATGTACATAACTTTTTACATTCAGTTTACAAATTAACTTCTTATCAGTGTTTTGCTAGATTATCCTCTCCACAAATATAATTCTAATAACAAAAGAAAAAAATCATTAATAATAATAATAATAATGATAGTCAGGTATTTAAATGCGTATTAGAAAGGAAAGACGAATTGAATTTGACTGCATGTAAAAAAAAAAAAAAAAAAAAAAAAAAAAAATCAAATGATAAATAAATTAAATTGAATTTAAATAATCACAAAAAATGCAGCTTTGGGTTATCCTATTTAAATTTACAATTACGTAATAATTACGTAATAAATAATTACGTAACAATAATTACGTAATACACAAATCAAATTTAATTTAAGTAATTACAAATGGTGCAACTGTGAGTCACTCGAACTAGGTTCAAACGATACAAATACAGAGTTAAAGAAGAAGTACTATAAAAGTAATATCTAACGCAAAATGGATTGAATTTCGCCTTCGTGTAAAATAATCAAATAATACACAAATCAAACTGAATTTAAATACTAATCATAACTAATGATGATTTGAGTTACCCAATTCAAATTCGAGGAATACAAATAAAAAAGTGCATATGTAAAATTTAATGGAGAATGAACTGAATTTGGCATTTTTGTAAACGAAATAAAAATACACAAATCAAATAGAATCTAATTAACTTAATGCAAATTTGTTTTACCCGAATTAAGTTCGAGTGACACAGATAAGGGGTTAAACAAAAAATGCTGTAAAAGTAATATCTAGACAGACAAAAATTTTCTCTTTCGGTAGGGTGTGAAGGACTAGACAATCAGTTAGTATACGTTTTCTATGCCGCCTATACGACGTTCGCGTGACTGCAACAGGACAGCCATGTTGCATCCGTTAGAATGATGATGCTTAACTCCCTGGGCACTATACAACAGGCACACGCCCTGACCAAATGATTCCCGATCACGGAATGGGATTTCAGCAAAATGATTTCAACAATAAGAAGCTGTTAAAACATATCACTAATGCATCCCATAAAAACGAGACAAAGGACACGCAGTAATTTGTCAGCATGGATACCGAAACACGGTTAATGAAAATTAATTTGTTTTACATTACAATTATCTATTATTCCCGTATTTTTCAACAAAAGTGTAAAAAAAAAAAAAAAGCTTAAATATTTGGTTAATCTATTTTGAGGTATAAAAGTAGGAAAATTTCCGATTCGACTCGTGTTCATATTTTGTGTAATATATACATTTTATACTCTGATTCTCAAATGTGTGAATTATGTAAACCGAAGTCATTTGTAACTATAAAATCAGATTTAATAAGAAAAAAAAAATTCCGTTAAAATCTACACTATTAAAATCCGACCGCATGTATGTATGTATGTATGTGACGTATGTACGTCGCGTTTGTTTTGAATTGAAGGGAAAAAATCCCGGGATTCCGAGTTGCCCATTCGTCTGTCTGTCCTTCCGCCCGTCTGCCCGCATATAACAACTCAAAAACTACCCAACCGAATCGTTTGAAACTTAAAATACATAATTATTAGATGATTTTGTCGAGTCATTTCAAATTTTATGAAAACCGGATGGATAGTTGAATGACAGGAACAATCAAAAAGATTCCGATACATTACGGTCAATGGGGGAAAAAAAGTTTTATGTGCATTTTAATGGTTTTACACTCTTCCGAACATAATAAAGTTGATATGCATCTATGAACTATATACTATAATATACATTCTGTACAATCTGTGGTACAAATAATATTTCTTATTGATTTACAGGGCCACACAAAAGTATTCCATTGCATACTTAAATATTGAAACATTGTTTGGTATGCATTTTAATAGTATTAAACTGTTTAATATTAACAATTAAACTATTTAATGCCCGTAACTAATAAACTATTAGACTATTTAATGTCCGTCTAAACGTCTAGCGTAGCAGGCGAAGGCCGCTAGTAAAGAACTTATTTATTGTTTAACTCATTTATTTTATTGTTAATGGTTGTTATTGTTCTTGATCCCAATCAATTGTCGCTAATAAAAGAATAAAAATTCCAAATAATCAGAATGTTAGCTAAACGATGAATTCCGAAATACACAATGTCTTCGATATCCACAACGCTACTTATCATAAGAAAGCCTAGCAATAATACAGCAAAAGTTCGCGCAGTTCAATGGTGTGGTGAACCAACGCACGAGATAAAGCGGAGGCCGATCAGAATTTTCTCTGATGATTTCCAATCGCAAAGTTGACTGAAGCTGTCCAGCCGAGATCATGTAGTGGTAAACCATTAGCCAGCATTTCTCCATAACTACCAGCACCTATATTGCTGTTGGCCGGCAATTTCCCCTTTGCTGAGCAAGCTCGAAGTTTCGAAAAAAGGCTCATATCGAATAGAAATTCATACGACTTTTTGAAAAGTATATATCGAATAGAAATTCATACGAAATTCTTTTTGAAAAGTATATCTTATTAGTAATATGAAAATATACAGATTTCATATGAAATGTAGTCACTCTACTTTATTTTTTTATTGTTTACTTATTTGTTTTGTTTTGTTTTATTTTATTTCATTTTATATATTTTGCAACGATCAAAAAGTTGTTATAACTGGCATGCTGCGTTTCTGTGAAACCTTGGAAACAAATAGTTATTTTACAATGCCTTTTTTAACCAAAAATCCCATCAATATTTTCTCAATTTATATTACACCGTATATTATATATGTATATATATATATGTTGTTTATGTTCAACTAGGCATCTCTCAATCATGCAAGGTATTGATAAAATGTTATTACCCCCTAATAACTTATGAAAACAATAATTTTACTATAATCAGTCAAATTTCAATCTAGGGAGGCGTTAACGATGAAATTTTACTACATCTAACGATGTGTATCACTCATCAATATTTAGACCATAAACGATAAATACTTAATCTAGTGAGACTATTATAAATTTTTATTACTTTTAATGACACATGGGCAATAACAGTTAGTAAATTACGTTCGTGTATATTTCACCATCAGTGAGAGATTAGCCAAATTTCAGTACAGTTAATGAAGTATATATGGGTTTAACAATCACTAATAGGCTCAACTAAGCAAATATCAATCTCGTAAATCGTTAATAAAGTTTCCACTTCTCGTAATAACGTCCATCAACAAATCATTAATAGACTGAGAACAGCATGAAAATCTTAAATCATGTTAATCGAAAAATGGACATATCTTACGAGCACCACGCTATTCATACATAATGTAAAAGAATTATATCTTTCAAAACCAACTTTCATGAGTTCTTTTCACTTTTCAAAATGTTTGTCTGGCCATAAACACTCCTAGTATTATGTTCCATCCACCCTAATGGTCTGTTAGAGCAGAGAGTCCGGCTGCTACCAGTAAAACGGCAGAGAGCCATAAATAATACAAAACAGCAGGTATGTTGAGTACATTAAATGGACAGAAGAACTGCCTATGATATATGGGATCATCGATTCTCCATATATCTTTGGCGACTCTCCGTTATATGTATTTTATGCGCTGTGTATTTATTGCTTAGATAGTGAATAAAAGTATTTCGTAGAATCACAATGTTTAGTTGCAAGTTACATTTCCTTTTACTTAATCGAAATTTACTTGTATTACCTGTAATATCTAGTTAAAACTACTTACCCTATCCATAACCTTGGAAAACTTTGTTTTTTTTTTTCCCTTACTGTCATTATTTGAGTTTCGTGGATTAAATCAGCAATGAAAAATATATTGTTTATGCACCTTTTTTTTTCATAAATGTTCATAGATCTATGAAACTAATTACGCTGGAAGTTTGGCCGTAATTTAACAAAAATAAAATTTAAGTATTACATGACAAAAATACTAAGAACATCTAATTAGTAAACGGGAAAAAAAGTTTAAATCTAAATTCATTTTCTATTCTAAAAAATATCCTGCTTTCATTCTAAGATTTTTTAGGGGGCTCTACCCCTACGAGCTATGCTAGCTCATTCCCATTAAAACACAAAAAATCCGTTAATTTGATTGGCTTAAACATTATGGCAGATTGAATTATAATTATAAAAACAGTTGGGATTTTCCTGTAAGCATCGGGTTTCTATTAATTTCTCTTTTGCCAATTCAGTTGTTGTTAATGGCTGTTTTCGTGTTTGATTAAATAAAATTAGTTAAATATCTGAAAATTAGCTAATATAAAATGAACTAAGTTAAAAGAATAATTGCTTTCCGATATTTTTCAAATAACACTGTAATAAAATGATTTTGAATGTAACGTTTTAAATCGGACGTAATTTTCATAAAACTTTTCTTTCTCTTTCTGACATTCACCTGAAAGTATTTTTTATTCTTATAAAAGGAATTTTATTTGCGCTGTTTTAGAATTGGCAACAAATGTTAAAAAACATCATCTCGAAATACGAAATAAAGCCTTTGTGTTCGTGTAGATATATGTTTTAATTTATACTCTTTGGCAATGTTATTATTTCACTATTTGAAATAGGACGTAATATCAGTTTATTTACTGCTTTTAACATACATTAAATAAATTGTTACCTGATTTATAGTTTTCTTTCTTTTTATATATTCTGTTTCATAAATCTCATATTCATCTCCTCATAATCTTAAAACATCGTTCTACGATACTAAGATTTGTGGCTCAGAAACAAATAATAAGTGGTCAAATATGAATCTAGACCATAGTTCAAGCTGTTGGAATTTCAATGTCTGTGCAACCTTTTACCAACAATTAACTTGCATTACCTTTTGCCAACATGCTTGCTATCTTGTGCAATACCAAAAACTAATTTTTTTTTTCTGTGTGTGTGTGTGTGTGGAGGGGGGGGGGGGGGGGTTAATGGCAAAGAAATGTCGGTTGTTGCGACTTTGTTAAAAACGGTAGTTTTCATACAGAATGCAAAAAACTGTTGTTTTAAACGTACCCAATCCTTATTTTTATTTTTCCCCTGCTACTCCACTTTTTTTTTTTTTTTTTTTTTTTTTTTTTTTACAAGAGTAATATTTTCTGAAAAGTATGTTGATACCTTTTCCTTTAACAGTAGACCTAAACGAGGATTACTTTCTACAAGTTTCTTGCATTTGTAAAATTATATTGCCCATAATATATTAGTAGAATAAGATAAAGAACCGAATCCTAATCTACAGAATCCACCAAAATAAGAATAATAATAAGACGTTAATAACAGTATTTTTTTTATTATTATTCTCTGACGAAGGCTGTGTTTATAGTTGAAAATATTAAGAATGAAAGTAACTTAACATCTTTTTAAATATTTTTTGTCATCTTTTTAAGTAGTTTACATATAGTGTAGTCTTTAAGTTTACCTTTTTAAAAGATAAATTTAGCATTCTATTTAATTTTTTACTAATCCATTCACCTTTTTTTTCAACTTGCTTTTATCTTAAAAGAAGAAAGTAATGGATTCGTAAAAATTTTCGAATTCCGGTTTTTGATGAAATTTCCACGTTTTGGGGGAGTCAGAAATTTTAAAAAACATGGTTTTACAAAATGTCTGTTTGCGACTCTGTCTGTCTTTCTGTGACATAAATTTTCATCAAATTTTAGATTCAGGTAAAGCTTGATACATACGATTTCATTTTATGTTTTGGTGTAAATCGCCCAACAGGTAGCGCGTTTATGTTGTAATTTTTGCGATATCTAAAATAGTCCTATTTTAAGAATTAATGCACGGAATTTCATGCCTTTAGAATCGTCGTGATGAGCATGGATTGCCATTTAATTTTGGCACTGTGATAGCGAATTTTGGAGCATTAACATGTATGAGATAGAAGAAAGTTTAGATATTTCCACATCCCACAAGTTTTCTTTAGTTAATATATAGTTTAGTTATGCCATTATATTAGAGTTTCTTCAGACCAAAAAATTAATATAGAACAATATTCAATATTAAGGTATTTTATCAAAGTAGTACAGCGAGTCATTCGAAACATAGGCAAAAAAAAAATTAAATGATTTCGCTAACGAACATTATAGTAACGAATTACAAAATCCAAACCACTCAACAGCATACAGTAGAATTCGCTTAATGTTGTACTTGTTAAGTCTATTTTCAAATACAAAATATCCATTTTTTGAAGCAAGTTATTTTTTATTCATAAACGCTTGCTGTTCGGAAACGTCTCCAAAATATAGCCTATTCTTATTCCAATATTATGAAACAAGAGAAAATATGACAAAATTATCATTTTAATCCGATGTTTGGAGCTCGACAACCCGGTGAGGGTCATGATTAAAAAACAGCCGATTATAATTTAAGATGTGCAACGTACCTCATCTACAGAAAAATGAAGAATCAAATTCGACTCTAAAACATTTAAAAAACAATGTTCTCCTATTACACTAATATCCATGAATTAAGGGACAAACTCATAATGTTAATTTTCAATCTCGAAAATTTATTATGACAAGTTCTACAAATAAACGGATATGACAAATAGGTAATATACTCTAATAGTCCTGTCAATCGATGTGACGTCATACAGGGCCACAAGTATCACAGTTAGCGAATCAAAATGTAATAATTTAAATCAAATCATTATTAATTTTAAATGGGTGTCTTTAGTGAGTCCACTATAACGATATTCTGGCTGTTGCTTTTTGATAGATGGGTGATTCTCATGTGACCATCATTTGGAGAACCTATATGAAGTGATCATGCCAGTTGCCTTGTGATGGACGATCTCCGAATGAAATCAAAATGAAATTACCTCGTGATTACTTTCATTGCCATTACGATAAAGCGATGATCATAATGTCTTCACAATAGAATCCCAAACGCGGTCACCTGAGAATTATCAGATGAGTTCGACGAATTGAAGAATGATCCCAAAGTAAGAGCGGTTTTCAAATGACAATCACATGAAAGTTGCTAGATGATTTCACAAAAATGTCTCATATAGAGACTGTGACACTTATGAGCCTATTATAGAGACTACACATCAACTGGCCGTAATATTAGAATTATTCGTATCAATTTCTTTTTCGAACACATAATATATACAGGGTGTTTCTAAATTCATGGTACAAACTGTAAGGGATGATAGTACACATCTAGACAAACAATATTAAGGCTACAGTGGACTTTCAAAATCGCAAAAAATCATCAAATTGTCGAATTTTTATTTTTAGCAAAATGACATTATATGAACTCCGTGCTATTGAACACAAAGAGAATTTTTCAATTTCGATTATTTTTACTGGAGTTAGCATTTTTGTCCAATCAGCTGATTGTGCCAAGCCCCTTTGTTTACTTTTTTGCCGATTCACATCAGTAAAATTTAGCCTAGTTTTTAGTTTTACCATACAAAATGTTATTATTTTGCACTGAAATTATTAATTTTGTGATTTCGCAAAACAGTACTTTAACTGTAACTTTTAACTATTTCTTTAAGCGTTTGTTTACAATGTATTTAGAGGGATTGCTTTTTGTCCCCTATCTTTTTAGCGTAAACTAAAAAATATTAATATATTTAAAATATTAAAAATATTTAATATATTTAACAAAAATTTGTACAATAAGAGGCATTTATACCATGAATATTTCTAGTAAAATTTGAAAAAATTTCATTAGAAAATACAAAATATTACTTTTGAGAAGATTTTTTAAAATTCAGATACTTCACGTCCTTTGCATGAATTACTGTCGAAGCCAGATATTTTATGTGAATTTACCATAAAAACATAAAACACTTACATATAAGCTAGAAATGATGTTATATTCCTTAATAGCTGAAACTGTGTCAGTAGGAAAATATTAAGCAATTATAACCACCGTAGTTACTAAGACCTGTTTTTCTCAGAATGAATATTTTCGTCGTTTTAATGATTTTAAAATGTTCCATGCGAAATTCTTTATGCCCAATTTTTCTGATTTTTTGCTTAAAATGCTCTTTATGTATGTGTTAACAAATGTTACTAGAAATAATTTTTTTTAGACGCATGTAAATTTTTTAAATTTCAGTTATATGAAATTTTTAATGATTTTTTAACGGAAAATACAAAAGAATTAAGTTAAACTCATTTTTTTCAATATTTTACAAGTAATATGCTAAAAATGCTTAGTAACATTTGTTAACACATACATAGAGAGTATTTTAAACAAAAAATCAAAAAAATTGGGCATAAAGAATTTCGCATTGAGCATTTTGAAATATTGCCATTTTTTATAAATTTTAAAAAAGAAAAATTTGTATCTCAAAAACTATTGAACATATTTTAAAAAAAAAAAAAAAAAAAAAAAAAAAAAAAAAATTGTGAAATAAGAGATATATATATCGAAATCTCCTGAGAAACATAAAGTTTGCTGAGGTTATTTTTGAAGAGATGTACAAGATGTCGCGTGATTTTATTTTTCGCTCAATTCATTAGAAGTTGATTTATAAACAATTACTTTCTCAGTATGACCATATTTTTCGTTCCCAGGTCTTCCGCTTCGGAAAATTCGGTTCCAATCGTCTACTTTGAGACCTTCTTTTGCAATATTTTCTGCACTTATTAAAAAATAGACAAGCACGGCACGTTGTGCATTTTCTAAATAAGAGAAGAGAATTTGCCAGTTTATGCATTTGAAAGCAATAATGAATTTAAAAATAAATCCGAAAATAAGCAGTTTGGATTGGAATACACCCTTAATAAATATTTTTTTATGTCTATTTTATTATAAATGTTTGATCTTTGCTTTTTTAACCAAAAACGAAAACATTTTACTTTTTTTAAGAATCGTGGTTGCAAGTGTATTCCAGATCCAGAGATATTTTTAAAGTCAGACTCAGATTATTTTGTCTGAGTTATTCATCAGAAAACTTGTGAAACGCTGCTGGTGATGGTCTACTTTTTTAGTGGCGACATCTATTAAACATTTTTATAAGTAATTCTGCTTCATTATTATTACCATTATTACGAATGAAATCGGCCCTACTAATGGCCGAGAGGTTCTGACCTCACAACTAGCAGACGGCCGGTGCTGGGTTCGAACCCAATCGCGGCCGTCGGCCTCACTGCTCGGAGTTTTCCGTGGTTTTCTTCGAACCTTGGATTTCCTTGCGTAAATACGGGTTAAGTTCCCTTAGGAAGACTCCCACGGAAGGCACCCCACCCTTTAGGGCATATATCCCACAGTGTAGATAATTGGCCGACATAAATACAAACAAACAGACAATACGAATGAAATCAGCAACTAAAGAATCTTAAACTTAAAATAAATGAATAAAAATATTTCAAGTGTATTTTACTAACACATATATTTAATGACTAAAATGTTATTGGGTAACTAATTAATTTTCTTAAAATTAAGTTATTACCACTTACTGTGTGTTTCTTTACACAAAACATTTTAATGATATTTATAATCAGAAAGATTAATGCATAAGTATTTTCATATAAAATTGAGTAGAAATATTGTACTTATGGATAACTACAAAACATATTTACGAATGAAATAAGGGCGTTTTAGGGAAATTAAAATTAAGCAATCCAGCTGCGTTAGTTTTTATATGCAGATATTAAGATTTTGAAGGCAAATATGCACTTAAATAAGGTAAAATTGTATTTAATAAAATATTTAAATCTGAAATGTAGGAGGTTGGAGTGGGGGAAAAACCTCTTTGTTGTATTTGTCATTGAATAGAGATGGCAGCACCATTTGTATTTAAAAGCGGGTGCTGGTTGTGTTTGTCGTTAAGTAGAACGTTTAAATGTCATTTTCACCTCGATTTTCAAAAGTTTTTGTTGGTTTTATTAAACTAACATACGTTTATAAATATACTGAATTTCCGTCACTGAATATTATTTTAAAAGATAAAATAATATAATAAACAAAAAATGAGCTCTTGGTAAATAGAAGTACAGAAATAGTTCATAATGCAGGAAAAATTAATAATAATTGGGAAAGATTTCATTTTTTAATGTTCATTATATTTAAATATTACAAAACTCATTTTTAATGTTTTTTATTCTCTGGAGTTTTAATTAATTATTATGTTAAGATTTAAAAAGTTGTTATTGTATTTCAAAAGCAAAATCTTCAAATTCGGTTTGGTTTATTTTTGTCGTCCGATTATCTACACTAGGGATATAGGACCGGGGGGAGTGTTCTTCGTGGGGGTCTTTCTAAGGGAACCTAACCCGTATATGACGCAAGGTTCAAAGAAAACCACGAAAACTCCGAACGGTTAGGCCGACAGCCGCGATTGGGTTCGAACCCAGCACTTGCCGTCTACCAGTTGAGAGGTCTGTACCTCTCGGCCACTGGTGGGGCCTTCAAATTCGGTTTTTGAAAAGCTTTGTTTTCAGTAAAATTTGTACCGTCCATAACTCCAAAATGTTTTTCAAATAAATTTATGAAAATTTTTCAGACACTCGGTAATGTATTTTCATTTGTGCAACAAACTACTGGATAAATAATGTGGTGATTGTTTTCTTTTTTTTTTTATGCCCTTGCTAATAAAAAGGAGTTACTTGCTAAGGCCACAAAGGTCATTCTAAAATCCCAATTTTCTGCTTTTCTTTTACGCATTTAAGAAACCATTTTAAATCGCAGATGTAAAAAAAGAAACATAATAAATAAAATATGAATATATTTTTACTCAGATACTCAAGAAGGGAATACTTATATCTATCTGTATTATAAAAAAATATATATATTTATATATATATATATATGACCATCCGTAACATAGAAGTATAAATCTATGGTTCGTAAAACATTATTTTGATGCTGGCAACACCAAACGGTATACTTTGAACCTTTTATTATTACTGTTATTATTTATGTGCAAATATAACGTCATCATTTTAGGGGACAGAGAGGGTCTGGCATGTGATATCATAAGATATCTCTAGGTTGAGCGGGGGTTTGTCTTTTGCATGGATATCATTTTTGATCCAATCAAAATTTCTTCTTTTATTTGTAACATAATATTTGTCACAAAATAGCATGTTATATCTTTTTTTAACCTGTTATCCATTTTTATGAAAATGCAGAGTATTTAAAATTATTAAGTGATTACAGAATTATTTAATTCTAAAATATGGAATATCCCAATGTTTGACATTCCTATTCCTCTTCATATGTGTATGCATATATAATTACGGTTCGAGAAACCATATGTGAAGGATATTTGAAATGAAGCTTGTGTTTACTAATAAATAAAAGAAAAAAAAATGTATGCTGCCTATTTTATTTATTTATTTATTTAAATAAGAATTTATATTTGTTATTATTACCCCTTCTCCTTTGTTCCAAGTAAATGCAACAGGACTTAATTACTGTCGAATGAATTATGTAACAAAAAACCATTATAAAATAATATTTTAAATAGTAACTATTTCTTTTAAGTGTTATTTGATATAAAGTTTTTTCATATGCAAAGTGATATTTTATTGACTTCCCTTCATTTGAATCATGAAAGTATGCGAAAATAAATATAACCAGTTTTGTATGTCGCTTCGAAAAAAAGAATTAAATTCTAGGGGGGGGGGGGGAATTACACTTTGATAATGATAACATTAACGGGGGGGGGGGTGGGGGAGGGTCGATGGATGATAACGTATGATATCGGAAGGGGGAGAGGGATCCGAATTACCAAAAGTTGCACAGCTCCTAAAGCATTTTAAGGTATATTTTTGTCATAATAATGAAATACTCAACGAAAGAAAAGGATTCTATCAATAAATTGCTCAATTTCCCTGGGAAAAATCGGGCCCCACCAGTGGCCGAGAGGTACGGACCTCTCAACTGGTAGACGGCAGGTGCTGGGTTCGAACCCAATCGCGGCTGTCGGCCTAACCGTTCGGAGTTTTCGTGGTTTTCTTCGAACCTTGCGTAAATACGGGTTAGGTTCCCTTAGAAAGACCCCCATGAAGGGCACTCCCCCTGGTCCTATATCCCTAGCGCAGATAATCGGACGACAAAAATACACCAAATACATCCTGGGAAAAATCGAAAAAAATTGAGAAATTTAAGTAAATTTAAAAATGTACCTGCTCGTATAATTTTAAAGATTTTAAGCTAATTTTTTTTTAACTTTTTTTAGAAGTGTGCTGTATAATTTTAAGTATCCGA
Organism: Maratus speculifer; assembly: GCA_964019185.1. Lineage (NCBI taxonomy): Eukaryota > Metazoa > Arthropoda > Arachnida > Araneae > Salticidae > Maratus > Maratus speculifer. Next base: position 284,915,771 of record OZ025289.1, read on the forward strand.
TTTGTTATAAATAACTATTAGTTTGGAAGAAGAAAAATAAAATGTGCAAATACAGATAAGATTACAGTAAAAACAGAATTTATTTTGCATTTTTATGTGGAAAAAAAAAACTAAAAAAACTTTTTACTTTATTGTAAATCCGATACTTAGTTTTATAAAATAGACTAAACAAATAGAACAACAATAGAAGAAAAAAAAAGAAAAGAAAAAGAAAGAAGAATGAAAAATTCGAATCACTGATCATCTCAATTTGATCACTTTGAACATGTATATTCGTCGAAAAAGCACAAACTGAAAAAAATCATTTTTAAATTAAGTGGATTGTGGCATTTAAAGGACACCAATGTAATAAAATATTTTAAAATGGTGCTTATAACATTCACATCTTTACGAAACTGCATCAGTATAGGGATAATTAATATAATTTAAGCAAGGAAAAAAAAATAGACAATCGACATTTTTATCATTTTTTGCCGCATGAAGGATACCGAGTCTCCTTAATTTAACTTTTACTTACAGATTTTTTTCTTCTTTTTTTTACTTTTAAACAACGCACATTTTAAATTTTTATATCGTTGGATAAGAAAAAAAATGTATTTTCAAATGAAATTTGTTTAAAAACTGTATCGTAATTTGTTTGGAAAATATATCGCGATTTAGTAAATTCTTATCACTTTAAAAATAATTCTCAAGCATGATTTTTTTTAAATCTATCTATCGCGTTCAGACTATTACTAAAGATAAATCAGTTTGTACTTAAATTAAAATAAATAGCTCACTGTTTATATCAATCCTGCTTATATTCCATAACAAAAGTTAAATATTCACTAACTAATGAATAAAACAATAAAATATAAATATAATGCAAATGTAAGATATATAAACAAACTATGCACTTAAAATACTAAAATGAATAGAATATTTAAAATATGCTAATTAAAAATGGTGATTTTTGGCGATTTCTTCGATTGCTAACTCCTAACACGAAGTTAATACAAAACTACTGCTTTTAATAAATTTCAAAACTTTATTTAAATTAACTACCATTTTTCATATAAATATTATTTTTGGTATTGTTAGCATATCTTCTAAGAATATATATATTAAATGCAAAAATTAGAACACAGTTATCATTTAAATAAATGGTTTTTAGTTAAGTATTGCGTGGCAACACATTACTTATTTATTTCCAATGTCACTTCTCAATGTTAATTTAATGTTGCAAAGCGGTGGAGCTCATAACTTTTTTGATTTTCCTTCCCACCGTTTTGCCTTTGATGCCACAATTTATTTTATTATTTGCTAATTCTAATAATAATATAAATTTAAAGTGAGAAATTGTTTGCCTAACCTGGAGGTTAAAACAGATGATAAAATGCCGATGCATAATGGGTGGATTACAATACAGAGAGTGACACGGGCTACATTTTATTTACTTTATTCAAGTATATTCCTTGATCATTCTAATGTTTCGCTATTTTCACTGAAAGTCAATGAGCACTTTTACTATAAAATTTTCTTCATTATTTTTTTTTCTTCATTGTTGCAATATTAATAATTTGATTAATAGTCAACATCGTACGATTTCTTGGTGTGTGAGCAACAATGATGCCAACTTTTTAACGAATGAAAATGCTTTCGTGACTATGTCAGATTTAGTTGAATTTTGAATTTAGTTTTGAGAACATTCTTAAGTAATAAATGTAATAAAAAGATTATTTTTGTTGTTGCTGTTGTTGTTTTTAAATCGTGATTCATTTTTAGGAGCGCTCGTAATTAAGTATGTATGTAGCACCTATAGTCATCGTTCAGTCCGTCTGTCCGCATATAACAGAGCAAAAACTACCCGACCGAATTATTTGATATTTAAAATGTATAATTGTTGCATAATTTTGTCGAGTCATTTCATAGTTTATGAAAGTAGGATGTATAGTTTAATTACAGGGACAAAAAAATAATTCAATTACATCATACCCAATAGGAAAAAATAGTTTCAATTGCATTTTAGGGATGTTACACTCTTTCGGACATAATGAAATTGGCATGCATCTATAAAGTACATGCTAAAATATACATTATGTGCAATCTGTGGTGCAAAGAATATTTGTTGTTAATTTACAAATACAGACAAAAGCACTCCATTACGTAATAGTATAGAGGGAAACATAGTTTGAGGCGCATTTTAATTATATTAAACCATTTCACATTTTGTGAATTGATGTACGTCGCTAAGGTTTACTACAAGTTACTTTCAGTATAATAGAAAGCAGATAGTATTTATTGGGAGACACGAAAGATTTCGGCCACTATATTCTTTCCGAAGTACTGTATACTATTATACACAAGGTCTGAACATTTTTAACACTTCGATACAGTACGAACGCGCCTAATTTGCTACGCTTGATGTGCAATTTTCAACATGTTTAAAATTAAATTATCCTTTATGGCAAAATAAAATTAATAAACTATCTTCTACAGAAATCAAACCAATCAAAATCGTTGGCATAAACCATATATACATTTAAAAAAAAGTACTCGATAATCTTTGATGGTATCTGAAACGCAGAAGTTGAACAAAAAGTATTCTAAATCCTAAATAGGATAGGAGAATCGGATTTCTGATTTATCAAAATACAGCCGTTATCTTTTCTTATTACATGGTTTTTCACAGAATATAATGCTTATTTTACTTTATTTAAATCTGACGATGTAGCTGCTTTAAATTTATTCTAGTTGCGTTATCTCTTTTTCAAAATATCTCACTTTTCCTTTTTATTTAGAAGGGATAGAGAGGGAACCCCAGATTACAAAACTTTTCTTAAATCCATCAAAAGGATTTTTTTTTTTTTTTTTTGAAGAAATTAATATTCAGTATTTAATTAAATCTATTTAATTTTTACGATTTACTTTTCCACGTATGCGCCTGAAAAAAAATAAAAATTTCAATTTAATTTCCCTTAAAGTTTGTAAATTAAATAAAAAGTATTAAGTTATCTATTTCGAAATCCGATTAATTGGAAATTACTCAAAGTCACTAAAAGAACTTTTAACTTTCATCGATTGCAAAATTTAATTGGGAGCAAAAACGTAACAAAAAAGAAGTGGGGAGAGTTGAAATGTTAATTAAGAAAGCAATAAAATAAAACACACGGCTTACAATCGTGTGGCTTAAAAAAGGGGGGGATGAGTTCTATAACTGAATCAAGTTGATTTGAAAACAAATGTATACAAATTAAACAAGAAAACAGAAAACAAAATGCATCATTTGAGTTTATATTTATATAAATAAAAAAGGAGCATTAAAAAAACGTACATAAGATATTTAAGATGCTTTTGAAAACGCCGCTTTGTTTCATTTTATAATTGTTTAACTTTTAAGTTTCAAAATGTAAAATCTTTTTTTGGAAGAAAAAAAATGTTGAAGAGAAATAAATTTTGTTGAAGTCTTTTGATAAAGCGCATGTCGATATGTATTTTATTCAAATAAATAAATTATAATGAAAACTATTTAATTTATTGCAGATCTAAAAAAAATCTATTCCAAACATTTATGAACAAAATTAACTTGTTTGAAACAAAAAAGAAAAGGGCAGATCTAGTATAAGATGGTCTATTAATGGAGAAATTTCAGTTTCAATTTGCTGGTTTTTTAGACCTATCTTTAGCACAGCGCATTTTCTCAAAGTCGAGAGAATTCGTGTTTGATAAAAAATCAAAATTTAATTAAAATATTTACAAAAATAAAAGCTTTTTGTTATTTTGAGTCTGTGTGCACTATGTTAACTTTTTGCATTTGCGAAACTATGTTCATTAATCTGTTAAGGCATGATCACTGCAGTGATCATAGATTCGATCATATTTTACTTTTTTCCCCTCTATTTTGTTTTCTAATGTTTTAGTTTAATGATATCAATCATTGAAGCAGACAGGAAAAAAAAACTCTAATAACTTTTTTGTTCATTTTAAAACTATTTGACACATTATATTCCACCTATTTTTAATAAAGATTTACCACGTCAGTCACCGGTGACCGTGGGTAACGAGAAAGACAGGCTACCGCGGTGCAATCTAAGTATATTTTTTTACAGACCGCTGGAGTCACGTGATGGTCGAATACACCAATGCGAGTGCACTGGTGATTGACAGTATAAAATTTAAAAAGTTATATTCTAAATAAATTTTATGTAATTTCAGGGTTGTATCACGATTGTACCAAATACTTCTTACCGAAAAAATTAATGGGTTTTATTAAAACACTGTAAAAGTTAATAACGGTTGTCTTTCGCAGGTATTACAAAATGTGGCAATTTGCTTAGTTAATTTTCTGGCCATTCTTCTACTTTTTAGGTGCGTTCGTAATTATGTAAATACGTAGCACCTATTGTTGTCGCTCAGTCCGTCCGTCTGTCTGTCTGTCCGTCTGTCTGTCTGTCTGTCCGTCTGTCTGTCTGTCTGTCCGTCCGCATATAATAACACAAAAACTACCCAAACGAATCGTTTGAAATTTAAAACTCATAATTATAACATAATTTTGTCGTGTCATTTCAAATTTTATGAAAATCGGATGGATAGATCAATTACAGGGACAATCAAAAGAATTCCGTTCATTACGGTCAATGGGGAAAAAAGTTTCAAATGCATTTTAATCGTTTGAAATTTAAAACATATAATTATTGCGTAATTTTGTCGAGTCATTTCAAATGTTATGAAAATCGGATGCATAGATCATTTACAGGGACAATCAAAGGTATTCCATTACATTACGGTCAATGGGAAAGGAGATTCAAATGCATTTTTATGATGTTACACTCATTCGAACATAATAGAATTGGCAAGAATCTATGAAATATATACTAAAATATGCATTCTGTACAATCTGTGATGCAAATAATTTTTATTATTGAATTACTGGGCCACACAAAAGTATTCCACTACATAATGCTATACGGGGTAACATTATTTGGGCGTGTTTTAATTATATTCAACTATTTCACATTTTATGAAAAAGATGCTGAGGTGTAATAAAAATTACTTTCTGCATATTTACAGAAACACAAAGATTTCGACTACTATATTGTATCTTAAGTACGCTCTACTATATCAGCAAGATCTGAATATTTTTAAAACTTCGTTATCGTAAGAACGCACCTCATTTGCTACGTTCAAGTGCAATTTCCAACTTGTTTTTTATATAGTTGTTGTCCACGGTAAAGAACTGGAAAATCTGATGTATATCTTAATCTTTTTATTGGTTTAATTCCGCAACTTATTTTATTCGTTTTCTGATTGGTCTATGTTTAATGTAGAAAAATGGAATACTTCGGTGCATACTGACGTAGTAAATCTTTTAAAACTGTTGCCACAATGATAAAAAAAATAATAAAAACTTAAAAATTAATAATTTAAAAACAAACTATGATAAAGATTTCAAACAAACTTCATTTAAAAGTGAATTTTTCTTTCTCTATGCAACGGTGTAAAAATTTAAAATGTGCGATTTTTAGAAGTTTAAAAATTTGCAGTTCCAAAAATTGTAAAACTGAAATTTCATATAAATATTTAACTTAACTTTAAAATGTTCAGGTTTACTTAAAAGTCGATTAAAATAATCAACTATAGATGTTAATAGTTAATTTTATCTTTAAAAAAACTTCTTAGTACTTTCAAATTATTTTTTAAATAAAATTAACTATTAACATCTATAGTTGATTTAAGATAAAATTAACTATTAGCATCTATACTTGATTATTTTAATCGCCTTTTAAGTAAACCTGAACATTTTAAAGTTCATTTTATACACCTTATGTTTAGCAAGGCGAAAATTTCATTCCATCATATATTTTATGTTTATCTGAAATTTTACTTAAAATTTGTTCATGGTGGGTCGAGGTATATTAATGTTTAATCCATGTCGTGCTTAATATGAGGCGTTGAAAAGTCAGTCTGATTAACTCCATCCAATAAAAATGCTCATTTTAAACAGAAGTATAAACTAATCTATAATACTATATACATATAATAATCTAATGTATAGAATCTATAAACTACTGTTTTTTTTTTTTTTTTTTTTTTTTTTTTTTAAACATTGGTCTAGGAATATTAATGTTAAATGCATAGCTTACGCAATATAGGACTCGTTATAATCATCCTAAAAATGATGTTTACTATTATTATTAATATCAATTTAGAAATTATTTATAAATCTTTAAATTTTAGTCTTTGAAAAATTCATTTTCCAAATAGTCGTTGTAATTTGTTTAAAAAAATTGCAATTATATATATTTTTTTCTATTAAAAAAAAATGTTAAAAACCTTTTTTTTTTTTTTTTTTTTTTTTTTTTTTTTGAGAATTTATGATAATCTCTCAATAGCATATTTTAATCGCCAAAAGAATATTTTATATTCCGCGTGTAAAAATTGGAAACAATTTATATACTTTAATAAAATATTTCAATTTAAGACATCATTTCTTCTTATTTTATTGATTTTTTTAATGGTTTGAGTAGCGGGAATCTTATTTCGCGGAACAAACGGAAAGAGAGACAAAATAGACTTGGCACTCAACGAGTTAAAAGTAAAAGAACAGAGATTATAATAAATATATTTGTGTCAAAAGAGGGTTGCTATTTAAATAGGTATATAGTAAAACCCCACTAATTTGGACCCCGTTAATCCGGATCGGTTTGGTCGATTTTTTTTTCAAGTGTGAGAAGTGACCGGAAAATTTCCATAACATAAATTTATTTCAGCCTCATTTTCTGAATAAATAAGTATTGTCTGAAATCTTTTCGGAAGAATACCTCAAGATTTCTTATTTAAACTCTTTAATATTATCTGTGAAAAGAACAACTATACATCGTTTAAGCTTTGCCAATTCCAGTTTTCACAGTTTTTTATTTAATCCATTTGGAACTGTCATCAAAAGCTCACTGCTTAATAAAGTTTTGCCCAGAGCATTGCAAGAAAGCTAAGTAAAATAGTCCATAAAGACACATTGACTGATAAGGATCGCGATGCGATCTTTGTCAGCCAGTCCATAGGTCCTCTTGGGTCTCTGTTTCCTTGTCTTCGTGCCAAAATCCTTCTACAAATCACTTGCGGAAAATCGAAATAAAAGGAGGAAAAAACGAGAATGCTCAAGAGGATGCGTGACCATGCAGCCCGCAAAACTTGCAGTATATGACAAATTTTATAATTACAAAGTAGTTTACTGTCTGTAAATATTGAATATGTTCAGTATAAAGGTGATTTCCTTTGAGTATGTTTTATTTTATTTCATTTGTTCACATTCTCCGGATAATCCGGATTTTCGACAATCCGGATTGGGCCTGGTCCCAATTAATCCGAATTATCGGGGGTTCTACTGTATATATATATATTTATAAAGACTCCCTCACATGTCACATAAGCAAATGAAACGAACACAGAAAAAATCGAAAAATTGAAACAGCAGACTAATGGAATTTGATTTAGTGAACTATCTTTCCAACGATCTCAGTCAAATCTGAAAAAAAAAGGGGAGGGGGACAGCGATCGGCTCATCGACAGGACACGTGCCGTTCTTTCCAAGATCACACAAGACAAAAGGTGAGATTGGATAGCAATCGACACATTAGACCGAAATTCTCTGCTCGGATGACTCCGCCGCCCATCGTCTGTCGGAGTGAGCCAGGCAGCAGGTAGTCAGTGAATTCGTCTCCCTCCTCATCCCTCTCTCTTTTATTCCGGGCTGTTAAACGTTACAACTGATAAACTGTTGTCGTTAAAGGTCTCCGATCTGGCGTATCCTTATATGATACGTAACAGATTTTAAATTCCTCGCTATCTCACTATTTAATCTGCCGCCTATATCTGTATCATTGTACGTTTTTATGCGCATGTGGCGTATAATAATATATATATAGGTATACATGGCGTTTTAAAATTATTGGTTTGCCTATTGAAAATAAATAAATGCATCCAAAGCAAACATTTCTTGTAAAAGAGTGAAAGAATGCACGTACAGATAGTACAGGAAACTACAGCAAGATTAATCTAAGCTGTTGTTCCGCCGACATAAGGATTCGTTTCCCGTTTGCATTTTTAACGCAATGGACAGATGCACTCATTTTAAGCTTTCTAAAGAATGTGGGCCCGGAAACATTGAGTTTAAGTTGTGGAAATAATTGATGTTATCAAGTGACCAACGCAAAGTTTTCTACATCTTAACATTTGTTTCCGGTTCCGGCTTCACGTTATTTGACTTTTGGCACCTCTGACGTTGGTGTTATTTAGATTTTGGTCAATGCTTTCAAAAAACCTTGTATATTTAAATTGATTGGAATATAGAGCAAACATTAATTGTCATATTGCCAGACAATATTGTGTGTATATTATACAGTTTTAATATAGTATACAATGTATGGCCAAAAGTGACCAGCCACTTGCGATTTTAGACATTTTGTTAAATCTCTAAAAAAATACATAAGGAATTATCCTAAAACTCTAAGTGTGTAAGCATATAATAATACAGATCATACATTTCCGTGAAAAGTTTTTCCCAAAATTCTAAAGGAACCGCCAACAAGTTGCAAAAAGGCAAATAACCCTGACAAAATTAATGAAGCAAAAGCATGCGAACTGTAGATTATAATTAAGTTCCTTATTGTTATAAACTGTGTTAAACTATAAAAGAAAAATTTCTAAGTTTTTTTTTTTTTTGTTTTTTGTTTTTTTGTTTACAATTTGCAGAGTTTTTAATATTAAATAATGTTCTTTTCAGAAAATATTACAAACAACATTGTACACAATACACTGCAATTAACATTAAAAAATAATAAAAATTGTATGAAAAATAAGCAAGTTAACTGAATTATGTTTCCTTTCGCATGCGTGAACACTATAAAAATTCCATTTGCGTATTGCTAAATGTATAGAGCAACTTTTGTGAAAGTCTAGAAAATATAGCTTGAAAATGAGCTAAATGGATTCTGAAAGTGATCGCCGCACAGTGGACCAATCCTTAAGAAAATGCGAACATAGGGCCAAAAATAATTATTAAATAATTAATTTTTTTGCAATGAAATATTTTAAAAGAATACCTACAAAATACGAATGTAGGTTTATTTTTTTAATTATACAAAATTATATCATCTTTGCATAGCTCGAAATATATACCTATCAGAAAAAGAATTTTTTTTTTTTTTTTTTTTTTTTTTTTTTTTTTTTTTTTTTTTTTTTTTTTTGCGAATTTTAGTGACTTTTAAATGTACTCAGAAATGAAACGAAGGTAACCACTAATACTAACTCGTTTAAAATATCATTAATAATTTCCTAAAACATATTTTAAACCACTACTGATTACATTTTGATTGAATTTTATGTACCATTTTACATCATGAATATCACATATAAAATTAACGATATCATAATCTTAAAAAAAAAATGGGAAACAAATTGTCTGAAGTTGCCTGAAATTTCAAAGACCTGTTTGGGTTCCTAAAAGCCTGGATTTTGATGTGGTATAGGGCAATGTTTGCGCAAATCTGCGCGTTTTTGAAATAAATGGATTTGAAACAGCCTAAGTGGCTATCACATAATTTTCCGTTTCTTGAAAACATAATAAATTGCCTCTAGACAAGAATATTTTTAAAGAAGATTATATTGTAAGAATTTTCTAAGATGGAATAATGTAAAAAAATATTCAAAATTAAACTATGAAATTAAATTCAATGTATACATATCTTAGGTTTATATAAATATTTACATGAAAATGCTGAAAAGCGCAAAGACTTTCAGAGGGTTAAATCTGCTCTAATAGATGAATGCGTGGTATGTGAGTGTTAAAGTGTTATTTAAAGTGAAAATTCTAATGCCGCTGGAAATTTTCTTTTCCTTTGAACGTTTTTTACTTATGTCTAATACTTGAAATCAATGAGTCAGATGTTATAAGCAAACGGTACTACAAGTCTTCGTTACATGCTCTTCAACTTATTTTTCTCGTATGGGAATCCCGGTACCTCCGAAAGTCTTTACTACGAGCTTAGCTAAGCTTCTTCCAATAATTGCCAAATTGGAAAATCAAAGCGTCTAATTACATATTTTCCATAAATCATTTTTATATAGTAAGCATATAATATCACCCATATTTTGAGGTACATTATTTAGCTGCTTTCACTGCAAAATCGCCCTTTTTTTAACAGTTTTATAAATACCATTCATTTGCAAAGATTTGGTAACTCATGAAACATATTGAACACGATAATGTATCTAAAATTGCACTAATAACTTTCCATCAATCATGGTTAAATACATCTTGTGATCAATAGCCATATATGTATATTAGGCTTTACAATTCTTTTCCTTTTTCCAGTCGTTGATACAACTTAAAAATATTTTAGCTCTGAAATTCAGATCTAACAGGTCATCAAGATCTGGTGGATAATAGTATTAGGTTTTGATAAACTTTTTTTTTCTACTAGTTTACTTTGGAATTTTATTTGCACAAAACACACGTAAAAGATCTATTGAATATTATTCATCCAATTGCTGAGGTAATATTTTATAGTAAAATGTTGTAATTTTGTAAAACAATTTTAAAGAGATGTGTGAATATCATATTTGTTGTCAAATAAAAATAAAATAAATATGGAATATTCCACAAAAACAATTTGGAAATAAATAAAAACTGGATAGATAATAAAATTAATGTCTGTTAAGTTTTTTCAATCTTACTCTTTTTTTTTTTTTTTTTTTTTTTTTTTTTTTTTTTTTTTGTTCTTTTTCTTTCAAAGTCTAGTTTAGTTATCCATGCTCAACATATTTTTAAATTTTTGTTTAAAATCAAAAAGTATGAAATTGTTTGTGGAAAAGATTATGTGACGCAGTCACATTATCTTGGACTCAGAAATATAAGTAATCAACTGTTTTCGAAATAAACATTCATACGATAAATTATATAAGGTTTCTAGGCACGTGAAGTCTTTAATCTAGTATCCAGATATCAGAATTAAGTATAAAGTTCATCTCACCCTTAAGAAAGAAAAAGCTACATCTTAATCACTCGATAAGAAAAATACGCGTAAATCCTAATTAACCATAATCACGCGCGCTTTTAATCTAGAAACAAATAGCAGAGTTCATTTGAGATGCGATTGATATACTCGGATATATATACAGATAGACACGAGAGCATAATAATAATGAATCGATGAATATAATATAACATTACTAAGTAAAGGAGAGAGTAGTGCGTGAGTGTTGTGCATCATTAAAAGGACCAAGATGCCTATTGAATCGGCCCCAAAGTCTACGGTCAACATACTCCTGGGTAAGTCCATACTGATATATCTCCATCTCTCTCTTTTATTGTAAATTGTAGATGTTTTATCTTATTAGTATACGTTTAATTAATAAACCAATTTAGTCCAAATTTCTCTACTTCTTTAATAACCACTATACACGGCCCCCCCAATTGGGGCGCTTTTACATTTGGTGCCTTTTATCAGGATTTTTTTTTCCTGTAATCAGAATTTTTAGCCGGGGTTATAATTATATATGTATATATGGTTTCCTACTTTGACCGGGAAGGTCTCATTCTCTCCAATAAAGAATATAGCATGTGCAATGTGCGGAAAGTAAAAGAAATGATTTCCCTTCTTGTGTAAACATATTTTTTTTTATCCTGCTGTTTTATATAATTAGTGGATTCTTTCAAAAATATAAACTTAATCACTGTTCCGAAATATTATATCCTATTAATTATATATGTATCCGTATATAACATAATTATTCCTTCTTTTTTCTGTCTTTTTCTCTTTTTTCCGTTTTGCTTATCATGATGGATTATTGGGCTACATACACATCCTTTCTCATTAATTTTATATGTATTGTCAAGTGTGATGCATAATTATACTTTTTTTTTCTTGTGTATATATGTGCAATTAAGTTTTTTGAATTATTATAATTAAACAATTATTATTATTATAAAGGGAATTTATAGATAAATATACAATGTCAGAAACACCGAATAAAATCGCTGGCTATCAGAATCTTGTTAATAATTTCGATGGGGATTTGTTTTCGAATGTAACATTCTTTATAAATAATATCGAATCTATCGGGACCCTGGCTCAGTGGGATGATGCTGAACTTATTGTAGTTTTTAAAAGCAAACTCCGCGGCCCCGCATTGCAATTTTTCATTGATGACCCAGAATTAAATCAGGAGAAAGTCTTTAAAAATGTTAAGGAAAAGTTCCTAAAATATTTCGATCAAAAGACCACTTTAAGTCAACGTCAGCAGTTGTTTTCAAATTGTAGGCAAGCGCCTGGAGAATCTGTCCGATCTTTCGCTACTAAGGTTGCAAATCTAACCGCAAAATACTTTGGCGCAGGTAATCTTTCTAAACCAGACGTACTTCCCATAGTTGACCAGACAAAACTCGCGAAGTTTTTAGAAGGGTTGCAACCTTCCCTCAAAAATTTGGCTATTAATCGCAATCCTAAATCATTCGATGAAGCGGTCGAACAGGCTCAATTGGATGAAATTAATTCACAGTTTTCAGCGTCTGAGATCGTTCCAATTAATACATTTAATTCAACTCAACAGAGCAACATAGAAGACAAATTAAATAAAATAGTTGAGAACCAAAATAAAATGACGGAACGTCTAGTTCATTCGCTTTCAGAGCAAATGCAAAACTTACGTGTCCAATATACCCCCCGTGCTCCGCGAAATTTTACATTCGCACCCAGACATACGCAACCATCATCGTTGCACTGTGTTTTATGTAATCGCAATAACCACCTATCCCATCAATGCTATTCGCGAAATCGAAATTCACATTTCAATCAACCCAGGATTCGCAACCCGCAGCAGAATGCGAGATCAACAGACTACGTTGGTAATACACCTTATCAGTCCAGGTCATTTACCCCTCGCCAGCCACAAACTACCCAATATAATAGAAACAAGCCTTTAAACTCCAATCGGGGTCGATAACATCAAAAGGGCCCCTATCACCTCAGGTTAAAACAAACACATCTTGTTTATCAGGAACAGCGGAATATACTATAGGCAAATACAGTCCCTTGCCTATCATTGAAATTAGAATTGGAAATAAAATTTTTAATGGGTTATTAGATTCTGGAGCAAGTGCCTCTTTGTGTAGTTTTTCCGCTTTTAAGCAAATAACTCCATATCTCATACAAAATAATAATACAAATCCCTCCATTAAAATTTCAACTCTGACTGGCAATGAAATAAAACTACATTCTACTGCAAACATGCCCTTAACTATCGGAAATAAACGTTTAAATTTTAATTTTTTAATCACACATTCAAATTTCAGTCCCGAATATGACTTTATTTTGGGATTCGATTTCATGTCTTTATTTAAATGTCACATCAATTTTGATAATAAGACGGTTTCATTTCGGGGTGATCAGATTCCTATATGTAAATTTGGACAGCAGAAAATTAATGTCATACATGTAAAATCTTATGCAAAATTAATTCGCAAACTTAAAATTCCTCCACTGCAATCCGCAGTTGTTCAAATTAAATCTAGCCAAAAATTGCCTATTGGTACGCCTGTATTATTAGACCCCCTACCTTCTCGTCACGACTTAGAATTACATCACTCTGTTTCTACTATCACTAAAGAAGGAACAATTCCGCTCATTATTAATAATTTATCGCATAATTCTACCCTTCATTTGAATAAAAATACCAAGATAGCGCATATTGATTCACATATCGATATTGCTTCAAGTACCTCTATAGCAGACAAACGGAGGCGAGATTTAAAAATTTCCGACTTTAATTTATCTAATATTCCAATTGAAGCAAAATCAAAATTAGAGGCGCTCATTTTTGAATATGCCGACATTTTCAGTACTTCCTTAAAAACTATTGGAAAATGCACTTTGGAAGCCCCCCCTATTGAACTAACTGATACTTCACCTATTCAATGCCGATCATTTCCTGTACCAGTTGCGTTACGCGATACTCTTCGAAATGAGATAAAAGAGTTATCGGAGGCCGGCATTATAGAAAAATCTAACAGCCGCTATTCTTTTCCTCTTATTTTAGTAAAAAAAAAAAACTGAAGGTAAATTTAGACTTGTAATTGACTTTCGCAAATTAAATGAAGTAACAATTTCTTCAAATTATAAATTACCACTTATTTCTGATATTCTAAATTCTTTAAGAGGTGCTAACTATTATAGTACTTTGGATGCAAATTCCTCCTTTCACCAAATAAAATTACGCGACGAAGACAAACAGTTAACCGCGTTTTCAAGTCCTTACGGAAATTTTCATTATAAATTCCTCTGTTTTGGATTAAAAAACTCAGCACAGGTCTTTCAAGAAACAGCAGATACAGTACTAAATGGTCTTCAACCAGAAAATATTGCTACATATATCGATGATATTATTGTTCCTGCGAACACCATTGATGATTCAATAAGAAAATTAAGATTAGTTTTTGACCGTTTTCGGCAATACGGTTTAACTTTAAATCCCTCGAAATGTCAATTTCTCCAACCTAGCATAAAATATTTAGGACATGTTGTTGACAAAAATGGACTGAAACCCTTACCTGAGACTCTCACATCAATCAATCATTTCCCAGTACCTACCACGGTACGCAAATTAAAACGGTTCTTAGGTTTGGCAAATTATTATAGATCGTTTGTAGAAAATTTTTCTGATATTGTTATTCCACTAACAAATTTAACGAAAAAATATTCTAAGTTTCGGTGGACGGACGAAGCTCAAACTGCCTTTGACACAATTAAACAAAAATTACTATCTGACGTCATGTTGAAACATCCGAATTTTAATGATGTCTTTTATCTAAATACGGACGCTTCTTTAGAGGCTGTGGGTGCAGCCTTATTACAGAAAGATGAGAATGGAATTTTGAGACCCATTAACTATTTTTCTTGTAAGTTGAAACCACATGAGAAGAAATGGCCCGCTATTGAGCTCGAGGCATATGCTATTTTATTGGCGATTCGACATTTTAAAGTTTACTTATATGGTCGAAAATTTATTTTACTTTCTGATTGTAAATCACTTAAATATTTAAAAACTCTTGATTCACCTGCTAATAGATTATCCCGTTGGTTACTTGAATTGTCGAATTATGATTATCAATTCGAACACATTAAAGGTTCGACTAATTATTTAGGCGATTTGTTATCCAGAGATGTATGTCACTCCGTCAACGTTGTTAAGGCAGATATTCCAGATCTCGAAAAAATACGATTCGAGCAACGTGCAGATCCATCTTTGAAACTTATCATCGATTATTTGGAAAATAATTCGCAAACATGTCCAGAGAGAACGGATGACTATTTCCTCGAAAAGGGTATTCTTAAACATTTGTCTCATAGGAATAGTCATGCGGCCCGGAATGATTATTTTGAACAAATCGTAATTCCAAAAAAATTAATTCCTTATGTCTTGGAAGGTTCAGAAACAGTGCATTTTGGTTTTTTCAAGAATTATCGAACTATTAAGGAAAAATTCTATTGGAAAAATATGTATCGCGACATTAAAAACTTTTCCTATTCTTGCACTAAGTGTATTGAAAAAAAAGGCTTTAATATTACCAAATCTCCCTTGATGAAATTCGATACACCAACCCAACCTATGGAGCGGTTAAGCCTCGATATCCTGGGACCCTTAAGTATGTCTGAATCCGGGAATAAATATGTACTTACAGTGATAGATCACTTCACAAAGTATTCTGTATTTTTTGCCCTCTCTGACATTACAGCAGATACAATTTCGGCAAAATTACTGCAGGTTATAACTGTTTTTGGAGTACCTCAAGCGATTTTGACGGACCTTGGAAGAAATTTTCAAAGTCAATTATTTTCTAGCCTAGCCAAAAAACTTAATATTCGCAAACTTCGAACTTCCCCGTATCACGCCCAAACGAACTCAGCAGCAGAACGCCTCAACTCCAGCATTAAAAACAGCTTAACATGCCTTTCAGAAACAATTACCGATTGGGACACTTATTTAGATTATTATAATTTTATTTATAATAATTCTTATCATGACACTACACATGAGAAGCCATCCTTCCTCATGTTTAATAGAGACTTAAATTTACCATTTCATTTATTTGAAAAACCACCACGTCATCATTACTTCCCATGTGAAAATTATGTCGAAGAGAACCTTTCCAAATTACACTATGTATATCGTAATGTATATAAAAATTTGGAACAAGCTTCTGAGAAACAATCTCAGTTTCGCGAAAAGATTGCAACGTCTAAAGTATTTCATATAGGTCAAAAGATTTATCTATATACCCCTGCTACTACACAATTAACGGGAAGAGCTTTTTCAAAACATTTTAGTGGACCATATCGTGTAATCGAGAAGCATTCTAACCTAAATTATACGATAATTCACGTAAATAAGCCTTTCGCCAAACCAGTCAAAGTTCACGTTGACAGAATGTTTTCATATGTCGAAAGACGGCCTGATCTGCAAATTCCCACGACTCCAGGTAGCACTGAACATAAATCATCATTTCCATCCTCCCAAAATGATAATCTCGCACCGCCTCAACCTAAGAATGACTTTTCTCTTTATGATAGTGATACGGAAATTGATGAGTATATTCCACCTTTTATCGCATCCTCTAATGCAAATAGAAACCAAGATGGGCCCGAAACCAGTCAAACCTCCACAGATCCCTTACCGGAAGTTCCCCTTGACACACCGGCAGATAATACGCCTCCCCTGTCTGATCAGCAATCAGTTACTCCTTTAAGGTTACGTAAAGTTGACGATGGGACTTGGAATTGCGAAAGAGCTCGCGGGCGAAATCGTGCTTCTAGTTCGGAGATAAACACTAACTCTTTTTCTGACAGACTGATAAATTGGGCGATTGGTTCAGGCACGGGCACACAAGAAAATAAAAACATAATTGATAAAATTTCCGATGTCCTAGCGGACAAACTAGATACAGTGGGTAATATTCAGAAAAAGTGGATAAAACCTCAAAAGACTAGATATTTTTATCGACGGAATTAAATATCACAGTTATGAAAGAAATTTTCTTTATTCGTTTTTTTTTCTGCCTCTTTTTCGTTCCAACAGCCCAATATTTCATTTATTTAACTATACTCTCTAATAGATTATTAGTTCAACAATATTCTCGAATATTCTCAACAACAAATAGTACTGATTTTAATAATATACAGCCGTTCTTACTTGGTTCTCTATTAAATATTATCATTTACTAAATCCTTATATTTTAGTGTACTATAGTTTTAGTTTTCCGGTATCCTTTGTCAGATGCGCGCGACCTGTCATTGGATTACTAATTGTTTTTTTTTACATTTGGAATTATATTTTGTGCTGGCGTAAAATCAATTCCTTATGTGATTATTCAGTTAGGTAAGGAAGACTAAATATTCTTATAATTTAACATATCCAAAATATATAATAATAATAATAATAATAATAATAAAGCATTCAACAGTGTTCCAGTAAATTATCCTGAAAAAAAAAAAAAAAAAAAAAAAAAAAAAAAGAAGTTTGATGTCATTCAATTAACATAATTATAAATTCATATGTATATAGATTATTTACCCCCCCCCCCCACAATTTTTTTTTTCAGTTTCCTTGTGTTATTTTTTTTTTCTTTTTCATCTTCTTAGTTAAACAGTTACGGTTTGTTATCGCCAACTATCATGCAGAGGCAGTGTAAACAAATTTATCGAAGATAACTTTCGTTTTTCTCCTTTATTTTCGTCTTCTTGCTACTCCGAAGCGATATGTTCAGATTATCAACTATTGACAATTCTTTCATGTATAAATTAATAAACAGATTAACTTTGTTTAAACATTTTTTTTTACAATATTTTTTTTATCTTCTCTCTTTTCCCCCCAATAAAATGAACTTGTGATTTTTATTAGAATTTTCAGCCTTTAAGTTTTGCATTTTTTATTTTTTTTTCCTTTCATTTTCCCTTGCGTAATATGGGAAATCATTTCTTGCTTATCTCATTCAGATAATCTTTGTGCTAAAATTTTCTTTCAAGTAAGAGATAAATTTTATAACACAATATACTAACCTTAATTATAAACCGATAATTAAAATAATAATAATAATAGTAATAATAATAATAATTTTTCGAGAGATAAGGCTAATTAACACTATCATCAGTAGCATTATTAATAATAATAATAATAAATATTTTCTCACTTTGTTCAAAAAAAAAAAAAAAAAAAAAAATCAATTAATAGTTTATGGAATTTAATCTTAATACATGTTTAAGTTTTATTTTGCTAGGATAGATAAAATAAATAAATAAATAACATATTTAAATGTGAGATGGAGTATTATCATATTCTTCCCAGGAGGATTCCTCTTCATTTTTATGATGGTCCCTCAGGTTCTAGCCATCCAGATTTGCCACAGAAATGCAACATCAGCTAGTTATGACTGCGGAAACATTACGGCTAGCACCTTGGAACTTTTGGACCTACCAGTGGATTCCTGCCAGGCCATTAACTGTGAATTTTGCATCACAGGAACGAGGACATACATCCTACATCAAAATTCTCTCCTACACCCAGCTGCCTTCTTTGAGAAACCCACCAATGCCGACGGTATTCTGGACACTTTCCTATGTTCAACAGCCGATACCAGAGGTGACATGATTCCTCTCCCATGCGAGTGTTCAACGAACTGTTCAGGTACAGCAGATTTTTGTTCAAATTTTCCCTGTGTCGATGAAGCCCCATGCCGATGTAAGGTTCGGAAAGTACTATACGAGATGTCTCATCTCTCTTCTACCGGTATCATCGTCAATCCTACCTTGATATCTTTACAGGTGTGTCTCTTCAAAATACCCAAGAAAACCCGGCGATCACGTCAACTTCAGGAATATGAAGGGGCTACATTTTCTAATCATAATTTATCCATTTCGTTTCAAGATCCAATCGTTACACTTCCAGAACCAGGAAAACTCATAGCACGAGTGTCTGGAAATGAACTAATTTTATCTATCCAGTCAGAATTACAGGTTGTTTTGCCACCTGAGTTCGTAGCATTTAGAGACACCCTTACATTAATTTTTATTTCAAATTCAGGGAAGGCAGTCCATGGCGACATTTCCCTTGAAGGAAAGACTGTTTGTCGATTATCAAGCTGCATCCTTTGCAGAGACTTTTTGTTTTATATCAAATGCTGGCCTGCATATATTACTTATTTGTTTTATGGTACTGTTACAATTTTCGTGCTAAGTATATTGTGCCTTCTAAAATGGGCCTGCAAAGGAATTTTGATCTCCCTACGGTCAGTGATCCTCTTAATTCTTACTACCCTAGCATTTATTAAATCTTTACTTCGATTTTTTCTTCTAGTCGGAGCTTTGCTAGGTACGACAATAAGAAATTATATTCTCTCATTTCACCAATTTTTGGAAAATCGCAACCCCCAGCGTCGACCAGCTATGATGCATTCTATACTTTTATTTTTAAGCCTTCTAGCTTTAACTCAGGCTGACTGTTCAACTCATGCACTTTTGAGCTCAGACATAAAAAATTGTCAAAAACAAACTGACCATCAAACTTGTCAATTATTCACAACGGCAGAGATAACGTTAAAAGGATTAGGTTACGAATCATGCATTTGGTTCCAAGATAAAAATGATAATGATATTTTTCACATGAAACTGAAACTTGTGTCAGCCCAATGTTCGTTTTCTTCGAAGAGAAAATATTTCACATTTCCTGTGAAGCATTATACCATTTCGCAACTCGCGTGCCCTCAAAATTATTATTGCGCCTGGGGCGAACATTGTAAAAATGATAAACATTTTGAGGCACTCACGGAAGAAAGTTTAGAATATCCAGGCTTCACGAGCTGCCAGCCGTCTAGCGTGGGTAGTGGATGCACAATTATTTCCCGTATGGGATGTTTATTTTATAGGGTATACTTTATTCCAGACTTGCTGCATTCCTATGAAGTACGACAATTATCAGGTCACCAATGCACATATACCATTTCAGTGGAACGTTCTCTTAACAATACTGTTGAGACTATGACATTTCATTCTTCTACAATAACAGCTGACGGTATTAACATAGACATCCTAGGAGCATATAATCAAGCTCCTATACATATTTCGGATTCGCTCTTATTACGAGTGGGAGATGCTTCTGAAGCTTACCTAGTCCCATCAAGTCCTTCTAATCGTCCTATAGCTGGATTAGTGGGCCAGGTTCAAGCAAACACTAGTTATACTACAAACTTTTTATTTGACCGAAATATGGTACAATGTACTTTTTTCGAAACTACTCTTCGATGTATGCAAACGCCAGATGCGTTGGAAGCACTTTATGCCACAAATGAGCGGGCACTGCCTCTTACACATGATTTACATCTTCTTTCTATGGAAAAAGGGACTTTAAAATCCCAACTCCTATCTTCAGCTCCGGTTCGCCTGCAACTTCATTTTCAGGACTATAAAATAACAGTACAGAGCATTGATATCTGCCCACGTCTAACTGATGCTGTTTTTAAAACGAAAGGATGCTATGCTTGTCAGATTCTTTCCGAAATGACTTTTTTCGCTTTTTCATCATGTCATGCAGGGACTATTTCTCTAGAATTTCAAAAAATTTCAATTTATACACGTAGTATTAATTTAGGAACTGAGCCACAGGAATATTCTATAAAATTTTTAGCTGATGAGAAATGCTACGATGAAAAGATTTGTTTGGTTTCGAGAAATATGAGACAGTGCCAAAAAATTTCCTTTTGTCTCTCTGAACCCAGCCTGCACTTAATTCAGTTAATAATAATAATTAATAATAGTTATTAATAATAATAATAATAAATATTTTCTCACTTTGTTCAAAAAAAAAAAAAAAAAAAAAAAATCAATTAATAGTTTATGGAATTTAATCTTAATACATGTTTAAGTTTTATTTTGCTAGGATAGATAAAATAAATAAATAAATAACATATTTAAATGTGAGATGGAGTATTATCATATTCTTCCCAGGAGGATTCCTCTTCATTTTTATGATGGTCCCTCAGGTTCTAGCCATCCAGATTTGCCACAGAAATGCAACATCAGCTAGTTATGACTGCGGAAACATTACGGCTAGCACCTTGGAACTTTTGGACCTACCAGTGGATTCCTGCCAGGCCATTAACTGTGAATTTTGCATCACAGGAACGAGGACATACATCCTACATCAAAATTCTCTCCTACACCCAGCTGCCTTCTTTGAGAAACCCACCAATGCCGACGGTATTCTGGACACTTTCCTATGTTCAACAGCCGATACCAGAGGTGACATGATTCCTCTCCCATGCGAGTGTTCAACGAACTGTTCAGGTACAGCAGATTTTTGTTCAAATTTTCCCTGTGTCGATGAAGCCCCATGCCGATGTAAGGTTCGGAAAGTACTATACGAGATGTCTCATCTCTCTTCTACCGGTATCATCGTCAATCCTACCTTGATATCTTTACAGGTGTGTCTCTTCAAAATACCCAAGAAAACCCGGCGATCACGTCAACTTCAGGAATATGAAGGGGCTACATTTTCTAATCATAATTTATCCATTTCGTTTCAAGATCCAATCGTTACACTTCCAGAACCAGGAAAACTCATAGCACGAGTGTCTGGAAATGAACTAATTTTATCTATCCAGTCAGAATTACAGGTTGTTTTGCCACCTGAGTTCGTAGCATTTAGAGACACCCTTACATTAATTTTTATTTCAAATTCAGGGAAGGCAGTCCATGGCGACATTTCCCTTGAAGGAAAGACTGTTTGTCGATTATCAAGCTGCATCCTTTGCAGAGACTTTTTGTTTTATATCAAATGCTGGCCTGCATATATTACTTATTTGTTTTATGGTACTGTTACAATTTTCGTGCTAAGTATATTGTGCCTTCTAAAATGGGCCTGCAAAGGAATTTTGATCTCCCTACGGTCAGTGATCCTCTTAATTCTTACTACCCTAGCATTTATTAAATCTTTACTTCGATTTTTTCTTCTAGTCGGAGCTTTGCTAGGTACGACAATAAGAAATTATATTCTCTCATTTCACCAATTTTTGGAAAATCGCAACCCCCAGCGTCGACCAGCTATGATGCATTCTATACTTTTATTTTTAAGCCTTCTAGCTTTAACTCAGGCTGACTGTTCAACTCATGCACTTTTGAGCTCAGACATAAAAAATTGTCAAAAACAAACTGACCATCAAACTTGTCAATTATTCACAACGGCAGAGATAACGTTAAAAGGATTAGGTTACGAATCATGCATTTGGTTCCAAGATAAAAATGATAATGATATTTTTCACATGAAACTGAAACTTGTGTCAGCCCAATGTTCGTTTTCTTCGAAGAGAAAATATTTCACATTTCCTGTGAAGCA
This sequence comes from Maratus speculifer, assembly GCA_964019185.1. Lineage (NCBI taxonomy): Eukaryota > Metazoa > Arthropoda > Arachnida > Araneae > Salticidae > Maratus > Maratus speculifer. The sequence goes on from OZ025289.1 coordinate 284,938,187, forward strand.
TTATACCATTTCGCAACTCGCGTGCCCTCAAAATTATTATTGCGCCTGGGGCGAACATTGTAAAAATGATAAACATTTTGAGGCACTCACGGAAGAAAGTTTAGAATATCCAGGCTTCACGAGCTGCCAGCCGTCTAGCGTGGGTAGTGGATGCACAATTATTTCCCGTATGGGATGTTTATTTTATAGGGTATACTTTATTCCAGACTTGCTGCATTCCTATGAAGTACGACAATTATCAGGTCACCAATGCACATATACCATTTCAGTGGAACGTTCTCTTAACAATACTGTTGAGACTATGACATTTCATTCTTCTACAATAACAGCTGACGGTATTAACATAGACATCCTAGGAGCATATAATCAAGCTCCTATACATATTTCGGATTCGCTCTTATTACGAGTGGGAGATGCTTCTGAAGCTTACCTAGTCCCATCAAGTCCTTCTAATCGTCCTATAGCTGGATTAGTGGGCCAGGTTCAAGCAAACACTAGTTATACTACAAACTTTTTATTTGACCGAAATATGGTACAATGTACTTTTTTCGAAACTACTCTTCGATGTATGCAAACGCCAGATGCGTTGGAAGCACTTTATGCCACAAATGAGCGGGCACTGCCTCTTACACATGATTTACATCTTCTTTCTATGGAAAAAGGGACTTTAAAATCCCAACTCCTATCTTCAGCTCCGGTTCGCCTGCAACTTCATTTTCAGGACTATAAAATAACAGTACAGAGCATTGATATCTGCCCACGTCTAACTGATGCTGTTTTTAAAACGAAAGGATGCTATGCTTGTCAGATTCTTTCCGAAATGACTTTTTTCGCTTTTTCATCATGTCATGCAGGGACTATTTCTCTAGAATTTCAAAAAATTTCAATTTATACACGTAGTATTAATTTAGGAACTGAGCCACAGGAATATTCTATAAAATTTTTAGCTGATGAGAAATGCTACGATGAAAAGATTTGTTTGGTTTCGAGAAATATGAGACAGTGCCAAAAAATTTCCTTTTGTCTCTCTGAACCCAGCCTGCACTTAATTCAGTTAAATACTTCATACACTAAATCATTTTCTAAAAGTGATTCCTCGGGCTCAGGCTTCTTTAGTTTTTTCTATCTCCCCACTTTCAATAATGTTTTTATGTCATTAAAAATGTTGGGAGCGATTTTGTTGATTGTCTGTCTCACCATCACGATTTTTTCTACTTGTGTCACCTGTTGTAGAAGATAAGTTCTACGAATGTACTTATATATATTATTACTGTTTTTATTATAACTGTTTTTTGTTTTCCTCATAACAAACTCTTAAATGTCTTACCCTTAAAACCACTACTGCTAGTTTCACTAGTTATCATTTTTTTCCCTAACTATTCAACATGATTTATTCGTTATTCACTGTTTAAATTTTTTTTTTTTTCCTTTTTTATATTTTTATTTGTAAAATATATAATCAAAAAAAAAAAAAAAAAAATCCTTTTTTTTTCACTTTTTATTTAGAATTTCAATTTTTTTTTCCCTAGTAGTTATACTCTACAAATTGGATATTTACGAGTTTGTATGTTCTTGCATTTATAGATTACTAATGGATGTATAACTTATATATATATATATTTTTCTTTTTTTTTACCCATTAAGTAGTTCTGCGAAACTACTCTTGTACTGTTATATGTATTCCTTTCAGAGAGATGGAGATTTCGGTAGAGAACCCTAAGCCTTAAATTATTTTTTTTTATTGTTTTTTTTTCGCGTGTGAATAGAGATGTGACGCAGTCACATTATCTTGGACTCAGAAATATAAGTAATCAACTGTTTTCGAAATAAACATTCATACGATAAATTATATAAGGTTTCTAGGCACGTGAAGTCTTTAATCTAGTATCCAGATATCAGAATTAAGTATAAAGTTCATCTCACCCTTAAGAAAGAAAAAGCTACATCTTAATCACTCGATAAGAAAAATACGCGTAAATCCTAATTAACCATAATCACGCGCGCTTTTAATCTAGAAACAAATAGCAGAGTTCATTTGAGATGCGATTGATATACTCGGATATATATACAGATAGACACGAGAGCATAATAATAATGAATCGATGAATATAATATAACATTACTAAGTAAAGGAGAGAGTAGTGCGTGAGTGTTGTGCATCATTAAAAGGACCAAGATGCCTATTGAATCGGCCCCAAAGTCTACGGTCAACATACTCCTGGGTAAGTCCATACTGATATATCTCCATCTCTCTCTTTTATTGTAAATTGTAGATGTTTTATCTTATTAGTATACGTTTAATTAATAAACCAATTTAGTCCAAATTTCTCTACTTCTTTAATAACCACTATACACGGCCCCCCCAATTGGGGCGCTTTTACAATTAAGATACCTTTGGTATTATTTATTATGCTCATCTGAACCTAAATCTAACAAAAAGCTTCATATATAGAACCTTATACTATCATGATAATTCTATATTCGCCACCGCCTATACTTAGTTCCACTGTGCGTCGGTAGAGTAAGCTCAAAATCCGTTGTTTCCAAAGTGAAGCAAAAAGGTGAGGAGCTGTATCCATATATCCATTGTTTAGTGTCAATATAACATATACAATATGGTATGTACCACTATATCTGTATAAAACCCCTTATTTTTTTATTCATTTGGAAACAACGGATTTGGAGCTTATTCTATTGACGATCACTTGCAGAATTTTCAAGCTATGTTTTTGAGATTTTCACAAAAGTTGCTCTATACATTTATTAACACAATATGCAAATGAAATTTTTGTAGTGTTCATACATGTGCAATGAAAAATTATGTAGTAAACTTGCTCATGTTAAAAGAAAGAAAATCAACGATTATAAATGTACAAATAAAGTATGAAAAGGAACAAACAGCTGTTTCGAATCTACTATCGAGATTCTTCTTCAGTGCAAAAACTCAGCGAGCTAGACAAAGCAAAACTGAGCAAAACTAGGCTCAGTTTTGCTTTGTCTAGCTCGCTGAGTTTTTGCACTGAAGAAGAATCTCGATAGTAGATTCGAAACAAAGCAAAACTAGGCTCAGTTTTGCTTTGTCTAGCTCGCTGAGTTTTTGCACTGAAGAAGAATCTCGATAGTAGATTCGAAACAGCTGTTTGCTCCCTTTTCATACTTTATTTGTGCATTTATAATCGTTTGTTTTCTTTCTTTTAACATTTTTGCACAAAGGCTTTATTTGCTATTTTAAACCTGCTCCTTTTTCATGCAATTTTTATTATTTTTTAATTTTGATTGCAGCGTATTGTGTACAATGTTGTTTGTCATATTTTCCGAAAAGAACATTATTTTATATTAAGAATTCTGTAAATTATAAGCAAAAAACTTTAAAAATTTGGGATTATTTTTATTTTTAAAAAACCCTTAATTTCTGTACGTGTATATACATGATGTTCTCATAAAAATGAACACAGTTTAACAACAAGCCACTTAATCATAATATACAGTTTGAACGAGTTTGCTATATTAGTTTTGATAGGGTTATCCAAAAGATATTCGTTCTTTTTCAGTTTGTTCACGGTCCGTTGTGGAGTTTCAGGAAAAATCTTCACGGAAATGAATGGCCTGTACTATTATGTTTACACGCTTTAGAGTTTCAGAAAAATTCTTCAAGTTGTTAGTCAAGTTTCTAGATATTTAAAAAATGTCTAAATTCCCAAGTCGCCGGTCACCCTTGGCCATATAGTGCACTGTAAAGAAAAATTTCCGTTAAATAACGGAAATAGTTCTGGTAATCTAGACGCCAGTATTATTTCCGTTATTTAACAGAAAAAAATTTCCATAATTTTTTTTTTTTCATATTTTTTTATATAAAAATTTTCGCTTGAAAGCCAAAAACAGAATTTTGAAGAACAAACTGGTTTTTTCATTCTTTAGACAAAGACACATCATATTAGAACACATAAATTTAATTTAAACAACAGTGAATAAATGTCACTTAGATTCGGTGGGTATCGAACCTAATACCTGTCCCATGCCAGCTTGCAGTAGTGTAATACCATTACGCCATAGTTACGCATACAGATATTGCAAATATCTTTACTTATTTCGAATGATTTTATAAAGCAAAGACCTTATATTGAACGCGCCATTAATTTTTGTAGAGAATTATTTTCAATATGAGTGTACAGTTCTGTCAAGTTCTAAATGTTTAACAGATTTTATTTCCATAATTTCGAATATTTAGTTTTTAGTTTCAGTTCTATATATAAAAAAAAAAAAAAAAAAAAAAAAAAAAAAAAAAAAAAAATTAGACTTTAAAATATTATATGTATTAAGAGTTGAATGCATGAAAAAGTTTTGTTTTCTTCATTTTAAGGAGATTTTTAAAAGTTTATTGTAATATTATTCATATTTATTTACTTATTTATTTTTGAAAGGATATTCTTAAAAGAATATTAAAATATATTAAAATTAAAACTATTTTATTAATATTTTGTTATTACTTTTATTAAAATATATTAAAATTAAAAGTAGAATTTTTCCCCCATTATCCTACGCACATTTTAAAAAATATGCTATAAAAGAGTTAAAAATTATTTAAAAATCATAATGGAAATAAACTAACTGAAAATAAACTAACCATCTAATCTCAAACTTAAAAGGGACTAATAAAATTTTATAATTTTTATTATTTTTTTAATATTGTAAAAATATGTCAGCTTTATATTATTAAAACAGAAAAAAATAAAGAAAATTATTATAGAAAGTTGTTTATAAAACAACTCTATAATGTTACGAATTGAATATTTCCCGCTGAGCGAAAAATTGCCCAGGCCGGGGATTGAACCCGGATACTTGGCTTACAAGACCAAGGTTATCTGAGGTATATATCTGAGGTAGGCTTATAAGGTTATCTGAGCGAAAAATCCCATTCGGCTATCGCCCAGATAACTTAACAGGTAAAGCATTGGCCTTGTAAGCCGAGTATCCGGGTTCGATCCCCGGCCTGGGCAATTTTTCGCTCAGCAGGAAATATTCAATTCGTATGATTACTTTACCAATCAGTTTGATTGTGTTAAAAATAATAGTAACTCTATAATATTTTTCTATCCCAGATATAGATGGCGACACTGGAGTTATTTATGGAATTTATGCTGTTTTAATACGGAACTTCTCTGTTTTCAGAAAATTTTACTGAAAACTTACTGTTTTTATAATATCAAAATATCAATAACGGAAGTTCTGCTGTTTTTTCGGAAAAAATGAAACTATTCCGTAGAATTTTACGGAACAATTTGTGTATATTAAAGGATATTTTTACAGTGTGTATAAAGTAGTCTATATATAAGCATATAAATATTCTTTCTTCAAAACAAACTTAAATAATTGCAATTTGTTATTCTCTTAATATTAATACAGAATTCGAAATCATTAATGTAAGAAAAATGAAAGAGCAGTTAAGGTTTTTTTTTTTTTTTTTTTTTTTTTAATCTCTCTGTTAACCGAAAACCTTTTTTCAAATTTTAAAATACCATTTCTAAACATGAAACTGTGAATAAAGAGGAACTGACATATGTTCAAAATAGTGAAGTTTCAACTTAACCGATTTCAGAGTGGCTCATTATTACCAGGAAAAACTTCCACCTATAAATTTGAATAAAAAATTTCTCCTTATTTGAACGCTTTATTCAGGCAGAATTTCAGTTATGACCAAAAACATACGTTTATTTTTAATGTGGGAAGTTTGCTTTGGTGGTAGTCTGTCCCTGCATTTCCGCCATATTGTGACAACCTAAACAACCTCCTGCCAGCAACAATGAAATATATATCTGGGCCAACTTCCACCAGATAAAATGAATAGAAACTTTTACCATATATTTGTGAGAGAAATTTTGCAAGAATAACCCGCTAAAAATGTGAGAATTTCTATTCAAAATTTTCTGGTGGACGTTTGCTTCAGCGGTCATCAGAAAATGTAGATACAAATACAATGCAAAATCAGCCGCCATCTTGAAAAAAAGTGCTCAGGTACTTCACACCCAACTGTATCTACACATATGTTTGTCTTTCTTTATTCATAACTCAATTGTCCTAACAAACGAATAACCAAAAATTAAACTTGCTTAAAAATTAAAGTAAGAAAACTGCTTAATAAATAAATAAATAAATAAATATTATTTCAAAATAGTTAATGTTAATAAATAAACTGCTAAACTATCACAATTGAAATATTGCTGTTAAATTCGAGGATTAGCGTCAACGGTTTTTTTTCAATTTAAAAATAGCATGAGTACTTTTAGCTCCAAGCACAAAATGTCTGTATTATGTGAATCATGTTTCGCATCTGAAGATAGCATAAACGTTATCTGCAATATCATTGTAGAACATGAAATAATAATAATTAAATAACTGCATTTATTGTTTTTCGCGTTTAAGCATCATAAATGAGTGATAATACTGTGGTGGCTGTTGCTATTCTTGATGGGGACAAACATTAAAATTATCATGATCATTAAAATATCGGTAGGCCTGATTGCATGTTTTTTTTAAGTTGAAAACAAAACTTTGAAGATAGCGTCTATTGGTAATTAAAGCCTCGAATTGCACGATTATACGACGGCTATATAAACCAATGAAATTCAATTCACGATAAGTACAAATTAATTATGTAAAAAAAAAAAAACTTTTTTGACCGCAGCAGTAAACGAAAATGTGTTTGCTTTCTGCCTTCGTTTCCCCTTTTTTCTTTTTCTTTCTTAAAGACAGGTTCCCTTATGTATTTTGAAACAACTGTAGGCTATATTTAATTGGCTAGCTCCAAGGGTTTTGATAGTGTATGTCACATAACTGATAATTGCAATGAATTTTAACCACGACTATTTTTGGAAAGTTTTCTCTACTTTATTCAATTAATAAGTTATCTACGATAAAATAATCACTTTTTTTTTTTTTTTTTTTTTTTTTTTTTTTTTTTTTTCGTTACTGGTAGTCAAGAAACGTGGTACATTGTACCTATCTGACTTACATTTCAAGAATACATTCAACTGAACTTTAATTTTAAGCAACATGTACTCATTGTAGCATACAACCGTTTATTAAGTTATTTTTTTTATTATAAATATAAATCAGATAAATTGTCTTTATATATACATATATATATATATATATATATATATATATATATATATATATATATATATATATAATTCTTACGTGTCTATCAGAAATTTCTCTAAAGAACATTTTTTGTTATGTAAGACATTTTAGAAATCGTATTTTTGTATACACTATTATTTGCTTATTAATATTAACCCACAAGCCAAATGAACAAAAACCCCGCTTTGCTGAGTTACGGACCAAAACCAAATCGTAGAACCGGTGCGCGGAAGCAAGTGGCGGAACGGCCGGCGCGTGCCTCCCATATGTTCAAATCAGGGAACGTCTGCGAGAGATCATTAACTCGGATCCGCACCCGACTGCGCAACGCTCCGTTAGCTCGCACATCACTGTGAAACGAGGAGACCTTTTTTTTAAGGGACAAGAAGTCAGATATGAAAGAAAATTCTTTTTTTAAAAGAAAAAAAAAGCTATTGATTAAAATTCGACGATATTCTGATATTTTAACGTTTATTTTCAATTTATTTGTAAACTCTATAGCATTATGTTTTATTTTTTTAACCTTAAGGGTGTAGTCGAAAAAACGCTTTTCCACCTTCAACAGCTCGAAATTTTTTGATACAATTTCAGACATATTTTTAAAAGTAGAAGCATGAAACTTGCTGAGGGGATTTTTGAAGATACGTATAAGGTGCCGTGTGATGTCATTTTACGCTCAATTCATTAGAATTTGATTGATAAACAATTACCTTCTCAGTAGGACCCTTTTTTTCGTTCACAGATCTCCCGCTTCAGAAAAGTCTATTCAAAATGCCGTTTTTGTTTGCTTTTTTGCAATGCTTTCTGTATTTATTAAAGAATTGACAATTACGGCACCTTGAGTACTTTCTGAATAAGACAATTTGCCAGTTTGATGCATATCAGAGCAAAAACGAATTTAAAAATAAATCTGAAAATAAGCAGTTTGAATCGAAATACATCCTTAAAGCAAAACTGAATATATATTTATACTTCTGGAGTATAATTAAGGCTGTCCTTAAATGTAAACAGGGCACCTTGATGACATAAGTTTTAATTTATTTTTGCTCGAAAATGCATGAAATTAGCAGGTGATGTTATTGTTCAGAAACTATCTAATCGTACTCACTTGCCTTTATTTTCCAAACAGAATAGATGATTCACGAAATACTGTGGAAAGTTGGCGTTTTGAACCAAATTTCCCGACGAAAGAAGAAAAATCAGTCAACAGAAGGAGAAAAAACATTGTGTCACAGGATCAAAAACGCTTATAACTCAAAAAATAACTTATTTATTTCAAAAAAAAAAAAAAAAAAAAAAAAAAGAAAAAAGAAAAAGAAAGAAAGAAAAAAGAAAAAGAAAACACAGTTCGATTCCAAATCGCTTCCATACTCAGGTCTTCCAATTTTATATCTTTCCGTTGTAAAATGAATTTGTAAATGTATCAAAATGTTTTGCACTTGTTGAGGGGAAGCAGTTGAGAACAGTGGAAAATTCAAGGGGGAGGTCACGCGGATCATGAGTCATGACCCCCCCCCCCCTCTGAACGATGAAAATTTTTAAAGGGAATTTAAAAATTGAAATATATACTTTTTTTTTATTTATCCTTTGAATAACAATCAGAATCTTTCTGACTTTTTAAAAGCTGTACTTACACCCAAAAAAAGATAATTTCTGACATATGTATCAAGTAGTTTTTTACATTTATTCAGAGCAAATGTGATTTATTAACGTTTTCCATTTTTCAATAAAGGTAAAGAAGCTTTCGAGAAATCTCCGTAAACTGTAGAATTTTAAACTGAATTTCAGGCCGTGACAGTCAATTGCTCCCTCATGATGGCTTTTTCGTAATTGTCAAGTCCTAAAAATTTGCATAAAATGCTCAGTTTCTTGAATGGTTGTTTGATTTTATATAAAAACGGAAAAATCTTCTTGGCATTTGAATAAAATGTATATATTTATATTTTACGAATATATATGCAACTTTATTGTTACGAATAAAGTTAACTTCAAAAAAGTATCAGAAAATAGTGATTTTGGATGTGGGGTCAATCTTCGATATAAAAATTGCTTATTAAGAGACATCCCCCCCTCGCCTCAAAAAAAAAAAAAAAAAAAAAAAAAGGAACCATGACCCCCCTCTAAAAGAAGGGCTGCATCCGCCCTTGGTTGAGAACAGCTTAAAGGAGTCCGAGTGTATAGGGCGGGGTTGGTTGCTGGTGAACCGCTCTTTAAGTTAAGATAATTTTTGTAGGTTTTTATTTATTATGTTTTTTATTTTTTAATATCAATTAATTTATTTATTTATTGGAATGCGCCTTAAATAATAAATTCAGTAAAAATTAAATTAAGCAGAAACAAGAATATGATGCTTAGTCTCCCTTCTTTTTTGAATCCACTGTTGCTTGATAATGGTGATTTAGAAAGGAAGAAGTACAGGTTTAAAATTGTGAAATAGAATATTGAAATCTAACAGACTAATAATTGTTGCAGAGAAAATTTATTTTTTAATTTTAAAAGGATTTTTTGAAGATTTTGTTAAAAGCCATGCTATGTTTCTTAATAAATAAATAAATAAATAAATAAATAAATAAATAAAGGCAAATTTAATATTTTACTACATCATAAGTATACAATCGCTCAAATACAACCGGAAGTGGAGATCATTCCATACATATTAATTTGCAAATTATCACACAATTTAATTAGGAATTATTTCCTCTTTCAATTTATATGTTAAAAAAAAAAAAAAAAAAAAAAAAAAAAAAAAAAAATTAGAGATCGATATGCGTATACAAATTGTACCAAATTTGAAAATTTTCAGTTAGCATCTAATCTCTAACATCTTACTCACACTTTATGGAAATGTTTACTTTAGCTTACCGAAAATTTCTTCGATGTTGTAGTTATTGTATTAAATTATGCAAAAATAAAATTTTGAGTTTTTGATATGAAATTCATTTTTTATACCTGCCAATTGCAACGTAGATAGATTTTTAAGTGTAACTCAAAAATTACTTGATGGAATGAAAATAATTTTTGAATTTTCATATTTAAAGCTTCTAAAAATCAATTTTTTTTTTTTTCAAAATTTTTATAAGTTACAATGCATTTTTTTTTTTTTTTTTCGCACATCAATTTCATATAGAAATGAGGAAAAGTTTGTTTATTCTTTTAAGATTTGCTTTCTGTTTTTTTTTTTTTTTTTTTTTTTTTTTTTTGTACAATGATGAAAGAAAAAAAAAAAGTAAACACCGGCTACTAACTTTTTCAACAATTTATCGTAGAAAAAGTTACTGGTACAGAACGATTGAAAATAAAGTTTTAAATAAACTTAAATTTTTATTTATTACTTTATATTTAATTAAATTATGTACATAAAATTTTATTAGGGGGCTATCTACATATTAAGACAAATCCGAACTTTTTTTTTTTTAATAACGATACTCACGTTTAACAAGATGCTTCAAATCTTCGGTTCAAACTATACTTAGATCCTAGATGTGAAATTTCAAGTCATTTGAATCACAAGTTTTAGAATTATAAACATTAAAAAATTAGTGCTTCTAATATTAAATTACATTTTCATATTTTTATCAATATCTCCTGAAATGTATACTCCTAATGTGCGATTTTTTATGTTAGCAATAATACTAAAATAGCCATACATAAATATGTTGAATTTGTAATTTTTATAATTTTATAATGTGGATAATGAAATTAATATTCGAAAAAATTATAAATTATAAACCTACATTTTTTTTTTTTTTTTTTTTTTTTTTTTTTTTTTTTTTTTTTGACGCATTTTGATTTATTAAGCCCTGTTTTATGGAAATCTAAAATTAAAATTTTTTCTTCCAAGAAGTTTTCAAATTATGCTTAAAAAAATGACAAAATGATTATTTAACGGGGCGTTTAAGATAGAAGTGACTAGATATTTAGTAACTTTTTATATTATCCTGTAACCTATCAGTTTTCAATGACTGCTTGAGGGGTACATAAGACACCTTGATAAAGAAGCAGGCTCTCGTGGTCAACAATCGAGTACCGAACTTCAATCTGAATGCAACCTCTAAAATATGCTCATTTTATAAAATAATTTCTCAAAAACTTATCGTATGAATTGCATGAAAATTTGTTTTTAGGCTAATTGACGGATGTAAAGTTCATTTATTCTATCAGAATTGCGTACTGCTGTTGAAAAAAACAAAGTTATGGTTAGTTTTAATATATATATGACCCCCTAAGCAAATTTTACATACATCATTTAAAAGTAGAATTTATTTTTAATCGTCTGGTACCAATAACTTTCTTCTGTGATAATTTTTTGAACAGTTAGTAAGGGTGTTTATTTATTTATTTATATTTTCACCACTATACATATGTTATATACACTATATTGCCATTGATTATTGGACACTTGCGATTTTAGACATTTTACTAAATATCTAGAAAAATACATGAGGAATCATCTCGAAACTCTTAGTGTATAAATATAATAGTATACGTCATACAACTCCGTGAAGATTTTTTTACCGAAACTCCATAGGGGACCATCAACAAATTAAAAAAGAATGAATATCTTTTGAATAACCCTGTCAAAACTAATATAGCAAAAGCGCTCAAACTCTAGATTATGACTGAATGCCTTATTGTAATACACTGTGTTCATTTTTATGCAAATAGCATGCATACTCGCAGAGTAATTAAGGTTTTTATAAAAATGGTCCCAAATTTTTCCAAGTTTTTCCCTTATAATTTTCAGAGTTCTTAATATAAAATAATATTTTTTTCAGAAAATATGACAAACAACATGGCACATAGTACCCTGTAATCAGAATTAAAATATAATAAAAATTGTTTGAAAAATGAGTAGGTTTACTAAATAATTTTTTACTGCGCATGCGTCAAAGATATCAAAATTTCATTTGCATATTATGTTAGCTAAATGTATAGAGCAACTTTTGTAAAAGTCTCAAAATCATTGCTTGAAAATTCTGAAAGTAATCGTCTATAGAAAAAGGACAAAATCCGTTGTTTCCAAAATGAAGCAAAAAAATGAGGGATTTTATCCAAATGTAGTAGTACATCTCGTATTGTGTATTCTTTATTGACACTAATCAATGGATATATGGATACAACCCCTCTTGTTTTTGCTTCATTTTGAGAATAACGGATTTTCAACGTATTCAATTGACGATTATTTTCAGAATTTTCAAGTTATGATTTTGTGACTTTCACAAAAGTTGCTCTATACATTTAGCTAACATAATATGCAAATGAAATTTTGATATCGTTGACGCATGCGCAGTAAAAAATTATTTAGTAAACCAACTCATTTTGTATACAATTTTCATTATTTTTTAATTCTGATTACAGGGTACTGTGTGCAATGTTGTTTGTCATATTTTCTGAAAAAAATATTATTTTATATTAAGAACTCTGAAAATTATAAGGAAGAAACTTGGAAAAATTTGGGACCATTTTTATAAAACCTTAATTACTCTGTGAGTATGCATGCTATTTCCATAAAAATGAACACAGTATATTACAATAAGGCATTCAATCATAATCTAGAGTTTGAGCGCTTTTGCTACATTAGTTTTGACAGGGTTATTCAAAAGATATTCATTCTTTTTCAATTTGTTGACGGTCCCCTATGGAGTTTCGGGAAAAAATCTTCACGGAGATGTATGCCTTATACTATTATATTTATACACTAAGAGTTTCGAGATGATTCCTTATGTATTTTTCTAGATATTTAACAAAATGTCTAAAATCGCAAGTATCCAATAATCAATGGCAATATAGTGTAGATTGTCTCAAAGTAGCTTGCTTATGTTTTCACAATGTCCACCAATTCAAAGCATGCAATGTTGAGGGGCAAAGAATCATTTACGAGTTTTGGAAGAGGTAACGATGCTTTGGCAGACGACGCAAACAAAGGTCTTCAAGACAGGGATTATTTTTAAATTTAGAGGACAGTTTACATGAAAATTGGTGAAAAAATCGAATTGTGTTTTTAAATATTAAATGAAATCCCGTTTATGACACCTCATTCTTACCCATATGGCAATTGCCGTATCCCCCCCCCCCCCCCCACCTCCGCATTTAGCTGGCAGACCTCAAAATTCGAGCGAGACCAGATTTTTGAATACTTATCCCTGTTCATCTCGGCATGCCGGAAAAAACGAAGATTTTCGAAAACGGAAAGGAATGAGGTTCTTTTGCTGTATTCAGTATAGCAGCAATTCCTGATGCAGTATAGAGTTCGTCCATAATTTTCTAATTATATATTTTAACTTTTTTACATATTCAAGAGAATAGAAACGTGTTCCATGTGTCTCATACCATTTCACAGTAGGCATTCTTCCCGGTAAACGGAAAAAAAGTGACCGGAAAAAAAGTTATCGGGAAAAAAGTGACATAAACTACAAAAGTGAAAAAAAAGTGACACGAAAAAAAAAGTTACCGGAAAAAAAGTCACAAGAAAAAAAGTTACCGGAAAAAAGTCACAAGGAAAAAAGTTACCGGAAAAAGTCACAAGGAAAAAAGTTACCGGAAAAAAGTGATAAGGAATTGATTTTGGGGATTCATTGGTTAAGTATGAAAGTGGGATAGGGGGGGGGGGGGGGGGCTCATAATTTAGGTAAATGGGTTTTTCATGCTGAATTAACTGTTTTGGTTCAATTTTTGGATATACGTTCATACTGAAAAGACGCTTGCCAGATTACTTTTGGGAAGGGACGATAACCCCCCCCCCCCCCATTCGTCCTCAATTAGATGAGTTTTTATGCAGAATTATCCAACGTGTGTGAAATTTGCATATAGGTTCTTTTCGATAAGGCTTATGTATAGTATAAAATGCCTGAAGAGATTTAGGAGTTTAATGGTTAAGTATAGAGGGGGAACGGGGGATAACCTTTCTTAAATTAAATTAATGGCTTTTTACGCATGATTAACCGATTTGCTTAGAATTTTGGACATAGGTTCATTATGTTAAGACGTATTTGTGATTAGTTATGGGTTCTTCTGCTTATTATAAAGGGGGGAAACGAGCAACTATCTCCCCCTCAAACTAGATAAATAGGTTTTTATGCAGAATTATCCCATGTATTTCAACTTTAAATATAGGTTCTTTCTGATAATGTGAATCCCTGAATAGTTTTAAGGGTTTGATGGCTAAGTATAAAGGGGGGACAGGGGAAAACCCCTCTTAAATTAAGTAAATGGCTTTTTACGAAGAATTTTCTGATTTGCTTCGAATTTTGGGCATGTGTTCATTATGATAAGACGTATCTCTGATTAGTTATGGGGTTCTTTTGCTTATTATAAAGGGGGGACGAGCAATTATCTCCCCCTCAAACTAGATAAATAGATTTTTATGCAGAATCATCTGATGCATTTCAATTTTTAAATATAGGTTCTTTCTGATAAGGTGAATTCCGGAATAGTTTTAAGGATTTAATGGCTAAGAATAAAGGAGAGATGGGGGAAACCCCTCTTAAATTAAATAAATGGCTTTTTATGCAGAATTATCCGATTTGCTTCGAATTTTGGACATGGGTTCATTATGATAAGACGTATTTCTGATTAGTTATGGGGTTCTTTTGCTAATTAAAAAGAGGGGCGGAAGATTACTACTCCCGCCTTAAATTAGATTTAAAAAAAATTATGCACACTTATCCGATGAATTTCAAATTTTAGATATAGGATCTTTCTCATAAAGTTAATTTCTGAATAGTTTTAAGAGTTTAATGGCTATTTATAGAGGGGGAACGGGGGATAAACTCCCTTAAAATAAATAAATGGCAATTTTTACGCAGAACTATCAGATTTGCTTCAAATTATGGATGTATATTCATTATAAGAAGGCGTATCTCTGATTAGTTATGGGATTCTTGTTGCTAATTACATTGGGGAAGCGGGCGATTAATTCTCTACGCTTTAAATAAAATAATTATTATTTTTTTTTTTTTTGCACATTTATCTAACGTATTTCAAATTTTGGATATATAGGTTCTTCCTGATAAAGTGAATCCCTGAATAGTTTTAAGGGTTTAATGGCTAAGTATAGAGGGATGAACGGTTGATAATCCGCAATTAATCAGGGATTCGCCTTATCATAATGAACGCACATTCAAAATTTGAATCAAATCAGATAATTCTGCGTAAAAAGTCATTTATTAATTTAAGGGGGGTATACTCCTTTCCCCCACTGTATACTTAGCCATTAAACCCTTAAAATTATACTGGGATTCACTTTATGAGAAAGAACATATATCCAAAACATGAAATTTATCGGATAAATGAGCATAAAAAACAATTTATTTAATTTAAGACGGGGGGGGGGGAGAAATCACCCGCCCTAATTTTTTATTGGCAAAATAACCCCATATGTAATCAGGAATATGCCTTATCATAATGAATCTATAATCCAAAATTTGAAGCAAATCCGATAATTCTGCGTAAAAAGTAATTTAATTTAAGGTGGGTTATATTCTATTCCCCTTTTATACTTAGATATTAAATCCTTAAAACTATTCAGGGATCCACTTTATCAGAAAGAATCTATATTTAAAATCTGAAATACATGGGGTAATTCTGCATAAAAACCTATTTATCTAATTTAAGGGGGAGATAATTGCTCGCCCCCCCCCTTTATAATAAGCAGAAGAACCCCATAACTAATCAGAGATAGGTCTTATCATAATGAACCTATGTCCAAAATTCTAAGCAAATCGGATAATTATGCGTAAAAAGTTATTAATTTAATTGAAGAAAGGTTATCCCCCGTTCCCCTTTTATACTTAACCATTAAAACTCCTAAATCTCTTCAGGCATTATATATTATATTTAAGTCTTATCAGAAAGAACCTATATGCAAATTCGACACACGTTGGATAATTCTGCATAAAAACCCACTCATCTAATTGAGGACGGATCGGGGAGCTAATTTCCGTTTACTCAAGGATACAGCGCTTGGCGAAATTCAAAGTGTGCTAAATGTTTTGACTAGCATCTACGCATTTTCTCGCGCATCATGGCTGCTTCAGACATTTTACTTACAATTTTTGTCGTATATGAGGCACTTGGAAGCTGTTGTAGAGTATCAGAGGCATAGCGAGGTGGTTAAAGCAGAAAGCTTGTAATTATAAGATTGCGAGTTGTGTCCTTGCTCTTGTCGATTTTTGTTTTGATTTTTATTTAAGAAATCAATAAAGAATGTTATAAAACTCAGTTACTTTGTATTAGTTTTATTGTCTTTTAGATAATTAAATTTTAATTACAATTAAGTTATAAAATTTAATTTAAAATTTTATTACATAAAGTTTAATTTGAAATAAATGTAAATAATTAATATAAGTTTTTAAATTCTGCTTTTTAATAATTAAATAAATATAATTTAAAATACAATAATTATTAAAATAAAATAAAAAATATTTTTATTTTAGTTATGCTACCACCGTGTTGTAAGAGATGAATATCAAATTAGTAAAACCAATTTATTAAAGTTCTTATGTTTTAAAATGAGGCATCATTCATACACACACACACAATATATATATATATATATATATATATATATATATATATAATATTTATTAGTATTTATTTTAATAATTACTGTTTCATTTACAATTATAAAGTAGTGAAACATAAGAATATTAATTATAAATATTCAAATTTTAATATTTCTATGTACTTAATTAATGATAATAATTTAAGAAAAAAAGGAAAATCTTTAATCTTCCACAAACATAATTTAAGTTTTTCTTTTAAAAAATTATCAATATTTAAATATATATAACTAATATTAACTATTTATTAATTAATATTAATATATATACACATATATATATATATATATATATATATATAATTATAAAATTATATTAATTAACATTATTAATTATTACATATATGACTAATATTAATAAGTATTATCATTTAAACAGATAATTAATGTTTTTAATGTTTTCGTTTAGTGATTTTTTATTAGTTCTCTTCAATTTTCAGTGTCTAGTAAGATATTAAATATATATATAAAAAAAAAACAATCTATATTGGATAAAAACTTTTAAGGTGGTTTTTTTATATAAAACGTGATCTTTGTTTTGTATTTGTAGTTTGTACAAATTCAATCAGTATATGCATGTATATTTAGTTTAGACTTATCAATTTATGAATAGGAAGGGTGCATTAAATCGGTGTCACAAAAGTTGGTGTAAATTCCTAAACATATTTTATTTCAAATGAAAAATTTCCAAGTATAAAAAATATTTTAATTTTAAAACAATTTATTATTAATTGAAATATATACTTTTTTGATGATTCTTAGAATCTGGAAACTATACTTTTTTTTTTTTTTTTTTTTTTAATATGTTATCAACGTTAATGATATATTTGTACAACATCAAAATCTGAATAGATCGGAACAGATGATATCGAAATATGTACATTTTCTAACTATATGATTGAATGACCTAACTATATAACAACTATATAATATACACATACATAATATTTAAGCAGACATATATGAATGTATAAGTTCATACATACTATGTACATATGTTGATATTTATGAATATATTCATACATATTTCCAACATTAAGAAGTTTTAATTTATTAATCTTAGTGTATTGCTATACTTCGTGATTTATATCACATTAGTAAAGTAAATAAATAAATAAAAATTTGATATAACAGATCTCAGTATTTTCTTATAAAGTTCTTGAATTGATACTTAACAAGAAAATAAATTAAACAAAATAAAATTTATTTTTAGCTATTATCATGTAATTTATCCAAGAGCGGATCTAGCCCTCCTTTCAGAGGGGGGGTCAAGGCTCCTTTTTTAGGGGGGGGGGGGTCACGTCTCTTAATAAGCAATTTTTATATTAAAGATTGTCGCCACATCAAAAATGGCTAAATTTCTGATGCCTTTATTTTTATACATAACAAAAAAAAAGTTGCATTAATACTAGTAAAAGTATAACTGTATACATGCTATTCAAGAAAGTGAAAATTTGAATTGAAATTGCTAATAACAAGAAAATGAAGATTATTCCATTTTCTGATAAAATTAAGTATTCATTCAAGAAATTCAGCCTTTTATGGAAAATTTTAGGATTTAACAGTCACAAAAAGCCATCATGAGGGAGCTATTGGCTGTCACGGTTTAAAATTCAGTTTGAAATTCTGCATTTTACCGAGATTTTAAGAAAGATTTCTTACCTTCATTGAAAAATTGAAACCATTAATCACATTTGATCTGAATAAATGCATATTGAGTCTAATATTGAAAAATATTTCATGGTTATGACAGAAATTATCTACTTTGGGTTTAACTACAGCTTTAAAAGAATTAAAAAAATTCTCATTGCTAATCAAGGGATAAATTTGAAGAATTCAATGTATATTTCATTGAAAGAATTCAATATGCATTTTATTTTTTATATTTCCTTTAAAAAGTTTCTTCTTTCAGGAGGGGGTCATGACCCCCGTGACCTCCCCCTTGGATCCGCCACTGAATTTATACGAATACAATAACAGCTCTCTTTCGTTCTTTTTTTATTTTTTCATTATTATATTATTCATTATAAACTGAAATACTATAAGAAATGTAAAGAAATATACATTAAAATTTACAAATTAAGTTAACACAACAAGTTACTCGTATATATTTAATTAATATTTGGTCATATATAAAAAGAAAATTCCATTAAATTTATTATTATTTTTCTTTTCAAATAAATTATTTGTATAATGCATTTTTTCAGTAGATGGCGACACTGTACGATGTTATCAAGGAATCACGGAAGAGGACAGAATGATGGGTGGAATAGCATTTGGCACACCTTGAATTTCGCCAAGTGCTGTATCCTTGAGTAAACTGAAATTAGAGATCGGGGAGGGGGGGTAATCGTCCTTCCCAAAACTAATTAGGCAAGCGTCTTTTCAGTATGAACGTATATCCAAAAACTGAACCAAAACAGTTAATTCAGCATGAAAAACCCATTTACCTAAATTATGAGCCCCCCCCCCCCCGATCCCCATTTCATACTTAACCAATGAATCCCCAAAATCAATTTCTTGTCACTTTTTTTTCCGGTAACTTTTTTTCCGTATCACTTTTTTCCACTTTTGTAGTTTATGTCACTTTTTTTCCAATAACTTTTTATCCGGTCACTTCTTTTCTTAGATTCTTCCTTCCCAGCAGTTTTTACAATGTAGAAATAGATTATCTGATAAATTATTACATGAACAGAAATATTCTTACTATATATATATATATATATATAATTAGAAAAAAATAATTATTGAAATATAGAAAGAGAGAAATATGTGCTTACCATACATCAAAAAAGCTATTTTACACGATAGTTTAATTAACTTACTTTGTAGAAAAGTCATACATGAAAATTTTGCTTAATAATAAAACAAAGAAAATCTAATAATCACTTAAATATAAATGAATATACAGGGTATTTCAGTTAAACGTTTCAGAATTTCTAAGAAAGGTAGGGTGCATCCTGACGACTCGAAATCATACAGTAATGTGGGGTCGAAAATGCTTTCCCGAAGCGATGATGTACACAGAAGCACCATAAAAAAAGACACCGTAAGCGATAAATCGTTTTATTAATACATGTAAAAACGCAAAAGATACATTGATCAAAGTAGTCGGTGGCAGAAATTTTGAACACTTACTTTGACTCATGTTCCTTTTGCTTTTTTACACGTATTAAAACATGTAAAAAAAGGAATTTCCACTTACGGTGTCTTTTCTTTATGGTGCTCCTGTGTACATCACCGCTTCAGAAAAAACTTTTCCGACCCCACATTGCTATATGATTTCGAGTCGTCAGGATACATCCTACCTCTCTTGGAAGTTCTGAAGCGTTTAACTGAAACACCCTGTAAATAGAAAGAGACATAGAAAAACCAATAAGTATATATATATAAGAAGCCAGATCAAGCATATCAAGAAACTGCTATAAGATATGGTTATCCTTTACATTTGGTTAAAATACTAATTTGTCATAGTAAATAGCTTCCAGCCAGTCGGGTCAATTGTGGGAAGAATTTCTTAGCTTTTAGCACGTCCCATAACAGAAACTAGTTGGATGCTTTTGCTTTTTCATTAAATTATGCACCCCTGACGAGTGGTTTAATGAAAAAGCCTTCTAATGTCCATTTATCCATGTATCTTTTATTATTTTGGTAATCTGCCTTCTATTTCACTTCAAACTTCAACTGTTTTTAATAAGATTGTAAAAATACTGGTTTCATTGGTTTATTTAATGATATTGTCTGATTATGACAAAGTTTTGTTGCAATTTAGTGATTCTGTATTAATAATATTAAACGAACTTGAAATTTGTATGATTTTATCATTAATTCGAAACATGCAGAAATGCATTGTTTGAAATACATGGCCGCTGACTGTGTGAAAAATCGGTTTAAGAAACAACAACTAATATTAAGCTCTCAAAATACTCAAAATGAACAATGGGGGGAAACGCGGGAGGCAATATGTGTCCAACAATTGCATGATTTTTGTGTGAAAGTGTCGGTATTTATCCGTAAAAATCACTGTTAAGTCACGTAACCAATTATATTTTTTTCACAAAGAAATCCCAAGTGAAATATTTTGAATTTCAAGCTAATTATATCACTCTTAAATCCAACTATACCGTGAATGAAATCGATACTTGATGTTAGCTAAAAGGTGTGCATATGGTATTATACTTTCAGAGCCATTTAACAAAAATAAGTGCATATTTTTAATTAAAGCATGCGTAATGTTCACTCTGTGGACAAATTCCTAACCGCAAACTTTTGTATCATACCCATAACTTGTCTATAACCTGTGACTTAACAGTACCCTACCTAACTTAAATAAAACATAATTGTAACCTAGCCGTCACATTATTGTAACTTATACTTAATCTAACCATAACAACCATACCGTAATGTAATTGCAATCTAAATGTTACCTAACTATATATTGGGTTCATGTCCATGGAAATTAGTTTGCCTTGTTCGGATCTTCTTAGAGAGCAAAACAATTACCGTAAAGGATAAAAGTTTGAAACCAAACTCTTATTAGTCTAGAAATTTAAAATCGAATTCCTTTGAAAAATGTTAAAAAAAAATAAAAAGACTGAGAAAGCCCAAAAATTGCATTGAAAATTGTAATGAAAGTCGTAAAACATTAAAAAAAATCCCTAGGGTAAAAATTCACTGTTATAATATAAAATATTGTAATCAAGAAATTAACCATATTAACCAAAAAGTTTAAAATCGAAATCGATTTCCGGATGTAAAAAAAATCGCCACGGAACTTGAAGAATGGCTAAAAATTACATTGAAAATTGCATCAAAAATAGCTAAATATCTGGAAGTCAATGCTTAAAAAAATAATATTAAGGCAGGGAGGGGGGGGGAGGTTATGATCGAAATCATTCATAAATTACAAAATGTAGGCATGGAACGCCAAAATCATATTAAGAGATAAAACATTGCATTCGAAACATAACTACATTAAACAAAATGTTTGATATCAAAATTGGTTTCTGAATGGCAGAAAATCGCCAAGGAACTTAAAAATATGGCTAAAAATCGTATCGAAAACTATATTAAAAATCGCTGAATATTTAAAAATCATGGCTGTAAAAATTTAATATGCAGTCGAAAATATTGTAATCGGAAATCGTTCATGAATAAGGAAAAGTCAACACCGAACACCTAAAATCCCCCAAACTAACTAAAAATTACATTGAATATCGCATTAGAAATTGGCAAAATTCATAAAAGCGTGGAGAACAAATTGTACTATTTATGCTAAAAGGTAGAAACCGAAATTCTTTTACCGATGTCAACAACTGTCACATAACTTGAAAAATCACTATAAAACAGATTAAAAATCAGTAAAATTAAAAAATCCGGATAAAATTTGCCATAGTAAGATAAACATTTATATTAAATTCCTGCGGACATAATTTACCATAATGGAACAAAACATTGAAATCTGAACTCTTTCATTAGTTAAAAAATATCGACATAAAACTTGCTAAACATTTTATGAAAATACACAAAAAATCTGAATCATTGATGTCAAAATTTACTACATTAAGCTACAAATTATTTAAAAATTTCTTTTCCAATTGTGAAAAAATCGCCGTGGACTCGAAAACATCTAAAAATTGTATTCAAAAATTCATTACAAATCGTTTCAAATTTAAAAATAGCGGGGGACAACATTTACATTAATAGAGTAAAATAGTGTAATCTGAATTATTTCTTAAATTACGAATGAAAAAATCGACGCAAAGCGTGAGAAATAATGAAAACATTGCTAAAAATTGCATTAAAAAAATCACTAAATTTCAAAATTCGTATATGAAGCGTAAATGTTTGAAATTAATTTCCTTTTCGAAATTTCAAAAAATAGCCGTGAGATCCAAAAAACCAATACAAAACCGTTGAAAAAATTATTAAAAATCGCTAAATGTAAATACATCCCGTGAATAAAAAAATATTCTAGTCGTGTAAAACGTAGTAACCATTCTTTTTTACATGAATTACAAAAAAATCGACGCAGAACACAAAATATATCAAAAATCACATTGAAAATCGACAAAATTAAAAAAAAAAAAGGTAAATGGTGAAATTTACTATATTAGGCTAAAAGTTTGAAACCAAAATAATTTTTTAATTGTTAAAACACCACTGTGGTGGGGATCCGAAAAAAATAGTACTGAATCGCATTAAAAAGTTCATTAAAAACGCATTGAAAAATGCACTAAATATCGCTAGTTTTTTTTTAAATAGCAGTAATCAGAATTTCATCAAACGGATAAAACATTCTAATCGGAAATCTGAACTATTTGATTATTCGGTTGACCAAGAAACTATCTGGGTCAAACCATAAGATTAAACTACAATAATGGCGGATCGTAAATTCCATATTTACTTGACATTAAACATGTTACATATGTTTGTTACGTCATCAAGTGGTTTTTACTTTTTATTTTTATATGTATTTGTATTAATGTTTTTCTAAATTATCTCTTCTTTCATTATTTAACATAAAAGTTACATCTATTTGCATAATTTGGATTGTTTCACGATTGATATAATTTGGCGAAATTGGTCGACAGGATAGACACGTAGTAAAAGGAAATCCTTTATAGATAATAAAAAATCGACACGGAACACAACAATTCTTGAAAAATCGTGTTAAAAATCTCTAAAATTATATTAGATTAAAAGTTTGAAATCAATTTTTACTTCCAAATATCAAAAAATCACCATAAGACTCGAAAAACTTCTAAAAATTGCATTGAAAAGTGCATTAAAAATCACTAATATTAAAAAATCACAGGGGTAAAAATTTACTCTAATAGGATAAAACGTTGTAATTGGAAATATCTCATGAATGACAAAAATCCGACATCAAACGCAAAAAAATCTCGAAAAATCGCATTAAAATTAGCTGAAATTCATAAATCTTAACAGCTAAAATTTAATACATCAGCCTGAAAGTTTTAAGCAAAATTCCTTTTACTAATGTCGAATAATAGCGGCAAAATTTACATCAAATAATTCACTAAAAATCCAAACATCGTTGCACGAAATCCAAATAAATTATATTGAAAAGAGAACAAAATTCACTAATTTAGGTCGAAAGAATGAAATCGCTTTCCTTTTCGCTAATGTGGAAAAATCGCCTCGAAACCCACTAAAATTTGCATATGGATTAAATTAAAAAAATTGGAAATCGGCCTTCAAGGTGTAAAATTTCATACATAACTTCGTGCAGCGGTCTCTCCAGAGCATCGCCAGTACTTTAAAAATTTTAACATGCTTTATAAACTATCTTAAAGTGTAAAGCAGATCTCCTTATTACATTTCCTAATTTTGTTCGAGTCCCTCCTTTCACGCACCTTGAAGTGTGTCACACCATTCTTTATTTACATTTTTATCATGTATTATAAACCATTTTAAAATTTAAAATAAATCACATTGTTATATTTTCAAATTTTAACAAAATCTCGTTCTGTTAGTTCCATTTTTCACCACCAGCTAGCGCACTCTATTCTTCAAAAACATTATCAAAACGATACTCTGTTAAACAACCTATCAGATGATATATTACTCGAAGGGGTAGCAGTCTTAAACAAGAATTTTAGATATTTTATGAAATTGCTATTCGAAAATAGCGGTAACTAAATTTTTGACATTTTAGGTAAATTTCGCAAAAAAATACTACTTATTGCATTCTCAACAGCTCAAGATTTTGATAGAACAACTATGAAAAAAATAGGTGCTAAACGCAAAAAATCACATTAAAAATCGCATTAAAAATCGCATTAAAAATCGTTAAAATCTAAAATTCGTAACAAACACAAAATTTAGGGCTAAAAGTTTAAAACGGTTTTCTTTTTATCAATAAAAAAAAAAAAAAAAAAAACCGCAAAATGAGAAAAAAACACAAAAAGTCGCATTAAAAATTCGTTAAAAATTCAAAAATCGCTGTACAAATTCCGAATAAACTTTGCTGAAAAGAGAAAAAAAATTGCTATATTTGGTTAAAAGAATGAAACCGTATTTCTTTCACTAATGGGATAAAACTGCAAAAAGGAAGCTAAAAATCGCCTAAAAATTATATAAAAAATCTAATCAAAAAATTGAAAATCGGGCTTCGAGGTGCAAAAGTACATGTATAAAAGTACCTTCCCTCCACATTCTGTAACTCTACGTACAGCAGACTCTTCAGAACAGCGCCAGCGCTGACACACACACAAACTTGTCTCTTTATTACCCTAATTTCCTGCCTATAATCCGCGGATCAAACAATTCTTTTTCGACCCAGAAATTTTATTTTGTAAATGAAGGCAAATATTTACGGCGATCTGAAAAGTTATATTTTATTTAATAAAATTTCTGGGTCGAAAAATGATTGTTTGATCCGCGGATTATACGCAGGAAATTAGGGTACACTGCTCAAAACAATTAAAGGATATTTGAAGTTTTATATAATATATATATATATATATATATATATATATATATATATATATTCAACCAAATCACTAAATTGCAACAAAACTTTTTCATAACTTATGTTGATAAATCTCCAAATAATTATGCAATTATATGTAAATCTTATTGTCATGAACTGCTTAAATCTAGTATATCTACTAATAATACATTCCAAAAAATTAATGATAACATAACTGTAATCAATCGTAAAATTAAAGGATTTTATAAATTATTAGACATTAACTCTACTAAGTTTAAATATCCTTATCTAGTCCTTATACCCAAATTTCATAAGAATCCTGTTAAATTTAGAATAGTTACAATTGGTTGCAATACTTATAATAAGGCTGCTAACAAATTTCTATTAACAATTCTTAATCAAACATAAAATTACTAAAACCAGTGATAATACACATTGTATAAAGAATAGTTATGAACTGGTCAATATTATGAAAAATCTTAAATATATAAAAAATTAATATAACTATTTTAATAATAAAATACATTTATATCGATATATAGATGATATCATTTTAATTTATACTGATAATACCAGTGTATCTCAATTACCCGTTGATTATTCATCCAATCTAGAAATTACAAAAAACCTGCTTTTTAATAACACCATTCACTTTTTAGATCTTAAAATTATATTAAAAGAAAACAAATTAATAACTGATATAGAAGAAAAACGGAAAGAATTTAATTTTAAAGTTAATACATTTACTAATTTTAAATCCTGTCTTCATAATTCTGTATATCGTAATATAATCCTTAATCATTTATACAGAATAAAATGTTTATGTTCTTCTCATTTAATTAATACAAATATTAAAAAGCTTGTTTATGATGCTTATAATGGTTATGTTAATTAATGGTTTTCCTAAAAAATTCATATATTCTTTAATATACAATTAGTAAATACATGATCTAATAATTAATTAACACTATGCGTAAAAAAAGTACAAAAAATATTAACAATAAAAAATATTAAATAAAAAACATAAAAAAAAGAATAAAAAATTAAAAATGTAAAAAATATATAAAAAAATTTATATAATAGGTTGGTTGGGTGGGTAGATGTTAGAATATGGAGGAGGGCGGTGTTGTCTGGATAATACGCAAAGGTTAATTTAATAAATTTAAAAAAAATGAGAGTGGGAAATTTATTTGTAAATTTGGTACAAAATTTCTATGGAGTTTAAATAACACCAATGTATGGATTTTTGTTAGATATATCTATTATATTAATAATGTTAATCATTTACATTATTAAATTGCACTTCACTTTTAATAAATGAGTGTACTATATCACTACTAAATGTATAGGGTACATTTCTTAATAAACTATCTTTTAATCTTTAATCTTCCTTAATTAAGATTAAGATATTGAGTTCAGCCTAGCATAGTCAAAATAAATGTTATTGATTTAAATAATAATAGGGTACACTATGGTGTATGGTTTAATTTTTCTGTTATTACATTATTCTGCTTTTAATTAATTATTAATTTAATATTATGATGTGTACAATAAATCGTTTTTTGTTTTTATTATTATATTATCTCCATTTTTCGGTCATATGATATATGAATACTTCAAGCTTTAATATACCACGTGCGGTATCAGGATTAAGGTCGTGCATTTGGGATTCATTCTACTTTATAGCTCATCACTGTTTTATTTTCTCTATATCCACTATAGATTACTTGGTATTTCTTTAATTAATTTTGGTTTCGTGTGTGTTGGTAAGTCCCAAATTCGTATTGTTTTGCTGTCTCATGGCAAATACGAAGATGAAACCACACACTTCATTTGTAGTTCCAAAGTATTTGGGACCTGATGATTCTGCTTTGGTTCTACAAATTCCATTTGTATTCATTTTATTCTTTTTTCCTTTCATATTCAGTGTGATATAAGTTATTAAATTCATTGGTTAATTTCAAATGGTTAATATTGTTTACTATTAATGGTCTTTTATATATATATATATATATTAAAGTCAAAAATTTTGTCCTAAAAAACTAAACACATCAGTAACCCATCCTATAGAAGCGAAATTTCATATTTTACGGCTTGTCGGTAAATACGAGTTTTTTTTTTTTTGTATATGCTGGTGTACCTCGACTTTTTCCGGCATGCCGGCTAATTCGGGGGGATACGGTATATCGTCAGATATTTAAAAATTATTTCAAAGAATAAAAAAAATAGGAATTGCATTTGAGGTTAAAGATCCTAAAATTATTCTAGAAAACATAGTAATTGAGCAGATTTCACATTTTAATTATTTAGGATGTGATGTAACTTATGATTATGACCTCGATATGCGAAATAAACTTTATAAATTTCAATACATCTGTATAAATTTCAATACATCTATCTGTAAGAAAAACTTTTCGAAATACAAGAAAAGATACAAACCGGACATTTTTAATACAATGGCAGTATCAACTTTACTATACGGAAGTAAAACCGTGACACTCACAAAAAATGATGAAAGACAAATGCAATCCTCAGAGAGGAAATTTTGGAGAAGTGTGAAAAGATGTTCGATAATGGACAAAAAAAGAAATGATCACATCAGAAGAGAACTTGTAGTTATGCCAATATTAAATAAAATAGAAAATTAAAGAAGAAAATAAAAAGACCAATTTGGAAAAGAAGGATTCTGATCGCATATAACAGTCATGGAAATTTCGAGTTTCTAGCCCTAACAATTTAACTTTTGTAGAAATTTTTCAGTTCATTTCGCTCTTTTAAAATTCCTAATTTATTAAAAATCGAGATTAGCAAACATTTATACGCTAAAAGTAATTGCCAAGACAAATTTCAAGTTTCTAGACTCGGCAGTATCACATAAATCGAAATTATAGATGTTTTTTGCTCCTGTACTCCCTTGAGGGTAGTGTTACCGACATAAAGTAGAGTTTGTATTGGAGCAGAAATGCCTCATTTTGCCACTATATATTTTTTAAATTAGTTCGGTATTTTTAGAGAATATCCTTAAAAACAAACTAGGAGATTTCCTCATCACAATATCATTATAAATTGTACACTAATAAAACATGCAATGATCCCGTTGTCAATCATTCAGTTGTGGAAAAGATAACAGAGTTGCATTTATTTTTTACTGAATTTATCTATTCTTATGTTATTTGTCCATTTCTTTTAGGTAGCTTCCATCACAAAAAGCAAGAAGCTATCTTTAATGCAGCGTGGAAGTCAGACAGTTTTCTCCATGAGGAATTTCTGTGGCTCCGAAGGAGAAGGGGGGGAGGCAATATAGAGTTCTGGGGGAGGACTGCCCGTTTTGACCATTAAAAGCATAAAATCTCAAATCTTCCGGGGGAGGGGGACATGTCAATGCTTCGGGGGAGGATGTCCCTACCATATCCTACATTCAACACTGCTTTACTGTAAATTAAGTTCATTCGGAGAACACTTTTCAAGGCATGACTTTCGATAGGCGATAATACATTTGAATTCATCTATGCATCTGTTTAAGTTTTAGATACTATGTGATATACTAAATCTTAGTTCTGTTGAAAAACACACAGCACAACTGAATATATAACCCCAATCATTATCGTTAATATACGGTAAAGTAACAGAATTCTTTTTATGCCGCTGTAAACAAATTTCTACTTTAACAATGAACCACAATTGCTACTCCCTTTTTTTATTGGAAATTTGCTTATAGTAAATACAATAACATATTTCAATTTCATTCTATTTTAAAATATAACATCATTTAAGCGCGCTTCAGACAAACTGCCAACAAACCGTGATACATAAAAAAAAAAAGAGCTTGCCCCTGTAAACGAAAAATGTATTATGAGCCTTTTTCTCTGTTATACATGTTGTGCACTTCAATATCGCGTATCAGCTTTTCATGTTTCTAATAGTTTAACACTGATAAATCTCACTTTAAGCAAATGTCGTCTACAGCCTAATATATACAAATAATTTTTCGTATATCTGTAAATAAACAAGGAATTTTACACACTTTTTTAATAGAGAAGATATTTGAATTAAAACTGAAGGTGGATAACATGTATCGATTTGGTGGCAAATCTAAATATATTTTAAGAAAGTCAGAGCGCGGACAGACAAATAAACGAAATTCCTAAGCACTTCTCATATATTTTGGATAGTATTAAAAGTAAGTTGAAACACAAATATAAAATATAAGAAGACAAAATATAAAAAAAAAAAAAACTTTATATTTTACCATACAAAAACGGGATTCTGGAATCACTGTGTCAAAAAGAGATTTAAAAAATCCGTATTAAAATCCTTGGATACTTGGATAGAAACATAAAATGTAATTAAACTTTCAAAAAGCTCTCGTGACTAAATGCGATAATCTAATATAGACAATGCTAAAAAATCATTTTTAGAGAGCGTCATTGATTGCACAGAAGGCCTATAAAACAAAATCACATAATACTAGACGGTCACGGCATCTTAACTCATGCCGCACAATTCGGAAATCACTTGCAACATGTAATCAGTTGTTCAGTAATGTGAAAAAACGCCCACACAAACGCATTTATTAGTTTTATCGAATATTGGAAATACTAAATTATACTGAAGTGGACAAACTGGACGGTTATCGTGTTACATAATACCATTACGTATAGAAAAATAGCAGTGGATTTTAGATTAGATTTTTAACAGGATACCGGTATAGTCAGTTTTTAGAGGATTTGTCCGGCAAGGTAATTGATTTCGTCGCACAAAACGTTCTCGATGAATTGCATTGCGTTTAAAAGCAGTATCAGGAGAGTTTAAATAGATTTATTCTTGCAATTTAATCTGTGCTGTAATTACCCAAGCATATTTTGAATATATATATATATATATATATGTGTGTGTGTGTGTGTGCGAGTGTGTGTGTGTGTGTGTGTGTGTGTGTGTGTGTGTGTGTGTGTGTGAAAAAAGTAAAGTAAAACATATAATAATTAATATTATGATTTTAGATGGATAATTTTTACCATCTTTAACAGCTAATTATGAAATTTTTACTTTTATTGACTTTCAACAAAATATGAAGCAAATATATGCATTACATTAATTTTATTTTCTTTTGTAAAATGTCATGTAATCACGGAGTATGGAAACGCAGAATTCTTTTTTATTAGGTCAATTTTCCTGAGCTAACATTAGCGGGGGTAAAGCAGAGCTTTTTCTGCTTTAATAGCGGAACCTTATTTATATATGCTTCAGCAGCACCTTTCATCCGGAAAAAAGATTTATCTTTTGGAAAAGTTTTATTTTACTTCACTTTTATGTTGTTTTAGAGTAATTATATAGCTCTAAAACTTTTGATGATTGTTTATGACAAGAATTTTTTGTATTTAGTTTACACAAACAGCATTTATATATTTTAAAAGTAATTATTTAAATTCTTTGCAAAAAAAAAAAAAAAAAAAAAAAAAAAAAAAACTGTGATTGTCTAAATTTTACATAATTTTTTAACCAAACAGCTCCCATCCTTTTTGAAGAAAAAAGAAAGAAAGAGACACTGAAGTAAACACCATGGAATAGGAGTCACATTCAGTTTGAAAATTTCCTTGAAAGAAACGATCAAACGGTAGAAAAAACAATTTTCTATAACAGTTAAAGAAAAATCCCCAAAACTTCATGCAACTACTTTTACTATACTTATAAAAAAAAACTGACAGCGCCCATAAATTTAGAATTTAATTCTTGTCTATAACTCACTACACAAAAGTTCTAACAGGAAATCGAAAAAAAAAAGAAAAAAAACATACTTTACAAAAGTAAGTTCGCCACTTATTACATTTAAAGTCGCATCTCGAACTTATGTTTTAAAAGAAAACGCTGCAGGCAAGGAAATATCGCAAAATCGTTAAAAAAGTCGACAAAAACTACATTCTTTTTTTTTTTTTTTTTTTTTTTTTTTTTTTTAAGTATTTACAAAATTTGATTTAAAGCTAATCCAAATAATAGAACTTAGTATTCACCCACCTATCGCGAAAACATGTTTCTTAATGTAAGCCAATACACAGATTGTTGTATGATAATTATTTGGCATGTAAGATTGGAAATATATATGTTACAATTGGTGAATCTTGAATATATTCAGTGGCGCCAACTTATATGGACCCGTGGGGCGCGAGCATACCCAATAATTTGATATTTCCATCCATCCATTTTTAATTGAGCCCACCCAATATTTTTGTATTTGTTCAAAATTTTTTTGAACCCACCCAATGTTTTTCAAAAGTTGGCGACACTGGATATATTAATCTCATTGTTGAATCTTGGATATATTAATCTGGTTGCAATTGAAAAGGACTGATTTTTACCGAAAAAGCAGGAGAAAAAGACCATCTACAACGTTGGTTCAGAGTAGAAAAAGTACGTTTTGCTAAAGGTTTTATGGTTATTGCTAGTTTTTTAGCGGAAAACTTGCATAAAAGAAAGCAGGAAAAATGCCAAAATTAACTTGGATTACTATAAAAAATATGTTTTAAAATTTGTTTTCAAAGAAGATATTTCTTTATTTTATTCAAACAATCTTTATTATAAATTCAATCATGGTTATGCAGCCATCCTCTAAATACGTTGCTATATTATTAGAAAATATGAGAAATGAATCCAGAATTGAGATTATTCCATTTAAATACATCCCACACAAATATCCGCCTATTGTCTTCGGTAGATAATATTGTATTCGGAGTGTTAAAACAAGACCTTTATGAGCGGCATCCTAAAATATTGGATGGACTCTGGAATATTGTGGTTGAGATATAATGCAAGAAAGTAAATCTTGATGTTTCAAGAAAAGCTCTTTTTTCCCTGGAAATCAAGATGTAACATGGCAGTTGAATAAAATTTTCATCTTTGAAAGTTTTGCTAGAACTAACTTAAATTATGTAATTTTAAGCATCTTAAATGTTAAAATTTTCATTCAAGGTAAATAATTAGTATTATTTACTAAGGTAATATATTTATTAGCAAATAATTAATTAATGCATCAGTCATGTAATTAGTAACCTTTATTAAAACTTGCTTGAATATGTTGTGAAAACTAGTTGGATGTGTCAATCCCAAATCTTTCTTCTATCTCATAAGTACATTTTAATATTTAAAAAAAAACGTGGTGACCCCAAAGTTACCCACTATCGAATTTCCTCGAACATTTGACCTAGAATAATGAGATTCTGGTATCCGAAAAGCCTAAAACGCAAAATTTAATTAATATTCCGAGAAAATGAGCATAGAATTGCCTCATGTTGGGTAATTTATACTAAAACCTAATAAGCATCTATTTATGTCAAGACCTAACAGAATCTGAAATTTGATGGAATTTCGTCCATTAGTTCTTGAGATATAGTTATAACAAAAAATTTGCAAAACGTAGCACAGCAACACCATATCTTGGACAATTTATGTCAAAACGTAAAAAAGCGTCTAATTATGCTATGGTGTAAAAGAATCTGAAGTTTGATGAAATTCTGTGCATTAGTTCTTGAGATATAGCTAGTTTAAAAAAAACCGTGTAAAATATAGCACAGCAGCACCATCGGTTGAAGGATTTATAACAAAACGTAATCATCGTGTAATTATGTTATATGTCATTTTGTAACAAAATCTGAAGTTTGATGAAATTCTGTGCGTTGGTTGTTGAGATATAGCTATCGGAAAAATCGTGCAATATGCAGCATAGCTGCACCACCTGTTGCAAGGTTAATACAAAAATGTAATCAGCGTCTAATTATGTTATATATTCTAGTGTAACAGAATCTAAAATTTGATGAAGTTTTCTGCATTAGTTCTTGAGATATAGCTATCATGAAAATCATGAAAAACGTGGCACAGCAGCGCCACCTATAGGGCAGTTCACACCAAAACCTTATCAGCGGCTATGTATCTCAAGGTATCGCGGAATTTGAAATTTGGGGAAATTCTGTGCATTAGTTCTTGAGATATAGCTATCATGAAAATCATGAAAAACGTGGCATCGCAGCGCCACCTGCTGGCCAATTTTCACCGAAACTTAATCAGTGTCTATGTATATCAAGTAGTCACAGAATCTGAAGTTTGGGGAAATTCTGTGCATTAGTTCTTGAGATATAGCAATCTTGAAAATCATAAAAAACGTAGTATAGCAGCGCCACCTGCAGGCCAATTTTCACCAAAAACCAATAGACACTAATTCATATCAAGGTCTAACTGAATATAAAATTTTATTAAATTTCGAGCATTAGTTCTTGAGATAGAGCGCCCACAAATTTTTTGTCACATACAGACAAACAGACAGACAGACAGACAGACGGACAGACTCACAGACAGACATTTCCTAAAAATAGTCAAAACGTGTTCAGGACCTTCTAAAACGTATAAATCCGTCGAAAACCGGAAGTCGAAAATTTTCATGAATCCAATACTTTCTTCTTGTAAAGATAGAAGAAAGTAAAAATCTGTATAATAAACAAATCTTAACAAACAATCATTACTTCATAGGGATTATTAATTTCACCTGCTTTTTTAAGAACAAACATAACAGCAACATAACAAACAACAGTTACTGCATAGAATTATTAATTTTTCAATCAGTTTTTTTTTTTTTTTTTTTTTTTTTTTTTTTTAAACTTCTCTTACTATTAATGTATGAACTAAAATACAGAAATCACGCAAAACTTCGTGACTGATTAAGTAGTATGAAAAATCGTTGCGATATATTTAAAAATACAGTTTGGACCACAAACAAAAAACATTATCTTGTTTCAATTGAAAAAAAAAAAAAAAAAGCTTTGATTTGTAAGAAAAGTGATACAACTACAAAAACCATGTTCTTATATATATATATTGAAAAGAAAAAAAAAAGAGAGAGAGAGAGAGAAAAGAAAAGAAATGAAAGAAAGAAAGAAAATATTTGAATTTTTAATTCGGGAAGTGCCGTTTATAAATTGAGTTTTCTGATAAATTCCTTGCTTACTTTTTAAATTTTAATAAACGAGCTTTAACTTCAGATTTATCTATAAAATCATAAATACAGAGTATATCTAAAATTACGGCAGAACTGCATAAAGAGTGATAATATATGACAAGACAAATAATTTTCGTATAGGAAACAGAAAACCAGGGTTTCAATTTCAATCCACTAATTCAATCAAAAATGCTGGATATTTCAAACCGAGTTGAAGCAGGATTCTCATTCATAACTGTAACAAAAATTTAAATATTTTAGCGAAATTTTTAACAGAAAAACTTTGCTTTCTTTAGAAAATCGTAACATAATTAGAAATTTTGAAAATACACTATAATTTGGTGGTAAGATCGGGAAAAAAATGTCAGAAACTTCTAAGTAAAGTTGTTTAAATTGTGATTTCATTCCATTTCACAAAAAGCAAAGTAGGTCTGCAAAGCATAAAATTAAACTAAATCGCTAAAATAGTATAATTATTATTACAGTTATGAATGAAATTTTGGGAAGAGCTTGAGGTGAAGCACCCTGTATTTTTGATAAAATAAATAGTTTGTAACCCTTGCTTCCTATACTTTTTTTTTTTTTTTTTTTGTCTTTTACATTTTTGACCATCATTTTACATCTACCCTGTACATTCCATTTTCTAAAGCTAGAAACAATCCTTCATTTGAGTTAAGTCACTTTTCCAACTACGCCGAAATAAATTATTTTCGATATGCTGTCACTTTTAATATTTCTTGTCACAAAATAATGATTGTATGTGAGGACATAAATAATCTATTTAGACCACGACTTCAACAGGATATCGGAGTTTTAGGGGTGGAGGATCATTCAAATGCGGTTTGAGAATATAGTTTACTCGTCGCGTGCGTCTGAAACAGGTGCAAAGCGTGCTTTCTCTCTGATTTGAAGCAAGTCTTTTCGATGTATCAGATTTCGAGTGCTTTTGCCGATAGGTAGCCTCTCTCCATCACCTGCTTCGCTTCGACTCGAATCAAGAGCAAAAGACTGATAGTCGCTTGTCATATCGAACAGAAGTAAATTGAAAAATCAGCGATAAGAATATTAAAGTAACCGAGATAGGTGAGAGCTGTCGATGTTGACCATTTTTAAGCAATTCAAGAAATTTGCAGACGACTGAGATTAATAAAAAAATATATTTGCTTTGTGAAATGCAGGTGTTTCTAAAACATCTGGTCAAAATTTAAAAGAAGGGTGAGGATCTTGTAAGCATGCAAAATTTAAAAAAAAAAAAAAAAATGACAAAGAATGTATGAAATGATGCATTTATATCATAGAAAGATTTCAGTCAATCAATAGTTTCATTTTTGCGACAAAATAAGGCTTTTTTTTTTTTTTTTTTTTTTTTTTTTTAACAGACCATATTTAAATACATACGTAAAGATAGGCGTTTAGATAGAATTTTCAAAAGATATCTGTGTATATGAAGCAATCTTCTTATACGAATCCGCTCTGAAATAACACATCACGACTAATTTATGTAGCATTTTCCAGTATCAGAACGCGCATATTCTTTTTTAAATTGTTTTTTATTTATTTTTATTTTATTTAATGTAATTTAATTATATAGTTATATGTATATTGCGTAATGGGAAGGATTGTGATTCCTCGTTCGCACTTAAACAAGCATGACAGATATTTTCGAAATATTCAGATATATAAATATAGAAAGCATATAGATGTAAAAGGCAAGATTAAAATGCAGAAATCGTCTATAGAGCCGCCACTCAGGATCATAAATACCATTCTGTTACAAGGTAAAAATCCTAATATGCTCAGCAAAATCCCCAGTCCCGGATGAACTCAAAAATCTCGCTGGAGGAAGACCCAATATTTATATTAGCTTTAAAAAACCTTTTAAAGGTGTTCATTAGTGATGGCTCGAATTCTTCTCGCTAATGTTAAAAATTAGGCATGGAGTACATTCGTATTTAAAAATATTTCTTCAAGAAATTAATATTTTTAATTCTGTATCTGAGACCATACTATCGCAAGTCGCATTTCTCTTATTTTTCAGGAGAAGTAAAAGAAGCATTAACTTGCAAAACAACGCCATTTTCACAAACTGGCATCTTCTTCATCTTATAATACAAGTATATAATACAAACATAGCGATATTTTGGCTCAAACAAAACTAGTTTCTTTAGTTAAAAAAAAAAAAAAAAAAAAAAAAAAAAAAAAAAAAAAAAATGTTAACATAGAATTAGTTATTTTCGGACTTTAATGGAAATATTTTACTATTTGGTTTACAATTTTATATTACAGTATAAATATTTTAATATTATATCATATTTGATTCTCAGGTGCAGAATTCATTTTTTCTATACACTCTTCTTAAAGGAGATCTATTTCTTTTTAGTTGACAAAATATTTCTAAAATCTATGCGTAATTTATTTTTTTCTGTATTGAAAGCTGATGAATTATGAGTAAGATTGTAATACTTCAAATACAAATTAACTATATAGTTTAGGAACATTTTAACAACTAAAAAAATATATCCTTCAAAAAGAATGCATAGAAAAAAAATCTTGGTGAGGTATTTTAAATAACAAAATGCATTCGAAGCGCCCAAATTTAATATTAGCAAAGGGAATTTGAGATATGATTGACCAACACTCTTAAGATACAATTTTTAAATATTACAAAGTATAAAATAAATACTAGATAAAAATACATGAATATTACAAGATATAGAAAACAAATTAACAATAATTTCAATGTTAAATTTGGTTGAAAAAATATTTATAAATTAAGAAGAAATGTCAAAGAAACGTTTACATAATTAATATCTACGTAATATACATTAAATAAACATTTTTAAGAGAAATTACTAACATATAATATAAAACATCACTTTAAAATATCAATTTATTTTTAAATGCTATTAAAAATAACACAAATACGTTATAGTTTTACATGTTTCATTGCTCTTACGGCAACTTTTTCAAAAACAAATAAAATGATTAAAAGAAATTTTTCTCTAAAATATCTTCAAAATAAAAATAAACAGTTATGTAATAATAAAATAACAGTTGTTTATTTTTATTTTGAAGATATCTTAGCGAAAAATTTCTTTTTATCATTTTATTTGTTTTTGAAAAAGCTGCCGTAAGAGCAATGAAACATGTAAAACTATAACGTTATTTGTGTTATTTTTAATAGATCACTATAGCATTTAAAAATAAATAGAAACTACTAAATTATTGTATGAGATAAATGATACTTTTAAATATTAGCAAATGATGAATGCACACATATTGGATGTTAAAACCAAGTTATTTGAATGAATACAAAGTATGTACAAATTTATAAGATATTCGGTACACTGTAAAAAAAAAAAAAATCTGTATAGGTAGTACACTTTATCTTGGAAACTGGGATTCCAAGAACTTTTCCTGTAACGGTAAAAACAAAAACTCAAGTTTTAGAATCGGTTACATGGATTTTTCCTGTTATCGTTACATGAAAAGTTCTAGGAATCCCAGTTTCCTAGAAAAAGTTTAGTACCTTTACAGATTTTTTTTACAGTGTATTAGCTCTTTCAAATGCAAAAAGGTAAAAATTAAATGCGTACAATAAACCTCAATCATTAACTTACTTACAGATTCTACCTTATACCCTGAAGAAAATATAGTTCTTGTACATGATCATTCTTTTTCGCATAAGAAGACGCCTTGCAGAATATGATTTTGCTTTTAACGATACATATAATATATTACAATTACATTATAAATTCTGAAAGAATTAAATTATGTAGGATTATGTACCTTTTTTTTAATTTCTCCAATCTAAAAATTAATATGTGCAAAATAATTATTTTTGAAATAGTTAGCCATCACAGTAAAACGCTATGGAGGTATTATTTTTAATTTTTTCTCTCCTAAAAAATCTGTAAAGTTACTAAACCTTTTTCTAGAAAACTGGAACTCCTAAAACATTTTATGTATCGGTAATAGAAAAAATTCATGTAATTCTGTTACTTGAATTTTTGCTTTTACTGTAACATAAAAAGTTCTAGGAATCCCAGTTTCTTAGAAAAAATTTAGTAACTTTATAGGAATCTGACGTTCGACTTGCATCGTTATGATTCGAAAAAAAAAAAGCGCACATTGTACATTCGAATATTCTTTTTAGATTAAACTCATAACACAAGACTAATGAATATTTGCGAAACTATTATTTAATATTCTGGCTTTAATTTCAATAGTGCATATAAATTTATTATAATTTTAGATTATTTTGAATCTAACGCATATATCAAAATACTTGACTGTAGGGGAATAGACTGAACATTTCAGAAATACATTCGAAAATCAATTAATTTTAAGCGTAGTAAATTTGTATTCTCTTTTTATCATTAGGCTTAGCAGATAGAATCGAAGCTGGGTGAAAAGAATAGGTGCGCTTCCTGTATATAAAGATCGCACATAATACTATGCGTAATAATTTGAGTTATAAAATCTACACGTTTCAAATTAGCCATTGTTTCCACTGGAGTGTTAAGTACTTTAAGTACTCTAACTATTACACTGAAAAAAAAAACTAAAAATTTTCTAGGAAACTGGGATTTTTAGAACTTTTTATGTAAGGACAACAACAAAAACTCATGTAACAGATACATTTGTACACTGTAAATTAAAAAATCTGTAAAGTTACTGAGAATTTTTTAGGAAACTGGAATATCCAGAACTTTTTGCAACTGTAACTCGGGTTACTGATAAAATTTTAGTAAGATTAGTGCTGTAATTTTACTATTTTTTTTTTTTTTTTTTTTTTTTTTTTTTTTTTTTTTGTAAAGCTACAGATTTCTGTAGATTTTGTAAATTTACATATTTTTCAGTTCAGTGTAGCGGTAAAAATTTTAGCAAGCATCAGATTTCTGTACAATTACAGTTTTTTTTTTTTTTTTTTTTTTTTTTCTTTTTACAATGTATATTTCAAAGAATTAGAAGACAGCTACTGCTTCTTAGGACTTTAGAATTTCGTTAACTAACGTTTATTTATCTCTTATAATTTTGGAAATAAAAGGGGAAAAGCACTTTTCCAAAAATTAGGTTTAAATAATTAAACACCAAGGAAAAATTAATTAAGAATTTTTCATCTTTAACTTCGCCTGCAACACAATCTCTTCCTTCTGCATACAACTTGTAATCATTTTTGTATGCATTCATGTGTTTAAAAATTATTTTAAACGTAAAGAAAAAAAGGCGAAATTTGAATGGCCAAAATGGATTTTGAGAACATTCTTTTCTATACATGTATCTTTCGATCTATGCATTGTTTGTCTTTTAATTACTTTATTCAATTATTTTGTTTATCTATTTATTTATTTTTAAATGGATTTATAGCTGAAAAAAAAATCACGTGGAATATTTTATGCACATTTCACTATTCCAGAAAAAAAATTTAAAAAAAAGTCATCTAATAAAAAGCTAATGAAATAATATAATCACACCAGTTGTTTTGAAAAGAATTTATACTCGGAAAGAAAAATCTTCAATGTACATCTTCCACTTCGCAGTTTCTGCTGCCTGATTTATTGTTAAAAGAGTAAGAGATAAAGAAAACTTTATCTTTCAATGAATCTATTAAAATTTTTTTTAAAAAATTTAACATTTTTCTGATATGGTCAAAATACTAGTTCCGATTGCAATACATTGACTGAGAAAGATCATCCGAAATCTACTGTGATGTGGTCTGTATTCTACGACAAATATTCTGTTTTAATATACATTGCTTTCTGGGTGATCTTTTTGCGATAACATCGTTATTAGACTGCCGACTATTGTGATAAGAAGAATCTATGAACGGCAGGTGACTCGGTTTACACAGAATATTCAGCTTTCAGCAAAGAGTTTCTTCTTATCGAGTATTTAATTATCGGTTTTCTTAAGATCAAAATTGGCGTGTCATTCTCGACAATATTTATATAATCTTCAATCCCCTTCAAAAGATTATTTATTTTTTCTTTTTAGATCGTGTGCAGTTCGCATCTGTTATTGTTTAATTTGCAAGATAATCTGAAAAAATCCTGCGTTAATGCAAATATACTTATGGAGTTTTGACGAATTAAACAGCACCTGAACATGTTAAGGTTGTCAAAGCTAGACAAGCTACTTTCTGAACATTTATGAAAACATTTTCGTTCGCTAAATACATGAAATTTTCACAGATCCTTAATCAGATACAAAGAAGTTGAACGGCGTTCCGCGTTTTCTAATAAATATATGGAATAACTGCGGAAATATTGTCATAGAGGGCGTTTTAAAAAGTAAAAATCAAAGGAAGGTCGTAATAAAAGAGAAAAAGAATATATTAGATACACAAATACGTTTTAAAGAGTTTGAAACACGTATCTCAAAGGTGTGTATTTAAATGATAAATATAAATAAAATAAATAAATAATTTGACTATGCTTCACGAACTGAATTTTTTTAAAAATTTATTATAATACATTTTTATTTATTTATTTATTTATTTATTTATTATGCAAGTGAATTCGACATCAAATTATTTTATTCATTTATGTACACGCTTAAAATAATAATAATAATAATAATAATAATAATAATAATAATAATAATAATAATAATAATAATAATAATAATAATAATAATAATAAACTATAAGTTTATTAAACTTTTTCTGGGAAACTGGGATTCATAGAAATTTTAATGTAACGGTAACAGCAAAAAATCATGAAAGCGATTTTGTTACATGAATTTCTGCTGTTACCGTTACATTAAAAGTTCTTTGAATCCCAGCTTCTTTGAAAAGGTTTAAAAACTTTACAGAATTTTTTACAGAGCACTGACTTTAAAAAGTAATATCTGAAAGTTTCTTAAATTTACGCATAAAAATGGCTTTACAAAATCCTTTTTTCGTGTCAAAAACAATTGTGTAGCAAAGCTTAAAAAACGAGAACACTTTTGAAAGATTGAATTGAAATACCATAAGAATTATCAATAATGCATTTTTTTTCTAAAGATACTTTTACTTTAAAAACTGGTTTTAAAACTGAAAATGTCTTCAGAAAATAACTAAACAAACAAATAAATAAATAAATACAACCATAATTGAAAAAGAACAAAAATGCCCTGTTAGACATCGATGTACGATATCCTATGCAAAAAAGAAAAAAAAAAAGAAAAAAAAAAGAAACAAGTCGGAAATTGCACATCAATCTTAACAGATGAGGTGCGTTCGTACTATAACGAAGTTTTTGAAATATTTCGATATTGGTGTAATAATATACAGTACTTTGAATGTAATATAGTATCCAAAATCACTTGTATGTCCCAGTAAATACTATCTGCTTATACGGGAAGTAACTTGTACTAGTAAACCTCACCAACGAATATCAATTTCATAAAATGTGAAATAGTTTAATGCAATTAAAACGCGCCCCGAAACAACGTTTCCCCCTATACCATTATGCAATGGAATACTTTTGTGTGGCCCTGTAAATCAATAACAAATATTATTTCTACTACACATTGTACAGAATGTATATTTTAGTACATTCTTCATAGATGCATGTCAATTTTATTATGTTCGAAAGAGTGTAACATCATTAAAATGCACTTGAAACCAATTTTTCTTTGTCCGTAATGTAAAAAAATACTTTTGATTGCCCCTGTTATTAAATTATGCATTTGATTTTCATAAAATTTGAAATTACTCGAAAAAATTATACAACAATTACATATTTTACATTTCAAAGGATTCGGTTGGGTAGTTTTTGTGTTTACGGACGGTCTGAACGACAACTATATATGCTACCTATTTACACAATTACGAATGCACCTAAAAAAGTAAAAGACGAAAAATCATTTAAAAAATTAAAATGCAAATAAGAAATTTGAAAAGAATTAGTTTAGCATTAGCTTGCGATTCCTTTTGTTTTTCTCGTGTAATTTCTTAACTTAATTTCTGTTCAATTTTATTCAATTTTGAAGTAAATGTTTAAAAATCATTAAAATTTTGTAAGAAATTAAATTTAAAATATACTGATTCAATGTGTAGTAATTCCAGATTTTGTATTGTGCATATATTTTGTCTAAAAAAACAAGCCCTCCCACCTAAAAAATCGTTCTCGATACAGTAATTTCTTATCATACTTTAATAATATTAAATCTAGAATCAACTATTATTAAGAATCAACTGTTATTCTTATAACGAGGAATTTGGTGCCAACAAGTGTTCACATTTATATATTGTATCATTCTTCAGTTATCAACAATTATTATTATTACAGTAAAACCTCCATAACGGACACTCCCGAATAGCGGACGCCTCTATTTAACAGACAGTTTTCAAATCCCCACTCCCAAAACTTAAATTTTTGTATATTTAACCTCTGAATAACGGACATTCCGAATAGCAGACAGTAATTTTGGCAAAAAAGAATAGAAAATGATTTTTTAACGAGGAAAAAAAAAATAAAAATCCTCTAAATTTATCAGGGCAATGTGTCACAAATTTTGTGAGCACAGATAAATGTGGGGAAGAGCTGGAGAAAATCCCTCTCCCCCTACATCTATCTGTGATCACAACCCTCCCTCCTCCCTCAGATGATTTGAGACTGCATGCTTTTAAGAAGCAAAAAAAAAAATACAATACAAAGTTATATATATATATATATATATATATTTTTTTTTCCCACCAGAAAAAAGATGATTCAAAAGGATTATAAATTAAAACTACTGACAGAGCTAAAACTTTACATTGAAAAACAAATTACATGTAATCGCAAGTAAAAGCAAACTTTTGTAACATTTTTTTTTTTTTTTTTTTTTTTTTTTTTTTTTTTTTTGTAAGAATGTAATAAACCAGCGGTTCCCAAACTTTTTGGCTCGCGGAGCCCTTTTTGGGAAGAATTTCTAAGCCGGAGCCCCTGAACCCAACAATACTCTATGGTTTATCAATAAATTTTTATTGCCTATGGAGCACAGAAAAATCTGATGGATAAAAGTCCGAGCCAGAAATGATTCTCAGTTTGGCCCTTTCCTGATACAGAAATTCTAAATTCATACTAGAAATTTTAAATTTCTTAAATATTAAAACAAAATCTTTTTACCAGAGCGGTGTTCAAGCAATACTGTTGACACGTTTGACACGAAAACTGTTAATGTTCACCAGGGTGCCAGTTTGTGTGTGTGTAATTTGAATATTTGGAACATAAAATCAATTTTTAATCTGACTCATTTTGCAAAACTACAGGCATGAAAGAGTTCCTCCTAAAAAAGGAATTCCGCCTTTTTTAAAGCAATTTTGGACGTTCCCTGGATTAATACAAAAATGCAAAGAAAATTTTAAAAGGCTATTAGGGGGTGGGGGCTGAAAATTGCCTGACATTTTGTCGATTCAA
Source organism: Maratus speculifer (assembly GCA_964019185.1). Taxonomy (NCBI): domain Eukaryota; kingdom Metazoa; phylum Arthropoda; class Arachnida; order Araneae; family Salticidae; genus Maratus; species Maratus speculifer. The sequence goes on from OZ025289.1 coordinate 284,981,716, forward strand.
ACCCTTGGAGTTTGTTCTTGAATTGTTGTGAAAAAGACATAAAATGAAAATGTTCAAAATGTCTTAAGAATTTTTTTTTTTTTTTTTTTTTTTTTTTTTTTTTTTTTTTTTTTTTACTTTAAAAATTCAAAGTGAAAGGAAATGTTTGTGGAATAAAATAATTTGTACTATTTATACAACACTTTTGGGCAATTTCTGGGATAACTTTTTCGAGATGTATGTCTGAAGCAAACGATATTGTTAATAATTTCTAAGTTATGAACAAAAATACAGGAAAAAATGCAGTTACATTTAATTTGATTGTATATGTAGCTATTAAAATGACGCTTAAATTATACGAGTTTAGTGCCGCTAAATAGATGAAGAAATTTTTCCACCTTTTTTTTTTTATTTCCCACTTTCATGCCTAAACACATAGGGAGATTCTCATCCTTGCTATAAAAAATGATAGCCAAAGTACCCCACGAAAGTTAAAACAAATTCTTCCATGAGTGGTCAAGGCTTATTTGATAGCCAGCTAAATTTGTCATTTATCATTAAAATCATTTATTAAGATTTATGTTTCTACCGTATAATCTCTTAACCCTTTAACGTTCATTGGTTTCGCCACGAAACCATAAAATTTTAATTCCGATACGCAACACTGACACCGGTATTTTTATCTAAACTTATCTCTTTTATTTTGTATGTGAAAAATCACGTTTTCTTATTTAGAAATATACTTGTTCTTAATTACCGGTGTCAATCATTTATTTCGACATCTTAGCAATGAAAATGCTATGATCGTTAACGGGTTAAATTGGAAAATTTTTAAATATATGTAAGGATGAGCTTGTGAGGTTATTGGTTTAGATTTTCTGTCTATTATTTTTTGTATTATTTTATTTTCTATATTTTTGTTTATTTTCTGTTATATTAGGTTAGAATTTTTTGAATTTTAATTACAATAACAAAGAGAAAAATGCTGAAAGTATTTCATTTTCTACAACACTTAGCTCATACAATCACACATATATCAATTTGCACAAACCACGTATGTATGACACATCATATATAAGGTGTCCAATAATCAAACTCCAAAACCATTTTCATGTAACTCTTACCGTTTTTGATAGCCGAGGCCTGAAGTGTTGAAACACCATGGCTGTCATATCTGATAGCCAATGGCCCAACGGAAACATAACTGGCTTTCACAAATGACAGCCATGGCAGTCCAAGTGATAATGGGTTCATGACATCCATTTTTAAAATATAAAATATTCTTTTGGGATTTCCAATATGAATTCTGAATTAAAGATGAAAATGGTAACCATGTCTGGATTATGTACTGCTTGGGGGCTTACGTAAAACGATTATTTATGGCAAAAACCACACACACAGAAAAAAGGTAAGTTATACAGTTGTTGCACTGTGATACTTCTGTATAATTCCAATAGGCTACTCCCTAAAAAAATTAAATGGGTAGTTCCAGTCACCCATGAGAAAATATATAACACGTTTTCGCTAGTACCACCTACCCGTATTAGAATTATGCGATTATGGAATATTTTTTCGTGCTTCTTTAAGTCTCTAGTACTACTTCTAAACATGCAATAAAAATGAATCCCCTCTCAGCTTCCTTTTCTTTTATCATTTTTAAAAAATACATTTAGAAACAAGTCATCATTTTAACATTTAAGTGGGCGGGGAAAAATCTATAAGCTGAATTGTTAGGTGAAAAATTGTTCACTTTTTGGGGTACTTTATTTAAAGTATTTAGCTATTAATTATAGTTTTAAAATAAACTTTTTTTCGTTATTGTTTTTGCCTCAAAACAGATAAGCAGTTGAAATCTACACATGCTAAACGAACTGCAACTAGTAGAAAAACTTTAACAAAATAGAATGTATGGGTGGGATTAAATTTATATCAGGGCAGACACTTATTGACCAAACGTCTAAGTAAGAGGTGGAGCTGAGCAAAATTTCAAATTCTTAGTGTGATAACAAATGTAAAGAACCAATATATATTTTTTATATTGCTATTGACTTATTTCTGATCGGAAAATGTGACAGAAACCAATTAAAAGAAAAATTTTACAGGGATTGTAATGCTGAAAAAATGCGTTTTCAGCAATATACATTGCTTCTGAAGTTAAATACAATTATGTAAAATAGCATAGAAAATTTAAAGAACTAAGAAATTATAAAATAAAACAAACAGATTAAAGCAATTAAAGTTACGAAAAGGAAAAAAAAACTATATACTCAACGTATATAAATATTAAACGAATCTAATGAGGGGTTTGTTAAATGATACAAGCTATTACAAAAAAGGAGCATTTTAAATAACATTCCTTCTAGGGGCATTTTTTCTTGTTGTACAATGAAAAACAGTATAGAAAGTTTAAATATACAAATAACATAAAACATTGAACTGTTGTTCAAAACTTTACCGCAAATCACACAGAGAAGCCGATCATCATATGTTTCAATAAATCTTATTTTATAAGTAACTAGCTGCACCCGTCGAAACTCGTCGGAAAAGAATATATTTTAGGTATGATATATGTCAATCTTATATAGACAGTAAAATACTGAGCGAAATAAACAATTACCACCTCTTAAAATAGGGATAACATAGCTTTTCATGATGAAGATACACAAACTTCAGAAAATAACAAAAAATAAGGAAAACAACTCATAAATCATTATGTTAGACTTAACTTCAGCTACAAATCTTTTTTTTAATGCGGTTTCTAAACTTTAAATATTATTTAAATGCCAAATTATTAAGGAAGTTAATATTATACCCCGGAATTCGAACTCAAAAATATCTGCATAATTTATTTTTTCTCCGTTTAAATATCGCTTGATAACTGTACAATAATTATAATATCAATGAAACATTTTAATTATAATAGAAACAGGGACTTACTAAACTGCCTAACCAACCCACTACACATTTACAGCACTTGCAATAAATTTAATTTATTTATTGGTTTGTATCCTCCATGAACTTGTAAAAATAAATTTTATTGTTATGGCAACGAAAAAAAAAAAAAAGATATTTCTGTTATTAAAAAGAATAAAAATTTTGTATTTGTTGCTGAAATGCAGATTTTTTCTTATTTTAAACAATAACTTAATACAATGAAATGATTTTAATTATTTTTTGATATTGTGTAAGATGGAAATATAGTAATACCGGCATATCACAGGTTTTATTCTTTTTTTTTTTTTTTCTAATATGACATCATTTACACCTTCAGAAATACTCATCTTTTCTTAAGTAAAAGCGTGATTTATGCAGTTATTTAAGAATTCTTTAGTTTCATAAAATATTCATTATAATTAAATAGAAATGGCGTAGTTTATAGAAATATTTTCATTTGTGCACATCACGGACCTTTAAATTAATAGAAGTTCACTTTATTTAGATGCAGGAATTAAAGTCAGTGAATATGACATCCTCACTGACACAGCTATAACAATTTATATTATATTCATGGAATAAATTTATCTGGTTTCTGTATGACGACATTTTCTCCAAAATTTCACTTTAGATATTATATTTTATTAATGTTTATCTTCTGTTATTTTATTTACATATTACTTAATAATATTACTCAGTAAATAATCTGTGTATTGCAGGGAATAACTATGTGGAATCATTTTATTATCATTAAATTTAACAAAAACCTTTATTTTATGTATATATATATATATATATATATATATATATATATATATATATATTTTGTTTTTTTGAAATGCGATTATACATTCACCGATAAGATCAAGCTCCTGATTGGTGGAAAATAATGAAACAAAATAAATTTTGAGAAAAACTTAGCCTGTTGCCACTGTTTTGAAGAAATGTCATGAAAAAGCTTTTAAAATTAAAAATAAAATATAAAAATTGAAATAAATTAAAAATTAGCCAGAATGGGCACATCTACATATAAACAGCTTTCATTTAAAAAAATAATTATCAAAATCGAGCCAGTAGAAAGCTCAGGGCTGATGACCAAAAAAACAGCCAGGTGTTTTAAATATATAGATTTTCATCGTATTTTAGTTTTTTATCGAGATTGCCTTCCCCCCAAAGTCTCGGTTCTGTCTTGCTTTGATGACAATACTTGATTTGGGGTGTACGGTACAGAAATAATTTCATTGTCCAAAAGCTCTTTTGTTGCTTCATCTGATTATGAAGTGTGAGGAATAAAGAATTAAATACAAACATATGAATAGGCGGAGCTTCAAAGAACAAAACTGTTCTCAAGCACAGTTATTCAGCAAGCAGAGTTAACAGCACTGGCGGGACTTTTCTGTTTTGATTGACGTTGTGCATTCGATTTAGAATACTATTTCTTGTAGCCTAATTTAAATTGAATTTTTTAAACACAATAAATGCAGAAACATATAATAAAGCAATTCAAATCAAAAATATTATACAGAAAATAAATACATCTTTAATGCAAACATTTAATAGTTTTGGAGTGTATTATTGTATTTTCCATCCCAATTAACCCATTTTTGGCCAAAGGTTCGTATACGAAACATTTCGATAAATATTTTTTTTTAACACTCTGACACATTTTTTTCAAGAATTTTATTTTTCTTCTATTTTTCAAGGCTTTTGAAGACATCCATAAAATATTAGTAATTCAATTGGAGTAAACACTTTCTCTTAAAAAATTTTCAAAATACGCTAGAGTTTTAATTTGAAACGCCTTTGACAAATTCGACTTTTTAAAAATATATTATTATTCCAATTGAAATGAATTATATGTTTTTAAAATAGATTAAAGTAGCAAATTCTGTATATGAAATAAGAATAAAACAAAAGTCATAAAAATATTATTCATATTCATATTATTCATTATAAGAAATAATATTTTATATTATTATATAAAATATTATTTCTTATATAAAATATTATTTTTCATGCACGAATCTTTTTTTGTGTCTTAATGTATGTAATTTAAGCATATTTCAATAAAAATAATGCTACATTTTATAAAATTTCTGTGCTTGGCCTAAAATGGGTTAAAGGTATTTTTATTTTTGACACACACAGACACAAATTCCTACATACTTTTGAAAATCTTTCATTTGCAATATGCTAATTCCTTTCATAATTTGATTATTTTCCTGGAACACCGCGGAGCCCCTAGAAAGTTCAGGCGGAGCCCCAAGGGCTCCGCGGAGCACACTTTGGGAACCTCTGTAATAAACAAAGGATAAAGGTATGCACAATTTTATTTCAAGTTTATTGCTTTAAAAATCATTTTAATTTCTAGTTAATCATAAAATAGAGGTTTTAGGACATTTTAATATTGACTAATGAAACATTAAGCATTCCTTAGCAATTTTTCTACCTCTGAGGTTTTCCCAATAGCGGACACCTCCGAATAGCGGACGATTTCTAAGCTCCCAATGTGTCCATTATTTAGAGGTTTTACTGTATTATCATTATTATTATTATTATTATTATTATTATTATTATTATTATTATTATTATTATTATTATTATTATTATTATTATTATTATTCAGGACTAAATCTTTCTGTTTTGTCGCTTAACATTTCTTGGTCGTTCCGCAAGAGGGCGGGGGATCTAAACATGGGTGACGCAACCTGCGGCCCATCTGGAGTGCGTGCGGTAAGTTTATATCAGCGCGCCCAGCTGTCATGGGCGAAAAAGCACGACCAGTCTTCTCTCGTCGCGGACAGAAAAGATGCCTCGGTCGTTCCTCATCAAGAAGAAATCGCCGTACAGAGGATGGAGGGATAAGCTGAACCGGGAAGATGATAGCAAACACGAGGATACCTCGAACGGTTAGAACTAACTTTAATACATTTTTTAAAAGTAAAATATTGTTTTACCAACTATGCTGGGCGCGCTGATTTTGTACGGTCTGTTTTTAGTTAGATTGAAGAAAATTGTTTAGTCCATTTCAGTTATAAGAACATTGTTTATCATTATATTTGTTGTAAACTTAACACAGTTTATAGTAGTCAACTATTTTTACATCAGAAATATACTTTTAAAATGTATATTAGAACATAATATTGAAAAGAATTTATATTTTATTTTCTTTTAAATCTTTTAATTTTTACAAAAATGACTTGTCGCTTAAAATAAGTATATTTGACTAATCTTGTTTACTTATTCAAAAGCATATTACATGCCTATACGAGTATATATATATATATATATTGCGTAAAAAATGTATAAAAAAATTATAAAACATAAATATAATAATAAAAAATTAAAAATGTTAAAAAGTAATAAAAATATATATATATATGTTGGTTGGGTGGGTAGATGTTAGAGTACGGAGGAGGGTGGTGTTGTCTGTATAAAAACGCAAAGGTTAATTATTTATATAAAACAAAAAAAATTTGAGAGTGGGTTATTTATTTTAACATAATTTTTAAACTGTTTAATTTATACCAATATATGGATATTTGTCTAGTTATATCTAAAGTTAAATAGCTATATTTTAATTATCAAATTATTTTTAATGTTATTGATATAATTTTTGGTATTATTATTAATAATATTATTACTATTATTATTTTTTTATTTTAATTTTTTAATTTTTATTCTTTTATTTTTATTTTATTTTATTTTATTTTTTAATTTTTATTATCCTATATTAAGATAATGAGTTTTTACCATGTAAAGTCACAATAAATGTTACTGATTAAAGTAACAATAATGTATTTTAAGTTATATGTTAACATGAATGTTATCTCTTAATTCTAATTTTAATCATTTTATTAATTTAATTTTATGTTAATATCGATTATTAATTATTTTTTCTCCGGTTCAATTATATTTCCATCCAGCTTTATCTTTTTTGCTTGTTATGGATAACTATTATTTTTACTTACTTTCAACTCCTTTTTGTAAAATATCTTTGTTCCTTGTTTAATAATTTGGTTTTTGTGTGATGGTAGTCCCAAATTCGTATTGTTTTGCTTTTTCATGGCAAATACGAAGATGAAACCACACACTCCATTTGTAGTTCCAAAGTATTTGGGACCTGAAGATTCTGCTTTTGTTCTACAAATTTCATTTGTATTCATATTATTCTTTTTTCCTTCTATGTTCAATGTGCAATAAGTTATTAAATTCAATGATTAATTTCAAATGGTTAATATTGTTTACTATAATTCAATTTAATTCTTCGTTTTGGTTTATTGTTTTATTGATAAAATCCATTGGTGAATCTTGTCTACTTTTAATGGTATTATATATATATATATATATATATATATATATATATATATATAACCAAAGTAATTCAGATATTACCATTCAATAAACCAATGAAACCAGTATTTTTACAATCATCTTATTGAAAACAGTTGAAGTTTTATATATATATTATACTTTTATATGCCTGTGCATTATATATATATATCATATGTCTTACTTGGTGTTATTATTATATTTGAAATAAAAGTATATAAAAGAAAAAACATAATTTTCCCGAAAAATCAATTCATGTAAGTATTTTCTAAAAAAGTAAAATTTTTGAAATGTATATGCGTTTCTTAGTGCATGGTGTGTATACGGTATACAGTTATTTATATATCTATTTCTACTTTATAGTTTAGTGTGCGTATATTGTAAAATCTGCATTTCAGTATTAGAAACAAGCATAATATTAATTGACCTTATCTATATCCTAAATTATTTATAAATATGCTCAAAGAAAATTTCAATTAATGTTTTTATTTAAATTTTTTACACGCAAAAAAAGTCAATGGTTGATAGGAATTTATTATTTTACTACATTTATCATACATTAAAAAATTATTCTGATACAAGTGAAATAATTACTCAACACGCATTGGTAACTTCCGTCGGATTTATGTTGAAGATGGCCTCTCATTCTCACAAAAGCTAGAAACAGTACATACCCTTCTTCGTCTACCAATTTATTATTATTATTATTAGAAGTATTGAACAAAGAAATCATCTATAAAAAGCTTTTGAATTAAAAATGTATGCTTAAGGTGGCCCGGAGCTTATTTAAAAAAAATTATTAAGTTAAATTTTTGAAATTTTTCGTGATCGTTAACCATATTATTATGATAAAACTTATTATAATTGTTTTAAAATGTTTAAAAATTCAAATTTTTTTTAAAAAAGTGGAGTAAATTGAAATTGTTATAATTTGTAGAATTTAATTTATATATATATATATATATATATATATATATATATATATATATATATATATATATATATATATATATATATATATATATATATATATATATATATATATATATATATATATATATATATATATATATATATATATATATATATATATATATATAATTAAACAAAAATATATTAATTTTAATTTTGATTCGACACTTTTAAAATTACTAATTTAAATAAGAATTAAAAATTTTCAATTAAAAAAAAAAGTTATGCAATTTCTTTTCAAAAAATCATATTTTCAAAAGTAAATATTTTTTCTTTAAATTTTCTTAATCAAAATTAAAGTAAAACAGTTTTAAAAGCCATTTCCAAGTTAGAACTATTTTTCTTTAATGGTTTATGAATTATAACAATTTAAATAAGAGAAATGGTGAAAAACCCATCATGAAGAAAAACGCATTTTCTAAAAAATCGTTTCCATAAGAACCTGCATGAAAGTCAGATTTTAAAAACAAACGAAATCATAAAAATTAATATTTCTTGTTCTAATTAACATAGAAACATGATATAAACGTCATTTTAAGCCGAAAAAAAGTAATGAAATAATTTGAAAAAAAATTGACATACTCCTTTAAAAATTAATTATCAGAAATAAAGATTTAAAGATAACTGATATTCAAAACAGCAAAAAATGATGCACCATAAAAATTTGCTCCAATGATAATTTCACAAACTACTACTTTTCATTTTCCTTCACCCAAATTAGAGAAAATTCTCTACATAATTTTCTCTCCTGAAATATAAAAAGTTTCAATAGCAGAAAGGCGGAATGTTTCAGTCAGTAAAATGACGTCATGTAGCAAAATGAAAAAAAAGAAATCAGTTTCGTTCGCAGTACTGTTAAATTTTGATACATCTGTGTCCAAAAGATTTTTAGTATTTTTCCTAGCATAATCACTGAGATTTCGACCTAATCTCCAAAATTTCTCCAATGATGCAAATGATGTCATGTTAAAAAGAACATGTGAAAAGAAAGTGGTTCAAAAATGAATCACTGCCCTTCAAGAGGTTAAATTACAATTTGTTATTTTTTCGTTTAAAATAAATAAAAATGAAAACGCAATAGTTATTCGATATCGCAAACAAAATTATTTCTATTTATTATATATAGTATATGTATGTATATTTCTCTTTCTTTTTAGAATCATATCCAAACTAGCCACTTTCTCATACATTTTTAAATTTAATTTTGTTCGCAAACTTGCCAAATCAAAACATCAATAATCCATAAAAATCTATACAATCAAACTATATTTTTTCCTGTTATGTGTCGAAGATTTTTCAAAAAATGCTACTAAAGTTGGCCTTTTGAATCGAATTTCTGGACACGAAGCGCAGAAATGGAATAAAACCGTTGTCCTGATACAACAATCGCGTACAATGAAAATGAAAGAACTATTCGACTTAATATAACTTAAATAATACTGAATGCATATGTTTTTATGTTTAAAAACTATTCAGCTTGCTTTTCGTTGATGAACAAAGAAAAATATTTTTGGGGAAGAGAAGATATACAAAAATTGAGACTGGGGTGTCTTATATAATTTCACCTAGAAAAAAAATCTGTTTAAATATCCTGATACAGAAAATAATTCATGATAAAATTCTCAGTGTAAGTTTAAATTTTCAAACTTCGTAGAGTTTTAAGAATTCAAAGAATTTTATACATTGATACACTCTGAAGAAAATTTCCAAAACACTTAGCTAAAACTCTAAAATTGCCCGAGAGTTGCTTTAATTTCGCGCATATCCGCGCATTATTGTAGATTAATGTTTTAAGAATTTAGATAGCTTATTCTTATTACATATGCTAAATTCAAAATGTCTTAATTTAATTCATATTTTTGTGGTGCTGATTACTTCGGAAATTAACACTGTTGTTACGTTTTTAATTTGTATGATAAAGTGCGTTTTAAGAAACACACATAAGGCACTTTGAATTGTAATAATAATAATAAAACACACATACACGCACACAAAATGAATAATTTTGCATTTCTCTTGAAAAAATCCCAGTATCCTGTAGAAAACAAATTGTAACATTATCCTTACAAATTATTTTAATTTCTTTTATATACTTTTTCTACAAAATCAAAATGCTGCTTTAACATTCAATTATTTCATTGAATAAATGCATGAGCGAAATGGCTTTGGTGTTTCATATTGGATTTTATAAAGTAATGATATAAAAAATCTATGAATTAAGAACTTTACTTCAAAAAATACAGAATTCCTTCCACTAATTTAGAAGCACAATTTATTGACTGCCAAGCATTCAAAGTATTTCGAGTATGAAGTATTTTTATTCTTCTGCTATAACGCGCTTTCGTAATTGAATATTTTACAGGTATTCAGAAGAGCTTGCAGTTTATTTTATTTTAACAATTTTAGTAGAAAAGAAAAAAAATGGCATTGAAATATATTTTAATTGCTAAGATTGTTTGTATAATTTCTCCGATTACTGATTGACCCTGATACATTTTCCTTCAGAGATGTAATTTTATGTATAAATTTATAAATAAACCCCTAAAACATTTACTTTCATATCTCCTATACACTGTAAAAAAAAAATCAAGAGGTTACTAAAAATTTCTTAGTAAATTTGTATTCCACAGAATTTTTTAGTAACCATTACAAACTTTTTTTTTGCAAGTGAAACAAGCATTTCTTTTGTAAACTGAACAAAAGAATTTTTTGTATAACTAACTTAAAAATTTTTAGTATGAGCCACCAAGCAAATTTTAGTAATAGCTCCAAAATTATTTTTAATATCCATTACGTGCGCCCGAAAGGTAGGAGCTTCCTTCGAACTGCATCCAGACTTCTGAAGCGGAAGATTTTCGGCAAAACCGCAATAGATGGCAGCACCAAACATTCCTACCCGCTCCGACAAGATTTTAATAACCTCTTTATTAACGAGACACTACATACATTCGGGGCGTATTTGGCGGTGGCAAGTTTCGAACCCGGGACCTTTTAGCCTGGAGTCCGTTACTATAACCACTATGCTATCAAGGCCACACCAACTGAGTTTTAGTAAGAACTATTAAAAATATAAAACTATTAACTCTATTCGTTGCTAACTTTTTTCTAGTAATTCTTACAGATTTTTATGTAACCGACTAAGATTACTAAAAATTTTTTAGTAATTACAAGGATCACTAAAGTTTTTTTAGTAGATCGACCCTTTTTTTTTACAGTGTACCTCTTTTCTTTTTTTATGCATAGACTATATACTTTTTCAGACTTATTCGATTTAAAGATCTTTAATAAAGTGTCAAAAATAGGTCTTATCATTTGAAAAAAAAAATGTACAATTTTCAGTATATAAAGGATTTTTTGTACATAAAATGTATTTATATGCGATAAGAAGATGCATTTTTTTATTCTAATGATTACGCTGTGAGAGGACTTTCCTGGGTTAATCTGATGTGGGAAATCTACAATATTTCATTCAAAACCCCTGCATACTGCTCAGAAACGAGCGCAGGAAAGCCAATGCAAAATCAACTATACTCTAAATTTTGGCTAAGTTTAGAAAATAACTTCAAAACTTAAAAAAATTCGATCGGCCATCACCAATCATATCAGTAGACATCTCGATTAATTATGAAAAGTTCTGTACAATTTTATTTTATGAAAAGTTAGTTTATTTTACATTAAGATCATTTGTGTAATTTCTCCGATTATATAAAATGACACTGATGTATATTTCCTCTGATATCTTAATTTTATGAATAAATTTATGAATACTTCTCCTGAAATATTTTATTTCAATATGTATATTTTTTAATAAGTGAATTTTCCCACTGCTAGATAAGCGTAAAACAAACAGAGTCAAAAATATCCAAAGCGGGGATCGAACCCGGAACCCTTGGAATAGCACTTCTAGTGCTCGACCTTTTAAGCTACGAGCATGATGTCCAGCTTGTCATTTCTCACTCACATATATTGGTAAGGCTGCAACTGCAGCACACGTTGGCAACGTCTACATGAGCATACAAACCTGCGGTGTAACACGAGATACAAATGAACCAAGCGTCGGGGAACACATATATATAACTTTAATTAATTTTTCAATCTATTATTTATGAAATTACGCTTGAAATTATTGCATATTTTCTTTTAGTCCTCATTACTTAAAGGTAGAAGGTAAAGACTCTTGAAGTGCTATTCTACGGTTCAAGGTTCGATCCCCGGCTTCGACATTTTACCCTCTGTTGGTTCCACGCTCAGCTAGAAATTTGAAAATTCACTTATTAAAAATATACATATATATTCCATAATTTCAAACATAATTTCACTGCTGATAATTAATAAAAGAATTAAATAAAGTTATATACATTTTATTTCATATCTCTCATATAATTTATTTTACAAAACAGCATAAACTAAATACTTTTCCAAATTTATTTGATTTAAGGAATTCTAATAAAATGTCTAAAGCAAGTGTACTATTTGTAAAAAAGAAAATTTGTACAATTTTCAATGTGTAATTGATCACTTGTACATAAAATGTATTCTTTAGTGAAAAAAGGGATACCTCTTTTAATCTAGTGGTTATGGTTACATTGAGATAGGGGTTTCTGGGGGGGGGGGGGTAATTTTTTTAATAACAAAAATAATACTTTTTACACTTTTATTGCACTTAACCTGGTTTATTTATATGTAAAGATGAAAATTTGTAATCGAATTTTAAACCACTTCGTGATATGCTAAAAATATAGCATATATATTAATATATATATACATATAAATACATTTGCAGGTCCGAAGACAACACGATATTTTAATATTTTTAGAGCTTTATTAACGCCCGTCCAAATGGCTGTGAAATTGTAAGAATAAAGCATATTAAAGACTAAAAAGTATAAAATAAATCATAAAAAATATATACGCTTATATCAATTGATAGTTTTATATTAATTAACCTACATTATACGTTGAAAAATTAAATTAGAAATCTTAACAAAGTAGTTTAAATAACCTTTCTTTTTTCTTTAATGTTATTCTATCTTAAAAAATATAGAGAAAAAAAATGTATATGTTTTAATAAATTTATATGTTTTAATAAATAAGTGTCCATGCCGTAGTAATTGCAGTCATAAAATGTCCAAAATAGACATTAAAAACTTATAAAAGAGTGGTTTTTTTAAACTATTTTTCTTTACTCACAGACACCCATATATACAGGGTGTTTCTAAATTCATGGTCCAAACTTTAAGGGGTAATAATGTACATCAAGATAACAATATTTAAATAGGAAACCAAGGGTCCCAAAGTCTTTCGAAGGAGATAGGCGCCATTAAAGTTTAGGGTCCAAAAATTCAAATGATTATGAAAAACAGAAAAATTGGTCGATTCGTTTGCGGTATTCACTAAAGTTATTCTTTATGTCAGTATTGTCTTGAAAATAAATTATAAAGATAAATTTCAAAAAATGACGATAGAGGGCGCTTTAGACTTTAGAGTAACGAACAACAATTTTTTACCGTTATTTTTTGCATCTCATTAAAGGTTTCGTAAGCTTAGACTTAAACTTAAATTTTGAGCTCAAAATCTGAATAGTTGGAAGCAGTTAAGTAGCACAAACTTAACTGTGTTCAGAGGGTTTTAAATTCAAATGATTATAAAAAACGGAAAAATTGGTCGATTGATTTGCGGTTTTCACTAAAACTATTCTTTATGTCGGTATTTTATTAAAAATGAATTATAAAGATAAATTTCAAAAAATGCCGATAGAGGGCGCTTTAGACTTTGGAGTAAAGTACAACTATATTTTACCATTATTTTTCTCATCTCATAAAATTTTTTTAGAAGCTTAGACATAAACTTAAATTTCGAGATGAAAACCTGAATCGTTGGGAGTGGTTAAGTAGCGCAAACTGAACTGTGTTCAATGGGGGTGGGGAGGTTCAAATTTCAAATGATTACAAAAAACGGAAAAATTGTTCGATTCGTTTGCCGTTTTCGCTAAAACCATTCTTTATGTCAATATTTCCTTGAAAATAAATTTTAAAGATTAATTTTAAAAAATACCATTAGAGGGCGCCTTATACTTTGGAGTAACCAACAACTATTTTTAACCGCTATTTTTTGTATCTATTTAAATGCTTGTAAAAGTTCAAACTTAAATTTTGAGCTCAAAATCTGAATAGTTGGAAGCAGTTAAGTAGCACAAACTTAACTGTGTTCAGAGGGTTTTAAATTCAAATGATTATAAAAAAACGGAAAAATTGGTCGATTGATTTGCAGTTTTCACTAAAACTATTCTTTATGTCGGTATTTTATTAAAAATGAATTATAAAGTTAAATTTCAAAAAATGCCGATAGAGGGCGCTTTAGACTTTGGAGTAAAGTACAACTATATTTTACCATTATTTTTCTCATCTCATAAAATTTTTTTAGAAGCTTAGACATAAACTTAAATTTCGAGATGAAAACCTGAATCGTTGGGAGTGGTTAAGTAGCGCAAACTGAACTGTGTTCAATGGGGGTGGGGAGGTTCAAATTTCAAATGATTACAAAAAACGGAAAAATTGTTCGATTCGTTTGCCGTTTTCGCTAAAACCATTCTTTATGTCAATATTTCCTTGAAAATAAATTTTAAAGATTAATTTTAAAAAATACCATTAGAGGGCGCCTTAAACTTTGGAGTAACCAACAACTATTTTTAACCGCTATTTTTTGTATCTATTTAAATGCTTGTAAAAGTTCAAACTTAAATTTTGAGCTCAAAATCTGAATAGTTGGAAGCAGTTAAGTAGCACAAACTTAACTGTGTTCAGAGGGTTTTAAATTCAAATGATTATAAAAAAACGGAAAAATTGGTCGATTGATTTGCAGTTTTCACTAAAACTATTCTTTATGTCGGTATTTTATTAAAAATGAATTATAAAGTTAAATTTCAAAAAATGCCGATAGAGGGCGCTTTAGACTTTGGAGTAAAGTACAACTATATTTTACCATTATTTTTCTCATCTCATAAAATTTTTTTAGAAGCTTAGACATAAACTTAAATTTCGAGATGAAAATCTGAATCGTTGGGAGTGGTTAAGTAGCGCAAACTGAACTGTGTTCAATGGGGGTGGGGAGGTTCAAATTTCAAATGATTATAAAAAACGGAAAAATTGTTCGATTCGTTTGCCGTTTTCGCTAAAACTATTCTTTATGTCAATATTTCCTTGAAAATAAATTTTAAAGATTAATTTTAAAAAATACCATTAGAGGGCGCCTTAAACTTTGGAGTAACCAACAACTATTTTTAACCGCTATTTTTTGTATCTATTTAAATGCTTGTAAAAGTTCAAACTTAAATTTTGAGCTCAAAATCTGCATCGTTTTGAGTAATTAAGTGCGGAAATTTGAAATGTGTTCGAGGGGTGGGGAGGGTAACATTTTAACTCCTGAACACTCTTCAGTTTCCGCTTCTTAACCCCTCCATCGATTTAGAATTTGAGCTCAAAATTTAAATCTAAGCATTTGCAAGCATTTAATTAGATACAAAAAATAATGCTTAAAAATAGTTGTTGGTTACTCTAAAGTTTAAGGCGTCCTCTATCGGTATTTTTTGAAATTAATCTTTAAAATTTACTTTCCAGGAAATATTGACATAAAGAATAGTTTTAGCGAAAACGGCAGACGAATCGACCAATTTTTCCGTTTTTTAAAATAATTTGAAATTTGAACCTCCCCACCCCCATTGAACACAGTTCAGTTTGCTCTACTTAACCACTCCCAACGATTCAGATTTTCATCTCAAAATTTAAGTTTATGTCTAAGCTTCTAAGAAAATTTTATGAGATGAGAAAAATAATGGTAAAATATAGTTGTACGTTACTCCAAAGTCTAAAGCGCCCTCTATCGGCATTTTTTGAAATTTATCTTTATAATTCATTTTTAATAAAATACCGACATAAAGAATAGTTTTAGTGAAAACCGCAAATCAATCGACCAATTTTTCCGTTTTTTATAATCATTTGAATTTAAAACCCTCTGAACACAGTTAAGTTTGTGCTACTTAACTGCTTCCAACTATTCAGATTTTGAGCTCAAAATTTAAGTTTAAGTCTAAGCTTACGAAACCTTTAATGAGATGCAAAAAATAACGGTAAAAAATAGTTGTTAATTACTCTAAAGTCTAAAGCGCCCTCTATCGTCATTTTTTGAAATTTATCTTTATAATTTATTTTCAAGACAATACTGACATAAAGAATAATTTTAGTGAAAACCGCAAACGAATCGACCAATTTTTCTGTTTTTCATAATAATTTGAATTTTTGGACCCTAAACTTTAATGGCGCCTATCTCCTTCGGAAGACTTTGGGACCCTTGGTTTCCTATTTAAATATTGTTTGTCTTGATGTGTACTATCACCCCTTAAAATTTGGACCATGAATTTAGAAACACCCTGTATATATCAGAAAAGTTTGAGGCTTTGTACGCGTTAGTTGTTGAAATATGCCAAGCGGTATTTGTGTGCTTATTTTTGTTAGAGAAATTTCTACTACTATAGATAATCCAAAAATTACTAGTTAAGTCCTATTGTCATTCTTATACTGAATTAGACGAATATGAAACCTAACATAATGAGAAGAACTAATATTAATTTCAAATAAATGGTAATTTAAAATGTATTTTGAAGGTTTTCTGCTCATTTCATTTTCAATTAAAATTTAAAACTTCGATTTTTTTTTTTTTTTTTTTTTTTTTTTTTTTGAAAATTGTTTTTAGCGAACAATTACATCTTAAATGTAACCACCATGTTCTAGTTATCCAATCCTCTATGCCTCTATCTCAAATGTTTCCCAAAAACGCAATTTTAGAAGTTTTTTCTCCTGCTCACTTTGAAATTTCAAACTTTTTAAAAACTTCTCCGCGGATGCATCTGCGTCTCTAAAGTTACATTGAAATTAACAGTCAAATTTTATGTTTCTGTACCTGACAGTTTCAGATAAATCATTAGTTTGGAATGTTTTAGAACATTTTTTGCATATTTCATCCTTTTGAATTCCGAACTTTTTAGAAATTGTTCTTAGTAGGCATTCAAATCTGAAAAATAACCACCACGACAATTTCAATTTTCTAGCCCACGTAAATTGCAATTTTAGAATTTTTTTTTTTTGCTTATGCACTGTTTTAAATTTCAATTTTTTTGTAAAAACAGTTATGTGCTATCATGTGTGCCTTAAAATAACAGGCATATCAAATTTCAAGTTTCTGTCCTTAACATTTCTAACTAAATCGTAATTTAGAACGTTAATCACACATTTTATACTTTTAAATTTAAGATTTTTAATCAACTACTTATACCAAGCATCCGCTTTTTAAAAATAATCATTATGTTGATTTTAAGCTTCTAACCCTTACAGTTCCAATTAAATCGTGTTTTTGAATGTTCCCCGTTCGTTTCATCCTCTTAAATTTCAATTTTTTTTAAACAATTTTTAGCAAATATTTGTACTTTAAAAGTAATCAATCATCTTGCCAGATTCTAAATGGTAACACATAGATCAGCACTATTATCACATTCACAATTTTAGATCATCTATTTATTTTGCACTCTTTAAATTTCTTTTTAATGTTCTACAGGTGATCATTTACGACTTTAAAATAACAGGCATGTCAAAATTCAAGTATCTAGTCTCAATAGCTCTAACAAAATCATAATTTAGACTGTTTTCTGCTCATTTCTTCCATTTAATTTTCGAACTTTTTGGAAAACATTCGTAGTGAACATTTGTATCTTAAAAATTACTATCCTGAAATTTCCAAATTTCTATATTAATTGTATTACAAAAATTGCAATTTCGCAATGTTTTTTGCTCTCGCACCCTTTTAAAGTTTGGATTTTGTTTTTAATGTTCTAGTGAAGTTTTAAGTCTCTGAAGTAACAGACATACCAAATTTTAATTTCTAACACTAACACTTCCAAATAAATCGCAATTTCGACCTTTTTCCAGTCATTTCACCATTTTAAATTTTGAACTTTTTATAAACTCTTTAAAACAAGTATTTTACATTTTAAAATTAACCATTTCAAATTTCAAATGTCTACTCCGAACAATATAACAGCAGTCGCAATTTTAGAGCATGTTTTGCTCCTGTCGGTTTATTGCATCGATATAAAATAAGTCTTTGTTGGAGCAGAGATGATCACCAACATTCTGCCATAATTATTTTTTTAAACCAGGTTCGACAGTTCCACAGATTAAAATTTAAAAGAGATCCCTTCAAAGAAAGGAAGAATTCCCCTTTCCCTTCAAAGAAACAAACGTTACTTCTTTATAATACATATACTAATAGTATATGCATATCTTTTTTATTGTCAGAGACTTTTGCAGATCAACTTTGTTATTTAGAATGGTTATGTCATCATATAAAATTCTATAATCATTGAATATTACAATTTACAGATTGGTTGGTTGGTTGTGTAGGGTTTAGTGGCACAAAATCCCTTGAGGGACATGCTGCGCCAAGACAAAATTTACAGATTGGAATATTTCCTTTTTAAAAGATTAAGATACTAAAAACAATAGCGTCTAAGCTCCCTATAAATGTCTTAAAACGATCTTGTGCAGAAAACAACTATTCAAAGTAATCTGCAACAATAGAAACAAAGAAGTTTTTAGTATGTGCTTAAACAATGTTTGGAGTGATGGGTAGACACATTATTCGATACTTCACATAAAGATACCCCCCCAAAAAAGGTAAAAATACTCCGATAAGTTTTTTTTTTTTTATTTAAATCTATAATTTTTTTTATTTGAATTTATGTATGCTTAAATAATTTGTTAATATTTATTTTTCTGCCGGATTCATTGTTTCTAATTTCCTGAAAATAATAATTACGCCAATTACGCCAATGAATAAAGCAGAAAATATATTAAAATAAAGTTTGTTCCAAATCTCTGAATTAATTTACGATTTTTAATGGATTTTTTTATTGTTATTATTAAGTTTTATTTCTTCAAATGTCAAATTATTTTTAAATATCTGAAAGATTCTAGTTATATATTTTTTAAATTTGTCAACATCTGAAAATCCTATTGTTATAACGGTTTTCAATCTTTACGGGGAACAGCGAAAGCATCTGACAGTAAAATAAAATAAAAAGGATCAGAACAAAATTAAAAATATATGTATATGAATTTTTAATGAAGGTAAACTATTAAAAGACAAACAATTTGCTTCCGAACCAGTTTATTTACGTAATTCTGTGAATGTGATTAGAAATTCACGTGAGATTCGTGTGATTAATTTCCGTTAGTCTGGCAATGCAATTGCAATTCAAACTTCTGATGCTACTAGTTTTAATTTTGATTATATGTTTAATTAATAACGGTTTTATTTAACGGTGAAATTTTTTAACTTTAATTATATTTTTACTTTGTGCTTCACAAGTTTGCATGCATTTTACAATACATGATACATAACATAATTATCTAAAAACTACCACGATCATATGATGCAGAACATCATGGATTTTACGCTTGAAATTAAAATAGTTTAATAAAGATTTTTTCCCAAGAGAAAAAAAAAAAAAAAATATATATATATATATATATATATAATTAATACGAGGAAAAGCACAGGTAGCAATTCGTACAAATTTCAAGGTAAAATAAAGCGCGGGGCAACAGCATCCTATCAGTGACAACAGTTTCAAATTTTGCGCAATACTAGCTGGCTTCGTAACGCGATGTGTTCCATTTACATTTCAAAAAAAAAAAAAAAAAATCTTATTTTATTCTACGTTTGGTAAAGATTGGTATTATTAATTTATTAAAGCTTTTATTATAAGCAAGAAATCATATTACAATATAAATTAACTGAAAATTACATTTTGTGTTTATGTACAATGAAATTTTATTTCGGAATTTTAATTCTGTTAGAGTCAAATGCTTTTATCAGGAAATGGCGACATACGTGTTATTTTGTTTAGTCGCTAGGAATCCGGACAAAAACTTAGTATGTTGTCATTTTCGACAATCTAATATTTATGCGTACGCATATGTAGCGTTTGAACTTAAATTGTAATACAAAACTGCAAATAGAGAGTTGCGAAAATTAAAAGATATTAATTAGATGTATCTTTCTGTCAGGAAGATTCGAACCCTGAATGTCTCCCGTCCCCCTGCTTAAGATAAATTTTAAATACACGAAGAAAAAAAAAAAAAAAAGAATTAAAACGTTTGTTAGGCATGGGGATTTTTTAGGGGTTTTTTTTTTTTTTTTTTTTTTTTTTTTTTTCAATTTGAGGAAGAGTTTCCTAGACTAGATATTCTTTGTTTCTTTCTTTTTTCTTTTTTTAGGGTGGCTGAGAGGTACGGACCTCTCAACTGGTAGACGGCAGGTGCTGAGTTCGAACCCAATCGCGGCTGTCGGCCTAACCGTTCGGAGTTTTCGTGGTTTTCTTCGAACCTTGCGTAAATACGGGTTAGGTTCCCTTAGAAAGACCCCCACGAAGGGCACTCCCCCCTGGTCCTATATCCCTAGCGTAGATAATCGGACGACAAAAAATAAACCAAATTCTTTTTTTAGGATTTCGTGCATCTGCCGAAACCGTATTCGTCTCTGTCCTCTGTCTGTCACAGAGTCCGTACACAAAAACTATGTAAGTCAGAGGGTTCAAATTTTGTGTAATTACAGCTGAATACCTCTTGTCACACAACAAATCATAAAATTTTGAAAAAGACTTATTTTAATTAAAATAATTTTTTAAATATCATCAGTATATTTTTTTGTCGTTGTTGTTTTTCTCTTTACTTTTAAAAGAAATGAAGTACTTATGTTGCCACAATTACAAAATTGGTATTAAAAACTACAAAAATAAATTGAATTACAGCTTTTAAACAAATTCATTTAAAAGTACATTTTCCCCCCTATATGATGGTGTAAAAATTGAAAATGTGCGATATTTAGAAGTTTAAAAAATTGCAGTAGTGTAAATTTCGAAATTGAAATTTCATTTCTTTTAATTGTTACACGCAAGTTTAAATAAAATTATTATGTGTCTAATATAAATTAATGGATTAAATAAATCACGCGAAACACGTGCTGCTTTGTTTTTTTTTCTTCATATTACATCATATTTATCATCTATTTTGACACGCAAAGTGAAATATTTTATATTTATTTATTTATTAAATTCCTCTTCATTTAAATTACTAGCCGCCTCTGGCGACCAGCTTGATCTCCTTTAAATTTAAGCTAAGCTTTGCAATATTTTACTTTTATTCATAATTATATTTACTTGCGTACCTTCACTAAATCTGCAGATTATGATAGAGAAATCAACAAATCTATGCGATCAAGGCAGCATTTAGGAGGAAAATTCAATATTCTATTTTGGTTGGTGCGATTGGCAAAGAAATGAAAAATAGCGCCAAAAACTCGTTTTTAGTTTGTTAATTTAATGATAAAGTGTTTTGAAGGAAATGTTAAACAAAACCCTCTGTGCGATCTGCGATCACACTTACCCACTTGTTTTTTACATCTCATGAAGACTTAAATTTTAATTTTTTATTTCAAAATCTTCACAGATAAAGAAAGTTTAAATTAAATTTCAAAATCCAGAGTGAGTCAACACTCTATTCCGCTCCTCTTGCCAGCATCTATGGTGATATTTTATTTACATTTGATTCGCTAAAAATTTTGAACTTTTTCAATGAGGATGGTGATTTTATTTTATTATATTATTATTATTAATATTATTGGGGGAGGAAGTTGCGATCATGAATACGCAATTCGTACTGAACAGTGCTGTGTTAAGAAAATGTAAGAATATCGCAAAATAATGCTGTGGTTTTTAGAAAAATTAGTAAGGATTTACACATTAAAAAGATGAAAGCGTTGTTTCTATAAGCATTGTAGAATAATTTTATTCAATATTATGCAACATTAATTATGTTTCTCTTCTCTTTTTTTCGCAGGAAACACCCAGATATTTAATGACTACGACGCAGAGAAGAATTTAACAACTCTTAAATTGTGTGAAACCCCCTTAATGACAGAAGAAAATTTGCAAAACTTCTTAAGATTGTCGTGTTCTTTCGTACAAATACCACACACAAATTCCAAAACATTTCCTGATAGAGAATGTTTCAGAAGAAAATCCGAAGAAAACCCGGTAATAGTTTACAAAAGTCAAAACGAACAAAAAACTTCCTTATGGAGACCTGCGATTGATGAGAAAATGACATTATCAAAATTTTGTGATCAGCCTTTAAAACACGAAAATCCAACAAATTTCTCATCGTATAGTGAATATATGAAGATAAAAACTGTCGTTTCCACAAACTTGGATTCTTATCGTAATTCTAGAACTGGTGAAAGTACATCTAGCAATAAATTCTTTAAATATAAAAATCTGAATGAAGATTTCTTTAAGGTGAAAGATTCATCAAATACTCTAAAGCCGCTGTTACCGATCAATCAAATTGAAAAACATAACCACGAGGACCAAAAATGTTCCCTTTCACCGAAATGGGTATGTTGTTGTTATTATTATTCTTAATTTTTCTTCAAATATAAAAAAATTAAAAACATGTTATAAAAAAGATACTGCATTATCCACAGATCAGAAAGAAAACACTATGTTATAAAAATGACTAGATATTAAGGTCTCTCGATATTTTCTCGAGATTGTACATTTCCGTGATTGTAGGTTTTTCAAGAAAAATTTACAACCATTTTTGTTATTGAGCAGAAATTAGATACGAGGGGGCGCTGAAAATTTTCTGGCTTTGATTAGAAAGAAAATAGCTAAAATTAAGAAATCAAATATCTTCAACATTCAACATATTATTCATCATTCTATGTATTACCTTATGAGGCTGATGCTCTTGCAACATCGTTGTTGCTGCTTTTCTAGTCCTGTCAAATAAAAGTTCTTTGGTTGGTTCCGAAGGCATCTCTTAGCAGCCTCTTTGGCACCTTCAATGTCCTCAAAATGATGACCTTTAAGATGTTTCTTCAAGTTTGGAGACAGTTTGAGAGGACTAGATCTGGTAAGTAGGAGGGTTTATTGACCAAACTGAAGACTATGGTCTTCAATTTGGTGTCTCAAAATTGGACATGTGTGTGGAAGTGCATTGTCATGCAACAAAAAGATTTTTTTGGTCAACTACCCTTGCATTTATACTTTATGCTTCCCTTCAACTGGTCCAATATGTTATTATCCAGTTATATTGCATCTCTGAGGTAGGTAGTCCAACTATAGAATGCCGCCTTTGCCCCAGAAAACTGTCACCTTGATCATCTCGTCCAATTTCTTTGGCGAAATTTCTTCTATTGCAGAGACCGACTGTGATGCTATTCTTTTACTGTTCATTGTTTTCCAGATCATAGATGTAAAGCTAAGTTTCTTCCTCAGCCACTAACTTAGCCAAAAAAGTCCTGTTCAGTTTAGAAAAGGGCCAAAATGGCTTTTTGACTTTTCCTGTAGGAACAAAACCTCATGACTCCTCATAACTTCAAAGACTTTTTCTTGTTCCTCAATCATCACATTTTTTATTAGCAAAAGAAAAATTTCTAATAATCAGAATCACATATTATTATTATAGTTACATAATAAGATTTTAAACTTTCAAATGAGTATAATTTTGTTTTTCTATTTCAACTATAAGAAATCAAAGCCAAGAACTTTCCAGCATCCTTTCGTAGTTCCATTATATAATTAGTATGTAAAGGTATTTGATTAAGCTTAGAGCATTTTAAATTATAATAACAATAAAGAACTATGTATAAACACCGCAATCCATTTTTTTAAATAAATTTTAAAGATGAAAAATTAAAAGATTTAATAAAAAAGATAATTAGATATTTTAGATCTTTTTTTCCTGAAACTGAAAAAAATCTACATTATTACCCTTTTTCATTAAAAATAGTACAAAAAAGAAAAAAAAACTACACATTTTTATTTGATGTAGTTACTGGAATTTTAAGCTATATCAATAAATAAAAATTTTAAAGCTGATAGATGAATTATAAAATCTTTTTTCTTTAAATATTTTTCAGAATGTGATTTTTAAAGGTAAATGGACACGGACAATCTACTTTTTGGCACCAAAAAACTCCGATTTTTTTTTTAATAATACAATAATAATAACAAAAATTTTAATAAAACTCCTAAAAAGACGCCTAAGTTTAACCTAAATCGATAAGTTTTGGCCATAAAGGATATGGAATTTTTATTCTTGTGCTTGCCATAATAAAAAAAAAAAAAAAAAAAAAAAAAAAAAAAAAAAAAAACTAAATATTACTTATACGAACTTAAGCATAAAAATTTTAAAAAATGTAACTTTATAGAAATTGATGGAGGATTATTTTATTGGCATAATCTTAATTCGCGCCTTAACTTAAACACTTTTGCAACTTACATTATTTACTTATCTTAAACAGATTTTTAAAGGAACGTTTCAATGTTTTTTCGGATAACATATATAATGGCGGGACTTACTAGTTTGTATTAGAGGTCTGCACGGGCCGGGCCGCGGCCCGAAGCCCGAGCCCGGCCCGGCCCGCGGGCCGGGTTCGGGCCGATTTCCAATAATGGCATTCGGACCGGGCCGGGCTCGGGCCTTATTTCTGAAGACTCGGGCCGGGCCGGGCCGGGCCTAGTCACTAATCTTTCGGGCCGGGCCGGGCCGGGCTCGGGCCTTAATTATTTTGCTGGACGGGCCGGGCCTAATTTTTTTTCCGTACGAAGCCGAGACTGATCCCATTCTTCCTAGTTTTCATGGACCAAAATAATCAGTTCCTATTTAATCTTCCCACATGAAAATACTTTTCTCGACTTTTTATAAATCAGTAATATTTGGCTTTGTCCAAAAATGTTTGCAAAAAAGGCATATACATTTAAGCCGTCATTATTCTACAATTAAACATTAGAATTTATTCCTTTTAAAGAATCGTAGATTACTAGGCGTTTTAAAATAGAATTAAACACACACACACATAAAAAAAAAAAAAAAACACGATTATGACGGAATTTTTTTTTTTAACTGAAAACTGAAAGTTTCTTTTAAAATGTTCATCCATGCAAAATAAATACAACAATACGGGAGAAAAAAATACATTAAACATTTACATCTGTTAAGAAGGGAATGTATATATATATTTTTTTTTCGTTCCAAAGCGATTTCGTCATTGGAAATTTTACCATATACCGCTTTTTCGACTTTTTGTCTCCATTACAGAGAATATGGATTAATAATACTAGTGATAACTGAAACATTTACATACAACAAACAAAAATTTATTTAAAAGCGTAAATATCGCGGCCTACGGCACTTCTGCATAAATGGAGATTATAAACATGGAAAAAAAAGACTAATATAATTTTTTTTGGTCAGAACTCTTCCATAAGATTAAAGATCAATGTTCTGTAGAAATTCACTTGAGCCGGGCCGGGTTCGGGCCGAATTTTAAACTTTTTTCCGGACCGGGCCGATCTCGGGCCGAAATTTTAACTTTCGGGCCGGGCCGGGTCGGGCCAGTATTTTTTTCGTTCGGGCCGGGCCGGGTTCGGGCCGAAATTTTAACTTTCGGGCCGGGCCGGGTCGGGCCAATATTTCTTTCGTTCGGGCCGGGTTCGGGCCTGGAAATTTCGGCCCGGGCAGACCTCTAGTTTGTATGTCTACCTCAATAAAACTATGGTAATTAACAACGCAGTTTTAACAGTAAATTTTATTTTTAAATAGTCAAATAGCCTCTAAATAAATAGCCTGTAGATTTAACTGTAATGAAGAGTATTTTGCGGGCACTATGAATTATTACTCTACTGTAATTATTATTCTTTTTAATGTACTGTAAAACAGTAAAATGAAATTTGCTTTTACATGTATATCTTTTTATAGTAATGATACATTACATTTCCATTCATTATATATCCATTACGACATAACAAAATTAAAGTTATGATATTGAAAATCAATATTTAGAAAGAAAAGATATGTATTTTTAACGCCATGTAAGTATTTATTTAAATTAAGAAATAACAATAACAAATAAAAAAGTAATCAAAATTTAGCAATACAGTTTATTGAATTGAGAATTGTTTTTAATTATTGATTATTGTTTAAGGAAACCTTACATTTTCAATGTAATTTTTAAAAATAAATTGAAATTTTTGCTTATGCTTTTTTTACTTATTTGTAGAATGATATCACTCAGGAAAGAAATCGAACAAATTCAGGCAGTTCCAAATCTTTTTCTTGTAACCAGTGTGGGAAGGTTTTCAAAAGATCATCTACACTCTCAACTCATTTGCTCATTCACCTCAACATAAGACCTTACCCCTGCCTCTACTGTGGCAAGCGATTCCATCAAAAATCAGATATGAAAAAGCATACATACATACACACAGGTGAGTATTTCATTAAAACGATCAACTGAAGAGAGGTCTTCATAAATATTTCTCTATGAAGCATAATTAACGGAACATTAAATAGCTACAAATGTGTGAAAAATGATGAGACAAAACCAGTGTTGAATTTAGGTACTTTTCTCCTGGAGGAACTTCTGTGGCTCCAGGGGGGGGGGGGGGGGGGTTACAGAGTTCCGGGGAGGGGTTGCTCTTTTTGACGATTGAAAACCCAAAATCTCAAATTTTCCGGGGGAGAAGACAATCAAATCAGCATTTCACTGTTCCGAAGGTAATGTCCTCCCCTGGGACACCCCCTGGATTCAACACTGGAAAAAACAGTAAGATGTACAGTACAGTCGTGAATTAAAAAAAAAAAAAAAAAAAAAAGTATATATATCCTACTAATTATCGTAGAAAGTTACTGGATACCGAACGATGGAAATAAAGTCTACTTTTAAATGATCTGTATAAAATTTGTTTAGGAGGTCATCTACATACTAAAACGAACACTAACTTTGAATTTTTCAATAGCGATACTTGATTCTAACAGCACAAATAAACTCTCTACCTTTCAATTAGCCCAATAAGAATTTTTCATGCAATTCGACACGATAAGTTTCCGAGACTCTAATTATTTTAAAACCAGCATATTTTAAGGGCTGTATCCAAATTGAAGTTACCCCTTTCTTGATTAAGATATCTTAGGCTCCATTCAAGTAATCATTGAAGACTGCTAGATTACAGGATAGCAAAAGAAGTTTCAAAATATCACTTATATGTAAGACTTATCACTATTAGACCTATCAAATCACTTCTATCATTTTTACATAATAAGCATTCATTACAGTCGATATAATAAAACCTCTGAGGTACCTCGGGAGGGTGAAATTTGTCGGCTATCTCTATAGATAGCCGACAAATTTCACCTCTATGTAAAAATGTACAGATACATAATCGCAAATTTTTCCGTTATGGAGATTCTTCTGTATATGTTTTAGAAATTGAAAAATTGTCCATTAAATAGAGCTGTCCTTTTGGAGATTTTGCTATAGCTGTTTTATATCAATTATGGATGTCTTACTATTTTGTAACATTGTCTATGTCATGCTTCTCTTTTCTAGTTACATTTTTTAGCAGCAGTAGTCCTGAAGTATTTTAACCGTCTAACTTCTTGATAATTGCAATCAAGTACAGTGTGGGGGAAAAAAGAAAACGCTTCCTATTAGCTCCTAAACAAATTATCGTAGAAGAAAGTTACTAGTGTCAAACGATTGGAAACAAAGTATACTTTTAAATGATGTATATAATGTTTACTGATGGGACATTTACATATTAAAACGATCCCTAACTTTTTTTTTTTCAATTGCAATACCCAGATTAAAAAGGTTATTTCAAATTACCGATTCAAATTATGCCTAGATATTCAATTTCAGCTCATTTGAATGATAAGTTTTTGAATTACAAACATTCAAAATTTAGTGCTTCTGATGGTAAATTACATTTTCATATCTTTATTAATATCTCCAGAAATTATACTCCTAGTGTGCTAATTTTTTATGAAGCAATAATACGAAAATACCCAAGCATAAATGCATTGAATTTGCAATTGTTATAATTTTACGATAAGAATTATGAAATTAATGTTCGAAAAAATATAAATTGCAAACTAGTTTTTTTTTTTTGATGCATTGATTTATTATGTCCTGCTTTATGGAAATAAAAAAATTCATATTTTTCTTTTAAGTAGTTTTCAAATTATGCTTAAAACAAGTACGAAAAATCATGCGTTAAGCATAGATTATGAAGCACTTTCCAACACTTCATGAAATCTCTTACAAAAGTTCGTTATAATAATTGTATATAGCCAAATATGTATTCGAATACTTTTGAACAGCCCTGTATTTGATCTGTCAGTTGATATACATACTATATAATGAGAAAATTTAGTTTAGCAAGAAAATGCCTAGTAGTTTGAAATTTTGTTTACAGCAATTTATAACAATTGATGGAAACATAATTGAATACTTTTGTTTAGCCCTTTAATTTATCTTGTACCTCTATTACACGTCTGTATTAAGCTAAAATTCATTTTAAACTAAAACACTCTTAAAACAACTGAAATCACATTCTCATAAATTGTCATTAATAGGCGTACATGTACCCAATTCTTTGCGTGGCTCTGTATATCATTTTATCTTTATTCTACAAACATTTCTTAGTATATTGAATGCAGTTGACCTTGAAAATTCATAGCTTATTTTAGAACCACCTTTAAGTAATTTACGCTCATATTCAGTAAAGTTCTCAGTAGAGCTCTTCAGTAAAGCGCGCTCTTTTGGGTAGCCCTGTATATCAACTATAGCATTTATACACACCATATACTATGCAAAGATTTAGTGGAACTTAAACGCGCATATAAAAATTAAAAATCATCTCATCCATCTATCAGGCATCATCGGTTATATATACAGTATTTCGGAAAGATTATACTATTTGAAATCTTTTGTGTGTCCCTCTAAATGCTAAGTACTTCATATTAGACAAGACAATATATAGTATAGTTATTTAAGCCTCAGTGACAGATATTAATTTTATAATACATGAAACCGTTTAATATTTTTAAAATATATCGCACACAATTCCCCCCTTTACCATTATTTAATGGAATTATTTTGTGTGGCCCTGTAAATATTTTCACCGTATACTTTATAGAATGCATATTTTAGTGCGCCTCGTGAATGCATATACATTTTAATACGTTTGATAGGGTATAACATCTTTAAAATTCCTTTGAAACGACTTTTCCCCATAGGCCATAATATAATAGAAAACTTTTGACTCTCCCTGTAAATAAATAATCATGATAGAAACTTCATATTTAATAGGATTCGTGCTAGGGTAAACGTCAATAACGTCCACGAATTTCAGGGCAATCCGAGTGTATTTGCAGGAGTAATAGCGCGGACAGACGGACAGACAAATCGAATGCATAAGCACTTTTCAACCTTGTTGGAAAGTGTTAAAAATGCATTTCGTCCATCTAACAGCCATCTTCCATAATATACAGGACTTCGGATAGAAAACACTATTTGAAATCTTTTGTGTGTCCCTGTAAATGCTATGCACGAAATCGCATTTATCTACTCATAATTTTATGCATGAAATCATATTAATCCTCAGCAACGTACAGTCGACTCTCGTTAATTCGAAATCGGATAATTCGAATCTTCGCTTAATTCGAACTAAAGTCCCGAAATTTTCAATGGCAGAATAACGTTAAAATTTTTCATTAATTCGAACTCATTTTCTCTTGACTTCGCTTAATTCGAACTAACGAGAATTCCGATTTTTTATTTTACTTTTCTTTCTCACGAATTTCAGATCGTTTGAATAACTTTCTTTCTTTGATTTTTGTTAAACTTGTTCCGAACGAGTATACATATAATCCAATGCATTTGATATACAGTTTCTTAGTGCCCCTTCTATCCATCAGTGACGCTTTAATTTTTTCTTCCATTGTGCTTATTTCTAATCTTTTAATTAGTTTATATATTTATACATTCTAATTAAATATTAAGTCATATTCTAATGATAACAGACGAAATAAATTTAAAAAACACTATAATACCGATTCCTTTGTAATAATACCATATTAAGCATGTTTTCATTTCATATTTTCCATAATTCGAACTTTGGAATAATTCGAACATTTCTTGTGATTCCGACGAGTTCGAATTAACGAGAGCCGACTGGATATCAATTTGATTATATATGAAATAGTTTACAATCATTAAAATATGTCGCAAACATTTATTCCCTTTATTATTAGGTTTTGGAATTCTTTTGTATAGCCCTGTAAATGAATAATAACTATACTTTTAGCTGCATGCTTAACAAAATGCATATTTTAGTGTACTTTGTAGATGCATATAAATTTGAAGATGTTTGACGGGGTGTAACACCTTTAAAATTCATTTGAAACGATTTTTCCCAATAAGCCGTAATGTAATGGAAAACTTTTGACTGTCCCTGTAAATTAACTAATCATGGCAGAACCTTCATTTTCAATAGAGTTCATGCTCGGGTAAACGTCATTAACGTCCAAAAATTTCATGACAATCCGAGTATATTTACGAGAGTTAGAGCGCGGATAGACGGCCAGACAAACTGAATGCATTTTCAGCACTTTTCAACTTTGTTGGAAAGTGCTAATAAAAAGAGCAAAATGATGATTTACAGCTATTATTTACTATCATAAAAATCTTATTGGTCTAAATATAATTCATTTACTCAGTTTTCATTAGTTTTTTTTTTCTTTTTTTTAAATAAGGGTCTTAAAATAATCAAAACTTTTTTCATCTTTTATTCAGTTATTTATTTAATGCTTTTTCCCATGTAATTTTTTTATTACTATTGTCTTATTTTTATAATAAATTTCAAGTTATTTCATATTTTACATTTTCATTTTCAATGATTATTACTTAGACTTATTTCAACTTCATTTTCATCGACAGATGGCAGCAGCGCAAACATATTACTTAAATATCTGATTTTTAGTTTTATGACATTGCTGATGTACACGTACACCTGCATTCATACCAGCCTTTTGAACGGGGAGGTGCCAGGGCCGTAGCTAGAAGTGAACAGTAGAGGGGGCTCGAGAGATTATAGGGGGGGCTCATAATTTTTTTTTTTTTTTCGCTGTCTGACGCAGAAAGATAAATTAGTATGCATATTCACATTGTAGGTACTGTGTTTCTTATTAAAATGTTGTAATAACTTTATTTTATGGTATGAAAAGTATCTGATGAGGAAAATTTTGAATATATAACTGGTGCAAAATTAAGCATCATGTTAGCTTCATATGTACAGATAAGATGAGGGAGTGTTGAAATTGAAACACTTATTTTAGATGCAATTTAGTAATTCTGTAAAATTGTGAAAGGATCTCAAAACTAAATTAGTTATTTGAACAGAATTTCATTTGAATTTTCGGAACAGAAATTCATTTAGTGACCTTGGAATCTTTTCAAGGGGGGGCTCAAAATATTTTAGGGGGGGGGGCTGAGCCGCCCATAGCACCCCCTTTAGCTACGGCCCAGGGAGGTGCCCAAATTTTTTAACCTGAACATGTTGGATATAAACAATATCTTATGTAGTAAAACATAATAAATCGGAACCTCATAAAATTGATCGATTTTCCGTTTTAGACAGGTTTTTATTTGCGGAAGGTATAATTGTGTGGTACTTCTCTTAAAAAGGACCCAAACGCAATTTTTTATTGCGTGAAAAAGTATGAGAAGTGGCGCAAAACTATATCTAATGGATAAGAAAATTAAAAAGATATATAAACATAGATAAACATGATAGATGTAAATCAAAGATACCGTCATTTTGATCAAAGTAGCATTAAAATAAATTGTAAAAGGAATAAGTACGCAATTTAAAGTGGAAAAGAGTTCTTTCAATCTTTTTTACACATGAATAAATAAAATTTTCCGATTTAAAAAAAGAAAAAAAAGATCTCGTCTCATCACATTGTTCTTTTAACGTATTTCAAAATATGGCTGCAAAAAACGAAATTTAACCAACCCACCAATCTCCATATTAATTTGAATTTTGAGTAGCATTATTTCTCATTTTCAAAGGAAGCAGATTTATACTAGAGATGAGTTCGGGCTCGTTTTTCAGAGCCTGGGCCCTCTCAAACCCGACGAATTTGAATTCGAACCCGAAAGATTTTTTTCTCATTAGAGCCCAAGCCCGCCCGAGTCCAATACGAAAAAAGAAAGAAAAAAAATGCATTGTATTTAAAAATTATTTCAAATGTGGTATCTCATTTTAAAACATTTTTACATAAAATTTGCTGTCCAATAAAAATTTTAATTCAATCTTATGAAAAGAGCAATTTGGTATCAAATAAAAATATACGTACTTCATATTTAAAAGGATTCCCATGTTTTTTGTCCTTTAACAGGAAAATTTCATGTACATATTAGTAGTGTAATGAGTAAATGGATGAAACTTGCATAAAGTACTATTTGTATGCTGAAGAATCAAACAATTTCAATTTCCTATAAAATGTGCAGATTTTTAACTAGAATCAGTTTATTTCTGAAAACAATTCCCCGTGATTGACGTGAACCTGAAAATCAACGCAAACTGAAACATCTGTACAACTTTTTTAAAGGTCCGATACTTTTATAGGAAAAGAAGAAACACTGGTCGATTGATTAATTTTTTACATAGAATTTATGAAATTTTAAAAAACTGGAAAATATGTTTACTTACGAGGGGAAATTCTTGTTTTTAGCAGAGATATGATGACAAACAGAAAAAGTAATCGCGATGCTATTTTCATACGAAGAATGACTATGATTCGTGCGCAATTAAACAAATTTGCAAAGCTGAAGCATAAAAAAATGAAAAAATCATTCTCTAAATGTTACATAACTAACTAAATAAATGATAAATAGACGATCGAATTAAAAAATATCCTCTGCAACAAACGAAAATCCAACTAGGAGCTTATTTATTGTTTATGCTTGTTTTGATTGGCGCCATTTCAATAGATCTTCGCCGGAAATGCAATAGACGTAAATCCCCAAACATCATAAATTCTTTTTTGAAGCAGCAATCATCTATTAAAATATAAAAACACAATTTCTAGTATCATTTTCATTTTGATAAAAATAGCATTGAAATATGGTCCGATGACTTGAAAAACAATACGTAGTTTATAGGGAGAAAAAGTTCTTTCAGTCTTTTCTATACATGAATAAATAATTTTCCTGTATCAGAAATAAAGAGCCCGAGGCCGCCTGGGCCAAAGACTAAAATGAAAATAGTGCCCGAGCCCGCCTCGGATCCGGGCTCGTTCTTTTGGGTTCGGGCTTAGCCTATCGCATCTCTAGTTTATACAAACCTCCGTTCTCCAGGCTAATAATCACATAATGGAATTATCGTTTCACATCTGTACTTCCTTTCAGTTTTTTTTGCTCTTATCTAGACTTTAGATTACAAAAGAAAGATATAAATCGTTTCTATCCTTGTCGAGAATTCACGCTAATTTCTTATGGAATTTCAAAAACGTGCATGAGAAAGAACAGCGTTAAAAATATTCCCATAAACAAAAGACATCAAATCGGGATTATAAAACCAACTTTTTGATTTACTGTGACTAATACAGATTCTAGTAAATATTCTAGTTTTAAAAAAGATGAACGAAATAATTTTTTAAAAAAAAATAATGTGGGTCTCTTTTTCATCACATTTCAAAACATACTGCTCGTTTTGATTAACTAATTAAACTAACTTGGCTTTCATTTTTCTTTCTTCTTTTTTAAATTTCGAATTTTTAAAATAATCAAGCTTGGGTCTGCGCGAGCGGGGGGGGGGGGGGGTGCCCGGACACCCAGGGCACCCCCCCCCCCCCCCTGGTTACGCGCATGTTATATCTTAGCACTCTCTCCATTAGTAAGTCAAATTTCTTGTTTTTTAGACCGTTATTTATTGTTGAATAATTACTTTCACTAAATTTAGTTATCTTTTCATATCTTATGTCTAAACTTTTGGTTTAGTATGACATGCTTATTAGGAGCTAAATTTTGTTCATTTTGTGCGTAATGCCGACAAAATAGGATGAAACAAACAAATCTTCACTATGAATTAACCTGCAATCTCCTCTGATGATTCTGCAAGTTTTCCATAATTTATTATTATACATTTCTAGTTTCCACTCTGTTGGAAAATGGAAAGGCCTAATAATAAACTGCGAATAAATAACCAGCAAAAACGTCAGAGGAGCTTGCAATTTAATTCATAGTTAAGATGCTGAAAACTAGAATTGTGTAATAATAATATGATTGTGAATAATCTGCAGAATCATCAGAGGAGCTTGCAGGTTAATTCATAGTGAAGATATGTTATTTTATCCAATTATGTGCCATTAGGCCTAAAATGACAAAATTTAGCGCCTAATAAACATATCATAGCAAACCAAAATAAACCAAACCATTACATACAAGACCTGAAAAGATAAATAAATTAAAAGAAGGTAATATTTCAATGATAACAATTTAAACTATTATGATTTGGAATATGTCTATATTCAAAAAACAAAAAATTTCGTTTACTACTGGAGAGAGTGCCAGGGTACAAATTGATTTTATGAATGCAGGAGCATGAGCCATATGAATGAACTGAAAAGTCAGATATTTAATACGTGATATTGTTCTCTGGTATGGAAAATGAAAAAAAAATTAAAAAACTTATGGGGCTACTATCTGTCAATGGAAATAAAAATTAAATAATGAACTCTAAGAGATAATCATTGAAAATTATGAAATAATCTAAAATTTATTTACAAAAATAAAGAAATAAAAATAATAAAATATGTAGATAAAAAGCTTTAAAAAATAAGGATTATTTAATGATAGTAAATTATGTTTTGCGGTTATGGTTCGGTACCAACATATAAAATATTTATGATAAATAATTATGTAAAATGCATAACCCCCTCACCCCCAGTTTCAATTCAACATGAAAAATTGCAGCACCATTGGCGCTAAAGCAGCTCATATATAATGCTATAAATTATATTTCAAAACCTGAAGTTCAGAATTACCGTTCAGAAACCTGAAACAATTCTAATTTTTTAAAGAGGGGGGTGGAGTTAAGTCTCGTCTGTCCTCCCTCTGAAGAGAACGGATTGTTTTTTTCTTGCCTGCATCTTGTTTATAGTTTTTAATTGTTTATTGTTAATTGTTCACTTTTTAGACATGCACTCTATCCTTGAGATTTTGAACTTTCATTTTATAATATGAAATATATACAATATATATATATAAAAGCATGTTGATAGGAAAGAAAGGGCTAGCGTTTTTATAGAAAAAAAAAAAAAAAAAAAAAAAAAAAAAAAAAAATGAGAGTATTCCGAAATGGAAAGCCTAAGAAAGGGGTACATATAAGTATCAGTTGATTGCGTTGTTTAGATCACTTATTATCTCATAAGATAACCGATCTAAAAATGTATCTAAGATGCGCTTTGCATGTGTGAATAGATAATAATAATACAGTGAAACCTCCAAATAAGGGACACCTCTATTTAATGGACGAAACTCACGGTCCCAGTCCCTTGGTATAGGACGTGTAATGTATTTACCTCTGAATACGGGACACTTGAAATAGTGATTAAAGAGGCTGGCTTTTGAATTTCAGATAATAAAGTAGTCTGTGATGAAAATAAAAATACAGATTTTTGTGAACTTATCAAACTGACAGACAGTCATGTTGATACAGGATACAATACATTTTACAAGCATTTATTTACCCACAATTCTGATTCGACTTCAATGCGTTTATCCCCATTGAAAGTAATGCTGAAAATTATGAGATTGATACTGAAAGTGGGGAATAAAAAGAAAATTGTGATATAAAGAACTTTACAGACAATTTAACACGTTCGCTGCCACTCACGCGATAGCGCGTGATATGGAGCCAACGTTAAGCGGCCACTCACGCGCCAGCGCGTGGTGTCCAATAGCCAGTCACGCGCTAGCGCGGGAAAATCTTTCACTGATTCTTTGTTATAAAAAGTAAATCGGCTTCTGGGAAAAACCCACTTCTACAGTGCGGCATTAACTATCATCACATCTTCATGTAAGCAGCAGCGAACGTGTTAATGCTGTTTTCAAATCCAAAAGGGCAAATTTTATGACAAAAGTTTATATTTATTTAGCAATGCTTGAAACTAGCAGGCATTGTTTAGAAATTATGTAATCGAACTGTTTTTCTTTTTCTTTCATTTTTTCCCCTTTTAAACTCAATAGATCTTTCAGAAAATTGCGTCAACGTGGGTGTTTCGAACCGAATTTATACACGAAAGACGAATAAGTACTCAAGAAAAGGGGAAAAACGTCTGTCGCATGATCAAAATCACTTATAAATCAACAGATAATTTATTCAAAACTTGAAATCACAGTTCGATTCGAAATCGCTTCCATAGTCAGGCATTCCAGTTTTATACCTTTCTGTTAAAAAATGAATTTGTAAATGTGTCAAAACTTTTTCTGCTTGCTGAGCAGAGCAGTTGAGAGATTTCTTGCCTTAAAATACGTAAAACAGTTAAATACTTTTTTTTTTTTTTTTTTTTTTTTTTTTTTTTTGTAAATACTAATGATAATGAAGAACTAAAATTTATAAGTATTGTAAATGAACACTTGAAAAATTTATAGTAAAAAATTGAAATTTGCAAAGCAATCACTTTTGATTGATTACTTCAAGTAAAACACTTTAAATGATTTGATACCTTTTGCATGTACCCAGTTTGTGTAAAAAATACAAATACAAATCAATAATTCTACAAATCATTTAATGATTTATTAATCAATTAAAAATATTAATTAATTTTCCATTCTTTTTGCGTCTAATTAACGTAATTTATACACTTCGAATGCATTTAAACTTCACCTTTTATCATTTTATTATTTTTATATCCTTCAAGACGTAAATAAAAAACTCCGAATAAGGGACACCTCTATTTAAGGGGCAATAGTTCCGGTCCCATAGGTGTCCCTTATTCGGAGGTTTCACAGCAATAATAAAAAAAACTATTTTTATAAGTTCTCCAAAATGAGTGGTTCTAAGGGAAATTAATTATTCTGAAATAACAGATCATAAATTTCTATCTGATTAATAATATACTATGAATAGATAATATAAGATTTTAGAAATCAAAGTTTTGCAATATTAATGTTTCCAATTATTATATTAAAATAACTATAACTGAATTAAATCAAGAAAAGAACAAGACCTTTTATAAAAAATATATAATACAGTATAACTTCAAAAAATCCGGCATCATCATGACCGAGAATATGCCGCATTTTTGAAAATTCCAAATTTTTGAAGGAACATCAAAAGTAGTACTATATTCTTAATGCTGCCTTCACTCATAATTTAATCCTTTATTAAACAGTGGTTTTCTTCGAACCTTGCGTAAATACGGGTTAGGTTCCCTTAGAAAGACCCCCACGGAGGGCACTCTCCCTGGTCCTATATCCCATTAGCGTAGATAATCGGACGACAAAAATCAACCAACCAACCAACCTTTATTAAACAATAATTGTATACACATGTATATGTATATATAGATAAGAGAGAGAGAGAGAAAATTAAGTATAAAAAATGTTTACTGTAATTGACGTTTTCTATGTTAAAGTGAAATTATTTCTTCTCTTGTAATTGCGGAAACATCGATATGTTAGCTTCAATTTTTTCGGCCGTTCTTAAACTTTTTTTATTTTATTTTATTTTATTTTATTTTATTTTTTTTTATTTATTTTTTTTATTTTATTTTATTTTATTTTTTTTTTTTTTTGCATATGAAGAATGTGTATTTTGGAAATAAAGTCTTGTTTCTCTAAAGCATATATTAATTCTCCAGGCAAACTTATGCATTTTTCTAGTGACATCTTTTCTTCTGCCGGGTTGTTCATCATCCTAGTCATTTGAGTTGCTATTACCATTATCGGCAGTTCTAATTAGCTCAGCGTCAGTGATTTCATTACTCTTTAATTTGGTTGTCAATGCTTAGCCAATCATCTATATCCTTTTTTCGACAGTTAAGGCAATTATCAGATTTTGCATGTTAAATGAGCTCATAAACTGCTTTTGACGGGAAATGCGAAATCGTGAAAATTCTTCCTCATCATTAATGTTGCCGCGTCCGAAAATTCGTTCTGGTATTGTTATTCTGGTTCGTTATTGTATATATTGTACTATGTATTTGTCAAAGTTGCCCCCAAAGATTTTCCGCGTTGCTAAGCAACGGTGCAGCTTCCTGAAAATTTGTTCAGAAAATAATCGCATCCGACAATAGCCAAATATTCTTTTTAATGTTTATCCCGCAACTTGAAAGTGTAAAAGAAAAAGGAAGGAAAAAACGGTTTTAATGCCGGATTTTAGAAGTCAAACTGCAATTGGATAAGAGATGTTAATGACGTAAGTTTGTCAGTCAAATTTCTTGTTTTTTAGACTGTTATTTATCGTTGAAGTCTTACTTTCACTAAATTTATTTATCTTTTCATATCTTATATCTAATCTTTTGGTTTGCTATGATATGTTTATTAGGAGCTAAATTTTGTCATTTTAGGCGTAATGCAGACAAAATTGAATGAAATAAACAAATCTGCACTATGAATTAACCTGCAAGCTCCTCTAATGATTCTGAAGGTTCTTTATTCACAATTTATTATAATGTATTTTTATTTTCCAACAGAGTGGAAACTAGAAATATATAATAATAAATTACGGAAAACCTGCAGAATCATCAGAGGAGCTTGCAAGTTAATTCATAGTGAAGATTTGTTTATTTCATTCAATTTTGTGCCATTAGGCCTAAAATGACAAAATAAAGAGCCTAACAAACAGATCATAACAAACCAAAATAAAACAAAACATTACACACAAGACTTGAAAAGATAAATATATTAAGAAAAGGTAATATTTCAATGAAAAATAACAATCCAAAAACACAAGAAATTTGTCTTATTAATGGAGAGTGTGATAGGGTATAAATTGATTTTATGAATGCAGGAGCATGAGCCATATGAATGCACTTAAAAATAAGATATTTAATAAATATGATTGCGCTACTGCCCTCTGGTGTGTAAAATGAAAATAAATTAAAAAAACTTACGGTGCTACATATTCATGCATCGATGAAAATAAAAAATGAACTCTAATAGGTAACCATTAAAAATAATTTGAAAATGTGAAATAACTTAAAATTTATTAAAAAAATAAATAAAAAATGTAGGGAAAAGCTTTAACAAATAATTGAGTAGAGCTAAAAAAAGTATTAATTATTTTAAAACACTTATTTTAAAAAATAGAAAAAAAAACTTATGAAAAATGAGTAAATGAATTATATTTAAAACTAATAAGGATTATTTAATCCTTCTATAGTAAAAAAAAACTAGCCTTAAAAGGAATGACTCCTGGAATGATGCTGATGTGGAAGATTTCCGGAACTAACGAATCCGGGTTGTCCACTCCTTCCAAGAGCCGAATAGACCAATCAGGAAAGGGCTTTGTCTATGCACCGCCGTATGGGTTACCATAAAGACAGGAAAGGCTACCATCGCCAACAATCGCCAAGTTTGTCGCCAACTTGGCGATATATCGCCAAATTTGGCGACCAAAATTAGTTGTCAAAAGTGACACCAACTTGGCGATAACTGTAATATTTCGCCAAATTTTTAATTTCTTTACAACACCAGTCGTTTGATACATCATTTGAGAGGTTTGCAACTGCTTATTCATATAATGGATGTCTTGTGTGTTACCCCCCACTCTGCTCCCCAAGGGGAACACATTTTTAATTTCTTTACAACACCAGTCGTGTTACACAAGATTTGAAAGGTCTGCAACTGCTTATTCATATTATGGATGTCTTGTGTGTCACCCCCACACTCTGCTCTCCCCAGGGGGGTCACATTTTTAATTTCTTTACAACACCAGTTGTGTGACACATCATTTGAAAGGTCTGCAACTGTTTATTCATTTTATGGATGTCTTGTGTGTCACTCCCACTCTGCCCCCCAGGGGGGGGGCACATTTTCAATTTTTTACAACACCAGTCGTGTGACATATCATTTGAGAGGTCTGCAGCTGCTTATTCATATTATGGATGTTTTTTGTGTCGCCTCCCACTCTGCTCCCCAGGGGGGCACATTTTTAATTTCTTTACAACACCAGTCGTGTGACACATCAGTTGCAAGGTCTGCAACTGCTTATTCATACTATAGTGTATTGGCGAGCGCAGCAAGCAGGGGTAGCCAATAATTTGGAATCGCGAAGCGATTACGCGGGGGGTTGGCGAGCATAGCGAGCAGGGGGGCGGCGCCCCCCTAGTGATAGTAAATTATAGTTTTGTAGTGGGTACCAATATATAAAATATTTATGATAAATAATTATGTAAAATGCATAACCCCCCATCCCCATTTTTACTACATATGTATATACGTGTGTGTATAATAATGTATATATATGAGGTTTTAAACTCTTTTTTAGCATTCCCTACCTCAACCCTCCATAATGGTATTTTGATTTTAGATTATTTTTTATAAAAGTTCAATAATGTGTATTAATCACATACGTACATCCCGTTTATTAATTTTATGTACAAAAATATTGCATGTTAGTAATGACAATCATTTAGCAGTGTCTCTTTATTCATCTAAAAGTGTCATCATTCTTGCTAAGGAAATCTTAAATTTCTTACAATGAGAATTATCAAAAGTTCACAAATATAGAACAGAAAAACTGGCACAATAAACATCTATTGATATAGTCTACTTAATATATAGCACAAATCAGCAAAAGACTTCCTCAAAACACAAAATATATTTTTGCGAAATAGAATTCAAATTATGTACAGTAGACTCCCTCAAATCCGCACAGCTTGGGACCAGAGGTTTTGCGGATTTTAGAATTTTGCAGATTTCTGGTCATTGCTTTGTTTACATTTCTTAAAAAGTAATTTGAATGTAATTAATAATGAAATCAAAAGTAAAATGAATGCTTACAATATGCTAAAATATTAAAATAAATAATAAACTAAAATAATAAAAATTTAGATATTTTTTTAAAATGATAAAAATGCTAAAA
The DNA here is from genome assembly GCA_964019185.1 of Maratus speculifer. Classification (NCBI taxonomy): domain Eukaryota; kingdom Metazoa; phylum Arthropoda; class Arachnida; order Araneae; family Salticidae; genus Maratus; species Maratus speculifer. The sequence continues at coordinate 285,022,991 of OZ025289.1, forward strand.
GCAAAGGTCAAAGTAATAATCAATAATGTACAATTAAATATTCATTATAAAGATGAAATGTTTTTCCTAAATTATTCAATGATCCTTGCTTCATAAAGGCACAATATTAATTTACATCAAGATCATAAAATAATGAAGCTTTATTTCAGGTTTAGCCAAACTTAATAACTAAAAAAGCTTGATTAATACATTAATATATTTAGTAAGATTGTGATTACCAATGATATCAGCAATATCTTTATTTTTTCAGAAATAAATTATTCTTTCTTCATGAAAAAAACATGAATTGTATAACCTTAACAAAAATTACTAATTAAAAAATATATGGAATTTATATAAAACCAAAAAAGTCAAATTTTGCACCTACATCTGAACTGGATGTTTCATTGTTTACATCTGTAAAATATGTGCGGATTTGAGGGAGTCTACTGTATATAGAAAAGACCTTTCCATTTGATCACTGTAATACAACGATCTGGGGTACGTGACGGTCCAGCTAGGAGTACGTGAAAATAACATAGGTAATGGCAGAAATCACAAAACTGATTTAACTAAAAACACATTAAGAAAATGATAGTTTTAGATGACAAGTATTCAGTCACATGTGTGAATACAATATCTTACACTCAAAATGAGAGAAAAGGCCCGCTATACAAAATAGTTAATTGATAATGCTATGTCAGTAGTGCCGCCCATTGATAATCATATTTTATGAGTACTTATATATTTTCCCAAAAACTTCATTTAAACATTATGGATTATTATTTTCTCACCACTTTATTATTGTTATTATTATTTTCGCGTTTAATAATAATTTCAGAATGCCCGAATTAAGTAATTTACCTTAAATATCTTCATTTAACATAGATCTTCCGATTTTGAATTTTTTATTAACCACTTATATTGATTTTTTTTTTTTTTTTTTTTTTTTTACGAACAACAAATTGAAAATATGAGATAAACGCTACTTTTTTCAAGCTAAAATATTTGTAATATTTAGTCAAAACATTTCTGCCATTATATTGTGTGAAATTGTATTTAAAAAATTTAGTGGCACCAAAAAGATTTAAGTGGTAGATCAAGCAAATTCTTCTTGCTCGTACCACGTACAGTATGGCCTTTGAGTACAGTGAAACCCCGATCTATCGTTTTCCCGCATTCATCGTTTTATTTTTACGGTCCCTGCACAAATCATACTTAAATAATGTTAACGAAACCCGCATACATCGTTCTTCAAAAAGCAGTTTTCCCGCTTTCATCGTTGTAAACTTTTTTCCCTTTTCGAAAAGAAATTAAAATTCATGGAAATACATATGACATACAAACTAGAATTGTTTTGTTTATCCTAAAATAACTCATTTGTGTTGCTTCTGTTAATGATGGCGACAATAATGCAGATTAAGAGTAGTTGTATACAGGGTGTCCACTCTCAACGGTAGCCAATGACTAATTTCTAAACTGCTAGTCATAGACATATAGTTTCAATTGCAAAAATGCTTTAAAAAATGTAAAGAATTGTTTTTTAAGCAATTAAGGTCAAAAAAAAAAAAAAATTACGAAAATTAACTTTTTATACGGTCCCCCGGTCCTATAAGTGATATTTAGTTAATTTTTCCCACTACTCTAACAAGTAAGAGTAAAAAGGTCCCATTCATCTAAAATTAAAATTGACCGAGTTATGAAACTTTAAATTTCATGACTTAAACCACTTTCTGTAGTTGAAAATGGATGCATTGGACTGAGCTTTAAGGGAACCTACACTAAGCGCTTAAAGTATTATAAAGTATTTCCAGAACGGTCCAATGGCTACATCCTAATCCATTTGTCACAGACATGTAATTCCAATTACAAAAATGTTTTAAATGAGGCAAAGAAATATGTTTAACAGGTGTTGCCACCGTATAAGCTTTACGGTAGTGCTAATTTTAATTAACTTCTAGATTGATTATTGAAATAATTGAAGACATGAATTTCAAAATTATCTTTATCGAGAAAATCAATTTTTGGGAAATCGCGAAAAAACTTGAAATGCATCCATTGGTTTTCCTTATAAATTTGGAGATTGTAGTGTTACAATAGTGCAGATTTGTAAAGACTGATAGAGTATTATACAGAGACAAGGCGAGTTTTGAAATTCACATCCTCAATTGTATTTTTACATATGTTTTATTTTGTAAGGAAATGAAACTGCTTCTTTAGATGATTTTATTTTAAAAAGGTGTGTTATTTTAATAAGCTTTTATTTTACTCGAAATGTTCGTATGTATGCTTTCCTAGCTCAAAATTTGTATTTAAATTTTAATTCACTTCCAAATGTTCGACCGAGGTTCAATTCGCATATTTATATATCCAATGACAATGTAATATTTACTATTTTAGGTGCGTACCATTTATTTATTTTATAGGACAACATCAAATTCTATTAGGTTAAGTAATCTAGTAGAATTTTAAATATGTATTATTTTGTAACGAATCGTGACTGTTGCTTTTCATAATTTAATTTAACAAAATTTCTGTTCTTTTTTATTTATATTTTTGGTACAAGTTATATATTTTGCTTTAATATATAAACATCAAAATGTATTTAAAAACAATATTGTAAAAATCATTTTTTCTCAATGTTTAATGTTAAATTTTATATCTGAAGTTTATTTTTATTTCCAGTAAATTTGTGACTGACCCCTATTTTGCAGCAAAAAATATGCTTCAACTTTAAACAGCTATTACTCGGACAGTTTTAATCGCAGAGGGATGGGATTTTTTTTGTCTTACTTGGTAGAGCAGTGGGAAAAATTAAATATCACTTATAGGACCGGGGGACCGTATAAAAAATTAATTTTCGTAATTTTTTAATAAAAAGTTTTTTTGACCTAAATCGTTTAAAAAACAATTCTTTACCTTTTTTAAAGCATTTTTGCAATTGGAGCTATATGTCTATGACTAACGGTTTAGAAATTAGCCAATGGCCACCGTTGAGAGTGGACACCCTGTATAGCAGAGGATGCGATTATATTTCCATTGATCAAGATGTTGTGACATGTGGTATCCTAAACATAGAAGAGATGTGTGATAATGCAAAAAATTAAAATAATGGCGAATAAGCAGAGGATAATGTTGATGCTGATGAAGCTGAACCACCAGTGCAAAGTCTGTCTGATACATTTACAGCATTTAAGACTATATGGACTTTTATACATGTTTATGAAATTACAGAAACTGACTAGAAAAATGTTGTCTATCTTGAAAATTTATTTTTCGATTAAGAAAAATGAACGAAAAACAAAACAAAATTTTTGATTTTTAAAGATAAATACTAACATTCTATAACTTCGATTTACTTTTTTACAGTTTAGTAAGCAACAAATTCGTATTTATTAGTATACTGTATACATTGTATGCATTAGTAATGCATAAACATGGTGTTTTTTTGTGTTTTGAAGTTAATCCGCATTCATAGTTTTTTTTCCCTGCACTCCTTGAAAAACGATGGATCGAGGTTCTACTGTACTTGTAAAATATCAAAAAATGAAAATATATTTGTATTAAAAGTTAATGAAAATCAGTCAAGAGATTCAAGTAGCCAAGTTTAATTTTTTAAAACAGTTTTGAAAAAAAAAATTGCATTTAAAATATGCAATAGCAATAATAAATTATAACAGCAGATTTATCACTGTAAATTTTTGTTAGGATTCCAATTTCAAAAAATTATTTTCTACTATGTTTCATACACACTGAATTATCAAAAAATGAATGAATAAATAAATAAAGCAAAAGTGGATTTTTTAAACTCTGAATTATTACATGCTCCCCCCTTTACCCTCATTAAAATAGACATCTGAACAAAAATATATGTTAAACAAATAAAAATGTAAATTAATTCCACACTTGATATTACTAAAGCAGACCTTGAATGTAGAAGCAGATGCAAACATTCAGAAGATCCTTACATAATGGGAAAAAAAAAATAAGGTAATAAACAGATTTTAATATTTAGAGAGACATAACTTCTTTCTACAAATAGCTGTATCACATGGAGAAAGATTTTTCCACAAGCATTTTACAAAACATGATTGTTCATTTTGCTGTGTATTCGGTAAACAGGTTTTTCAAACTTCTCATGGGGTTATTTAATTTCTCGCTCTGCTCCTATTGGTCAGTTGATCAGCGCTGAATGAATGACCAATATTTTCTGCGCAACGCGGGAAACGCTTGGTAAATGCGAATAGTGAGCAGATTCTCCTCTATATTAAGGTCACCCAACTTTTGCTGACTGTAATGTTATATAGAGGAAAAAGTTCTGCAAAAAATGATGTGATACTGCTTGTGATACCATGTGATACTGCTATTACAGAAAACTTATCGAGAACATAAAAATCATAGCCCCTATAAGCTGAATCATCTCCAACAAAATATCTCTTCACTGACATTCAATTGATTAACCAAAGATATTATATTGAAAGTATTTTTAAAGATTCCTATTTTTAGTATTTTTTGATACAATTGGGCAAACATTGTACAATAAATGGCACAGACAGATTTTTAAGAAAAAGAAAAGAAAAGAAGATATTGCCACTAAAAGTGATTTTTTTTTTTTTTTTTTTCAGAATTTTATGACAGCAATTTATTTTATTTATCTTTTTAATGCACCAGAGCAATTTTATACTTTTTGAGTTCTTTAAAGTGATGCCCAAAGAATAGATACTTATAAAGGCACTAAGTTTTCAGTGTATGGGTGTTCAATAATAATAAATAAAAAGCTCAGATAATAATAATGGTATGTGAAAAGAGTTAATTATATGATTGAAAATAACCAATGGTCCTCTACTATCAGTTAATTTACTATTTAAAAAAGTGAGTACTCACAATTATTTTAATTGATAAAGAAGCCTCTGATAATAAATGAAAATAGATATTTGTAACTTTACAGCTCATTTTCGCAAAATAATGACTGTGTCACTTACCATGTTTATCATCTGAGCTCTTCAAATAAAGTATCTGATATTAAAATAATTTTATTATTGATTTTTTAAGGTGAAAAACCACACAAGTGTGATATTTGCGGAAAAGCATTCAGTCAATCATCCAACCTGATCACACATAGTCGAAAGCATTCTGGTTTCAAGCCTTTCTCCTGCATCATCTGCACTAAGAACTTTCAGAGAAAAATTGACCTGCACAGGCACTTGGAATCCAAACATTATAAAATCTCTGTGAAATCTAGTCATCTTCAAGCAGTTATGACATAATTAAAATAAGGTATTTTGTTGATTTTATTGTAAATAAAGATTTTATGCACAGTTTCAAATTAAAAAATGGCCCATTTTATTTTAAAACTCACTATTTGCAGAAATTTTACTATAGAAGGCATAATAAAATTTCTGACATTCTTTCAGGATGTGCTGATTTGGGAAGAAAACATACTAATAACATACTAACACTCATGGCATTAACTCAAGATATCTCATGCATGTCCCTATAGAAAATAAGTTGGGTGTGACAACCTCAAAACTTTCTTCTATCTCATCCATACATCTTAATACTCAAAACAGTAGGTACACATGTTAATAATTTAATAATATTAATTCAATACTATACCGACTTTGATTTTCATCTTAAATTTCTGCTTCAGACAATTAATCTGAGTAAAAACGAGCTAATGTAGATCATGACATTTATTAAAATCAGAAGTTTTTCCTTATTCTGTTATTATCAGCTTTCAAAATTGAAGAAGGACCTGCTTGCCATAGCCAAAAACATACACAAAAAATTTGGTTCAATTCTATGCATACCTACATACACTTTTTGAGGGTACAATGGCAACATACAGACACACAGACTTACAAACCTTTTGTAAAAACATGTTTTGGGGAATATCTGACCTCTAAAATGATCCTGAAGTTGAAAAAAAAAATTTTACAATATTTTTTTCTACTGAAGATAGAAGAAAGTAAAAAGGCTTACAAAAACTTGTTAAGCCCTTCCAGCTAATAAATATTTCCTACATTTCTATAATTTTTCAAATAATTTAACATGATGTAAGTATGTGTGGACAGAAACAGTCATATTTGAATAATTATCCTGTAACTGGAGATGAGAGTCAAAATGACTCTGCTGTTCTTTGAATCTGATTATCACATGGTTTTCTGTCAATAAAATCATCTTCTCAATACCTTCAAGTAGTTCTTTTATCATTACATGATTTCAAGAATATATTGCAATGCTGTTTATAAAAGACAAAAAAGAAAAATTATTGAGTAAGAAAATTCATGTCTCCAGTTACAGGTTAAAAAGGAAACTTTATTAAACAGCAAAATGTGCAGCTTTATGGATTAAAGAATTTTTTACTTTTAAGAAAACATGAATATGAGTTATTTCATTACAAATAAAAAGTAAAACATGAATTACTGTTAATCAAAATCATCAGCACACTGGCCTCTTAAGGAATCTGCCTACATTCAGAGCACATATTAAAAAAATTATGCAACACTGAATAAAAATAGTTTCAATTAAATAGCAATACGGAATGATGAAAAAACATAAAACTTAGCAATATCATAACATTTGTTAAAATTGGGCTTTTTTGCTAGTTTTTAGCAAAATTTTTTGCTTATGCCAGACTGTGTGTGTTCATTTCAACTACTGAGTCATCTGGAAAGTTCTGTGGTTTTTTTTATAATAAATTTCTATAAAGTTGCACAAAAAAAATAAGAAAATTTTATTGAATCCACATAAGCACCATTTTGTTGTATGGACTTTTTGCTATCGTTTTCACAACTGAGAAATTCAATTTTTAAAAAAGTCACTAGGTTTATTCACAAAAAAGTTATTGATGTTCAGTTTGACAGTCTCTAATAAACTGAATTCCTGAACGTTCAGAGAAATTAGAAGTGACATGAAAAGGTGAAAATATGTAAGTACCAGCTCTGATGAATATGGAGGATGATACAAATCATCTCAAACATATTCTTTAAGGTGTTGACTTACATTAATCGAAATATGGTGCCGAGCACTGTCATGTTAGAACACAACAACTCAACGATTGGTCAGCTCTGGTTGCCTTTCTTTGATTTTTGTTTTCAAAACTGTCATTTGGGAGCAATATCTTTTTAAATTTGTCAGATTTGGAGGCAACAATTAATAATAAATAAACCCTTTGTAGTCCCACTATGTGCAAAGCACTGTGTTTTTGGGGTGCATACTTGGAAAGGTTCATTTGACTTGCCCCATGATATTTTCATAGTAACTTTATTCATAGTAACATTATAATATCCATTACTTATCTCCAGTAATCAGCTGTTTAAAAAAGCTTTTTTTTGTTTGTTTGTTTTAGCAAAGAATCACAAGCTGAAATTTGATTTGATTTTGATTTCAAAGAATTCAAAATTGGTTCTATCAAAAATACTGAATATTAGAGATATCCTACTACTGTTAGGAAAAGTTCCATACATATCTAAAATTACAATTCCACTTTCTAAGAGAAGTTTTAAAAAAGAAAAGAAATTATTCCATTTCATAAGTTTGACTTCAAATGCAAATGGCATGAAAGAAAGATTTTTTTTAAACACATAAATGAAATATGCTAATAAAACACACACAACTTAATATTTAAAGAATCTTTATTTGATATCAACAAATAAAAAATAAAATTAACAATAAAACTATAAAATATCTTAAATAAATAGAATGTAAAATCAATATAAAATAATCTGTGCTAAAATGTTCTATAGTTCAACTAAAATATGGCTGAAAATATTGTTCACAACCACAAGCAATAAATAAATAAAGCAGCTAGATGCTATTCATCATTCTGGAGAGACTAGTCTATAAAAAAGAAAACAAAAAATATTCATTAGTTAAAAGAAAATTTAATATTAAAAGACAAAATTTCTATTATTGATGAATGAATTTTAATGATAGCACAAGTATGAATAAATAAATGTAATTCTAATTCAAGTTATTTATTTCTAAAATATTTTTAATCAATGAAAATAAGAATTACTATAACAATAATATAATACAATAATTAATAAAAAAATACATAGTATTCCCACTCTTTTTCTAAAAAAAATCAGCAGTTTGATTTTTTAAAGACCCATTTCTTAAAGGATATTTTTTTAACACTTAGAATAAATAAAAAACATTTCAAAAAGTTGAAGCTTTAAAAATTGTATTCATGATGCAAACCCACAATTGTGTAAAAAAGAATTTACATACAGGATGCATATAAATTTTTACTAGAATATTTAATATGTGAATTTTCATATTGCTAACTAAGTGTGAAACCAACTTAGTGGAAAATGTCCAAGCTGGGGATCGAACCCGGAATCCTTGGAATAGTGCTCCAAGTGCTATTTGTATGAAGAAATATTATTTTTCAATTATTAACAGAATATAAATGCTTTATATCAATTGTTAAAAATATAAGTTACATTTTTAAAGAAATTAAGTTTTGATTTGGATAAATAAGTAATGAATAAATAATGAATAATTTAATTAACTTAAAGTATTAAAGAAGGAAAATATACAAGACACTGTAATGACTATGAAAAACACATGTTGCAGAACTGATAAAAGAAAAAATAAATATGTATGATTGCAAATATGTAAAGTGATAAAACAAAATATTTCATATTTTTTAAACAAACGTATAAAATTCTATCACAAATTATGTATCTAATTAAAAAGGCTGACAAATGTAATGACAAAATTTCAAAATAAGACTGCTTTTTCTGGAAATTTATGCTTATAAAATTTAACATTTAAATGAATTATTCAAGTGCATTACATTTATTTTTTACATGCATAACAAAATTTTTAAATCCACTGAATTCCCATAAAAAAATAACATAACATAAGAGAAAATGTTCTTTAAAACAAATCAACCAAATGTAATAAAAAACAGTGCAGCTAAATCTGGTACTTTCTCTAACATATGTGAGATAATTACAAGACAACTGCATGTTTTTCATGGCAGTTGTCATCATATACACATGCACAAACCAAAGATTTTTAATTACAACTGATCTTATAGTAATAAGCTTTATGTTTACTCATCTACAAGTTACAATTTTCTGTTCAAAAATCTATGAATTACTTTTCTAACTTATGCTATTTAATGATTTTTTAAACTAAATAATTACAATAATATGGCAGGTTATTACAAATTTTTAAATCATATTTGAGGACCCCAGAAGCCAAGGGGTATAAGTGACAAAATTGAAAAAAAAAAATATATACTAATTACACAGACGACCTAACAATATGCTTTTTTATTTCAGGTAAAGAAATATAAGTGATTTTCTTATTATTTGCTGAGTTATAGAGGCAAACCACTTTTTTCGAAAAACAAACAATATTGATTAATTATACATTTAAAGAAATTTGTACTTTATTTTTTAACAGTTATTGAAATAAGAGCTTATAGACCAGAATGCAACAAGCAGAAATTTCCTATTTCAATTCACTCAATTGTTATTGATGTTCCAATTTAACATCAATTATCTTTAAACTCAATTTACTCCAAATCAAAATTTTGTCACTTGTACCCCTTGGCTTCTGAGGTCGTCATTTGTAGTAGCTAATTGTCTAAGATAAACAATTAAATTTTGTTTTTACAGAATTCTGGAAAGCATATGATTTCAGAACAAGCATATGAAACATGTTAAAAAAGTTTTATTTTATCAGATAATCTTAAAAATATATAATGTTAAGATGAAAAGTTAAAAAAAAAAAAAAAATGTATCATACGCAGTAGAGTTGTCTTAAAAATAAAAGATGGTAAATATAAGCAGAGGATGTACAGTAGAACCTCGATTATCCGAAGTAATTGGGACTGACCCTACTTCAGATAATCGAAATTCTGGATAATGGAGAATTCATCAATAATCATCTAGTTTAATATATAGTATCGTCAATGAACTGTTATTATGATTTATTTTAACTGTTAAATACTAAATTAAAATTATCAATGAAAATAAATTTATTTCTAAATCAAAAACATTTGGCGACTATCTCAACATCAAATGCAGCAAAACACTTCTTAATTTTTTCATTTCACTGACAGTTGACATGCCAACGTGAAACTCCTTTGCAAATTTTGTCACAGCTTCTCCCGATTCTAGTCACTTCAAATTTTTCTTGTATGGTTAATATGTTTCTTTTCTCTTAGTGGAAGCCTTGATAAAAAAGAAAACTTGAGTATAAAAAAAATAAGAAAGGCAATGTGTCAGCTTTATATGATAGCACTCAAGAAAATTCTGATCAGAAATGTAACAGCAGAAAAGAAGAATAAACAGGAATTCTGGCCAGTTGCCATAAGTGACCATACCAAAAATATCATACTAGTAGGGATAGAAAGAGAATAACAAATGGGTTTTTCCTTCTTTTCTTCCTTTTCCCTTTTCTGGAACAGAATTGTCCACAAAGGATAAGTGACACAAAGTGCCCCTTTTTCAAATTCTGCAGCAATGAAAATTTCTCTGTTCTTGAGAAGACAAAAGAGGTTAGGTTCTTTGCACTTGCTTACAATCTGAGGGTGCAATAACATTTGATTGTTCGGAAACCTGGCAGTATGACCTTCAAACTTCAAAATAAGGAATGTTTTTGTTTAGAACAGGGGCGTTTGAAAGTGGGGAAGAGTACACTCATACAGAGAATTGAGCTTGCAAGAAGGAATTCTAAAAAAGGAAATTACAAAGTAATTATCAGCACTCACAGTTTGAAAAGGATGGCTTGCATACAAAAGGAATGTGGGAAAAAATACTTAAAATGCATGTTTGTTAAGAGAATTTTGAATGATAGTAGAAAATGAAAAAAAAGTGCAGAAGAAACCAATTATGGTTAACAGAGAGTTTTGGTTAATCGAGGTTCAGATAGTCAAGATTCTACTATATGTTCAAGACAGAAGGTACATCCTTAGAGTGTATATACTGTAGCTTTTCTGAGAAACAGAGGGTATACGGGGATTAAAAAAAAACAAAAAAAAAAACAGAAGGTATATGGAGTATATCCCCATATACCCTCCAGCACATCCCTGATCATACACGAGTGAAAGAAAGAAAGAAAGAAAGAAAAAAGCATATGACACTAGTTTACCTATTTTTATATCTAGATTTTGGACGGCAAGAAGCACTTTCTACGGACTTTTGTGAAGGTAAATCATCTAAGACATCAGGTGAAAGGCTTTCATCACTTAATAAACTTTCATAGGCTCCTTTAAAGGAAAAAAAATATGTATTAGTCAAAAATGGTAAAATTGTTGCAAAATATTTCTAACCATGTTCAGAAAATTTAGTTAAGTCAAAAAAATAATTTTCAAATACCAATAAAAAAGGATATACATTGTTTAGAAATATTTTTAAAAAATTGGCTCTTTTATGCACTATATAGCCATTAATCAACGCACACTTTCCGTTTTAGACATTTAGTTAAATATTTAAAGATATACTTGTCAGATTTTTTTGGGATTTCAGAATTATGATGAATATGTTTGACTTCCTATTTATCAACAGCGATTTAATTAGAAAATAAATAAGGGAACAAACAAAAATTGAAAGAAATATAATATTTTGGATCACCTTGTAAAAATAAAATGTATGAAATGATCTATGACTATAACTTACAAGTGGATTTATTTTATTTGTGAATGAATAGCATCCACAACAATATATTGATTTTATTTTTAAAGTTAAAAAAATTCTTGCATATTTTTTGTTTAAATTATGTAGAGTTTTCAAGTAAATTTAATGCCAGTTTCAGAAAAAATAGCAGTAGTAGAAACAATATAGTGCAAATGGAATATAAATATATTAGATATTTTATGAATTATGAGCAGTTGTACAGCACTATCCAGAACTGAAAATTATATTTGAAGTCAAATAGCAACTGACCCAAACATTACAAAAAAATTCACTGAACAACACTCGATAAAATAAATTCCTTCAACACATAACCAAATCTGAACCTAAAAGTTCCATTTAATATTACCCCTAAATCCAACCTGAACCAGAAAAAAAAAATTCCATTAAAATGCAGTGTGATGCCAACATGACACAATTATTTCAGTTAACATGTTATGCAATTTGAACTAGAAAATTCCATTTGATATCAACCAGAAACCCAACTCATTGATTTTATGTCCATTTTTCAATATAAAAGTGGAAATATTCATATATTTGCAGCTTACTTTTTAAAACTGCATTAAAAGATGAATTAATTTTCTTTTATTTAGTGTTTGGGTTGAAGCATTTCGAGTTCTAGTTGAAATATGATGGGTTTCATGTTGATGGACATTATGTTGCTGATTCAGATTGGATTACGATTGCACAGAATATTTTCAGCTTAAAACTATGTGCACTCGTTGCAATAAGCCAAAAAAAAATATCAGGCTAACTGGAAAAAATTAGATGATTCTTTAATTAGCATGGCTAATTGTAATGAGCCTGATTTCTCAATTCAGGGTTGTTACAAAAAAATTATGTAATCATACAGAAGAATGAAATTCCCTTACAGGTGTATTTCATGAAATTTCTAATTATATTGGCGTAATGTGTAGTGAAGACGCTGAGGGTAAAACAAATATTGCATCACCTTAGAACACTCAAACTTCTTGAATTTCAATGATGATTAAAAGCTCTTATTTTCACCCCCACTTCCTCCACACAAACATTGCTCTGAGGACTACAAATGGAATACACACTTTAATAATTCATAATGAGTTTCCAACAAACTATTAAATCTTGCTATTTATTTTTGTTGTTGCTTTTATTTTATTTATATTTGTGCACTGAGCTAAAATTTCAAAATCACATACAATGTATCACAAAATCACTGATTCCAGATAAACTCTATTTCTAACAGAAAGGAAAGCGAGAGAAGAAGAGACATTTAAATGGGGAGACTGAGCTCTATTAAAATTATTTATTGTAACTTAAAAAGAAAAAAAAATGCTAGAAACATTTTAAAATCTGTAATAATGAGAATTAAAAATTGTAAACTACTTACTATGGTGGATGAGGGTGAGTTGAGGATAGCAAAGGATAAAGGTGAACATTTTATAAATGGAATTTGCCAAACTATAAAAATTTTTAATCTGTGGTTTAAAAATGGCAATACTTTCATGATCATCACAACAAAACCTTATTTCCTCCTTTTTGATAAAAAAAAAATTGAAATTCCCTGACTTTTCCTAGACTTATTTGGTCAATTTCCTAATTCCCTGACTTTTCCAAGTTTCTCTAGATTTTTCAGGTTTTGTAACAACCCTGTAAATTAGTCTATAATACATATACTTAATTTATAAAGCTGCAAAATTTCATTGAAAAATGCTTGATTAAAATTATTTTTCAAAAATACATACCACTGCCATAAAGTAAATCAGATGGGTTGAGAAAATCTTGAATCCTAGGTGTGTAAGAATCTTCACCAAAGAAGTCAGCTTCATCCATTTGTTGAGATTCAATCATTTCAAGCCACTGACAATTATGCCATCGGAATTTTTCAACTTGTATCTTTTTAGCCCATTCTTCATTGAATTCCTAAAATGTATGAACATATGAAAAAAGAAATGAACAATCTTAAGATTTAATAAAAAGAAATAATACAAGTGAATTATTTCAAAACAAAGAATTATCAGTGGATAATAACTTTGAAATTATTTTACAAAAATTTTAGACATATAGAATAAATCATGACATGCTTCTTAATGGTTTTCTATTCTGCTGCAATAAATTTCAGCCCATAAACACTAGAATAAAATAAGTTAAATAAAAATAAAATAAGTAATATAATAGTAAAAATAATAAAATAAGTTAGAATAAAATCCTGCTTCCTTGAAGCAGGATTTTATTCTAACTTATCTAATTACATCAGAAAAAGAAATATGAATGGTCATATAACTTTGAAATTATAACAGTCCCTTTGCAAATTATATAAAACATACTAGAATTAAATCTTTTATTTGATAAAATTGCTTCTGTTGGAATAAAAAAACAATGTTTAAAATGAAGCTCATTGAAAGTTGAAGAGTGAAAATTGCAAGAATGATTTCATACTCACTGAAATTATTTCTAGGCTCTGATCACACAATTTCCTAATTTCTGTATTTTTGTCATGCATCAAATCTAAAAGATAGCCTGGAATCTCTGAAATACCAGTTAAAGAAAATTGATATCTAACATTTTCAATAAATTTATAAAAAATTTAAATTCCTTTTTATGCAAATTCTTAGTTATGAAAGATAGATACTGTTGTTGAAAAAGTTTCATGATTATACAAAAAATACACACGGACACACACACACACACATATATATATATATATATATCATGCAAACACACACATATATATATATATATATATATATCATGCAAAAAAATTGGTGGAACCACAGAGAAAAGTAGAGCTCGATCTAAAAATATGTGTAGAAAAGAAATGGAATCAGATGTTCTGTAAAGCTCATGAAATGACCCAAATTTTTGTTAGCTGAAAATGAGGACTGAACTTTACTGGTTCCTTAAAATCAATCAGCAAAAAAGAGGCATTTTTAACTTACTTCATATTCTAATCATCCATAACTAGTTTAAATATTTGGATTCATAACTATAGGTTACAGGCTGATGTAATAACGTGTGAGAATGGTCCATTCAGTACAAATTGTGGACATAATTCCATTTCAGCTGTTTTGATAAGTAAAAGATCAAAGTTCCAAGTAAACCCAAAACCTTGAACAGATACGATTCAACCATATGCTAAATATTTGTGTTCAGACATATTTATCTACATCAATTCCTTAACAACCTGATTATATTAATGTTATACTTTAATTATTACTTCATAGTTTATATTCGTCTAGCGTTGTGGAGCTTAACTGATTTGAGATAACATAACAATATATTCTATTGACTACTTTGTTCAGTAATCATTTTGAGTGGATAATAATGTAATTCTGAATATAAGGCACAAGTAAAGCTCAGTCCACATTTTCAGCTAACAAAAATTTGGATCATTTCGTGAGCTTTACAGATCATCTGATTCCATTTCTTTTCTACGCATATTTTTAGATTGAAAATATTTCCTAATTTTTACTCTAACATTTTTTTAGATCAAGTTCTACTTTTCTCTCTGGTTCCACCAACTTTTTGCATGATTTCATAGCTTTTTCAGATTGTTTGAGGAACTTTATCACCACTTCTAACAAACAAATTTAAACTATTATTAGTATTAGTTTAAAGTTATTAGTATACATATTAGTCAGCAAAATACCGGAAATAACGCCAAGTTGGCTCCTATTTTGGCGACAGAGCCGCCTCTCCCCGATGGTAGTCCCATTGCAGTTTTGCGGTATCTACACAGATTTTCATTACTTTACTTTCAAATCGTTATATATATACAGTGTTCTCGCTGTCGCTCGCCAATGCGCCAAATTGCGACTAAATTCTTCATTTGGCAAGTAAACAAGCGATTAGATTCGCCAAATTGCTAATGCTCAATTTTTGCTTTTTCTGTTTATTTCGTTTTCGTTTTTCATACATATGCATATACAGGGTGTCCCTAAACAAATGGTATATACGCTAGGGGGTGATAGAACACATCAAGACAAGTAATAGTAAATAGGAAACCAAGGGTCCCAAACGTTTTCCAAAGGAGATAGCCGCCATTAAAGTTTGGGGTCCAAAATTTCAAATACACATAAAAAACGGAAAAATTGGTCGATTGATTTGCGTTTTTAACTAAAATTATTCTTTATGTTGGTATTTTCTTAAAAATAAATTATAAAGATAAATTTCGAAAAATGCCGATAGAGGGCGCTTTAGACTTTGAAGTAATGAAAAGTATTTTTTGCATCTCATTAAATGGTTTCGTAAGCTTAGACTTAAACTTAAATTTTGAGCTCAAAATCTGAATAGTTGGAGGCGGTTAAGTAGCACAAACTTAACTGTGTTCAGAGGGTTTAAATTTCAAATGTTTATAAAAAACGGAAAAATTGGTCGATTGATTTTTGGTTTTCACTAAAACTATTCTTTATGTCGGTATTTTATTGAAAATGAATTATAAAGATAAATTTCAAAAAATGCCGATAGAGGGTGCTTTAGACTTTGGATTAACGAAATAATCCATCCTAATACTATTTTTTGCAACTCATTAAATGGTTTCGTAGGCTTAGATTTAAACTTAAATTTTGAGCTCAAAATCTGAATAGTTGGGAGTCGTTAAGTAACACAAACTGAACTGTGTTCAGAGGGTTTAAATACTATACAGAAAACTATTAAAAAAACAGAAAAAATTAGTCGATTCATTTGTGGTTTTTGCTAAAACTACTCTTTAAATCAGTGTTTTTTTTTAAAAATAAATTTTAATGATAAATCTCACAAAATGCCGATAGAGGGCGCGTTAGACATTGGAGTAGCGTACAACTATTTTTAACCGTTATTACTTTAAATCTCATTAAACGCTTTCAAATGCTTAGATTTAAATTTTGAGATCAAATTCTGAGTCGTTGCGAGTGTTTAAGTAGAGCAAAAGTGAACTGTGTTCGAGGGGGGGGGCGGTTAGATTTCAACTCCTGAACACACTTCAGTTTGCGCTTCTTAACCCCTCCCAACGATTCAGAATTTGAGTTCAAAATTTAAGTTTAAATCTAAGATTTTGAAAACATTTAACAATTTATGGAAAGTATTTAATTAGATACAAAAAATAACGGTTAAAATTTGTTGTTGGTTACTCTAAAGTTTAAGGCACCCTCTAACGGAATTTTTTGAAATTTATCTTTAAAATTCATTTTCAAGAAGATACTGACTTAAAGTATAGTTTTATTTTAAACCGCAAACGAATCGACCAATTTTTCTGTTTTTTATTATCATTTGAAATTTGAACCCTCTGAACACAGTTTAGTTTGTGATACTTAACCACTCCCAACTATTCAGATTTTGAGCTCAAAATTTAAGTTTAAGTCTAAGTTTACGAAAACATTTAATCAAATGCAAAAAATAACGTAAAAAGTAGTTATTCGTTACTCCAAAGTTTAAAGCGCCCTCTATCGGCATTTTTTGAAATTTATCTTTATAATTCATTTTTAATAAAATACCGACACAAAGAACAGTTTTAGTGAAAACCGCAAATCAATCGACCATTTTTTCCGTTTTTTATAATCATTTGAAATTTAAACCCTCTGAACACAGTTAAGTTTGTGCTACCTAACCGCTTCCAACTATTCAGATTTTAAGCTCAAAATTTAAGTTTAAGTCTAAGTTTACGAAACCATTTAATGAGATGCAAAAAATCACGGCAAAAAATAGTTTTCCATTAATTCAAAGTCTAAAGCGCCCTCTATCGGCATTTTTCGAAATTTATCGTTATAATTTATTTTCAAGAAAATACCAACATAAAGAATAATTTTAGTGAAAACCGCAAATCAATCGACCAATTTTTCCGTTTTTTATGTATATTTGAAATTTTGGACCCCAAACTTTAATGGCAGCTATCTCCTTTGGAAAACGTTTGGGACCCTTGGTTTCCTATTTACTATTACTCGTCTTGATGTGTTCTATCACCCCCTAGCGTACATACCATTTGTTTAGGGACACCCTGTATATATGTATTTAATGTATACATATTTTTTATATTTGTAGCAGATAGTTGAAATTAAATTAATAACAATCATGGCAGCTATAAAAATTTAAGTTATTTTAGAACATATTGAAAAAAGGGAATATATTAAAGGATTATATATATATATATATATATATATATATATATATATATATATATATATATATATATATATATATATATATATATTGTGCTACACGGCGAATCTATTTTGCTAATACTTTTTTCATTTGGCGAATGTTTTTTATTTTTAATTAGCCAAATTACTAACGTTGGTCAAATGTCAGCGAGAACACTGTATATATATATATAGCAGAATTTTTTTCTAAATTATCACTTTTTAGTTCAAATATCTGTATTGTAGTAACTGTTTTGACGTCGAAAACACTCAAATAAAAGTGCAATTTTTTTTAACACATATTTAGTTACAATTTGTATACATGTTTATGAAAAATATGTATTTTCTGTTTCAAATGATGTTAATTTCAAAAATGCAAAAATCTATCAGGAGAATCATAATTTTTATTAATTTATAAAAAAGAACACATGTTATCATTTCTTTTTTAAATTATTGGACTATTTTTTAGTTGGTGGCAACTCGAAAGAAATAATTTATTTAGCAATTAAAAAGGAGAGATTTCTTTAATGTTAAATTATGGAAGGTATAGCGTTATATGAGTTTTAAATGGGTGCCATTTTCTAAATATTGGATATTTTTTGACCGGACTTTTGAAAGGCACATACCTGAATTAAAAGCTTTTGAACAAGCTATTACATGTCGCTGAATGTTCTTGGTTCAGGTTACAATTGAATTGTTTGTCCTTTTTTCTTGTTTCACAAGAAAAAAAAGACAAAACAGGGGTTCTGGATCTCCATAACTAATCGATGGATTTCGATAAATTTTTGTAAACTTTAGAGTAGTCTAGAGTAGGACACTTTGCCTTTTCAATTTCGTAGCAATTCGATGATTGTGTCCAAAGTTATCAAGAGGCAAACTTTGGACTTTAACATTAGAGATGAGTCTGAGCTCCACTATACAGCACTATCATGCTGTATGATATGTGTGTGTGCATATATTTTTACTACTTTTAATTCTACAGAGAAAGTTAAGTGAGAGATCATTAAAATTTGCATACTTTTAACTAATTTGAGCTTTAAAATTATGACTTTTTTCTTGGTTTTATGTAATCAAGAAACAAAATAGCTAAAACAAACATCAAATAAAAATAAATGAAAAGAGAGCCAGTAAGAAAATAGATACAAGAAAAATGTCTATTTCTTGATTTGAAATCAAATCATAAATTTTCTCAATGTTAGAAAAAATACTTTTTTTTAAATCATACAAATAAATGTTAAACTAAAATTAACTAGATGTCAAAATTAATTTTTATTCATGATTATTTAATTGAACTTATTGCAATATTTAGACTTCATCGCAATTTTAAAGACTCTGTTGGGAGAAAAAAAAAAAAAAAAAAAAAAAAAAAAGAAAGAAAGAAAAATCATACATATAAAAAAAAGGGGGGGAAATAAAAAGAAATATAAACTAAATATAAACACACACATGTTCATGAAGATCAATACATAATAAAAGGATACGAGTCTCTTTTATGATAATATCTCTGGTTGCTCTATGGTAGATTAATTGATAAAACAAATAAACTATATGTAATACTATTTCATCATCTTCTTGTTTAGCTGAAAGAACAATAAAAAACATTTTAAAAAAAAATTTCAAAAATTCTAAAATTTTATTTTTTTATTTTCAAAAATAATAAATGAAACATCAATAACAAAGCTTAGTTTTCTTTATTTCAAAAAATTGGTAGTAAATAAAACAATATGTATCTAGCAGTCAAACATTCATTTAGAATCTCCTTAAAAATAATAAACCCCTTTAAAGACCATATATTTATGTAAACAAATCTTTATTTATTAAAATTATACTTTAAAATTTAAAAAAGATTTTCACCAATTTATCCTGTATTAAGAAATTGAGTGAGTATCAACAATTGTAAGTTTCCAAAATCATTAAGATTTTTATTAAAGGACTTAAAAAAATAATCCAAATTTTTATACTTTAATTAATAAAATTATTAGAAACTTCAACTAGCTGCTTGCTAACGTTAGCCAACTCCCATGAGTTGCAACACAATCACATTGGGGCTGCTATACTATAGTCTGTTTCAAAAGTTTAAGCACAAGCATAAAATATCAATTTTTAATGAATTATGAAAAGTTAGAATTAATAACATTTTTTTATTTACATATTTCGCAATATTATTTAAATAAACAATATCAAAAATAGAAAAAAATAGATTATATAATTTTAAAAAATACAACTGAAAAAAAAGTTATAAAAAAACTGTCTAAAAAGTTTATGCACAATGTCAAAAACAAACCATATTTATAATTTTTACAGAACTTTTACTAACAATTTTTTTTTCATGTTTTCAGATTAGTTGTCTGAGCGAAGCGAAGTCTTTATACTCAGAGATACGTAACGATATTAAAATTCAAAAAAATTCTTTCGTCAAGCAAATCTCAAAAAGTACTTGTCGGATTTTGATTCTGTTTGTACCAATAGGTACCTATGAAGGTAATCTGGTGAATGCACCTACTTTTAAAAATTAATTCCAAATAGTTTAAAAGTTATATTAAAAAAACTGATAAAAAAGCACAATTTATGTGCATACGTCACAGAAATTTGGTGAGCGTGATTTTCACCGGCTGGACATTTTCGTAGATAACCGAATCAGTACATGGAGTAAATAGTAATCATTTTCGCACTCAGAAATATTGAATGCAATAAAACATTTTAAAATTTAATCATGCAGGAAAATAAAACTGTTATTTTTTTATATTAAAAAATGTCATAAAAACTTTGATTTTGAGATTTTGTGATAATCTCTTAACAGCACTTTTTGATCGCTAAAAGAATGTTTTACATATTTCGCGTGTGAAAATTAGAAACAATTACGTTTTTAAATAAAAAGTTTCTTTTATGACATCATTTTCTCTTTATATTTATTTTCATTGCATGTTTTCTTTTAACTTACATTTTGTTTGTGTATGGAAGTCAATTCTGGTCACTAATTTTTCGGCAAGGATGCCACAAGCGCATCAGATTTGGCGCAGTTTTTTTCAAAGCCCATTTGGCGAAAACTCCCTTTTCAAATAACACTTACATACACATTTTTAAATTATTTTCTATTTTCAAAAAGAACTTACAGTAAATAAAATAATAATAATAATTAATAACTATAAAAAGAAATATTTTATATAATTAAAAGAAGGAAGTGAAAGTAAATAAACATTTTATGAGTAAATAAACAAATAATAAATAAATAAAGCCGGGTTACCATCTCAGGTAAAATAATGCCATTTTGACGCCAATTATATAACCTGGTGCATATGTGACATTTTTTCCCATTTTTCATCCGTTTCCTGTTGGCATACACCTTTGAAATATGGAGTATGTATGCATACCTGGGAGCAATACTGGAATTAGGCATTGATTTTTTTTTTTAATTCGATCCAAAAAGGGGCAACGGGGCTATTTTTTAAAGTTTTATACGATTTATACTGCATAAAGGAGCCACTTACCTATTCCTATATACCAAAAAAAGTAAGTGGTATGTAAAAACAATTATAGTATACATAAATAAAATACTTGAGATAATATACTAGAGATATAAGCACCGGATTTGGCGAGATTTTTTATGCCAATCAGGCAAAAACATCGTTTTGATTACCAGATGCATATAGCATGCTATAACAACACGTTATTTATTTATTTCAAAATGAAAAAAAGGAATAAATGAAACATTTCCTGTTATTAAAAAAGATATAAAATCAATAAATGATAATATTTTTAGAACAAACAATTTATTATAACATTTATATGATAACCAGCACGTTAGGCAACTAAACGCCATTTTGGCAACAATTAGGTACCTCGGTGTATATAGGGCATATATGTGCCATATTTATTTGTAAAACTGAGCATGAAAGTTTACCAGGTGTGTTTTCATAGGCGCTTATATCTTTTTGCAACATAGCGCACCTTTCGAAGCCAAAACTGCACAAAAGAAAAAATAATCAATATTTGCAGCATTTTTTTTTTTTTAAATGTAATGCACATTTTGTAATCAGTAGGCTCGATAATCAGACCTCGTTTTTTTGCTTTAAAAGATGATATTTCATACGACGTCTTTTTGGGATTCGTCATTTTTCCATATTTGATAGTATGTGTCTACTCGTTTTGTGCCCTTTTTTGTAACTTTCTTCTTTATTAACAGCGACATCTGGATTTCCCATTTAAATAAAAATTCTTCTAAATACAAAGAATTTTGTTAAAATAAATAAATAATAGGAAATGCGGACATCTATTGCTCAAAACACAAAATTTTTCCTATTGAGTTAATAAAAATCAGTAAAAACATAATTTTTATGATAATAAAAAGGTGACTTATGTAATAACAGAGTCATATATTATGTACGTTATGGATTAATTATGAATATTTCAATGAAAAGTGATATTTCAAAAGTATTATGAAATTAGTTAAAAACCATTTATTTTAAACTAAATGAATAAAAGATTTATATTTTTAATGAAATAAATGGGATTTGAAAATTTATCACCATAGATGTATCAATATTACAATCAGTACCTTGTATGCAAAATGGAACAATTAGCAATACTTTTTGTACCCGCAAAATGGTCGTTGATTTTTTTTAAGGTTAAAAAGTAGATTACGAAATATTCCTATATAGAGATGCCAAACTCTCGCTTATTGCATAGCAGAATTTTCTTATAGGAAAAGTTATTTTTTAAATCCGCAGAATGTTTCAATTTAATAAAACATTTTCTGTATAAAAATACCGGTACCCAAAATGCCGGAGACTTGGTAGCTCTGCCTATAACATTTTAATTAATCACGGTACTTTTTTTAATCGGATTCAAATTTAGTGAAGACAACGTTTTTTGGCCGAAAGTAGCTTTTTTCCACATGTGTAACTACGATACAATTCCTTGATGTTGACTTATGAATGTTTTGACTTATGCTATTATTGCTTCCTCTCATTTATTTATTTGAATTTTAAATAAGATGACTCAAAATCGGGTTTTTTAAATATACGAAAAAAAATGCATTTCGAGAGAGGGCGTAAAGGACAATATTTGGCGATTTGTTACCTGCGTTTGGCTAAGTGTCTTACTACCTTGTATTTAATACTCTTCACAATACTTCGCTGTTATATGGACTTAGGCGCTTTTATAAAAAGTTTGACGTAATTCGGGCTTAAGAAAGTGATTTTTTTACTGAATAATATAAATAAATGAAAAATGAATACTAAGAAATACTAATAAAAGAAAAATGAAGCATTATATTGATCTATGTATATTTAAAAATTCATCTGCTAGCACTAATTAGATAATTTATGTGCAGGGGTGGGGAAATTTTCCAAATTCTTACCAGCCAAGGATTTATTTCGCCAGCCCGCAAGATGCAACATACGCAGTTGAAAATAGTTATGACAAAATCGAACGCGATTACAGACAAAATTACTATTACTACAATGTATTTTCATAATTCTTTCTTGTATAATATTAAGAAATATATGTAGCAAAGGTAAGATTAATATTAGATAGAACTTAGTACCATACTTACACTGTAATAATTTGGAAAGTTAAAATATCTAGATTAAAAAAGTGTTTCTGATAATGTGCCTATTGCCTACAGTTTTTCAAAAACTAAAAATGCACTCGCCTTATGAGAAAATCCACTCGCCACTGGCGAGCAAAATGATTTATTTCCCCACCCCTGTTTATGTGTATATAATAGGAGATAAATAGCTTTTGATTCTGTATTTTTATGCTATAAAGCATTAACGTTTGTGTGTTTTTCGTTAGCATTGGGAGTACCTAGCCGATTTAAAAAATAATGTGGGCAAAACATGTTGGTAACCATCTTTGCTGCAAAATATACTATATTTTGCGTAGGAACAATAATCACCATCAATGCACGAGCAAAAAAAAAGTTCTAAAATTGAGAATTCTTTGATGTCGATATGACTAAAAATTAAAAATCTTTTTTTTTTTTTTTTTTTTTTTTTTTGGTGGAAACTTTTAGGATATAATATTCTCGTTATGAACGATTTCTAAAACATTCAACAATTTAATTTCACAAATTAAACATTTTTTTTTTCTAGAAAAAATTTTAAACCCAATTTATTGATAATATTGCAATTTCTAGGATACTGTTGGGGTCAGAAACTATAACTTTGGCATCACAGTACCTTATAAGATGTAAGTGCTCGTTTAGGACAAATTTTAAAAAAAGGATTTCTTAACTCTTATCGACAACCTCATTGCATCCGTGGAAAACAGATATTCAACATTATAAACTATTCGGACGGATTTCACACTGTATAAAATACACTCCATTCTCTTCAAACATAATACTTTATGTTATTTATAGTTTCTCAAATCGGTGCGAAGCTTCTGTTTATGCTCATGACATCATTTCAAAGAGTTATATTTCCAATATAGGAAAATTTGGTGTTTTATTTTCTGTATTACTTTTAACATTTTGCATATTTCCAATTTTATATCCATGCATGGTTTGCTTTTCTTTTATAAAAAATAGTATATGCAACAAGATTTTGTAGTTCTACGATTCGATATGCTTATTTTCATCATTATATTTTATCACAATGAATGACCAATTAAAGTAACATCTCATTTTCTTTACTTATCGCAAGTTATTAAATGTGCATTCTCAGCAATATCGCTCAGACTAATCCCTCTGAGGGAAGTCCTAGTTCAAATAAACGTGCTTTCATCGAAATCATTAGTTTTTGTGGGGTTTCTGATGGCAAAGAAAACCATGCTTTCTCAATAGCCTCGTGGAGTTCTTCAATAGAGTCATACTGCTTTCCATTGCCTAAACTTGGCGGGTTAAAATATTCCAGACATTCTCAATCGGGTTTAAGTCTGGACTTAAAGCTGGCTAGTCAAGTACTTTATCATTTTTCTGAAAAATCCAAAGTTTTGTAGAATGGGATACGTGGATTGAGGCATTGTCTTGCAAAAAAGTTCATTCAAAACCCCCCAAAATGTCACTGAATGGAAGCAAATGAAGGTGTTGAGTCTCTTGAAACTTTTTTGAATCTTCGCTTCCTTTTAGAAAAGCCAGAGAGGGCTGGCAAATGTCCCAAATGCCACCCCAAACCATAACGAATTTACCGCCTTGCTGCCTGCTGAAAAATGTTCTTCGGTTCTTGCGTAACTCATGCCAATACGCGTTCCAACCATCAGGGCCATCTAAGTTCCACCTTTTCTCATTGCTGAATAAAATAGTAAGCCATTTGTCCATAGGATATGTGTTTTTTAGCCCAGTTCATTCTTACTTGTTTGTGATGTAATTTAAGAGACAGTTTGCGAGCCAATTTCTTTTACACAATGTAATCACATGCTTTAATACGTCCATTTACAGTGTCTTTGGACATCTGCACTCTGAGATTATTTTTAATTTGCCGTATGGGGACATATTTTGTCTAAATACCAATCTCCGTATTTTCCGATCAATCTGAACAGTCGTCATACGTGGCCGTCTACATCTTGGTTTCCGCTTAAAATTATCATTTCTAGAAAGTACTTGATATATACATAGCTTTGATCAATTTAAAGTTTTTGCAATTTCAGAAACAGTTTTATTTTGAGATTTCAATTTAAAATCTTTTAAAATCTCACATTTTGTGAATTCTTTACCCTTTGTCATGTTTAAAACATTAGGAAATAATTTCTCCACTTTTTATACTTGTATAAAAGTGCAATATGATGTCATACAACATCATTACACAATACCAATCCCGTGTTTCTAAAAAAATTTGCATAAAGTGCTTAAACTTTTAAGAGAGCATTTCTTCAAGAAAAAAGAAAAAAAAAATTTATTTTAACTACCCAAAATGGCTTATTTTATTTTATTTTAACTAAATGTTGAGTATTTATTGTAAATTAGCATAATATTTTCTTCGTCAATTATTTTAAACCAGGTTTGCAGAGTGCTTAAACTTTTGAGACAGACTATATCCCAGCTTTGTTCGCTCCTTACTAATTGCATAAACTTTAATCAGAATATTTTAATTTTATAAAAAAGTAATTGAAAGCTTCATTGCAAGTACAAATAAAAATTCATTTCTTTTTTGCCTGTAATATTGCACAGCATGACTTAAATTTATCAAACAATGGATATACTATGCATAATGTAAATAAAATGTATACAAAATATTTACTGCTGTGTCTAAAAGACAATATTAATCAGAAAGCTAAATGTAAAAGTCATTACAAAATGATGGAATTTCTATTCATGCATATCATGTTATGGATCTTCATGCAAATGAAGATCCATAACTAATTACATAAGAATTAAATTATCTTGTGTTCGATATAAATTTAAATCTAAGAAAAAATCTGAGATTTACTCAGACATGGTTCATACACTTGAGAACAAATAAAATTCAAGCACTTTTCAAGGACTTTTCAAGCACTTTTCAAGGACTGTTTTAATACATGCATTAAAATGGCTCTAGAATAATAAATCATAAAGGAAATAGTCACCATGTTACCTGTGTATTTAAATGTGCATTTAATTATTCGTTAATAAAGATACTTTCTAAATTTTCATCTAATGAAGTTTTATTTATGAAATATAAAAAGAGAAAAAGGATAAAAAATATTAATTAAAAAGTAAATTAAGATTAAATGTAAATTTAAATTAAAATGTAAAGTCTAAAGGATAAAAAATAGTAATTAAAAAGTAAATTAAGATTTAAATGTAAAGTCTAAAGGAAAAAAAATTGTCCTTGGCTAATAAAACTTAGTAAAATATAAGCCCAAAGTCAATTTGAGTTAAATGCTTTGTAAATCTTTTAAAGGATTAATAACATCCTGCATCTTTTCTTCTTTTTCTTTAGGAGATCTTAAATTATTGGATTTGCAAAGGGATTGAAGGTCATTGTTTTCTTCTGCTTTTTCTGCAATTTCATCTGCAGATTTAATTAGACATTTGATTTCATTTTCCAGACATCTTTTTTAACCACCAATTTCCTTATATCTTCAGAGGTTTCTTTTCTTTTCTTTGTAGATGTTGATTTTTGGTTTTGCAAGTAGCTCATATATTGTTGTCTGGCATTGGAAACATAAGTGTGCATTGAATTTGATATTTTTACATCATGAATATTGCCGCATTCATTTAGGTTATCACATATAAGTCTCTGGGAAATATAAGACTGTTCCTTCATGTTTTCAATCTCAATTTTTTTATTAATACTGAACCATCTTTCAACAGTAGCCTGTCCATGACTAAGAAGTAATAGCATTTCAACAACTTTCCACAAATTTTGAAATTTGCTATTATTCATTGTTTTAAAAAATAATTCATCAATTCTTGAATTCTTTGGTGAAAATTCAGCAAAATCAGTTATATTCCGGTTTTTCAATCCATAAATCATTGAAAACGTACTTTCCTGCCATATTTCTTTACTGTTTATATGACTGATGAAAGAAATTAAAAAATAAAACCGATCGTAAAAATCATATTGTAAAATCACGGAATAGATCACATTAAACAAAGACGCGTGCGAAACAAAAACTAATGGAGACTTGTAAAAAGCACAAAATTGTTGACGTCAAAAATCCGGAAAGCACGACTAACGAGAACCAATTACATCGACTCAGCAAAAAGTCTCCAGTGCGCGCGGAAAAGCAAGCATACCTTCCCATTGAATAAGTGAAGTTATTCCGAAGCTAATGCATTCTGATTCGACAGCATTAAAATTCCTTAAAAAAAGTCACTGGTCCCAAGGACCAGTAAGCATGAGAATTTACTGGTCCGCAGACTTCCTCACTGGTCCAGTACATATAATTCCATTAAATAATTTTAACACTTAGAGTGGCCTCTCCCCTCCCCCCCTCCCTGGAAAATAAACCAATCTTACTTTGCATTTATCCAAAATTTACAGCATAATAAAATGTAAAATTATAATTTGCTAAAAATTAAATAAACAGTATGTAAAGAAAAACTACCAAATTATTAATTAGATATTTTATTTGCCATTATTTATTTCAACTGACTAAGGTTTAATGCACATTTTTTTAGATTTTTCTCCAGATTTTAGCCAGAGTGGTGGAATTGTAGCTAGTGTCAGTGATGCAGCTGGACTTGAAAAATTCTGGGTCCCTTTTCTACAGAAGCGGGTCCCCACTAATAATAAGTCATATTTTTCGACGCAAAAATTGCACTTGTTCATTTCCACAAGAAAAATAAACTGCAATAATTGTTTTAATAATAATAAATAATTAAAACCAATATTAATTTAAGAGAAATTTTCTGTGCTTTTTAAAGAATGTTCAAAATACAAATTTAATTATAAAATAATGCTTATTTGAGTGTAGAAGATAACAAGTATCACTATTGTCTGCCCCATTTTAAAATGGGACAAGACAGGTTTACTGAAAAAGACATTTTTGCTGAAAAAAAGGATATTTTTGTTGCATAAATGGTACATACTCAAATGATGCTTAATGAAATGGTGATTTCAGGAGTCACATTCACTCAAAAAGATTTGGAGCCCCCCCCCCCCCCCCCAAAAAAAAAAAAAAAAAAAAAAAAAAAAAAAAAAAAAAAAAAAAAAAAAAAAAAAAACGATTGGGAAGCAGGAAAATCAGTTTTTGGAGCAGCAACAACAATTTTGAAGCATGAAAATTAGTTTTTAAAACAGAAAAATTCTCTCCCGGCTTCTGTTATGTTTTTTTTTTAGTAATATTTTTTTTTGTATAAATTATTTTAATATTCCAAATTTAAAAAGCACTCTTGTTAAGATATTTTTAATACGGTTTTTTATAATGCTTTGTGTATCTCATATTTAAAATTAGTCTTCCTTTTTTTTTTCTTAGTAGCGAAAACCCTGGACATTTTTTTTTTTTTCTATTTATTTTATGATCGTTCTCGTTCTCACGAGAATAAGGGCATTGTTGTGTATGAAAGTGAAAGTTTCCCATCCCCTTATCTAGCGTAAATAACACCCGTTCGTACGAATGCTTTTACTGTCCTGGAATTATTGTACTATTTGACTAAAGTGGTCCTTTGTTAATTTTTTTCGAAGAAGAGTAGCTTATGGCTTGTTTGTAAAGGGGATATATTCAGCCTTGTTAAAAATTGGCCCACACGCATAGTTTATTGCTTACGTACGTGAATGAATAGTACCCTAAAATTTTATAACCCATGACAAACGTTGACTGTCATTTGAGGCGGAGTAGATATTTTCCCAGACCCTTAAAGTTTTATGACCGATTTGAGATAATAGGGCAAATTCACGGATATCGGCGAGCACTGGTTTGCAAGCAGGTGCAAAACTTAGAGACAGCTGGCCCTGCTACTGACCACGTGATCGAGAATAGGGGATGCGAGCGATGACCATATTTGGTCATGAGAGAGGGTGCCTGTGGCTTTGGCCAATGAGATGGACTCTAGGAACAGAAGAGAAAGGGGAAGGCATTAGTCTTCCTAGTTTTTTGGTGCCCCTTTTGATTTGCAGAGGGATGTGCAATTGGTTTTTTGGAAAAAAAGGGAGTCTTGGCCAGAGCTTCGTATGGAGAGCATCTAGTAAACGATTGCGGATAAGTCTTGTCTCCCCCCCTCCCCTGTTTTTAATCTGGGAGAGGGGAGGCCATAAGAGACTTCGAGATTGGCAGTCTAAGAGAAAGCACGTCGTGAGTAAGTCAAGAAAAAGTGCTACCGGCCGGAGAAAATCGAGAGCTTGCCGTGAAAGAATGTTTCCTCCGTTCTAACCTTCACCGTAAGCTGTGGAATGATTTGCAGTCTAAGAGAAAGCACTCCAAGTGTACGTCAAGAAGAAATGCTACCTGCCGGAAAGAGCCGAGATCTTGCCGCGAAAGAATATCCCCTCCGATCTGGCCTTCACCGTGAGCAATGGAATGATTTGCGATCTAAGACAACACACTCCAAGTGTACGTCAGGAAGAAATGCTACCTGCCGATGAGAACCGAGATCTTGCCGTGAAAGACTGTCTCCACCGATTTAGCCTTCACCGTGAGTAGTGGAATAATTAGCAATCTAAGACAAGACACTCCAAGTGTACGTCAAGAAGAAATACTACCTGCCGGAGCGAGCCGAAAGTTTGCCACGAAACAATGTCCCTTCCGATTTTTGCCTTCACCGTGAGCGGTAGAATGATTAGCGGTCTAAGACGAAAACTTAAAAGAATTCAGATGTTGCTTAAACTGAGTATAGACACTGGGAAATCTGTGTAGAAACTGTTGCTCTGTTGCATGGAAGACTTAATTACTATTGTCCATCATATAAGTGAAAAAACACCCAAAATGGGTAAAATTGAAAGAATTCAGCTGCTGGTAAGAGATATATTCTGTATTTAATCTTAAACGATTTTTATTTTAGTGAGTAATCTTGTAGTGATTTTGTATTTCCATATATCTACAACAAAGGTTGTAATAGTGAATTCAGATGTTTTTTTTTTGTTTTTCATTTTTATGTTAAATTAAATAAAGGAGAATGTATATAAAGGATATGCTTTAGTATAGTTTTTTTTTTTTGTTTTTTTTTTATTAATCCTACCTTGATATTAATTTAATTGAATTTTAACCTCTGTAGTATCGAAATAACTATACTAAGTTTTGCAATACTATAAAATTAAAGTAGATTTTTTGAATGTTTGGAAGTAGAATAATTTTCAACCATTACCTATTTTTTTATTTGGAATTTTTAAATAAATCTTTAAAAAAAAAATAAAAAAAAAAAAAAAATAATTTAATAAATAATTAAAAATCATATTAGTTCTGATTAATTAATGTACTTCTAGCTTAAATTGAGTAAAGATATATGACTAGGTAATAGGAATTTTATAGCAAAAACTGTTAAGAAATTCACTTGATTTTAAATGAATTAACTTATCTTATAAACAAAAAAAAAGAAAAGAAAAAAATGGAGAAATTAAATTAAATGTACTAACACTATACGAAATTGGTCAAAAATATCTTTGTTGATTTCTGGGATGTTTATGTTTATTATTTCTAGTTTTTAATCTATTCAAAATTATATCTTTCTTTGCCTTCTTGAAAATAAGAAGGATTTCAGGATCTTTCTTCTCTCTTCTGTAATGTTAAACTAAATCTTGTAATTTTAAATTGTCAGTATGAGTTTAATATCTCAGGAATCAACATTGATAAATGTTGGGTTCTACTGCAGATCAAGGTTTAGTACTTGAGACTGGGTCAGATTGAGAATCTTGCTGTGTTCTTTCTTATTTACTTGTAATCATTAAATTTTAAAGAATTTTAAATAATATTTGTGTTTATCCTTTTTATCGTTTTAATTTGTCTTTTAGTTTATTTATTTTAGTGATTTCTTAATGTTAACTGGTGTAATCTTAACTTAATTCTTTTTTTTATATAAGCATCTTGTTTATTTAATTAAACCAACAACAAGATTCATGTAATTGGAAATTTGACCCAGATCTCATTGAAATTTTTGATAAAGCTGAAGAATATTTATTGATCTATATTAACTAATATAGTTTGCTGAGCAGAAGTTGCAATTAATTAATATAATGAGCTGTTGCAGTAATTCAAATAAAAAGAACCCAACACGAAAATGGTGCCGTGTGTGAAAAGCCTGGTTATTGTGAAAAATAAATAATGCCGTGTGTGAAAAGCCTAATTATTGTGTCACAATAAGTATAAAAATAGTACTATGAAGTAGAGCCTATTTATTACAACAATAGCCTGAATTTTGATATATATTTACTGTATTAAGAGTGAAACGAAATGAAAATATATGTGTTTTGTGATTTTATTATGTATTATGTTTGATTATTTTAGTGTATGTTGTGCATAACCAATAGGGGTGTACATAGCTTACTCATTTCAAATGCTCTTTTTTTTTTTAGTTAGGCAATTTTACCGGGTTTTCAAAAAAAACTATTTATTTTGAAATTTTTACTGTTATATTTACATTTAAATGAGTGTTTGGGCTTACTGAGTAAATTATATGCCAATATAAGTTATGTATTTATGTATTTTTTATTTATTTTTTTTTCTCTCTTTCTTGGGCATCTGAGAATTAAGTAGCAGTTAAATTACTTTATTTTCTATTATTTTATTTTTAATTCGGTGTGAAGTTTTGCCAAAAAAAAAAAAAATGACAGAAAATCAGCATTTCAAGGAGCTCGCTCTTATTCAGAAAAAGAGCGCATTAATCGAAAATGTCAGTCTTATTCCCCCTTTTAGTGGCGAAGGCAACTCGTGCTCATTTTCTGCATTTTTAGAAAAGTATGAGCAGTTGTCCGAGTTCTTTAATTGGTCAGAGGATGAGAAAAAATTTGCCCTACTAAGTAGATTAAGTGGGAATGCTGCTAGGATATATAAATTGCACCGCACTAAGGGAACTGAAGAAATAATTAAAGTACTTAAAGAGAGATATACGCAAGAGCTAGCCCCTGATATTGCTTTGACCCAATTTTTGAATTTTAAACAAAATCCCCATATGCCTGTTCAGGAATTCTATGACAGAGCATATGATTTGTCCCTTAAAGCATTAGTAGTGGAAGGTGTAGAACAGAATGTTGCTGATAAAAGCAGGGAAGCTCTACTGCATTCTATGTTATTAAGTAATTTAGTTCCTGAGATAAGAAGAGGAGTTATAACTAGGTGCCCTAAGACACCTGTTGAAATTTTAGAATTTGCCCTCCTTGAGGAAAAAGCATTAAAAAGTGTTAATCCTTTATATAACATGCAGGTAGAGAATATGAACCCTTTTTTCCCCCAAATTGCCCAGCAAAGTGTTGCGTGTGCTGCTATCCAGCCAAGTCACCCTAATCAGTCAGAGCAGGAGATTAGTAAACTGCGGGAGCAGGTAGAAGCTCTTACTAGTAAATTAGAGAGATTTTTAGAGGGTAACAATCAGCAAAGAGACTTTCACACTACTGAGAGGCCTCAGTATAGAGAATTCATCTGTTACGTGTGTTCCCAAACTGGACACATAGCCAGATTTTGTCCACAAAACCAAAATGCTAATAGAGGGAACTTTCAGAATTTTAGAGGAAGAGGTAGGGGTAGTTATTCTCAGTCCCACCAAAATCGAAGGGGAGGATATGATAATTACAGAGGTAGAGGGAATAGAAATAATGATAATGGTGTAAATATAGAAAGCGAGAATGTTCAAAGCCAAATTAGTGAAGCGAATAATCAAAACAATTCTTTAAACAGGTAAGGGCTGGTGTCGATTTGGTCGAATCGTCTCCATCAAGGCCTCTAGACCTCCCAATTATTTTTAGTATGTTTTCACCCCAGTCTTATCATTTACCTACTGTCTTCATAAATGTAAATAATGTGTTTTTTAATGCGCTGTGTGATACAGGATCTGCTATAAATATTTTAAGTAATACAATACTTAATGATTTAGATTCTTATGAAATTGTGGAGTGCAATACCCCTATTTTAACGGTGACTGGCGAGAGAGTGCTTTTAAACCATAAAATTTCCTTAAATTTTAAATTTAATAATTTATTATGTCAGTCTGAGTTTTTTATTGTCCACGGTAAGTTGGCCGATGAGTTCAGTGTAATTTTGGGGATGCCCTTTTTAAGTAAATATCAGGCTGTAATTAATTGTAAAAATAACAATGTGGTTTTAGATGTTCCTACTGAAACGCAGTGTAAGCAAATAGTAGAGAGTCATATGTCAAATGTTTCACCTGTGACAAATTCTAGAGAAAAAAATGTTGTAAATAGTATCAGTGTAAATAGTATAGTTTTAGAGAATAATTATGTAAATACTTGTAATGTGCAATCTAAAGGCAAGCAAAGTTCTGATAGTGAACAGAGAAGTAAGTGTAGTAATAAGAGTACTCCTAAGAAAAATGTAAACAAAAAGAGTAAGGAATGTGTACAAAAAAAATTTGGGAATCTGGGTAGTGGAAATGAGACGGTTCAGGGTAATATGTATCCCATTATGGAGGAAAGGGTAGACTCAAGCATAACATTTAATGCGAAAGAGTCAGAAAGTGAAATTGCTCAGATTTTTTGTTTGCAAAGTGTACCAGGGAGTAACTCAAGTACTAATGAGTGTGAAATTAATGAGAATAATGTGCCTTTAGACCTTAGCCAGCAATCAGCGAGTCAAATTGTACAGGAAAATTCAATCTATGTTCATGAAAATTTTTACATATCTGAAGATAGTGAAAATGAGTTAGTAAATAGAGCAAATCAGACTAATGAGTTAGGCATTGTTGACAATAATAACAGAAATAGTGAAAGTACTTTCTTAGCTATTTTATGCGAGAGAATTTCTGTCCCCCCCCAGTCAAAATTAATAGCTGAAGTTAAATGTAATAGAAATAATTTTATAAAAGATAATGATATACTGATATTAGAACCTTTAGCGAAGAATTTAAGCCAAGGGCTTCTTATTTCTCGAGCCATTTGTACCCCAGAACATGGCCTTTTTGTTTCGCTTGCTAATTTTTCGAATAAAACTGTTAAGCTAGGAAAAAATACTTATGTTGCTAAAATTCAGAAATGTGTAGATAAATCTAATATAACCTTAAATAATAATAATATAACTTGTAATGTAAATTTAACCACTCCAATAGCTGACTTTGATCACGCGGATCTCACTTGGAGCTCTGATATTGATTTAAGCCATCTAGACCCCCCCTTAAAATCTAAAATGCAGGAATTTTTAGACCAAAATAAAGATGTGTTTGCAGCTTCTGTCCTAGACTTACCAGGCTGTAATACCATACCCCATGTTGTAAATTTAACCTCTGATAAACCTGTAAAATCCAAGGCTTATAGAGTCCCATATAAATTACGCCAGGAAATGGAAGATCAACTTAATATTTTACTGCAAGCTGAAATTATTTCCCCGTCTATGTCTGAATTTGCTTCACCAGTTATTCTTGTAGAAAAAGCAGATGGTTCTTATAGGTTAGCTGTTGATTTTCGTAAACTTAACAAGAATCTTGTCAAAGATGCATATCCTATCCCAAACATTACTGACTCTGTTGATGCGTTAAGTGGAGCTAATTTTTTTTCAACACTAGATTTAACTAGTGGCTTTTTTCAACAGGTCATAAGACCCGAAGACAGGCATAAAACTGCTATTATCACGCATAAAGGTCTTTTTGAGTGGAATAGAAATTGTTTTGGGTTGTCCAATTCAGGCAATAGTTTTCAGAGGCTAATGAATGCCATTTTTGGAGATTTAGGAAATCTAGGAATTTTAGTGTATATAGATGATATTGTCATTGCTTCGTCTGATGTAGAATCCCATTTTGAAAAACTTAAATTAGTATTTGATAGACTAAGACAACATAAACTGAAACTTAAGCCCAGTAAATGTAATTTTCTTTCGAATAAAATCCAGTATCTTGGCTTTGAAATTAATAGCGGGCAAGTATCCCCGGTTAATAAAAATATTGAGATAATAGAAAAATTGCAACCACCTTCTAATCGAAAAGGTGTCAGGTCTTTTATTGGAACCCTATCATTCTATAGGCGTTTCATACCTGATTTCACAAATAGGGCATTAAATTTAATCGATTTGACTAAGGAAACTGGACATTTTGCCTGGACAAAAGAAGCCCAGGAGGAATTTGAAGATTTAAAAAAGGCTTTAATATCTAAACCGTGCCTAGTACTGACTGATTTCACTAAAGAATTTTATCTATATACAGATGCGAGTGGAGAAGCACTGGGTGCTGCTTTGTCACAATTGGATGATGAAAATAAAATTCATCCAGTGGCGTTTGCCAGTAGGCGACTAAAAGGTGCAGAGACAAGATATTCTGCCACTGAGAGAGAACTTCTCGCTCTGGTTTGGGCAACTAGTCATTTTAAGTGTTATCTAGCTAACACTCATTTTAACATTTTTACTGATCATGCACCACTTACTTTTATGTTAAAGATTCATGACCCCACCTCACGTATAGCCAAATGGGTATGTACTCTTTCAGATTTTGATTTTACTATTAAATATATTAAAGGGAAATGCAATAGTGTAGCAGACTTTCTGTCTAGATTTGCTAAAATTGATGAATCACCTGAGATTAGTAAGAGTAATTTTTGTATTCAAGTAGAAAAAGAAACTACTTTTGTTCCCCATTCAAATTTAATTGAGAAAATCAGTGAATTACAAAAAATTGATAAGAAATGTTGTGAAATAGCTAGAAAATTAGACAAAAATATAGATATAGCGCCTAAATACATGAAGTTTTTTTTTAGAGATGATATTCTCGTATGTGAAGATACCAGAGATTCAAGTGTAATAAATAACCCTATTAAGTTAGTAGTTCCTAGGGATATGATTGAGCAAGTGTTCGCTCTAACACACGATTCTCTAGCGGCTTGTCATCAAGGGTTTAAGAAAACGATTGACCGCATCCGGGAGCACTTTTACTGGCCCGGAATGTCGGCCGATGTCAAGCATCTAGTAGAATCATGTATTAGTTGCCAGCAGAAGAGAGCATATAAACCAGACCAGCAGGCACCCCTTCAACGGATGCCTACACCTGAATTTCCCATGAACAAAGTCCATCTAGACCTAATTGGCCCGTTACCGGTCACGTTTTCTGGTAACACCCATATTGTTACGTATATAGACTCGTTTACTAAATGGCCAGAAGCCTATGCTGTTAGCTCTACCACGTCTGATGTTATCGCAGATACACTTGCCGATTTCATTTCACGTTATGGCACTCCTGTGTATATTGCGACAGATAATGGAAGAAATTTAGTATCGGAAGCGATTGAGCATGTATATAAAATGTTTGGTATTAAACATATAACTACATCTGCCTTTCACCCAGCCTCGAATGGACAGATTGAACGGCAGAATAAAACTTTAAAAAACGCACTCAGTCACATTGTAAATGAGAACCAGTCAGACTGGGATACTAAACTAAAATTTGCCCTATTAGCGATGCGTTCAGCTGTGCATTCTTCGACTAAATTAACCCCCGCAGCAGTTTTATATGGCAGAAACTTAAACCTACCATATAATCTATTTTCGCAGTCGCCGAGGTTTAGCTATAACGACGCCCCATCTTTTTGTGAATTATTAATACCTGCACTCCAAAAGGTCTATGCTGAGGTGTATGATAGTTTAGTTAAGGTGTCTGAAAGCCAGGAAAGATACAGAGAAAAAACTGCAGTCGTTAAGGATTTAAAAGTAGGCGATAGAGTATGGTTATTTAACCCATCCATCACTGCTGGCAATACGAAAAAATTGTCGAAATTAAATAACGGACCATTTACTATAATTGAGAAGCTCAGTGAAGTTAATTTTAAGATAGCATTAATTGCTAATCCGTCTAAAACTCAAATTGTCCATGTAGACCGCCTCACTTTATTTAAAGACAGGCATATTTCAGGTGTAAATGAGCAAAGTGGAAACGATATTGTAGACCAAAACAAACGCCAACCTCTGATATCAACTACGAATGATTCAAATCATTCTCAACTCGATTTCACTACGCGAAGGAAAAGGATTCGTTTCATAAATAGATTTCCCCCTCCCATTCCATGTCAAGGAATCAGCCAACCTGCAGTGCAATCTACGAGCAGGCGACAAGAGGGTAGCGAGGAAACGGTTGGTGGGTTGCTCTCAGAAGCACGGGAAAATACGGTAATAGCGAGCGCTGATAACTGTGAGGGAGTAAGGCAGGTAGGAACGCCTAATGATTCGGGGCGCGTGAGTCGGTCGCGAGATCGTAGTGGCGTCTGTTTATCTAGGCGAAACAAATCTTATTCAATTCCGAGAACTGAGTATGCGTTTCGAAAAAGGGATTCGCGACCGAATTATAAATTTTAGGGCGGTTTAACTTTATTTTTTTTAGATTGTATATAAATACTTGTGATTTTAGTTATTCTAGGAAGGTTTTATGCGCGAGTTAGCTAAAATTTAAGTAATTTTCGAGCCTCGATATCGTTTGTTTTGATTTGGTTCCACTGTTATTTAATGTGGATTTCCGCCAGTTCCGTATTTTCTCTCGGTGATTTATGGATTATTTCGATAAATTAGGATCATGTAAGTGCTCCGCCCCCTATATGTGTTCTTTTTTTTTATTTTTTAGCGGGTTTTAGCGCTAATTTTGGGGACTTAGAGAGATTTCGGGTCAGGAAATTGTGGAGTAGAGATTTGGTAGCAGTATATGTGATGCTTGCGTATTCCTACTGTCCCCTTTTTGTATATAGTATAGATACTGTTAGGAATGTAGTTCATCTTTTTTATTTTTATTTTTTTTTTGCATTTCTTTTATCTTTGTATTTTTTTTTTGGATATTTTTGATATTAGTTCTCTATTTGGGAAGTGGGGATTTAAGATACAGGTAGTGTACACCCCACAGCCCACAGATATATTATCTGGTTTATGTGTATTATATATGTATATATTTTGTTTATATAGTCTGTTTTGTTATTTCATGTGATTTTTTCTAACATTATACCCATTGTTTGTGTAAATTGGGTATTTTAAAAAAAATTAGTGGTACTTGTCAATGAAATTAGCGAACTCTATTGTGAAATTATCAGTTCATTTTAAGTATTATGTGTAGCATTTTATGAATTTTTTTTAGTTACTATTAGTTTATGGAATATTTACCCATTGATAATAACTAAGGCAGATAATTATCAGTCTAGGCTACACAAGGTAACCTATATAATTATAATGCTGTGATATAAAATGCCCATACACTTATGTAATACTGTGTCACCGATGCAAGTCATTGAACTGTTTTTTTTTATTTATATGCACATGTTATGCCACTGAATATAAACAGATATTAGTGTTTTTTTTTATGTGTACCCTATATATGTACTGAAAGGTTATTGCTATTTTTATTTTGTTTATGTGTATACAAAATGTTATCGTGCTATTATATGTATATGTTTGTGATACCTACAGCTGGCAAGTAGTATATCTATTGTATTTTTTCAGAAATTGATTGTTTCGGTCCTTTGGCTCTATCCTGCTCACAGGATTCAAAATTTTAAAAAAAAAAGAAATTTTTTAATCTTTTTATTCACTGGACAACTCTTCCTTGCATTCGACTTGTGGAAATTTTTTTTTCTAGGGATTTTTTTTTCTTTTTACAGAGGTGTTAGCAGATAGGGATATCCCAGTGTGGTGGTATTCTTGACGGTATAGCAGATGTGGAGATTTAATTAAGTATGCCAGGTATATAGTATAGATTTTAATAGCATCTTAGGTCCTAGTATATGTTTAACGTCTAGATGTTTTGCCCAAGCTTCAACTTAGCATTACCGGTGTGCAGAGTTGGTGTGGTAGCTTAGTAGGGTGAGGTTATCAACTTT
Organism: Maratus speculifer; assembly: GCA_964019185.1. Classification (NCBI taxonomy): domain Eukaryota; kingdom Metazoa; phylum Arthropoda; class Arachnida; order Araneae; family Salticidae; genus Maratus; species Maratus speculifer. The sequence continues at coordinate 285,062,012 of OZ025289.1, forward strand.
TCGGGTCGTCGTCTGATCTGTTCTAGGCGATTATCTTTATCCTAATTTTCAACCGGGGTACTGCATTGTTTTTTTTATTTAATCTTTTCTTTCATTTTGGTTTTAATTTTAAATTTTTTAGGACTTTCTTTAACTGACCTTATGTGGTCATTTAGCTAAAAAAATAAAATTCTTGTTTTTGTTCAAAACTAATAAAGTTTATTTTTTTTTCAACGAGGGGGAGCTCTTGTTATGTTTTTTTTTTAGTAATATTTTTTTTTGTATAAATTATTTTAATATTCCAAATTTAAAAAGCACTCTTGTTAAGATATTTTTAATACGGTTTTTTATAATGCTTTGTGTATCTCATATTTAAAATTAGTCTTCCTTTTTTTTTTCTTAGTAGCGAAAACCCTGGACATTTTTTTTTTTTTCTATTTATTTTATGATCGTTCTCGTTCTCACGAGAATAAGGGCATTGTTGTGTATGAAAGTGAAAGTTTCCCATCCCCTTATCTAGCGTAAATAACACCCGTTCGTACGAATGCTTTTACTGTCCTGGAATTATTGTACTATTTGACTAAAGTGGTCCTTTGTTAATTTTTTTCGAAGAAGAGTAGCTTATGGCTTGTTTGTAAAGGGGATATATTCAGCCTTGTTAAAAATTGGCCCACACGCATAGTTTATTGCTTACGTACGTGAATGAATAGTACCCTAAAATTTTATAACCCATGACAAACGTTGACTGTCATTTGAGGCGGAGTAGATATTTTCCCAGACCCTTAAAGTTTTATGACCGATTTGAGATAATAGGGCAAATTCACGGATATCGGCGAGCACTGGTTTGCAAGCAGGTGCAAAACTTAGAGACAGCTGGCCCTGCTACTGACCACGTGATCGAGAATAGGGGATGCGAGCGATGACCATATTTGGTCATGAGAGAGGGTGCCTGTGGCTTTGGCCAATGAGATGGACTCTAGGAACAGAAGAGAAAGGGGAAGGCATTAGTCTTCCTAGTTTTTTGGTGCCCCTTTTGATTTGCAGAGGGATGTGCAATTGGTTTTTTGGAAAAAAAGGGAGTCTTGGCCAGAGCTTCGTATGGAGAGCATCTAGTAAACGATTGCGGATAAGTCTTGTCTCCCCCCCTCCCCTGTTTTTAATCTGGGAGAGGGGAGGCCATAAGAGACTTCGAGATTGGCAGTCTAAGAGAAAGCACGTCGTGAGTAAGTCAAGAAAAAGTGCTACCGGCCGGAGAAAATCGAGAGCTTGCCGTGAAAGAATGTTTCCTCCGTTCTAACCTTCACCGTAAGCTGTGGAATGATTTGCAGTCTAAGAGAAAGCACTCCAAGTGTACGTCAAGAAGAAATGCTACCTGCCGGAAAGAGCCGAGATCTTGCCGCGAAAGAATATCCCCTCCGATCTGGCCTTCACCGTGAGCAATGGAATGATTTGCGATCTAAGACAACACACTCCAAGTGTACGTCAGGAAGAAATGCTACCTGCCGATGAGAACCGAGATCTTGCCGTGAAAGACTGTCTCCACCGATTTAGCCTTCACCGTGAGTAGTGGAATAATTAGCAATCTAAGACAAGACACTCCAAGTGTACGTCAAGAAGAAATACTACCTGCCGGAGCGAGCCGAAAGTTTGCCACGAAACAATGTCCCTTCCGATTTTTGCCTTCACCGTGAGCGGTAGAATGATTAGCGGTCTAAGACGAAAACTTAAAAGAATTCAGATGTTGCTTAAACTGAGTATAGACACTGGGAAATCTGTGTAGAAACTGTTGCTCTGTTGCATGGAAGACTTAATTACTATTGTCCATCATATAAGTGAAAAAACACCCAAAATGGGTAAAATTGAAAGAATTCAGCTGCTGGTAAGAGATATATTCTGTATTTAATCTTAAACGATTTTTATTTTAGTGAGTAATCTTGTAGTGATTTTGTATTTCCATATATCTACAACAAAGGTTGTAATAGTGAATTCAGATGTTTTTTTTTTGTTTTTCATTTTTATGTTAAATTAAATAAAGGAGAATGTATATAAAGGATATGCTTTAGTATAGTTTTTTTTTTTTGTTTTTTTTTTATTAATCCTACCTTGATATTAATTTAATTGAATTTTAACCTCTGTAGTATCGAAATAACTATACTAAGTTTTGCAATACTATAAAATTAAAGTAGATTTTTTGAATGTTTGGAAGTAGAATAATTTTCAACCATTACCTATTTTTTTATTTGGAATTTTTAAATAAATCTTTAAAAAAAAAATAAAAAAAAAAAAAAAATAATTTAATAAATAATTAAAAATCATATTAGTTCTGATTAATTAATGTACTTCTAGCTTAAATTGAGTAAAGATATATGACTAGGTAATAGGAATTTTATAGCAAAAACTGTTAAGAAATTCACTTGATTTTAAATGAATTAACTTATCTTATAAACAAAAAAAAAGAAAAGAAAAAAATGGAGAAATTAAATTAAATGTACTAACACTATACGAAATTGGTCAAAAATATCTTTGTTGATTTCTGGGATGTTTATGTTTATTATTTCTAGTTTTTAATCTATTCAAAATTATATCTTTCTTTGCCTTCTTGAAAATAAGAAGGATTTCAGGATCTTTCTTCTCTCTTCTGTAATGTTAAACTAAATCTTGTAATTTTAAATTGTCAGTATGAGTTTAATATCTCAGGAATCAACATTGATAAATGTTGGGTTCTACTGCAGATCAAGGTTTAGTACTTGAGACTGGGTCAGATTGAGAATCTTGCTGTGTTCTTTCTTATTTACTTGTAATCATTAAATTTTAAAGAATTTTAAATAATATTTGTGTTTATCCTTTTTATCGTTTTAATTTGTCTTTTAGTTTATTTATTTTAGTGATTTCTTAATGTTAACTGGTGTAATCTTAACTTAATTCTTTTTTTTATATAAGCATCTTGTTTATTTAATTAAACCAACAACAAGATTCATGTAATTGGAAATTTGACCCAGATCTCATTGAAATTTTTGATAAAGCTGAAGAATATTTATTGATCTATATTAACTAATATAGTTTGCTGAGCAGAAGTTGCAATTAATTAATATAATGAGCTGTTGCAGTAATTCAAATAAAAAGAACCCAACACTTCACTTATTTATTTATTTATTTATTTATTTATTTTTTTTTTTTTTTTTCGTGCTTTTTCGCCGAAATTTCCGTTTTTCGCGTTATTTTGACGAAATCTTTTGTTTTTTCGGTGTATTGGTGTATTTTTTGTCGGCCGATTATCTACGCTAGGGATATAGGCCCAGGGGGGGAGTGCCCTTCGTGGGGGTCTTTCTAAGGGAACCTAACCCGTATTTACGCAAGGCTCGAAGAAAACCACGAAAACTCCGAACGGTTAGGCCGACGGCCGCGATTGGGTTCGAACCCATTGTTTTTTCGGGATTTATTGACAAAATATACCGTTTTTCGCGATATTTTTTGACAAAATTTGCCGTTTTATCGCGATTTTTGGACGAAATTTGCCGGGTTTTTTTGCGATCTATTCAAGAAATCTGTTTTTTCGGGTTTCAGGGTGAAATTATCCATATTTTTGCGAATTTTTTTATGATATTTGCCGGGAATCAGCCGTTATTTAGCGATTTTTTTAACAAAATTTGTTGCTTTTTGTGATTTTTTGACAAATTTTGACATTTTATCGCTATTTTGGGCGAAATTTGCCGTTTTTTCGCGATCTTTTGAAGAAATCTGCCCTTTTTTCGGGTTTTGGAATGAAATTAGCCATTTTTTCGAGAATTGTTTGACAAAATTTGCCGGAAATTAGTCGTTATTTCGCGATTATTTAACGAAATTTGCCGTTTTTTCGCGATCCTTTAACGAAATTACGCGTCTTGTGGGACGCATAAGAGCTATTTTTTGCGTCCTTATCGCCGATTTTTTGCGTAATTTACGTGTTATAAGCGCTGATTAAAAAAAAAAAATCTTATGTGCGATCGGTTGCGGTTCTCTCAGGGCCTGAAAAAAGGCACTGGTCCTGCGGACCACTAAATTTTTCAAATTAGTGGTCCGACTGAATTATCGGTGGTCTCGGACCAGCGGACCACCAAGGATTTCGAACGCTGTTCGTTGTCCCGAGTCGGACTTTCCAGCTGCTAATGTATAGTAAACAGTGACGTAAGCGTCTGCCTCTCTCCTCTCATCTGGCAGGAGAAGCACATTGGCGAAAAATCACACTCCTGGCTATTATAGAAAAAATGCATTACCGACAGCTTAGACGGAACAGCGCGTGCATAGTAACAATTTCGTCGGTCACAATCTGCGTTCTATTTTTTTCCCCCCGACGGTTTCCGCATGCATCCGATTTTTACAGCCAAGGAAAGATGCCAACAGGGTTGTTAGGAACAGAGAAGGAAATTTTTGGCTGCAAGTGACTCAATCATTGAGAAAGCAAATATACAATTGAAATAAATTGTTTTAAAATAAAGTGTATAAAGGTTTTTTTTTTTTTTTTACTTTTTTAGAAATTTTAAAATTTAAGGACTAATATTTATTATTTCTAATTTTTCCAGCACTTTTCATTCCTTGAAAATGAATCTCTCTTTTTCCAGCACTTTTCATTCCTTGAAAATGAGGACTTTTTTTTCCAGCACTTTTTCTATTTTTTCCAGAGCGTACGAACCATGTCAGATCAATATTGCAAGGTTAAAATCTTCTCTAAAAGAACACCGATATATGTATTTACCAAGATTAACGTAAGAAATACTAGGGTTTTTCCCCCCAAAAGGTAATTTGTGCCACTGTAGTGATATACATGAAAGTGGTTTAATACTTGCTTCTCACTATAATCTGGAGCAAAGGTGATCTACTTATGTATCTAAAGGTGTTTTGTTTCTCAGTGGCTCAAAAACCAGCAAGAAGGCTGTACTACTCTGTAATGAAAATGCCCTGCCATCTGTTCCAATAGTATATTCTTACATAATGAAAAAATCTTATGAAAATATGAAAATACTGCAATTGATTATTCACATCATAATTGGAATATAAGTTCAGATTTTAAAGTAATACTGTTTTCATTGGTATTCATTTATATTATATAAAATACTGCTGTTTCCTTTGCAAAAGAGTATGGGAAAGCAAAACAAGAACATTACACCAAAAAGAAGTGGTCAGAGAGCAAAGAAGATATTGCAAGAGAAAGAAAAATCCAAAACATTTCTGCTGTTCAGTAAAAAGAAAGTTATTCTTTCACCTTTACACATAAAGCTAAGATTGATAAAGAATTTTGTTAAAGTAATTAATAAAGAATGGCTTGTATTTTAACATCAGTATGAACAATTTCCATTGCAACTCTACGCAAAAGTCAGAGAGGGTATTTTTGTTTATGCTACATATTAGACATCTTATGAAGGATAAAAATTGTAAAGATACATTAATTGATTTAAAAAGAGCATCATAGATTAATTTTAAAAGCATTGTGACACATTTCTTAGGAAATAATCAAAGTCCTACTGTCAAAAATTAATTAAAGACATGTTAAAAATATACAAAATTTAGGATGTTTAATGTCATTGAAAATTCACTTTTTAACATCTAATTTAAGTTGTTTCTCTGAAAGTATGAAAGCTGGTAAAGACGAGCATGGAACTTCCACCATTTTTATTTCAAAAATGGAAATCCGATATTAAGGCAGGTAAACTTCTAATATGCACAGAGATTACAGTTGAATCTATATTGGAGGAGCTAATATTTGCATCCATAAGAGAGCAGAATTAAGATACGCTACATAAAGTATGAAATTTGGGAAATTTTTTATGAATATCATGACTTTTTACCAAACTTCTCTTACATCTTTCTGAAAATTTATAGGCGTGTATTTGTGTATTTTGTGACGACCGATTATCTGCGCTAGGGATATAGGCCCGGGGGAGGGATGCCCTTCGTGGGGGTCATTCTAAGGGAACCTAACCCGTATTTACGCAAGGTTTGAAGAAAACCACGAAAACTCTGAACGGTTAGGCCGACGGCCGCGATTGGGTTCGAACCCAGCACCTGCCGTCTACCAGTTGAGAGGTCAGACCCTCTCGGCCACTGGTGGGGCCGAAAATTTATAGGTAGTGTATATCTTTATTTATTTACATATTAGTTTTAAGCTTTATAAGAGTTTTTTTTTTCTTTTACTATTTATTAACTTAAAGTATCAAAATACAAAAATAAGTTATCTTTCTTGAATAAATACTAAAATATTAAGATTTTAAAGAGTCTGAATTTTTTTTAAAAATCTGTAGGGATGCAATATTTTTGACATATTCTTTTTCAATGTCTGTTAAAATATAACAATCAGCACTTACTTAATGAGAAACAGAAACCTTATTTACCAGTGTTGCTATAATTACATAAGCATAAACTTATACACATGGATGAGTATGCTAATGATAAAATTGAGAAAATTATATATTTTAATTCATAGATACACATAGAGTAAACAAAAACATAAGAATGACCAGTCATACTTGCAATTCAGATTAACTTTTTTGAAACAATAAACATCAAAATTATTACACATGTATTGTATGTTATTGACACTGTCCTTTGAGTTAAAAAAATAAAAATAAAAATAATTGCATTTTTCATTTTATTATTATTATTATTTGCTATGTATAAATATAAAAGTAGAAAACATTATTTAATTTTTTACAGAAGTCGTTCTTGTTATACTTAGAAATTCAGTAGTAATTTCATTTTTTCCACCTATATATTTTTTCATAATAGTTGTTGAGCAGATGTTGTTATTCTTTCATTCTCTCTCTCTCTCTCTCTCTCTTGCTTTTTTTTTTTTTTTTTTTTTTTTTTTTTTTTTTTTTTTTGTCTTGAATTTACTTTTACCTATTTGTTAATAAAAGTAAAATGAGAAAATTACATAAATTCAATTAATTATACTTATTGTTTATTCTATTATGAAAATGTAAGGAAATTATGTAAATGTGAATTATAACAGCTTAAATTATATCTCATTTTGAATGAAATGCTTTTCATCAATGACAAAATATTATCATCAAAATCACTGTCCTTTATTATTTAAAATTTTAAAGATTAAAGGCTGTAAATAATAATTTAAAAATATTTTTAATTCAAAATCATCAAAATATCTTTCGAAACATTGAAATTATTTTCATCTAAATTTTAATACTTTTTTCCATTTTTTTTTTTTAAATTAAAATTATTTATAGTTATTACAAGAATAAAAATTCTAACTTAAATTATGATTTAAATCAAAGTTCAATTTAACTACTTGATTAAAATTGTTAACACCCTAAGAGAAAAACATTAAATATATATATATGTACACATATACAGCTCATATTCAAAATATTAGAATAATTGAGAAAAAGTAATAAGAAAAAATTATTTGTCATTTATTTATTTTTTATACTAAGTAAATGCAATTAAATTTTTTAAAAATTAAATCTGGAATGTTTAGATAAGATTTTAACATTTATAAAATATAAAATACAGCACAATAAATTAGGTATACAGCTTCCTTAAACACACCAGAATATTAGAATAAAATTTAGATTGGTTCAAAATATTAGAATATTTTATTTTACGCAACAATATTACCTTATGAATATGAAGTAAATGGTAGTTGATATTTTGTAGCATCCCCTTTAACTTTCATAACAGCGTACAATCGATCTTGCATACTATATACAAGGTGTTTACAAACATTTCTATCAATATTAGCCCAAATAGACTTTATACGTGCCACTAACTCAGTTTTACTTGAAGAAAATTTTCTTGAAGATTTTTCTTCATTATACACCATAAGTTTTCGATGGGATTAAGATCTGGTGAATTTGGTGGCCAAGGAAGTACCTTAATGTTGCGTTGGCGGAACCAATTCTTAGTTGACACCGAGGTATGCGGGGACGCTAAATCTTGTTGAAAGATAAATCATCTTCAAATAAATCTTCTGATGATGGAATCATGTAATATTCTAAAATTTCTTGATATATCAGAGAGTTAACCTTTTCGTAGACGATGCATAACTTTCCAGGTCCTTTTGCACTCATACAACCCCAAACCATGACACTAGCAGCAAATTTTACGGAACGTTTAAGGCATTTTTTATCAAATGCTTCTTGCTTCATTCTCCAAACTCGAATACCTTGATTACCATATGAAACACAAAACATACTTTCATCACTAAATAATATATTTTTCCAATCTTCATTGCTCCATAAACGTCTTGATTTACACCAATTCAATCTTATACGCTTTTGTCTTGCAGTCATGAGAGGTTTTGTTTTCGGTACACGAGATTCAAATTTAAATTTATGGAGACGTCTTAATGTTGTCGATGTAGAAACTTCAACTCCTTCTTCTTTCCATTTTCGGTGCAAGAATCGCACACTTTTAAAACGGTTTTTCTTAACTATACGCTTCAGTTTCCTGTCATCTCTAGCAGATGTTTTTGGTTTTCGGCCACCATTTCGGCGATTATTTTGAAATTTTCCAATTTTTGAATATTGTATTAGTATTTTACTAACGCTCGATTGCGAACAATGTAAAAAATTCTATATAAAACATTGATTTTTACCGTACCGATACAAATCAACCATACGAAGTTTAGTAGATTCAGGAATATCACTCACACGGCCCATTTTAAGACGAAAAAGAAACAAACTGCAAAAAAGAATACTGATTTTAAATAAAATAGTCTGAATTTAATCAATGATGCCACCAGTTAAGAATTAGTAATAATTAAAGGAGAATTAATGTGAAATATTCTAATATTTTGAACCACTTGAATAAATATTCTAATATTTTGACTTTTCAAAATATTTTTTTTTGCAATTAATCTTTTCAAAAATGATATTAAATTTAAGATAACAAGTAAGTTTAATCAACAACAAGTTCTTAATAAAAATATCGTTTGCATATTTTCATTAAAAGACATTAAATTACCAAACGATATTTTCAATTTCTAAAAAAAAGTAATTATTCTAATATTTTGAATATGAGCTGTATATGTGTGTGGGATATGATATTAATAAAGAATGTGTAACATAATGCAAACAGAAAATTAAAAAATATTCACCATTTAAGTGATCAATAACATGTTTTATAATTCCAGATTCTAGTAATGTTGTAGCACATACTTCCTCAGCAGCAAAAGTTCCAGCAAGAATAATTACTTCCAAAATCATGTCATCTTCACAATTTTCTATATTAATATAAAATAATTAGTACTGAAGTCCACCTAATATTTTTAAATGCATATTTTCATTTTAATAAAATAATGCATACAACTGTGCAAAATACAATAAAGCATACAACATATTGCAATTTAAATAAGCCTTTCATATTTATTTATTTTTAATAAAAGGAGAGTACTTTAAGTTTTGAAGGTAAAAAAAAAAGCTTGATTTTTAAAACTAGAAAATATATGAAAGATTGAACTAAAATACATAAATTTATAATAAAAACTATATTGCTTTTATTATAAGTACTAAAACTATAAGTTTATACTAATATACAAATACTACTATAAGTTTAAACTAAGTTATAAAACTATAAGTTTTATCATTAGCAAAGATTAAACATACTAATGAAAAAATTGAGAAAGGAAGTTAAAAAAAAATAAATACATGAGCAATAATTTAATTTTTAATCAATATTTTAAATATTTTATTTGGCATGATTTGAAAATTTTATTTGTAAATGGAGACAATAATTTCTAATAGAAAAAGCATTAATTTTTCTAAAGAGTCTTTGCACTTTTAAATTTATTCTTCAACAAAAACCACTTCCAGATAAGAATGTCAAAATACTAGTCCAAAATTACCATGCACCCAAACCCAAACAGCATGTCAAATGTGAAATAAAATAATTATTTTCATACAAAAAAGGCTAAAATTCATCATAAGAAATTTCTTATTAAATCCAAAAAATCAGTGCAATGAAACCTGATGATGTATATGATATGATTCAGTGTCAATTTTATCACAATTAACTTCTTCACTTTGAACAAGGACTCATGGAGAGGTAATCTTAAAATTCTTTTTAGCATCATTATCAAAATGTTATTGTCTTTTCTTCTGAATGGTGTGAAAGAAGAAGAAAAACGTTTGACTGACACAAGAATATTGATAGACAATAAGAATTTAACCTACACTGCTATTCATTTGCAATTCCTTCTACTTTCTGTTGTCAGATCCTGAATATATGTTTACACAGTTCTTTTAAATTCAAGATGTTTATGAGAGATTTTACTTATTATTAAGATCTTGTGGCTTGTAATATTTTATCTGTTTCTGTTAATGTTTACTAATGCTATTTTAATATTTAACAATAATTTACGCACTCTTTATTATTTTTTTGGATGATTATTTCATTAAATTGTAAAATTCATCATTTAAAAGCAAAACATTAATATTTTTCCTCAGTATTTATTTATCATTAAAATATCATCCTTATCAGCTCTCTTTACATGCATTTTGTAAATTTAATACATAATGAATTATATAATACCTAAGAAAATTCTGACATGTGAATAGAAGTAACAAAATTTGCACAGATACTTAAATTTTGCAATTTTAATAAAATAATTTTTATTAATGAAATGCAGGGTACCCATTCAAAATATCTTATTTAAATATAATACTATAAGAAATGTGGATATAAGTGAAATATATATAAGCCAAGAATTTCCCCCAGACAACTTCTGGAAGGTGCTGCATCCGATTTGCTCCTTAATTAAAAAAAAAAAGCCCATTTTTTTACACCATTAAAAAATTTGCACTCTTCTTGCCCTTCAGTCAGAAATTTAAATCCTTATTGCCATTTGTATTATAGAAGTTGCTTACATAATAAAAGCTGACTTTTTACTGAAAAGTATGTCTTGACTTTTTAAATATTAAAATTGCTTTTAAAAATAACAAAAATGCTTCAAAAATATGCACACAAGACAGAAAAGTGCTCATACAAATCTAAAGAGCATCCTTACAAATCTGAAAAGCACCTTTAAAAACTTAAAAAGAGTCCTTACAAATATAAAAAATACCCTTTTCCCCCCAGCAGCATCCTGCCCTTTTTTAAACATAATATGGAAACTCAATAGACTGCATACAACTTTTTGATTCTATTCCAAAGGATTTAATTATGTAGTCTTTATTGAACCTGAGATGCTAAACAAAGAAGGAATACTCTCATCTTTCCTTGCAATAGTATGAAAAGCAAGAATAAAGGCAAATCATATTTAAATGAAAATGTGCATTTTCATACATAAAACTAAAATATCTCCCTTTAATAGTATCAAACTGATGTAGTTTTCACCAACCTTTTTGTAACATTTACACTAAGATTAAATCTTTAGCCTCAATAACTGAGAGTTACAATGTGCCCATATCTAAATCATCATCAGAAATGATAGCAAATAAATTCTTTTTGTATTATGGAATATTTACACAGAACCAATTATTGATAATTCACGACTTCTTTTAACTGTTCCTTTTTAAATGAGACAGCTTCTGATGTGCAACTGACTGATTCACATAAAAATACTTATAGAAAATTTCCTTACAGAGAAAATTCTAAACAGATATGGGTTATTTTAAAAGGATAATCATGCAAAACAGTAAAAGTGATTTACCTTGAGACAACTTCTTTTTCATAAAGCCCAGTAAGTCATATTGGAAAAGCAACATTTCATAGTCCAATTCCGGTATTGTCAGATTTCCTACAATGCCCACACACTCAATGATAAAGTCGTCATTTTTACCAGTACTTCGATGAATTGCTTCACAAAACAAGTCAGCAAATCCCTAGTTTAAATGTAAAATGTTTATTCAGATTGAATTGGTAGTAACCTAATCTCATACTTAAAGTAACAAAATTTTTTAAATAAGTCTTCTTTTTTTTTTTTTTTTTTTTTTTTCATGAGAAAATAATAGATATATAGGAAACATTATTCTGTGCAAAATAATACTTTAAAGGAAATGTACAAATAAATAAAAGAGTAAAGTTTAAGCTGAATCTTGTTTTTATTTACCATATCTTAAGAATAAATAAGCAACAGGTTTAGAGAAAATGTTTTAAAAATCATTGAGGGAGCAACAAAAAAATACCAAATGTTGGGAAGGGGATGAATATTTTACTTGTGTTCCAGTTATCTAATACACTGGTAGTATGCACATCATTCATTTGTATTTTATAGAGACAAGGGGTAACCTGTTAAAATTTGAGGAAAGAAAATCTTTATAAAAGAACCGTTTTATTTATTTATAATAAATCTGCAAAATTAGTTAGATTAAAAAATACATCTATTGGTCAGTCTAACTCTCAAGCAAATATTATATTAAGCTAATATTAACAAAATACTACAAAACTCAATTATTCAAATTATTAAACGATATAAAATCGAAATTCCCTGAATTTTATAACAAACACGTTTTAATTTCTATTTTTTTTTTTTTTTCTTTTCTCAATTTTGAGAGAAAATGGAGCGATTTTGTAGCCACAATTACAAAATTGGTACTAAAAATTATAAGAAAAATTAATCTATCAAAAATAAATTAAGATACAACTTTGAAACAAATTGCATTTAAAAGTACATTTCTTTTCTCTATACGACGGCATAAAAATTTGAAATGTAAGATGTTTAGAAGTGTAAAATTTGCAGTATTGAAAATTGCAACATTCAAATTGTATGGGAAAGTGTTGTGCATTTTAAATTTTTTTTTTTTTTTTCAATTTTAAGAGAAAATGGAGTGATTCTATTGCCACAATTACAAAATTGGTACTAAAAACTATTAAAAAATTAATATGCCAAAAATAAATTGAGATGCAGTTTTCAAACGAATTGCATTTAAAAGTACATTTTTTTCTCTATACGACGCTGTAAAATTTAAAAATATGCGATGTTTAGGAGTGCAAAATATGCAGTAGGTAAAATTGCAAAACCGAAATCACAGGGGAAAGTGTTGCCATTCACAAAATGATGTATGCATTGCACACAGATATGTTTGAACTTTATAATATAGATTTTATAGAGATATTTAAGCCTTTCAGGGATGCCGTTTGCACAGTGTGAATGCTTAGATTTAATTCTCAGTATGCACAATGCCACAAAAACTTTTTAGTACAGTTTTGATCTCATAATGTATGTAAAAAAAAATTTTGACATCAAAATTTACAAACAAATTAATTTAAAAATAATCAATCAATTATTTTACTATTTTTGTAGCAGAAATGCCTTGGCCCTGAAAGAGTTCAAATATATTTCTGTTTTTAGCTAATCCTGTGTATTAAACTTATTAAAGCAATGATTACATAAATATTTTTATTTGGAATGTATAAATCTCATACAATGTAAGATAATTAGACAAATAAGAACATAGAATGTTGTGGGTTATAGGTGAACAGCTAAATAAATAAAATTAAAAAATGCATAAAGAATATTTTTATTAAGTTTCTATTATGTTCAATAAATATATATATATATATATATATATATATATATATATATATATATATATTGTATCAATTCATCATGGAAAATTGCAGCACCATTGGCGCTTTAGCAGCTCATATATAATGCTACAAGTTATATTTCACAATATGCAATGAAAATTCAAAATTTCAAGGATAGAGTGTATGTCAAAAAAGTAAACAATTAACAATAAAGAATTAAAAAACAATGAACAAAATACAGGCAAGAACTGTTTTTTCTTGCCTGTATTTTGTTCATTGTTTTTTAATTCTTTATTGTTGATTGTTTACTTTTTTGACATACACTCTATCCTTGAAATTTTGAATTTTCATTGCATATTGTGAAATATATATATATATATAAGATAAAAAAAATATATCAATGTTAACATTAATTTCCCCAGGTATGCTAAAACATTGAAACACAGATATTTTAGTATTATTTTACTGAAACTTAGTAGACAAAAACTTTTTTTAAAAATCAAGAAAGGAGGATCAGAGTCCATAAGCAAATTTTTAGCCCAAAAGAGTTTGATGCTTATATTTATGTATGCGTTAGAAAAGGTCATATAACTTATGACTTATGTATAGAGAGTAGACAAATTGAAAAATTTAATAACATGATATTACATGACCTAATGTAGGCATGGTATTCAATATTTTAAGATATTACAATTATAGTACAAACAAAACAGGCAATATATGACAAAAAACTAATTAATCAGACTCTTTTGTGACAGACTGCTCACTTCATAATCTTCATAGTCAGCAGAGTGAGGCTTTTCTTCTGCCTCATACTTTTGTATCCCAAATAGCATGAAACGGCTACAATATACATACAATAACCCTACTTTAAACTGACAGTTCCAAGGATCAATTTGCACCAACTAACAGTTGTTTTACTGAATCCATGCATTATTTATCTTTGAAGATGTATGTCTCGATTGTAGTTGAACAAGAATAATATCATTATGTTCTTTATAAACAAATAATTCCTAAAGTCTGAAATCGCAGAGGTGTTCCTCAGTAGAAGATTTTAATTGTTTTATTTGATATACTCCAAGTGTTAAGTTGCCCAATTAATTGATTGAATTAAGGAAAATCGATCAATATTTGTGCTTCCATTCTGTGTCAACTATTCACCATTTTTTTCAATTTTCAGACTCTGCTAATGTTTTTAATTGGTTGGTTGATTTGCTAGGTTCATCCTTCTTTAAGATATGACAAAATCATTATCATTTTGCTTGATTCTGTGTGGTTGAAAAGGCACACAATGGCACTGATTATGTGCAAAAAGTCACTATCAATAATATTTATGAATTGGGCATCACTTGGTGCAAAGATTTCAATATTTTTATTAAACCATTTACAGCTTCAATGACTCATCTGACAGATGTTATTAATCTTAATTCATATGCCTCTTCACAAATATGCTAATTTTTATTTTGAAAAAAAAAAACTGTATCTTTGCAATGACACCTACATTGACAAAGAATACTATAATGTCTCAAACTCTGTGATTGGCAATCAAAACATCATTAGATTTAAACTAATTCCTAAAATTGTTAGAAGCCATATCCAAAATCAGTACAGATGAGTTATAATCTCTTTGATAATTGAGAGCCAGACAATGAATGCTGTCTACTAGAGGTTCTAATACGTAAATATATGTATGTGGTTGCCATTATCATATTTAGGTACAAAGTGACAACTTGATATTACAACTATTTCCTTTGCAGTCTTTCTCTATTTTATGCATATGCTTATTAGCAATACTTACATTCATTTTAACATGCTTAAATATCCTAAACTCTCTTTTAGTGAAGTGAAGGAATGCTATTAGTTTTTGCAGTTTTGCAACTTTTTTTTACGTATATTGTATATTTTGATGAGTTTTTTAATATATGTCAAGAAGAAAGTGTTGCATGATTGTGTTACCCTACTATAAATAATTGGGTTAAAATGAGAAGAAATTGCATATTTTTCATCAAAACTACAAATAGTACAAATTTCGAGCTTGTGTAAGTGATATAAATCTGAACAAAATACAAATACTCTTGTTGAAATCAAACTGGATAAACATTCTAATATTAAAAAGTGAAATAATAAAGTCAGTGTAACAAAATCGAATTTTAGTTTATTTATAGGCTAAAAACATGGTTTACGAACCCTGATCCATTGATAAAAAAATACAATAAAAGCATCATTTAAAATACTAGGCAGAACTGAAAAGTTCTCAGATTGATTCTATAACTGTAAAAATATTATCAATTACATTGCTGAAACACATCTGCCTTCGAAATAAGATCCTAGTGCAACAACACACTTTTGCCTTGGCTGTTAAGATCATCAAAGCACTTCTGGAATCCATTTTTAGCCAATTCAGCCTGCAATGCAGTTTTAACTTCATCTGAAGATTGAAATCGATAACCCTGCAAGCAACGTGCCAGGTCAGGAAACAGGAAGAAGTCACAGGATGAGAGATCAGGGGAGTAAAGAGGATGTGGCAAAACAGTTATTTTTGTTTTCGAAAGAAAGTCAGTTGATTGGTGTGCAGAAGCGTTATCATGCAAAAGCACCCATAACTGCTTAGCCTACAATTTTGGCCTCTTCTTCCAGACCGACTCACACAAACAATGCAGGATGTCTGCATAGAGTTCTTTGTTGACAGTGTATCCTTTAGAGACAAATTCCAAATGCACAATGTCCTGGATACCAAAGAATACCTCTACCACAACCGTCACTTTAGAACAATTTTGGCAGAATTCCTGCTTACATGGTGATTATGGTGATTTCCACATTCAAATTTTCTCTTGGATTGAGGGTCGTATAAAAAACATCATTTTTCATCTCCAGTAACAATTCTACCAAATAGGGAAGGATTTTTGTTAACCAGTGGCATAGCTAAGGAGGGGCAAGGGGGGCATCCGCCCCGGGCGCCGAGGCCTAGGGGCGCCAAATTGAGAGAAATTGTTATATATCTATATTGGAGTGGGGGCGCAAAATTTCTTGCTGGCCCCGTGCGCCAAAAAACATAGCTATGCTACTGTTGTTACAGCCAAGATTAAGTTTCTGATTCAAGTTAAGTTCAAGATTAAGACTCTCACCATTTCCATTCAAACTGCCTTTTGGTCTTTGCTTAACATGCAGGGAATGATGCATTGACATCCCCTATGCATGTTAAGATCTTAAGTCAGTATCCGCTGACATGTGGCCTCTGATATTCCACTGCTATTTGTGATAGTTTGCTGCCTGTTCTAATGTACCATTGCAGAAATCTTTTTGATATTTTTATCTGTGCAGGAAGTCTTTGGATGGCCACAGCATTCATAATCTTTGACAGTTTCCCAGCCTTCTTTGAAACGTTGATGCCATTCAAAAGCTTGCATTCACGATAATGTTTCACTGCTGTTCACATGCTTCAACATTTCGTAAGCCTCTGTAACACTTTTTCCCAAGAAAACACAAAATTTAATATTGATTCTCTACTCAATAACCATTCAAATTAAAGTTCTCTTTTAAAATGTAAATTGCAAAAATGAATGAATGACATTGATCAAATTAATTAAAATAATAGTCTTTTTCAAAATTTTATGATTTGTCGTGTGTCATGAGGTATTTAACTGTAAATACGCAAAGTTTGAAATCTCTGACCTATGCAGTTTTTGCGTATAGATACTGTTATGGATGGACAGACAGACAGAGGACAGAGATGAAATGTAGTATCCCATATCAATAAGCACAAAAAAAAAAAAAAAAAAAAAAATCTAATTTACCATTTTCTATACTAAAAATATTTAATTTACTTTAAACTTACTTAAAAATAGAAGAAAAAGTAGTTTTAGATTTATAATAAAGTTTAAAAAAATTTAAACAATTAGAAGTTACATAAAATTTTAAAATAACATATTATAAGATGGAAAGTTCATGGACATTAGCAAGATCATAATAAATCATCATATTACTGATCTTTCTTCATGATTCTTCATATTTTACATGAGTTCTCACCATGCAAGTTGCTTCATTTTTATGAGCAGATTTTGATTCTTTGTTATAAGGATTTTCCATTTGCAATCACATTAAAAAAGTTACATTTTATTGGTATTTTAACTATATTTAATGTACAATTAACTGAAAAAGAAATGTTTCTTTAAAGAATAAAAATGAATTAAACTTTTTGAAAAAATCATAAAATAGAACTTTAAAACAAATTTATATTTACCATGTATTACTCATAAATAATACATAAAACAGGAAAACTAAGATACAAAAACTAATCAGTAAATACTGCAGTACTATTTGAAATCTACTTAACAGAATTTATATTTAGCCAGTAAAATGTCTATGAATATATCTCAAAGTTTCTAGATAGTTATAAAATTTTTGCATCAAAAATAATAATAATGTAATTATTAAATTAGTTACAGTAAACTTTGCCAAAGATTTTAAAAATCTTTCTTAGTTAGATAAGTTTCTATTCTTTCACAGAATTTAAAGGAGTTATTTATATATATATATATATATAGTGTTTCTGAAAAGAATGATGATTAAGTTTCAAAACTTTATAAGTGAATCTGAATTTTAGTGAATATTTCTAATTAAATATTTTGTATAATATCAACGAAACAAAATGATCAAGATCTCAATAGCAATAAAAAGATTTTATTGTTAAAATCATCTCCTAACACTCATATTTATTAAAGACATGTAACATTTATTAAAGAAATAATGTATCTTTATAAGATTTGTAGTTGTTTTTATCAATTTGATATCAGGATAGTGTTTGAAAAAATTCAACTAGTTACTTAATATTAGATCAAGTTTAAATTTTAAATGCATAAAATTTAAAAATAATTTAATATAAATATCAAGGATAAAGATAACTACCACAATACTTCTAACACTACTACTACTAACCACAAATAATATTTTTGTAGGTCCATCATGCTGTGAAATATTCCGTATCATCTTGAGCAAAAGGCAATCTTGAAATTGAAAGGCTCGCTCCACTAATTTCCTTAAACCATCATTTTCACACATCAACTGAGCATTGCGTTTATTTGCTGCCAAGTTTACAGCCAGTGCAATTAAATATTTAGGTAAAGTTGAATCAGGGTGTTCTGTTATCATTTTCATGATCTGAAATAACAGAGTTGAGCATAAATCTATATAATAAAAGCCTAAGTCTTGTGACTGTCATAAACAATAAATTATAAGTTGACTGCTACGCTTTTAATATGCCAATCGGAGATTTTAATTCAAATGTATTTTTTTAAATAACATGTCATAAAAGTTATATTTTTAGAAAGATTGTTCGGAAAAAAAAATGTTTGAGAGACAAATTATATTTAAATATGTAAATATTCTGATTAACTTCAATAGAAATTAAGCTAACAGCCCACTATCTCATATCACAAACACAAGAGATTTATTCATCATGAGTTATAAAAATATTAAACTATGAAGGTAATCAATCATAATTTATGCAGTGAGGAAGTCTTGTATTAAAGTAAATGAAGTGTTATACAATACAATTTCTTCCAAGTTTTTTTTTTTTTTTTTTTTTTTTTGGGGGGGGGGGGGGGTGTCAAAGTAAAATATAAAGAAACCGATAATTAATGAGACCTGAATTTCAAAACAAATGATCATTTGATTTGATACTTGAGTGATATATTAGCAATTGTAATAATTATATTTACAAATGTGGAAGGGCAATTGTGTTCAAATCAGTAATTGTCTGAGCGAAGCGAAGTCTTTATACTCAGAGATACGTAACGATATTAAAATTAAAAAAAATTCTTTCGTCAAGCAAATCTCAAAAAGTACTTGTCGGATTTTGATTCTGTTTGTAGCAATAGGTACCTATGAAGGTAATCTGGTGAATGCACCTACTTTTAAAAATTAATTCCAAATAGTTTAAAAGTTATATTAAAAAAAACTGATAAAAAAGCACAATTTATGTGCATACGTCACAGAAATTTGGTGAGCGTGATTTTCACCGGCTGGACATTTTCATAGATAACAGAATCAGTACATGGAGTAAATAGTAATCATTTTCGCACTCAGAAATATTGAATGCAATAAAACATTTTAAAATTTAATCATGCAGGAAAATAAAACTGTTATTTTTTTATATTAAAAAATGTCATAAAAACTTTGATTTTGAGATTTTGTGATAATCTCTTAACAGCACTTTTTGATCGCTAAAAGAATGTTTTACATATTTCGCGTGTGAAAATTAGAAACAATTACGTTTTTAAATAAAAAGTTTCTTTTATGACATCATTTTCTCTTTATATTTATTTTCATTGCATGTTTTCTTTTAACTTATATTTTGTTTGTGTATGGAAGTCAATTCTGGTCACTAATTTTTCGGCACGGATACCACAAGCGCATCAGATTTGGCACAATTTTTTTCAAAGCCCATTTGGCGAAAACTCCCTTTTCAAATAACGCTTACATACACATTTTTAAATTATTTTCTATTTTCAAAAAGAACTTACAGTAAATAAAATAATAATAATAATTAATAACTATAAAAAGAAATATTTTATATAATTAAAAGAAGGAAGTAAAAGTAAATAAACATTTTATGAGTAAATAAACAAATAATAAATAAATAAAGCCGGGTTACCATCTCAGGTAAAATAATGCCATTTTGACGCCAATTATGTACCCTGGTGCATATGTTACATTTTCCCCCATTTTTCATCCGTTTCCTGTTGGCATACAACTTTGAAATATGGAGTATGTATGCATACCTGGGAGCAATACTGGAATTAGACATTGATTTTTTTAAATTCGATCCAAAAAGGGGCAACGGGGCTATTTTTTAAAGTTTTATACAATTTATACTGCATAAAGGAGCCATTTACCTATTTCTATATACCAGAAGAAGTAAGTGGTATGTAAAAACAATTATATATAAAATAATGAAATACTTGAGATAATATACTAGAGATAAAAGCACCGGGTTTGGCGAGATTTTTTATGCCAATTATGCGAAAACATCGTTTTGATTACCAGATGCATATAGCATGCTATAACAACACATTATTTATTTATTTCAAAATGAAAAAAAAAAGGAATAAATGAAACATTTCCTGTTATTAAAAAAGCTATAACAATCAATAAATGATAATATTTTTAGAACAAACAATTTATTATAACATTTATATGATAACCAGCATGTTAGGCAACTAAACGCCATTTTGGCGCCAATTAGGTACCTCGGTGTATATAGGGCATATATGTGCCATATTTATTTGTAAAACTGAGCATGAAAGTTTACCAGGTGTGTTTTCATAGGCGCTTATATCTTTTTGCAACATAGCGCACCTTTTGAAGCCAAAACTGCACAAAAGAAAAAATAATCAATATTTGCAGCATTTTTTTTTTTTTATGTAATGCATATTTTGTAATCAGTAGGCTCGATAATCAGACCTCGTTTTTTTGCTTTAAAAGATGATATTTCACACGACGTCTTTTTGGGATTCGTCGTTTTTCCATATTTGATAGTATGTGTATACTCGTTTTGTACCCTTTTTTGTAACTTTCTTCTTTATTAACAGCGACATCTGGATTTCCTATTTAAATAAAAATTCTTCTAAATACAAAGAATTTTGTTAAAATAAATAAATAATAGGAAATGCGGACATCTATTGCTCAAAACACAAAAATTTTCCTATTGAGTTAATAAAAATCAGTAAAAACATAATTTTTATGATAATAAAAAGGTGACTTATGTAATAACAGAGTCATATATTATGTACGTTATGGATTAAATATGAATGTTTCAATGAGAGTGATATTTCTAAAGCATTATGAAATTAGTTAAAAACCATTTATTTTAAACTAAATGAATAAAAGATTTATATTTTTAATGAAATAAATGGGATTTGAAAAATTATTGGAAATTTATCACCATAGATGTATCAATATTACAATCAGTACCTTGTATGCAAAATGGAACAATTAGCAATACTTTTTGTACCCGAAAAATGGTCGTTGCTTTTTTTAAGATTAAAAAGTAGATTACGAAATATTCCTATATAGAGATGCCAAACCCTCGCTTATTGCATAGCAGAATTTTCTTATAGGAAAAGTTATTTTTTAAAGCCGCAGAATGTTCCTATTTAATAAAACATTTTCTGTATTAAAATACCGGTACCGAAAATGCCGGAGACTTGGCAGCTCTGCCTATAACATTTTAATTAATCACGGTACTTTTTTTCAATCGGATTCAAATTTAGTGAAGACAACGTTTTTTGGCCGAAAGCAGCTTTTTTCCACATGTGTAACTACGATACAATTCCTTGATGCTGAAATAAAATGTTTTGACTTATTCTATTATTGCTTCCTCTCATTTATTTATTTGAATTTTAAATAAGATGACTCAAAATCGTGTTTTTTAAATATACGAAAAAAAAAAAAATGCATTTTGAGAGAGGGCGAAAAGGACAATATTTGGCGATTTATTACCTGCGTTTGGCTAAGTGTCTTACTACCTTGTATTTAATACTCTTCACAATATTTCGCTGTTATATGGACTTAGGCGCTTTTATAAAAAGTTTGACGTAATTCGGGCTTAAGAAAGTGAGTTTTTTACTGAATAATACAAATAAATGAAAAATGAATACTAAGAAATACTAATAAAAGAAAAATGAAGCATTATATTGATCTATGTATATTTAAAAATTCATCTGCTAGCACTAATTAGATAATTTATGTCATGTGTATATAATAGGAGATAAATAGCTTTTGATTCTGTATTTCTATGCTATAAAGCATTACCGTTTGTGTGTTTTTCGTTAGCATTGGGAGTACCTAGCCGATTTAAAAAATAATGTGGGCAAAAAATGTTGGTAACCATCTTTGCTGCAAAATATACTATATTTTGCGTAGGAACAATAATCACCATCAATGCACGAGAAAAAAAAGTTCTAAAATTGAGAATTCTTTGATGTTGATATGACTAAAAATTTAAAATCTTTTTTTTTTTTTTTTTTTTGTGGCAACTTTTAAGATATAATATTCTCGTTATGAACGATTTCTAAAACATTCGACAATTTAATTTCACATAGTAAACATTTTTTTTCTAGAAAAAGTTTTAAACCCAATTTATTGAGAATATTGCAATTTCTAGGATACTGTTGGGGTCAGAAACTATAACTTTGGCATCACAGTAACTTATAAGATGTAAGTGCTCGTTTAGGACAAATTTTTAAAAAAGGATTCCTTAACTCTTATCGACAACCTCATTGCATCCGTGGAAAACAGATAATCAACATTATAAACTATTCGGACGGATTTCACACCACATAAAATACACTCCATTTCTCTTCAAGCATAATAGTTTATGTTACTTATAGTTTCTCAAATCGGTGCGAAGCTTCTGTTTATGCTCATGACATCATTTCAAAGAGCTATATTTCCAATATAGAAAAATTTGGTGTTTTATTTTCTGTATTACTTTTAACATTTTGCATATTTCCAATTTTATATCCATGCATGGTTTGCTTTTCTTTTATAAAAATAGTATATGCAACAAGATTTTGTAGTTCTACGATTCGATATGCTTATTTTCATCATTATATTTTATCACAATGAATGACCAATTAAAAGTAACATCTCATTTTCTTTACTTATCGCAAGTTATTAAATGTGTATTCTCAGCAATATCGCTCAGACTAATCCCTCTGAGGGAAGTCCTAGTTAAATATACATTCATTATACACCTCATTAAAAATGATAAATATAGAAACAAACTAAAATAATGCAAAATAAAAATTTAGAATGCATTTATCAAGCACATATCAGACTGATGGCTTTTATGTAAGATATTTGTGATAGTAGTTTTCCTTTTGGTTACATAATTCTACTGTATAATATTAACTATATTATTACAATGAAGAAAAAGGGTTACTGAAATTAGTAATATTGGTACTTTTGTTGACACAATGTATTTACCTGGCACATATTTTAACACAAATAGACACTAAATATGAATGCCAATGTAAGTGAGTTATGCAATTATAAAAGCCTAAATCCTGTGACTGTCATAAACAATTAAGGGCTGACTGCTTCACCTTTAATATGCCAATCAAAGATTTTAACTCAAAAGTATTTTTTAAATAACCTGTCATAAAAGTTATATTTCTAAAAAGATTGTTAAAAAAACACTTGAGAGACAAATTATATTCAAATATGTAAATATTCTGATATAGCTTCAATAGAAATTAAGCTAACAGCCCACTATATCATATCACAAACGCAAGAGATTTATTCATCATGAGTTATAAAAATACTAAACTATGAAGGTAATCAATCATAATTTCTGCAGAGAGGAAGTCTGGTATTAAAATAAATGAAGTGCTATATGAAACGAATTGTATTAAGAAATGAGAGCAAAGAGAAACAAGATTAAGATATAGGAGAAAGTTGCTGATTTTTCATCAGATTGTACTCAAGGTCACAAGTAGACAATACAGACAGCAAATGTGGTTTAAATGGAATGAGATTATCACAAATGTCTCCCAAAAGTTCTAATTTCACCAAAATATACTCACTGAAATAAGTCAATTAATATCCAGCCCAATTATGACACATTAACCAAGACCATTAAAGAAGGATGGAAATAGATTGTCTAATTTTCCATAACTGAGTCTACAACCAAGGTTAGCATTGGCACAAATCAAAAAAGATATAAGCAATAGTATGTTTTAATGTAAATATAATAAAAATATTTAAAAAAAATTCAATTCACCAAATTATATTAGCTAAAATATGTCATTTAGCAGTGGCTCAAATTATGGAAAATTTCTGTTTTTTAAATCTTTAAGTATTAAGATCTTTTAATATTTTTACATCTTAGAGCCCTTTTCTCAGCTATCAGCTGGTCCACTTTGGACTCCTTATTAATGCTGCTTAAAAATGGTCTAATTCACTAGTTTTTTTTTTTTTTTTTTTTTTTTTTTTTTTAACAACTTTAGCTACAACATAAACAACCAAAAAATTTCTCGGACTTCAACTACTACCAATTTTGAATACAGTAGACTCCCTCAAATCCACAGCCCTAAAATCAGCAACTCTCTAAAATCTGCACATAATTTACAGATGTAAACAATGAAACATTCAGTTCAGATGTAGGGGCGAAATTTGACTTTTTTATTTTTATATCAATCTTTATATATAAAAATCTTCTGTGCGTGTGTATGTAATTGAACTCCTTCTAAACGACTGGACCGATTTTAATGAAATTTTGTATGTGTATTCCAGTGGATTCGAGAATGGTTTAGATTCACATTTCATCGAAATTGATTCAGTAATTTTTTAGTAATCAGGCAAAAACTAATAGTTAGAAATTTTTCGCTAATTAAAAGTGCTATATATATATAAGAAAGTCTGGATTTCGTATTAATCACAGCACAGAAAAATCTACCAAACCAAAAATCTTGAAAATTGGGGTAAAAATACTTCTTATAACATCGAGTGCCGCTAAGAAGGGATTTTCGAAAATTCCTCCCCGAAGGAGGGTAAAAAAAAGAACGAACTTTTAAAAAATTTCTTTAAAATCAGCTTTTTTAGATATTTTTCAACTGATAACATATTTTAGTGCATTTTTTCATTCTGAATCGACTGGTCCTAAGCAAATTCGTTTAAATCCAGTAGTTCGTGAGATAATTCACATTTTCCTAATTTGGCGATGTCTTCAGCACAAAAACCTGAAATTTTCAATCCTTATCTATATATATATATAAAAGAAAGTCAGGATTTCGTATTAATCACAGCACAAAAAAATCTACCGAACCAAAAATCTTGAAAATTGGGGTAAAAATACTTCTTATAACATCGAATGCCGCTAAAATGGGATTTTCGAAAATTCCACCTCTAAGATGAGTAGAAAAAAGAACGAACTTAAAAAAAATTCCTTAAAAATCGGCTTTTGTAGTTATTTTTCAACTGATAACATATTTTAGTCCGTTTTTTCATTCTGAATCGAATGGTACTAAGCACATTCGTTTAAATCCAGTAGTTCGTGTGATAATTCACATTTTCCTAATTTGGTGATGTCTTCGGCGCAAAAACCTGAAATTTTGAATCCTTATCTTTATATATATAAATCTTCTGTGCGTGTGTATGTCACTGAACTCCTCCTAAACGACTGGACCGATTTTAATGAAATTTTGTGTGTGCGTTCCAGTGGATTCGAGAATGGTTTAGATTCACATTTCGTCGAAATTGATTCAGTACTTTTTTAGTAATTAGGCAAAAACTAATATTAGGGATTTTTCATGAATTAAAAGTGTTGAATAAGTTTGATGAATAGAGTGCGGACGGAATGTCCGAATGCTCTAAATCGCCAGATTTAAGCTCAGCTTCTTGAAGAAAGAGATTGCGTGTTCGAACCCCACTCCTGACAAATGTGTATGCTTTACAATAATATTTCCTGTATTATAATTTTAATTAACCGACTTCAGGAAATCGTTAATTTTTAACTAAAAAGAGAAAAATAAACTTTTCTATCAAAAATTAAGCAGACTTCAAAAATAATGAAGAGTGAAAAATAATTTCCTTACATTGTAATAAGAAATTAAATTAAGAGCGTAGTGTACATCGTGCATATTACCATATTTACGTACATTTATTTGATTTTCTGGAGTCGGTGCCAAGAAGGACAACATCTGTCGGTGACAGGACAACGTCTGTCAGGTCCGCTAGTTCCATATATATTTTAATTTGTAATTTTCGTTAATATTACTGAATTTACATATTTTTATGAAAGAAGAATAAATTATTTTGGAAAAAATTAAGATATTGCTGATATCAGTGGTAATCACAATCTTTGTACCAAATATATTTATATATTTACTAAACTTTTTTGGTTATTAAGTCTGGCTAAACCTGAAATAAAACATCCTCATTTTATGATTTTGATGTGAATTAATAATGTTTCATTATAAAGCAAATTTCATATGAAAAATACATCTAATTTTTATAATAAATATTTAATCTTACATTATTGATTATTAACTTGACCTTTAATTTTAATATGAATCATGTTAAAAATTATTTAAAATTTTATTATTTTAGTTTATTACTTATTTTAATGTTTTATTATACCACAAGCCTTTATAATAGCTTCAATTTCATTGTTAATTTCATTCAAGTTACTGTTTAAAAAATGTAAAAAAGGCAATGACTAAAAATCTGCAAAATTCTAAAATTTGCAAAATGTTTGGTCCCAAGCTATGCAGATTTAAGGGAGTCTACTGTATTAACTACTAATTTGGGGTTCTTGATGCAGCTTCTTTAATAAAAGATTTGATTATCTTGCAGATTTCTTAAGCATAGTTCTAGCATCCTTCAGCTACTTTATAAACTACTAAAACATTTCCTTGTAGTAAACTGCATTCCAATTACGACCTTGACCCCTTAGGGTCTGATACAAGGCCACTTAAAGTTTTTGTGCCCTAAATTGTTAATAAATTTTCCTTCTTTTCAACCAATATTTGTTTTTTAAGACCCTTTCCAATCAGTATTCTCCCTCATTTTTACATTTCTCTTAAGATTTTGGCTCTTAGAGGCCAGTCAGAAATGCTTGGTGCATTTATAAAATGATCCACTTTCCTAGGAATTCTCTTTAACAAAGTTCTAGGGTCTTCTAGCCACTTTATAAACTACCAAAAAACTACTTTTTATCCCAGCTACCACCATTTTCGAATAGTAATCTTCTTTATCAGCATCAACTTACATTTATCCACTACAACCAAAAATTATAAATCATGTTACTGTTTAATTTTAGAGGGAGAGTGCAGAGATTTCATGTGCAAATTAAATATTGTGTAAATATTAAAAGTAATTCATTAAATTTACAATTTAGAAGAAATGGAAAGAGCATTTTCCACTTCTTCGGGGCACATTCTTTCTTTGGGAACTATAGGATCGATTACTATGGGGTTGATTCATTCAACTTGATTTTAGATTGTCTAAGGCACATGTGGAGCACTGGCAATATATGCTGTATTAGACAGCAGGAATCCAGGTAACAGATTGGAAAAGAGATTTTCTGGAAACACAAAAGATGCTACTGAAGGCATTGGGACCCTAGAAATTAGGTTCATTGGGAACACCGAAAATTAGGTTCATTTGAAACATTCTATGCTGCTGAAGGCTTTGGGACACAAAAAAT
This sequence comes from Maratus speculifer, assembly GCA_964019185.1. Taxonomy (NCBI): domain Eukaryota; kingdom Metazoa; phylum Arthropoda; class Arachnida; order Araneae; family Salticidae; genus Maratus; species Maratus speculifer. Next base: position 285,089,661 of record OZ025289.1, read on the forward strand.
TAGGTTCATTTGGAACATCCTATACTGTTGAAGGCAGTGCAGTCCCCAAAACAAAGAATGCAGTCCCTAAAACTCATTTGAAAGATTTTCCAAGAATATAAAATCATAAAAAGCTGAGATTTGCCTAAGGTTATTATAACAGATCTGGGCAATGTCAGGTGGGTCAGCTAATTTACAAACTAAAATTCGAAACATAAAGAAAACTTACTTTAAAGCAAAAAGAATTCATAAAAAAAAAAAATACATAAACAAAGTAAATGTTAACATATGCCAAAAAAGCAAGCATCATAAATACAACACCAGTTATAAGCCATGGTCCAAATATAAACTAAGTCAATGGAATAAGATATTCATTTCTTACAAAAATGTTTCTTTTAATTGTCAACTGAATGGTACATTTTGCTTTCTTCTATCATAAATACAGGGCTCTCAATGCATTTTATCTTTTTATTATTTTATCAACTTTATTTAAAAAGGAAAAAGGGATAATTTTTATTTAAATAAATAAAAAATAGTTTTTTAAAAAGCATGATTTTATCTTAAAAATCACATCTAATTATACGATTCCAATTCATGTTATCCTAAAAATTTCCATTCAAGTACATTAATTTAGCATGTGCCCAATAAGTCTGCATGGATTAGGGACCAGTGGTGTAGCCATAAAAATAACAGAGGGTGTATTCCAAAAGTATGTACTGTAGTTTTTTTTTTTTTTTTTAACAGCGGGTATATAGTGTATTTAAAAAATCCAGAAGGTATACAGCACATACCACCATATACTCTCCATTACATCCATATTCAAACTCAAATTCTCATATCATTTACATTTTTCTATAAACTCAGGCAGAAGCAGGCTTTTTTTTTTTCTTTTGGGGGAGGGGGGGGGAGGGATGGAGCAAACAATAGTTTATACCAAGACAAAAAAAAAAAATAAATAAATAAATAAATAAATAAATAAAATAAAATAAATAAATAAATAAATAAATAAATAAATAAATAAATACTATGGAAACAATCAAAGCAACTTACTAAAGGAATGCAATCAGTGTATGTGAATAAGGACTTGCATCTGTCATCATAACTTATGTGATAAAGAATGCCAAGAACTTCATTTTGATGAGCTTTATTAGCTAGATAAGAAATAATGTATGAAAAGGGTAAAACAAACTAAAGTGGAATATTTAAAATAGAAAATAAAATCCTTATTAAAAACAGTTATTTGATATATTTATATAACATAGGCTAAACATCATGTTCTTAAAAATTCTTGATAAAATTTAACTTAAAATCTTAAAAATAAAATTAATGTTTCTTCATATTTATAAAAAACATTATTATTATTCTCTTAATTATAGTTAATAACATTAATTATATAATAATTAACTTAATTGCTTATTCTGCAATATATATAAATATATGTTGAATAAATATGTACATACATATAAATAATATATACATAAAAATAAAAATATACTAATATATAATAATAAATATACATATATATATAAATAAAAACATGTTGGTGCATAGTATCTGTATTGATTTAATAAAGCAAACAAGCAATGATCGTATCAAATACTAGCAAACCATGGCTTTCCTCACATAGAATGTAAGCTTTTCCAGTTTTATTTAATTATTCTGTCGACCAATTTCACCAAATTATACAGATTGTCAAACTATTCACCAAGGTTTGAAAGGTTACGATTAAATAATATTTCTTAAAATAAAAGAAAAGATTTAGCTTTTATTAAATAGAGAATTATAATGTTTGACGTGATTTCCAATAAATATACTTTGTATATTCAGGATTGTAATAAACGGCACATTAGCATATATTTTGGCAGGATGTTGGTATAACCGGAAAATAACGTAAGCCAAAAAAATTTTGTTCAAAATTACCCCAATTTGCTGTAGACTCGAGTATAGAATAGGAGTTCTTTAAAACATAAAGCCCATATAACCCTTTTTTAAGTTAAGTAAGTGCCAAACCATGCTTGGTAACATAAATCTATTATATAATGCATATGATATAAAATACACCTACTTTCCATACAGGATCTGTGGTTATAACTAGATGTAAATACATATCTAATTTTTTCAATATTTTAGATTAAGCATCTACGAAATACTATCATATTTAATATTTTTCTCTACTTGTATAAAAATAATTGTGTACAGTTCAAACATATATTCCTAATTGTATACACATTTATTTATTTATATGCTCCTGCAGTTTCTGTTTTTCTATTTGTTTCATTTTTTTGCAACTAGTAAAAATGACAAAATGATATTTAGCTTATTCAAATAAGTTAAACTTGGCTACTGAATTCTAATTGTTTGTATTTTTGTGGGTTTCTGCAAGATCAAAAACAGCTTTACTAATTCATTTATAATATTTTTTATGTATTTATATCTATTAAGATAATAGATAGATAATTTAATTCATTAAATAAGTTTTTTTTTTAAACTTTTTTCTATCTTTATAAGAAAAAAGTATTGGATTCATGAAAATTTTCGAATTCCTGTTTTCAAGAGATTTACATGTTTTGGGGGTCAGAAATTCCAAAAAACATGTTTCTGCAAAATGTCTGTCTGTCTATCAGTCAGTCTGTCTGTATGTATGTGACAAATTTTATGGGTGTTCTATCTCAAGAACTAATGCATGGAATTTCACAAAATTTTAGATTCAGCTGGACTTTGATATAAACTGGATCAGATTAGTTTTGGATGTAAATCACATATCAGGTGGTGCTGCAAAAGGGCATTGTTCATGATTATTGCAATAGCTCAATCTCAGGAACTAAAACACGAATTTTCATCAAATTTCCCAGTTAGTCCCTGCTATGCGGCACTATTAATTATTATCACAATAGCTCTAGCTCAGGAACTAATGCACGAATTTTCATCAAACTTCAAATTCAGTTAGTCCCTGATATAAATTAGTATTCTTTAGTTTTTGGTGTAAATTACTCAACAGGTGACACTTCTATCCAGTTTTTTTATGATTTTTGTGATGATTCTATCTCAAATATTATTGCACAGATTTCCATCAAATTTCAGATTCAGTTAGAGCTTGAAATAAGTTGTTGCAGATAAGATTTTGGTGTAAATTACCTAACTGGTGACGATACCATGTTTCATTTTTCTGGAATTATTAATGTGTATGAATTAGAAGAAAGTTTTGGGAAAGTTTGCCACATCTGACTAGTTTTAGTATATAAATAAATATATAAGGGAAAATAATATTTAAAAAAGAATAAATTTGCTTAACATTTATCTGAAAAGGACTTCTAATTTCAAGACTGCAAGTTTTTTTTTTCTTTTAATTTTATTACAATATGTTAATTTGATGTGGGATTGAACTCTATTATAAGAAATTCCCTGTTCTTTTTACTCTTGGTATAAAGCACAAACTAGTGAATTTATAAATGTATACATAATTTTTGCTTGGTTCTTTTTTTTTTAAGATTTATTTTTCAACATATAATCATAACTAAAAAAATATATGTAGCTTTTATTACACTCTTTATTTTTATTTTTTACTTTTTACTGTTTAAAATATTTTGGTGTTAATGTCTCACATACACATAGCCTTTATTGAGTGCATGGTCTGAGGCATAATGAAATCTACTGTTAAGTAATTTATATAAAGTTGTAGTCATAAACACAAGTGAGTTATCACCTGTGGCCAGCTAACAGAAAAATGCTTTATGATTCTAGCATATCAAGAAATGAGTGAAAAACTGATTGCAAAATCTATCTTTACATATAAAAACCAAGTTGAAGTGAATAAAAGAGTGTAGGAAAATGTAATGAAACTTACAAAAATTATAAACCAAAAACTTACAAATTAAACTGACTAATTTTTGAAGAAGGCCACATTTAACCATAGCATTTCTGGACTCCAGTGAAAAGGAAAGATTTAACAAAAGTTTCAAGACAGCATCTGTCAGCTCAGAATTGCCAGCAGGAATTAAGCAAGCAACCTTTTCCACAATATTGTTAAATTCCTAGAAAATTAAAAATAATTATCTGTATTACTTTTTTAATGCAAAACTGGCACAATATATGCATTTATAGGTGAAAGCATGCACCAATCTATTTTCCTCAGCCTGAATTTATAAGGAAGAGGTGAGATTTCAATGCCTCTTTTATCTTTGAAAGAAAAAAAAATATAGGATCACAAAATTGTTCATTTCATCAGATTCTTTTAAAGAAAAGACCAACTTTGTACAACAATGTTTAAAAGCAGATTGCACTTAAAGTAGTGCTAAAAAATGCCCCCACTTATCAGCAGAAAATTTCAAGACACATTCAAACACAAATTTTTAAATGTATAAGTATGAAATTAGTATACACTGGTAAGTGATTTGCAATAGAATAGCATTTCTATTTTTCAATAAATACATTATGTCTAGAATTATAAGTGATTAATGTCACATAACAAACTTTCTCAGGCTGTAGCTTATAGCAATTTAGTTTAAAGCAACTATTTTGTTATTATTTTTTTCAAAAGTGGAAGTTGTCAAAGAATGAAAAAAGCTAATTGATTTCAAAATTTCTGTATAAGAGTTGCAGCCAAGTTCATGAATGTAATATTAAATTTAATTTTGCAAATAGATCTGAAAACACATTGAAATGTGTTGATATCCAAACATGTAAGAGGTCTTGTTCATATAACTGGGCAAGTCAAAGCACACTGCATACTGACTGTAATGTTATAAAATGATTGCACCAACTTTTGTTAAATATTCCAATTGCAACAACAGTTTACTAGGTTACAAACACCCCTTAAAGTTTTTGCTTTTCTATCATAAAAAACTTTTTTTAAAAAATATCAGTTGTTATTAAAGCAGTATTTCCAATGTACTCTTTCACTTAAGCTAGTTATCAGAGTCAGATAACCACTGATAAATCTATATAGATAACTGTTGGTGACAAAAAAAAAAAAAAAAAAAAAAAAAAAATGAATAGATTTCATCTATGAAATGATCTCTCCTGTTTGCCTGTCCCTGCATCAAACGAAAGAGGGAGTTTAGATAGAATTTGCAATAAATTTCTAATTTTCATGACCAACTTAAGAGAAAACTTTGTTTTTTATATAAAATTGCTGCTGTTAGGATGAGTCAGATTGCCAAGATGATCAAGACAATTTTAATGACACCTTTGAGAATTTTCATATTCCTATCCATTGATCTTTTTAAAACTTACTGTGGATAAAAAATTACACCATCAGATACACTATAAATAGAATCGCTATTTTCTTTTCATATAATTTCAATCATGTCATTATTTTTAGAACTTTTATCTACTAACATTTTTTTTCTTTAATACAGTAAAGGACCTATTATCCGGAATCGTCGGGACCGAGGGCTTTCCGGATTTTGGAATTTTCCGGATTTCGGGTCCGTCCGAAACCCGACACTCCCTCCCCCCACCTACACCCCAAAATAAAACAAAAACACAGAAAATTTAAAAATAATAACAAAATTATAGCACTGCTATCTAGAGTATGAATGAAAACTGTGTTGTGTGAGAAGTCTGTGGAAAAAAACACTAAGCTACAACTTTGACTCTTGTACTAATAGTACAAAGTAAGAAATCCAGACATCCAAAGTTCAGAGCTCTTCAAAATCCAGACGTTTTGCTAACTGGCTATATATATATATATATATATATATATATATATATATATATATATATATATAACCGTAAAATACCGTTAATCCGCCCTCCCAAACGTGACGAAAAATCGTAAAATATTTAGAGGGGGGGGGCGCTTACACGGGATTTTTCCGCGATCGTTTCACAAAATTTGCATTTTTTGCGAGATATCTGCAGGATTTTTTCGCAATATTTGACGAGATTTGCAAGGTTTTATGGCGTTATTTGACGAAATTTACAGGGTTTTATCGCGACATTGACGAATTTGCAGAGTTTTTTTTAACGATACTTGAAAAAATTTGCGTTTTTTATGGGAATGAATTATGATGAAATGAATGAATCATGAATCTTTGAATGAATTATGAATTTGGAAACTTGAAGCAATACTTGAAAGAATTTGCGTTTAAAAAAAAAAAAAAAAACGTAAATTCTGTCGAAAAAACGTGAATTTTGTATAAAAAAAGCCAAAAAGCAAGAAATCTATTAAAAAATCTCGAAAAAACGTACATATAATCAAAGATTCATGATTCATTCATTTCATAATGATTTACCCCGTTCTTAATCGCCTTCATTTCCGGATTTCGGGTCCTTCCGGATTTTGGAATTCCGGATAATAGGTCCTCTACTGTAAAACAATAATAATAATAATAAATGCTTAAAATGTAAAATTTAAAACAAAAAAGTTGATATAAATTCAAAATAATTGTATGCTTGATTAATTGGAGCTCTGATAATCGGCACTCAACTGTAATCAATTTTAATTTTATTAGTTTGGTGCCTGTTTGATGCAGCAGCTATGTGAAAGCAGTAAATTTGCAATAAATTATTCTAAATGATAAATTGTATAGTTATTTTTAACACAATGACTGACATGGTGCATAAATATGTGTGCCAGCAATATTTCCTAGAATATCACACTACACAAATATATGTACCATAAATATTTCATTGAAGAAAATTTATTGCTATGAAATGGGACTATAGACAATTTATCATCTTTTTTTTTTTTTTTTTTTTTTTTTTTTTTTTTTTTTTTTTTAAGAACCCTGTGGTTTGACAGATATGTTTAGTGATTATAATCTGAGATACAATATATATGAATAATTAAAATTTGATATTTTTGAATTAAAATTAAATTAACATTTTGTGTAAAATTAAGAAACATTGTTGCCACTGGGAATTGTAAACTAACTTGGTTAAACACTGAAAACTGCTGTGAATAAAAAGTCACTTTGTCACAGCCGTTCATAATCAATAAATTAACAAAACTTTTTTTTGTGTGTGTGTGTGTGAAATGTAGCTATAAAGACTTCTATTAAATTTTCCTTTTGGAAGAGTGGTAAGAAACAAAATTTATGAAAATAAAATTTAGCTAAAAGCAGCATACATTTTTTTTTTTTTTTTGAAATATTTAATAATGTTTAAGAAATCAAGCATCTTATCCATTATTTTAAATGTTAATATTAAAAAAAAAAAAAAAAAAAAAAAAAAAAAAAACTTGTATGGGATTATTTAAGTATTACATAAGCAATAAAGGGGGTGGGGTGTCCAATGGCTGCTCATTTTTGCTGCCAAGGGGGAGAAGGGGATCACGAAAATGATTACGTAAGCATTAGACAGTGAAGCAACTATAATTTAACAAGAATAGGCAAAAGAACATGGTTTGGATAAGTGTTCTGCATATGTTGAATGACTTGAGAAAAAATATATGGTATACATAAGGACTGAAAACAAAGAACATTCCAGCTCACCACTACATTGAGAACGTAATAATATACAATACAGAAATATGGATTCAAAAATTTTGGACATCAGACTAGAAATGTGAACGCCAAACACATAATATTCCTGCGATTTTTTATACAAAATTTTAATTATGTGCCTGAATAAGTTAGTTGCATTTCTTAAAAGTTATTATTTTTTTTTAAAGCACAATAAATAATAATATAATAAATATTATTTTGTATTCTTAACATTTTTTAATGCAATAAGTAACAATACATTAAATCAATTTTGTTTTACTTTGCTACTACAACCCTTACATGTCTATTGAGTAACTTTGATAGATTAATAATGTAATTTATAACTAACTAATTTTTTCATGAGAAACAATGTTAATGTTAGAATATCTTAAAATCTTACGTAAGCAAAGGAGAAGGGGGGGGGTGGTCTAGCATTTGCTTATTTTTCCTTACAAGGGGGAGGAAGGGATACAAAATGACTAAAAATATACTACGTAATACTTGAATGGCTCATATCAGCAAAGAATGAAAAATAACACTTTTCACTTTTACCATTCTTTATGTAGTTCAAACATGAATTATGTAGTAGCAAACGGTAAGCAATTAAGAATATACATTTACAAAAAATAGATAGTGCTATAGGAATTCAGTATGACATTTGTTATTTTTATGTTACTTTAAATCATACAAGTTTAAATTCCTATATGCATGTTTGAGAAGTATAAGTTAACAAAGATTAAATGTCATTACACTTAATAAAATGAAAATCCTCAAAACTCAAAATTTCAAACAACTCTAAAAGCTAGAGTATATTTAATTTCAAACATTTCAAATACTATGATCTTAAGAGTATTGTCAAATCTAAACTGGCTACTTTATGACATATCTTATAATTTATTTTTATTCACAAATGATATGTTAAGAAATTTGTTCATGAAATTTGTTTGTGCTTTTACTCAGAAGCCTTGTAATTGAACTTGTTTACAATTTTTCTATAAAAGCAGATGCTATTTTAGAAAGTTTTGTTGAAGTTGGGGTTCTGAACTGAATTTCAGATATGTCAGAGCATGAAAGGTAAAAAAAAAAAATGATGTCATGAGACAATAATCACTTATAACTCCAGATGCGATTCATTTATCAAAAAATGAAAAACTGTTTCATTCCAAATCCTTTCAATAATCCTTCTGGCAGATACCATGCTTTTGTGTTTAAAAATAAATTAGAAAATATGTCACCAAGTTTTACGTTGTTGAGTATGGAAAAATATCTTTTTGAGTATTAATTTATGTAAAGAGAGAAATATTTTGCTTCTGATAAAATTTAAGAATAATGCATCTGATATAATAAATAATAAAAATTTTTAACAAAATTAAAGCACTTGAGCTATTAAAGAAAATCAATGAATGGCAGTAGAAAATTAGTTACAACATTATGAATTAAAATTATTCTAACCATTTCCTCCTTATTTTCGATGTAAATAGAAAGTCTCAGAAGGAATAATACTGCAACAGTCACTAAATCTACTGTTTCACGTCCCAAGCACTTAGCAAGCAATGAGATTATTCCTCTATTGACCATTTTGAATTCAACTTTACGATCTTCAGCTATATGTAAAAGTAACAGAAAACAAACTGAAAAATAAAAAGGACAAAATTAATACACAAAGGGACACTTAAAAATTATCTAAAAGAAATTTAGCAACTTTAATTGAATTTTTTTATACAAAGTACAAATTAAAATAATAATATATAGCATTTCTGAAACACCCCTCCCCTCCACATTTTTGCTCAATAACCTTTTGCACACCTATGCAATAAAATAATTTAATAATAAAAAAAATGTCTAACTGAAAGATATAACTTTAAAGTTGTTAAAATCAACAAATACTTATTTTAATTATTATATATTAATAAATTTAATTTAATTAATATCAACCTTTGAAAAATGGTTGTTTTCAATGGAGGATTGACAAAATGATGTGGTCACTTTTGAATTTAAATTAAATTCTTTACTTTTAGAAGAATTTTTATTTGAATAGGAAATTAAAATGTTTAAAATCATTGTAATAAAGGAGAAAACTAACAAATTTAAAAATGGATACACGAAAATTAACAGATACGGAAAAAGTCGAAGCCAAAGAAATGAATTACCCTGAATGTCGCATTCAATGACATTAAACACAATATGCGTACTTAAACAATCAAACTGATTTTTATTTCGACTTTTTATTAATGTTTTACTAATTTATTTGTTCTTTTGTTATTTAAAATAAAAATTTAGTCAACATGTGTAAGTTGCTTATTAGTTTGGCGATTCGTATCATTTGGCGAAATTGGTCGACAGGATAACTAAGTAGTACTGTATTTGGTTTGGCACAAAAACGTCTTTCAATGCAGAAAACGAGAAAATCAAAAAATTATTGAGCCGCTGAAAACCAATTACGTGTTGAAAGGCGATCACAAAAAAGGAAGCAATTTAATGCCGAACTGATTAATTGTAAAACATCATGGCTCGAGGGTGACCAATTTACTAGCCATGGCATTTTACAATCGGTCGGTTCTAACCAGGAAAATTTGAGTGCCAATAGTGATTCTAACAAGCCGGAAAATGTTATAGCTATTACTCTTGATTTTCCACCACCTAAAAAGAAAACTAAAAAGCAATCGGCTTGAGAAAAACTGAAAAAAACTTTTTTGATTCAATGTCTGATGGACTCATTCACAGATGCATGTGCTGCTATCGACTTTGGTTTAAAACCTCCATCACCAAAATTTTGCTCTGTAAAATCAAACAGTATATGCCAAAGTCTTACAAGTATAACAGTATATGCCAAAGCTCTGATGGGCCCATTCACAGATGCATGTGCTGCGATCGACTTTGGTTTAAAACTTCCATCACCAAAATTCTGCTCTGTAAAATCAAACAGTATATGCCAAAGTCTTACAAGTATAACAGTATATGCCAAAGCTGTATTTTAATAATGATTACTTTCACACCAACAATGTTACATAATTTAAAATGTTTCTTTCTTCGCCAACTTTTATGCTAGGCAACAATGGAGTGATGTAACTTAAACAAACCGTACCTTCAAATTGCAGCATATATAAAGTCATTTATAGCAGTGGCACAGATAATACACAATAAAACAACTGGTATTTAGCTTAAAATGATAGATGAATGTTCCGAGTGAAACATTTTTCAAATAGTTGGTGTAATTTCTTAAATTACATTGTTTTTTTTTTTAGTTATTATTTATTTTAGTTTGCTGTTTTGTAAATAAAATTTGCATTTGGATGCATTTTTTTTTTCTTCAAATGGAAATTAATTTATTTATTTGTCTTTTAATCATTTTTAGATTTCCTTTCCATTTTAAGAAATAGCATGGGAAAATATGTTTTTACATAAAAATTTGAAGGGAAAAAAATCACTAAGATGTAATTGTAAAAAAACATTATATAGTATGTTAAAGGGATATTACATGCTATTTATTTTTTTAATTTGCTTTTGAGGATTAGTTTGCATTTAAAAAAAGACTTAATTCAAGAAAACTTGGAAAAACCAAACTTGTGCATAATAGAATCTTGCCTTTACAGAAACTTTTTTGTATGAGTAAATTACAACAGATAGTAAGATGGAAACCCGTTTCAAAAAAAGTTTTCTCTGAATTTGTCTGAACATGCTTCTCTGCATACATGCTTAAATTAAAGAGCCTTCTGCTATATCATTTTTTGAAACACCGCCTTTTTAGCAAATTAAAAAAAAAAACTAAAACAGAATTCTGTTTTGGTCTGACAGATGGTGCCACTGCATATTTTCTTTCTTATGATTGGTTGAAGCAGTAATTGACTGGAAATCTAAAGAATTTTTCAAATTCAAGACAAATGGCTTTATATTTTAAAACTTTAAAAGCAATATAATGGATAATAACTGATAGGAGATATAGCTGAAGCCTGAAGATGATCATAGATGATGACCAAATGTTGATTGTTATAATTTTAATTTAATGTTTGTTTTGTTTTAGAGTTTAAAATATTTTGTATACACCACTTAGTTAATTTATGATTTTTTCTTTTCACATTAATATTGGGGAACAAAAATGCTATTTCAAAAACAAGAATTAATAAGTAGGTAAAAATGTTAGTCGCCAAGTGCAATTTTTTAGTTGTCCGGGGGACCTGGCACCTGGGGTTTGTCAGATCCTGCTTATAATTATTAAACAAATATCTTTCCAAGTGAACCAAGAGGCTCCATTATAATGATCACTGATTTAATTTATGGATAAATTAAATTCACTTTTCTCATCAAAACTTCCCCAGAAAACCTAAGTAATAAGAAACAAACCCTGTCCTTACTCTTTTAAAGTACAAAATATCTCGTAATAATGACAGTCTGTCTCAAAAGCACAATTCTCTTAAAACACCAAACAATACCTGAAAATTCAATGAGGAAAAAAAAAAAAAAAAAAAAAAACAAGAAAACAAGTATCTGGTAAATTAGTGAAATACTTCAGAAAATAACTTTTTAAAATAGTAAACATTCATATTATTTTAAACTAAAGGTATTATTAGAAGTGAAAAAATATGCTGAATATATATATATATATATGTGTGTGTGTGTGTGTGTATGTATATTAATCTGGGATAAAGGTATTTTAAAACTGCAGAATAAATGGAAAAGATGAATAAAATACAACTCAATCTCCAAGAAATATATTCTTTTAACAAAATATGCTATTAGAACCAGAAAAATACACTGAATAAATATTTCTGGTTTGTTTTTCGAACAATTCAAAATGCAGAAAAAAAAAAATTAAAATGTAAAAAGAAATTTGAAAGTATAAAAACCAACATAAAACTCAAATTCATATTTTTTCCTTTTTTTAATTGTAAATATTAACATAAAAAAGACATCATTAGAAACAGAAATTATAAAAGAAAAATAAACACTGAATGAGGTTTTTTTTTTCTTTTTTTTTTTTTCTTTTTTTTAGTTTTAACTGGAAAGCAAATGTAGCAGTTTGCAGGGGGGGGGGGGGGGCAGAAAACTTTAAAACAAGCAAGTAATCAAGTTCCAGGCAAAATGTATTTTTAAAATGTATATTGGAAAAGACTAATATTTTTTTAATGAAAGATACCAATCAGAAAAGTATGGCAAAAATTATGTATAAAAAATATACATATTTGTGTGTGTGTTTGTGGGAGGGGGGGGGGGAAGCCTGGAGAGGAATGCACACAGCGAGCAGCACTATGAAAGCTCTGTATTCTGAGAAGTTCAAGTCTTTTTAATTAACTGCTCAGCTAATTATCAAAAAATGAAAAATGTTATCCTCAAGTGCATTTATTTGAATCTATACTCATAAAAAATTTCAGACCCTATATAAGACAAATTTCTCTAGTCAATCACCAACAAACACACACACAAACTTACTTTTTTGTTACCATAGGTTTAAAAAAATAAATTAAAGGAGGGAGTTTCAAAGTTACAAACATGTTTACTTGTGATGATGAAATCTAACAAAAGTCAGAAAAAAAAATCTAAACATTATTATTTTCATCAATAAGAAGAGGAAGTTTACTGTTATAAATTGGAACTAGATCAAAGAAATATCTTGGAAAGTGCATATGCAAAAAAAAAAGTAGATGGTAAGTAAGCCTGGTAACAATGAGCAATTGAAATTGCAACATATATAATTTTATTAACAGATCGTTGGTGAAATATAATATAACTATCAGATTTGGCACAAAGTTCTTTATTTTATTATTATTATTATTATTATTATTATTATTATTATTTACATTGGGAAATATTTAGCAAGAACTCTAATAATGGCCACATAATTTTTTTAAACTGTAGCACATCCTTTTAAGCAAAAGAGCAGGATTTTTAGCCAGTAAATCAAATGTGTAAATGTGTGTAGTCAAATATACGTATATACATTTAAATAAGAGAAAACATGTGCATTTATCATTATGTCCCTGAAGCAATAAAAAAAAAAAAAAATGCAAAATGAAAATCTACCTGCTTTTTCAAAATAGATGCAATTGAACAAATATTTGTATCAAAATAATTTATTACTTAAAAAAAAAAAAAAAAAAAAAAAAAAAAAAAAAAAAACTGAAAGAGTTGAGTTAAATTATTATAAAATTATTAATAGTTCAGTAGAAGACTGATTCATAGAAGAATCCAACTGATACTACATAGGAGAAAAATTTAACTGAAACTCAACAACTAGAAAGGAGATTGAATTCGTGATAACAAATCAGAATTTTTAAATAAGATGAAAATGAATTTTTAAAATCAAGGAAGAAAACAGGGAAAACTAACCAAATAAAAAGGAAAAATAGTATACCAAATCAATAGAATTACTTTTAAAATAGTTTTTAAAACAAAGAAAAATGCATTTGTAAATAAAACAAATTTATTCATCAATAAATTAATAAAAAAATACATGCACAAAACTATTCCCCCCTCTCCTCAAATAAATAAATAAAATATCTGAACATAATACATTTATATAGATAAAAAAGAAAAGTAAGAAATACATTCATTGCCATAAAAATTTGCGCACTAAGAAAAAGACGTTTAAATGAAACAAAATTTTACATGCATAAATATTACTGTGATATAAGTAAGTGATTAGAAAACCAAAGAAAAAGGATCATTTATTCCAGAAAAATGTACAAATGAAAGAAAATTTTAGTATTCTGTTGGACCCCCTCTACTGCGAATACACGATGCGATACGAGCGGGCATTGAGGTGAGGCATACAAGTTCCGCATGATGTTCTGAGACATCTCGTTCCACAGTTGCTGTAAATGCGCCTCGAGTTCAACCAAACTCATAGGGTGCCCAATTTGCCGTCCCAAACGATCCCAGATAAGCTCGCTCAATTGGTGACAAATCTGGTGATTGAGCAGGCCAGGGTGACAGGAAATATGAGTATATTTCCCTCCTATTCTTGTTCCTCCAACCACTCATGCTTTCATCCTATTTCTATCTTTAACCTTTATCATTAAAGTTTAAAACCATTTTTAAAATAAATTTCATTTTATTTTTCTACTTTCTAAATATCTAAGTTAAAGTTATCTAAATTAAAGTTTCAGTTTAAACATCCTTTTTCTTTATTTCAATGTTTAAACATCAACTTCAAATAAAATAAACCTTTACTTTATTACTTACTTACTTATTACATGCTGTCAACTTCATAACGACTTACGATATTAAAATTCAGCTTATTCTTTTAACCTGCCTTGTCAACAAACATCGATGTTGCCGAAATTCAGACTGACAGATTACCGGGATCATCAATAGATGGCGTAGCATGTCTGCAGTCTCCGATGCATGCCTCTCCTTCACAACAGAATACCATTGGTCCGTTTTCCCCGACCTTTCTAGAAATCGGATGTGACGTCTGACCGAAAGGTAGGAGTCACGTGAGAGGGAGTTGCCCAGGACAGGAGTATGAGCTATTTATATTCCCGGTGGAATCTTCGTTTTCAACTTTGACGGCGGTTTGTACCGGCAAGTAGTGAAATGTAATTAAACAGAATATGTCCTCTTTTGAATGTTATCATACATGAAGCAATGTTATATTAAGTATAGAGATGGTTTAATTTTTAAATAAGTGCTTTTAGTAAAACTTAGAATAGTTTTTAATTTAAATTGTCTTTTAATATGGCCATTGAAAAGATACTATAGACTTTATCCTGTTTATTAATGTGGAATCATTGCCTGTGTAAGATGGATAAATATCCAGACAAGATGTTTGACTGTGAAGAAGGATTCTGCATGGATGTGTAAACAGGGGAGGCCAGCCACCAGCAATACAGATTCAAAAAGGCCCTTTTATACTTTTAAGCTTTTTAAATGGTTACTTAAATGTTTTTGATCTCTCTTCTTTAAGATCTTTTATTCCAGTTTTAATCTGATGACTTTTAATAAATCTATCCAACTTAACTATTTTTAAATGAATCTCTTTCTATGAAAGTTATTAGACGGTTCCAAAGGAACCAGGAAATATTTCTTTCCTTCTCAGCGTAACAATATCGATATAGGCAATAGTAGTTTGGGATCTGAGACATGGACGACCAAGCTAGATACCCGAAGTTGTTTATTGGCGGTGACGCAAGAGATTCTTTTTGTTTACTATCTTTCCTGAGTCCAAAAGACAGATCTCGCTGTGTGACTCATTGGAAATAAACTTCTAGATGGATGATTTGTTTAGTTTCTCTTTTTCTCCTTCCTCCAAATGAGTGTTGTGACAGAACATGAATTTCGGAATACTCACTCAGTGGCAGAGAGTGTTGTATTGGGGAAATGCTAATGTGGCAGTTTAGTATTTCAAGGAGACCTGGTAATAATGGAGTTGGCTTGACTAGTGTCTTTTGATAGGTCTTTTAGGGAGAGATTTAACATGAAAAATTTAAATAAAATATTTAAATTTCTTTTTGGTTTTTTTAATAGCATCAGCGTTTTTTAATTGTGTTTGGTCAATATGATAGATTGGGATGGATTGGATTAAGTGTTTAAACAGTTTTTCACTTTTAGATTTTTTTTTTTTTTTTTGATAATATAAATTAATGTTTCATATATTTAAAGTAAAAATTAAACTTCAAGTTAAACTTGATTTAAAGTTAAATAAAAAAAATACATTGGCATATATTTTTATAATTGAAATAGCTTTTCCTTTTTGGTGCTCTAGTTCATTAAACACTGATATAGAGTAAACAATGGTTATTGAATTTACATTGTGGAGAACTTATGTCATGTTTAAGAAATAGATTTTAAGTGTTAATTTTTCTGTTTACTTTTAATGTTACTCAATAAAAGTTGTTATTTGTTTTAAACCTGCTTAGTTATTGTATTAATACACTTTCACATAAAAACCTTTTTTTCACAATTGAAATAAATTTTATAGGGCTATCTAATTCAGCTTTCGCTCCATTAGCGTGGAAACTCTGCAAACACCTTTTTATTAAATATGATAGTAACACCTATCTTTGGTGTTTGCTATCACAGGGAAGGATGGTAATGTGGCGGAGGCAGGCTTGTGACATCCTTGCTGTGTGTGCCAGAGGATTGTCCTGCTAAAGAATGGCTCTTGGGAGTCCTGCCATTAGTGGCAACACATGTGGTTGAAGGATGTCCTGGACGTACCACTGAGCTGTCATTGTGCCACGGATCAATATTAGGGGTGACCATGTATCATAAGCAATAGCACCCCATACCATCACACCAGCTGTAGAAGCGGTGTGTTGCGGTAAAGTAAAGACAGAATTGAGGCGTTCACAACGGGGCCTCCACATGCGCACATGATTGTCATCGCTGCTCAAATTGAATCGAGACTCGTCGCTGAAGACGACCTTGTTCCATTCCGTTGCAGTCAAATCTCGTCTTGTGCGACACCACACCAAACAGAGGCGTTGGTGGGTGGGTGTTATTGGCAGTACATGTAACGGACGTTACGTTACCAAATGTCCTTCAGCCAGGTGCCTTGCAATGGTTCGGGAAGACACCGGGGTCTGTAGTGAAGGTGCTGCCTGTGTCTGGATAGCGGCCAATGAGGCAATTGGTTCTAAGTGTGTGTTTCGTATGATGTGACGATCTTCTTGACGACTGGTCTGCCGAGGGTGTCCCAAGCCTGGTCGCCGTGTAAATGACATCTCTTCAGTCCACTGGTCCCAACACCTCATCACAGTAAAATCTGAACGACCCACTTGACGAGCTACTCGCTGAGTGGACCACTCAGCTTCTATCATCCGAATGATTCTTCTTTACTCCAGCTCTGACAGCTGCTGATATTGTCTTCGATGGCTGCATAACGGCATGTCTACCTCAGCATTTCCTTTGCAAAAGAAAAGGTACACTTAGACAAGTTCAGCTGACCAGTTTTATACTCCAAGGAGTATGAAGTTCAACGCCCTCTAGTGGCATTACTCAATGCGCAATCACACTGCATTTCTAATCATTTGCATATCTGCCTAATATATACCTTCATGCCAAGTTTCGTTACGTTCCCACAATTATTTCTTGGTGCGCAAATTTTTATGGCAATGAGTGTAAAATAATAACTGTTATAAAACTACTTTAGCAATATCAATGCTTATATTTATGTGTTTTGTTGTTTATACTAGAAAAATATTAGTTATGCCATTTGTTGCAAAATGTAATAGAACTATTATTTTAACATAACAAAATATATTAAACAATATACATATAGAAAGTCACTTTTATTAAAAATATATATATAAATATATTTGATATTAAACAACACAAAATGATTATAGATAACACTTGATGAATTATTAGTGGATATAAATGTATTTGTTTTATATTTGAGGCTGACTCTAATGATTCAAACAATTTAAATAATTTATAAGCACAATGAAGTCATTTTTATATTTAAAAAGGGATAATCTACCTTTTAATAACTGATCTTGTTTTTTGACTAAACTGTGGTACTTCTGCAAGCTTTTCTCATAATCATTTAACAAAGCAGCATTGGATTTTCCTGCATCTATTATGACTTGTTAAGAATTTGAAAATACAGTTGCAGAAATATATAACAAGGTATATGAATTTCATCTGATCAAATAAACATTTATACACAGTACAGCAATTACAACATTAGTTCTATGCGGTTTTTGTTTTAATTAGAAAAATTTCAATTTATTTTGGACATTAATTTAAAGCAGTTCACAACAAGATTAATACACTTCACAATCATAACAAATAACAAAAAAAAAAAAAAAAAAAAAAAAAAAAAAATTTAAATGACAAATTAAAATGAGATAAAACATTAAAGAATATAAAATAATTAAAACTTATAAAAGTTCAGATAACCACATACACGATGGAAATATGGTTAAAATTTTCCAGCAAAAGAAATAAAATATAAAGCAAAAAATTGTACTCAGTGGTAATTTGTTTTTCAGTCACTTTTGTGCTTTTTTTTTATGATTGCATTCTTGGCATATTGCATTGATTGCATGCTTCATTAATACACTTCACAATTCACTTCATTTTTAGGTAGATTTCGTATGAAATACTACCAATTGCGATCGCTCCCATGTTGGAATTTCTGAAACATTTTTGCAGATCTACACCGATCATGACCCCTAGACCCCAAAACTACCATTAGTAAAAAAGTTTATATATATATATATCGGTGTATATCACTTTCTTCTGGACACGATAACTTCCATAATTATGCTCAAAATCTTCAAACTTTTACATAAAATCAAGGGGCATAAAATCTGGGTTAAATTCGTTAATGGGCAAAATCAGACCAAGGAGGTGGCAGTTAGGAGTGTTTTTGTGAAAACAGAAAAAAACTAGATAACTTCTAAATTAAAACAGATATCGAATCAATTTAAAGTTTATATTACTTCTAAAAAATGGGCCAAAAGTTTATGCATGACAGATTTTTGATAAAGTTAAAAATGGGCTCAAGGGGTGAAAAAAACAGGGTTTTTGGGAGAAAAAAAATCATAACTTCGTCAATTCTCAAAATATCAAATCCAACTAAATTTTTTATACATGTTCTCAAAACTATCTAAAACTTTTGTATTTACAAGTTTTTGATAAAAACAACTTTTACCAATGAAAAAAATTAAAACGAAAAGAAAAAGGGGGGTGGAAAAAGAAAAAAATCCATAACTTAGTCAATTCTTAAGCAATCAAATCTAATTAAATTTATTTTACATCTTCTCAATAATATCTACGACTTTTATATTAACAAGTTTTTCATAGGACCAAATCTTATAGCAAAAATAAATTAAACAAAAATAGGAATTGGAGAAAAAAACTCAAATCCAAACTGCTTATATTCTGAATCATTTTAAAATTCACTTTTGATTTTAAACACATCCAAATGGCAGATCCTCCTATTTAGGAACTGTATAATATGATGTATTAGTCAGTTTTTTGATAAAGGCAGAATATCTTTCAAAAAAGACTGCCGAAAACAGTATTTTGAACAGAATTTCCCAAAGTGATGTGATTGAAAAATTGAGGAAGTATAACAAATTGCATTTTTTCTGACTCATTTTTAAATCCATTTTTGCTCTCAAACACATCCAATTTACAGGTTCTCTTATATAGGAACTATATAATGTGATTGATTAGCCAGTTTTTTGATAAAGGCAGAATATATTTCAAAAAAGACTGCCAAAATGGGCACTTCACACAAAATTTCACAAAGCCATCATGATTATAGAATTGAGGATGTATTCAAATAACAAATCGGTTATTTTATGACTCATTTTTAAATTAAATTTTGCTCTCAAAGGCATTCAATTGACAGTTTTTTATTATTTAGGAACTACATAATGTGAGAATTCGTCGATTTTTTGATAAAGGCTAAATATATATTTTTTTAAAGTTGTCAAAGTAGGCATCTCAACCAAAATTTCCCAAAGCGATCATGATTTAAGAATTGAGGATATATTAAAATAACAAATTCGTTATTTTATGACTGATTTTTAAATTCAATTTTACTTTCAAACGCATTCCATTGACAGTTATTTGTTATTTAGGAACTGTGTAATATGCCGTATTGGTCAGTTTTTTGATAAAGGTTAAATATATATATTTTTAAAGCTGTCAAAGTGAGCACTTTGCACAAAATTTCCCAAAGCGATCATGATTTAAGAATTTAGGGTGTATTCAAATAACAAATTGGTTATTACGACTCATTTTTAAATTCGATTTTGCTCTCAAAAGCATTCAATTGACAGTTTTTTGTTATTTAGGAACTATATAATTTGCGTATTGGTCGATTTTTTAATAATAAAGTCAGAATATATTTCAAAATATGTTGCCAAAATGGACATTTGAGCCGAATTTCCCTTAAGATGATTTTGATAAAAACCAGTTCTTACATAAAAATAAATTAAAAACTTTTCAAAAGCAGGCAAAAAAAATTGTTAAACTGGATTTATCTCTAATCATATTTTATTTTTTGTTGTTGAAATGAGTACCCTTTGAAATCTACCTCCGCCTATAGGCCAAGCTGACAGGGATTATTATTTTGTTTTGATCATACCTATAAAAATCAGTTGAGCTTGAACTTTTGACTGGAAATCATACTATGAAGTGGTGATTTACTTCAATGATGGAGATTGCTTATTTTTTAAAGTTTTTTAATGAGCATAATAACTCACAAGCCGCTTATCACAGAAACACACACACCACACTGGCTCTGGTTATAAGCATATTATTTCTATAGGTTTAGTAAAACAATCTGACTTAAATATATGGCAAATTGTGCTTCTAAATCTATACAGAAACAAACTTGTTAATCACTATTCATATTATATATATGTGAGTATATGATCTATTGCAAAAATCATGAATAATGCAGCATATACAAAAACCTAATCAACATATAATTATGTCGAAGTCTAACAGAATCTGAAGTTTGATGAAATTCCATATAAAAGTTCTTGAGATATGACTATTGCTAAAACTGTGTAAAACTTGTAATATACAGCATAGTAGCATCCCCTATTGAGCAATTTACACCAAACCTAATCTGTAACAACCTACCTTGATGTCTAAATGAATTGAAATTTGATAAAAATCTGTGCACTAGTCTTGAGGTAGAACTATTGTTAAAATCGTAAAAAATGAAGCACAGTAGCATTATCCACTGGGCTAATCAGCATCAATCATCAAAATATAACTAAATCTGAAGTCAGATGAAAATCTATGTATTTGTTCTTGAGATAGCACTGTTGCAGAAGTCATGAAAAACAGAGCATAGCAGTGCCACCTGTTAGACGATTTACCCCAAAAACTAATCAGCACCAATTTTTATAAAGATATAACAGAATCAAAAGTTTTATTAAATTCCATGTATTAATTCTTGAGATAGGAACCATAAAATTTGTGTCATATTCAGACACAAAATCAAGACATTTTCTAAAAACAGTCAAATTGTGTTCAGGATTTTCTAAAATATATAAATCTGTCAAAAAAACGAAAGTCTAATTTTTTCAAAAATCCAATACCTTCTTCTTGTAAATTGTAAATATAAAACAAAATAAACAAGAAAAAAAAAGGGGGGGGGCGAAAAAGAAAAGAAAGTGGCAGTAATAATTTGGATTTTATCTTTGTAAGCAGAACATTTTTATTTAATTTTCTTTAATGTTTAATCTTTCTCATGTCATATGTGCTCAAAAAAGGTGATTAATATAAACAGTATTATTCATTGTGTAAATATAAGTTACAGTCTCCACTCTTGTATACTTCAATTAAATCATTGTTCAACACTAAATTTTGTTTTGTGATAATTTAAGGAGCATTTTCCTTATTTAAGGAATTCTAAGCACTCCTTTAAATTTTTTTCTTTTCTAAGGAGATTCAAGTAGTCTAAAAAGTCTGTACAAACCCTATAAACAATTCTACACTGTAATAAAGAAGTGAATAAAACAATGAATTAGCAACAATAATGCAGAGTCTAAATAAAAACTAAATCTGTTAGAAGTAGGTAAGAACAGAAAATATTTCTTAAATTATTTGAAAGGATATTTGCACTTTTCTTTTTATCCATTTCTTCTCGCCACTGATCAAACCGTTTCAATTCATAATCAACAACATCAATGCATAATGAACCAACCTATTAAATAAATTAAAAAGTTAGTGCTGAATCTAAATTCATCAATAAAAGAATCCACATATTAAGTATGCAATAAATTACTGTATTTCTCATCCAATTTCTGTATGGATAATCCCTTGACTACAATGCATGTGTCCTGATTTTATCATAGATGAATATCAGATATATAGCGCATACATCTATGAGGAATATGAAAATGCAAATTTACTCTAAATGCTGGTACATGCAGGGTGATTAAGTATGAACTAGAGATAAGTCTGGTAATGTGCTTGACATAAAAAAATAATAATAAATACAAATTTTGCCACTAAAAGGCACTGTAATACACCTAAAACATTTAATTAGCACTATAAATAATATTAAAAAGTGAAACTGGTCAATAAAAATGCAAAATCCACAATAAAACTTTCACTACAATGGAATATGGCATATCCAGTACTCTGGAAACAACTGACACACTCACACAAGCATTTAGAAACTGTAAGAAATAAGTTGTCCACATCCGAGGCTGTAGAATGTGTTCTATTAGTTCAAGTGAGATCAAATTTGAACTATAAATAATTCAAATGAAGCACTTGATATTTAATTAATATATATATATATATATATTACATCTATACATATAAATTAAGATTACAAAATTTTGATGCTATGTTGTGATACACACATGGTGTGAAACACATTTGAACACTGGCAGCAAAATTTTGTAATCCTATTTATTTATTTATTGTCAATATTAACTGCATTATTTGAATTTACTATAATTAAAATTTGACCTCATTTGGACCAATAGAATGCATTAAAGAGTCCTGTGTACTAATAAACTTATCTTTTACTGTTTTCGCATGGTTAGGTGAGTGTGTCAGTTGTTTCCAGAGTACTGGATATGCCATATTCCACTGTACTCTAAAAATGTTATTTTTTTTTTTTTACTAGTTTTACTTTTTTAATATTATTTATTATTTATATAGCAAATTAAATGTTCGAGGTGCATTACAGAATTCCCTAGTGGCAAAATTTGCTTTTTTATTTTTTTATGTCAAGCACACCACTTGAATTATCTTTAGTTCAAATTTAATCTCATTTGGACCGATAGAAAACACATTCTAGAGCACAACAAAGTAAGAAACTTATTTCTTAATCCCTTTTTACATCTGTACTTGAAAATAGCAATCTGGATATCAAGAGGTTAATGTACATAAATAATTGCATATAACAATGTCCTTTTTTTCTGATTTTTTATACAGTACCAACCTATCACATTTCTGTCTATTACAAGCTATATTAATGATATAACAGTTACAGCAGTACTATATAATTTTTTCTCAACAGATAATATAACAGAATGTACCTTATTATTTTCAAGTAAAGAAAATTCTAAATAAAAAAAAATACATCAAATTAACTAAGATGTACTAAATACATTTTTTTAAGTCTATTTATTTAACTTATTAGTTACTTTAGTACTTCATTGTTTTAGAGGATCTGCAATTACAATTATGCCAAGGTTGTAGTCAATTTTTTACCAAGATCATAGCTAAAGATAGATATATATGTAAAAATACATTGCATTAAATATTTTATGTTAAAAGGAATATATTACAATGTTACATAACAAATTCCTACCAATGATTCATGACAATTTCTTACAATATCTCACAAGAATAATAACTTTTTGATATTAAACCTTAAATTAAGTACTATATTTCCAAAATTGTAATCAATAATTCATCAAAAACTTTTTTTTTCTTTAGATATTTTTTGCACATAAATCCTATAAAATATCATTTTAAGTGTTTAAACTGTACCTCATTATTTTTTATTGTGTCAATTAGCAGAACCCCACATTCTTAGAACGTTTTATGATTGAATACTCACTGAAAAATGACAGATTTTGACAAAATATCCTGGAAAATAAAATGACAAATTTTATCAAAAGATCCCCAAAAACTACAAAATTCATCAAAAGATCACGAAAAAAATACAAATTTTGTTGAGGTATCACGAATTTTCTCAAAGGATCTTTAAAAAAGGAAAAATTTGTCAAAAAATCTTGATAAAGCAGAAAATTTCATCAAAAGATTGTGAAAACATGGCAAATTTCGTAAAAAGATCGCAAAAAACGGCAAACTATATTAAAAAATTGAGAAAAAACAAATGTTATCAATGGTGCACGAAAAAAAAAAAAAATAAAATAAAATAAAGAAAGAAAAGCATAGTACCAGGAGTGGATTTTCTCCTCCTTTCAGACAATATATGATGATGTTAAAAATTCTGAGGATAAAAGTAATCTATATATTTAAAAGACAAGGCTGTTTTTTTAGTCTCTGAGCTTTCTGCTGAACCAATTCTGATAATTATTGTTTTAAATGAAAGCTGTTCATTTGTAGCTATGCCCATTCTAGCTAATTTTTAATTTTATTTCCATTTTTATATTTTATTTTTAACTTTAAAAGCTTTTTATTATATTTCCTCAAAATGGTGGCAATCCACTTCATCTTTCATCTCTATAATAAAAGTTTATTTTGTTTTATCACTTTCAACCAATCAGAAGCTTGATATGATTTCATCTGTCAATACATCATCGCATGTAAAAAAGAAAAGTTAATGGTTTTCGTAAAATTTAGCCATAATAAAATGATTGCACATAATTACACACTAATTACAATAGAAAAAATATTATTTACAGAGAAATAATAATAAGTATTCTATTTAAATAAAATAACAGAAAATAATCTATCATAAAAAGTAATACCTAAAGCAAAATATTTTAAATGAGGAAAATGATGTCATTCAGAAACCAGATAAATTTGCTCCATAAGTATACATAAATATTGTTATAACTGTAACAGTGATGACACCATATTTATTGACTTTTATTCCTGCATCTAAATACAACTATGCTTCAGCTTTAAAGATCCTTGGTATACACAAATGGAAATATTTTGAAATCACATCATTTCTTTAGTCATCTAACATGAACTTTCTACACAACCGATCACAATAGTTATTTTTTTTTTTAATGAAAGCATTTTATTTGTAGATGTTCTTTTTTAAAAAAAATAATCTTATTTTTATATTTTAATTTTAGAAGTCTTCTATGAATTTTTTTCAGTGGTGGCTGTTTCAGACTGTTTCTTCAGTGGTGGCTGGGTTAGTTGCATTGTTGAAGAAGGAAGGAAAATAATGGGAACCACCATATTATTACGGATGCCTTTTTCATACTGCTATTAACAGTAACTTTTAATCAATTTTTTGAACAGAAAATGGCATTGTTATATAAAATAAATATTTTTACTCATGATGCTTTTACATTTCAAAGTTTATATTCATTTCATAGATACTGAGATTAAGACTTCTTTCAGATGGCTTCAGTTGATGAAAATGAAATGAGCATTTTCTTTCATAAAACTATTTTCATGTGAGTGCATCTAAAAGAAAATTTCTGGATTTTGCTGGAACTCAGATCACAACTTTAAGTAAAGAGGGCACATGTTTGCATGTAAATTTGTAATTGGGTAACTTGACATAAAGTTCGGAACTATGTTTATTAAATATTGATTCAATATTACATTTTTTTTAATTCAGTCAATTGGGTCTTTAAATTTTTTCATTCGTCCAATTCAATGGGTCAAAATCTTACTAATCATTTGTTTTTGAAAATACTTTCTTTTTATGTTAATCACAAATATTTGGGGAGTTTGTATAGTACATGTAATGAATGTAATGCAAGGGACTGGAAAGGGGGATTTGTCTTTAAGTTCTGCAGACTGTTTTTAAAGTTTTTACTTGTGTTGCAGACTGCAGAAAAAAGTTGTGCTGCTGGTGTGTGTGTATCGGAAGGAGGGGGTTGCATGTAAAATATAAATAAAAAACTATAGTAAATATTAAGAAGGTGCACAATATTTTTACTTGGCCTGTGCATTAAGTTGGTTTTATATATAAGGTAATCTTTACAATCAGCTAAATGGAAAATACAAGTGGAACAAATTTATACTACAAAGCATATAAATTAAGTGAAAATAATGCTAAAAAAATGTTATTAAGAGATCAGTTTAGCTAACATAAGACTTTCAAAATTAAACAGAAAATTTTATGCAGAACAAAATTCTAACACAAAGCAAACAAATAAGTAAAAATAATGTTTAGAAACTTTTCACTGAGAAAATAGTTTAGTTAACATAAGACATTAAAAATACAGGAAAAATTAAATACCTTATGTTGAGCCACAACTTGGTGATATTGAGTAAAAACAGAAAAACAACAAAATATGTGAACAATGTTGGTACTGAGCTCAATAGATTTTCTACCGTCTTCACGCAGAACTCTAGCTAATGCACCAAGCAGGATTTCTGGAAAGATTAGTAAAAAGATTTAGAAGAAAATAAAATAAAAATAAATACACATGCATTCTAACATATGTAGATTAAGATGTAGTTAGTCTAATATTTCCAACGGGTGCAGAGTGATATTCATCTACCAGAAAAGTACTAAATCATAACATATGTATTTATAAATGATCATAAAAACCCTTTAAATTATTTTTGTTCAGTAATGGGATTTTTAAAATTTTAATATGTATAGTCAAACTTAGATACATAATATTTTTAGATTTTATCATGTAAACTTTATTTACGTAAAATTTCTTACAATTTTCATAAAGCTTTACAATACTCAAACCTAAGAATTCAAATGCATTCTTTTTTATAATAACATAATAAAATTTCTCATACCATTATTGCCTGATGATATTAATTAGTAGTGATTAATTATTTAATAATGTTAATATATATTATCAAGGTTTCAGATGCATTAAAATAAATGTTTGTTAAAATCTGAAAAAACAATTAATTTTATTAGGAAGGTGCAGGAGTATACATAGGTAAAGGACAAAATTAGCACTAGCCACCGGCCACAGGGCCAGTAAATGATAAATAGTGGCCAGTGAAAAATTGTCGATCAGCGGCCACCTTATGGTCATTTTTTTACAAGGAGATAATATATTTTACTTACATTTTATCAACAATTCTACTTTTTTGGATTCCAATATATTTATATTAACATACTTATTTGTGCTATTCAGTCTTACATTAATACTTATAGAAATTTTAACTGTTTAGTACTTTTAAATAAAAAAGTGGCCACTAGTTTAAACATAGTGACCATTTGAAAAATTAGTCTTACTGGCCAGTGGCCGCTAAAGAAATTTCCCAATTTTGCCCTATATACATAGGTATGCGTACCGCTAAACATTTTACAAATCTAATTAACTATTTAGATGCCGAATTATGATGCAGATCGAGCTGGTACTCAAGTTTGCTTAATTAAGTATACTTATAGATCCATTATGAGTAATCAACAAAAAAATTTAAAGAATTTTTTTTTTTTATATATAGATTTTTTAGATGTTCCTAAATGAGAACATTGGTGTTTAATGAGTACTTTTCTTATAGATTTTAAAGATTTTTATTTTTACGAAAATCAAATGAACAAAAAGACATAAAAGTAAAAGATTATGAAAATATCTGACAATTTAAATGTAATTTACATAAATTTTTTTTTACCTTTTTTTGTTTACAGCTTTTTATCCAATTTTTTTGCCATGATATAAGGGAAAACAACCTTTATGCAACCTCTTGTTATATTCAACACACATATTGCGGCAGTTTTTTTGACAAACAGCACAGCGTCCATGTGACGCAGAAATCAGGTAATGGTTATCAGTTTTTCTGAGTTCTTTTTGAACATGTATTTTTGTTCCAGGTTGCGATATAAGTTTTGGTTTGAAACACAGTAAGTTCATTGCAATATCTTGGCGAAATTTTAAATGTGGCATTGAATTCTTTCCATGAAAGTCTCTATAAAGTATCCAAGATGCAATTGCAGCAATATTTAGAGTGTTTGCAAACAAGTTCCAGTACCATTTCTTATTTCGCAGCTGCGGTCTGTACGATGAAAGAAGTTTATCAAGGACATCAACTCCACCCATACCTTCATTGTAATATTTTATAAGAGCAGTTTGTGAAACGTCAATTTTCTTTTTTGCCAATTTGAAATATCGTTTTGTGTTTGAAATAGGCTGATGCGTTTGATGTTTGATGATTAGACGCAACTGTTACAACTGCATTGTCATTATATTTGCAAATGAATACAGTACCATCATTATGGTAATCCATCGCTCCTCTGGTCTTTTTAGCCAAATTTTTATTGTCTAGTAAAGGACATTGCCTGATGCGATTACTTCGGATTGTACCTGTAGCTCTAATTCCAGAGTCTGGCAATTTTCTTAATAACTCATACGATGTAAAAAAGTTATCAAAATAGATTTCGTGTTCTCTCGGATTAGCTGTATCACAACATCCTCACCCAGACGCATTCCTGATGACTCACTCTTCCTTCCAGAATAAATTTTCATCGCACATGGATATCCAGGCGAGGAACATAACATCCAAGTTTTAAAACCAAATCTTATGGGTTTACCTTTTATAAACATTTTACAAGTGTGGTGTCCATAATAAGGCACCACAGACTCGTCAATGCTCAATTTTTTGTGAAAAGTTCCAAATTGACGCAAATTTTTCCCCAGTTCTTCATTTTTTTTTTTTTTTTTGAGCTATTTTCCCAAGTTTATCATCTGATTTCAATTTAGAGTTATCATTTAAGAGAAAAAACTTCTTGATTGTAAGGAAATGGCTTCTTGACATGACTGTTGGAACAATATCAACTTTCAAATCTTCAGCAGTGCTCCAATAATAATCTTCTTTTGGCACCCAGTGGTAACCACTCAAGAGGGCAACCCTAGAAACTGGGCAATATCTGTATCATCAATGGCAATTATCTCTCCTTTTTGACAAGCATATAACATTGTCATGTTTGCTAATGTTACGATATATTCCTTAGGCAAAATTTTATCAAAAATTTGAATAGGATCCAAATCTGTTAATTTTGGAAAATAAATTTTTAAATAATTTGGTTCCTCATCAAGAAATGCGTGATTAAATTATTTTCTCTTACTCCATCTTGTTTCATATAGTTTAAATTTTTTTCATGTAGACAAATCATCAACACCTTTACCCATGCTCTCTGTTTCTGTTCTTATGTGTGATGTTGATGGCGCATCACAAACCTCATCTTTATGCAGAATATCCAATTCTCCCGTTACATCTGTCGGAATTATTTCCCCTAAATCTTCATAATTGATGTCCTCATTTTCTGTTATATCACCACTTTCATTTAGCAGATGAATGCATATATCAACTTCCGAATTATCAGAGTCATCTGAATTTAACGTTTCAAAATAACTGGGAGCTTCTTCCACAGTTTTAAAACATTTAGCGTGATCCATTATGAACAAAATAAATGCACAACAGAAACACAGAACAACT
This sequence comes from Maratus speculifer, assembly GCA_964019185.1. Lineage (NCBI taxonomy): Eukaryota > Metazoa > Arthropoda > Arachnida > Araneae > Salticidae > Maratus > Maratus speculifer. The sequence goes on from OZ025289.1 coordinate 285,119,072, forward strand.
TACTCCTTTCTGAGACAAAGATTACCTCCCTTTCTCCCATCCTTATTGAAACACTTGAGGAAAGGATATTGAACTTCCGACACATGTGAACAAAATTTCCCCCCACTCTAGGTCTTGAAAATCTACAGCTGTGATTCACTTGTTTATATGTTTTGGTTGTACTCAGCAGAAATAGATATCATTAGCAAGAACTCTCATCAGTGCAGGCAGAAAGAAACAGGGAAAATGAAATAATGAGACATGAAATTTGTATTTTTTGCAGGGGGGGGGGGGGAGCAGTTTTCGATAAACTTGAATCTTATATTAAATAAAACATCTTTGCACTCAATTATACCTTGCTTTAATGTAGAAAATACATTAAAATATCATTTTAAATTAGTTAATTACATTGTGTTTAAACATATAAAAAAAGTTCAGGTCAAATGCCAATGTTCCCAAATGGGAGCATCGAAATATCTTTCTTCATATTTACTCAATTATACCCTTTTTCATGATTTAATTGTATTCTACATATTGTTTTAAGCTTATTATTTCATATCTCATATGAATTTAAAATTATTTTATAATTTTATATTTTTTTTCGATATTAAAAAAATCAAATTATCCCATATTAACACATTTTAAAAAATCAATCATACTTCTAAGTTTATGAAATAAAAATCTCATAAAAGTATCTTTAAAATTAAATTTTTTAAGATTTTTCTAAATTGATGTTCCTAAATGGGAACATTGGCGTCTAAACGGTTAAAGAAAATTAATTTTTGCATTTCCTCTCTAGCCTAGTTTCACAAGTCCTATGGATATTTATATAAGTTCTTATGTATAATTTGATGACAAAGAAGATATTCACTTTTAAACTACTCAAAATAAGCATTGTTTGTTTTTTTTAAAAAGTGGAACCTTTTTTTAGCACTGAACATGCTGCTGAAAATACTTGCACTATCTGTGATCACTTGCATAAAGACAAATATAAATAAGCCTACAGGTACACAGAACTAAAATGATGATTTAGATGAGTCAAAGTAAAAGTGGCATTTTTTTTCCTTCCCCTCCTTTTTGAAGAAAAAATACATTTGCAAAAAGCCACAAAATAGCCACATACAGCTACAAAATAGATGAATAACATTCACCTATTTATTAAAATAAATATGTTTTATACTAAGTAGATTTTTATAGAGAAAATTTTTCTTTTTGGATTATTTTAGAAATGCATGTATATTAAAATAGATTTTTCTAGTTCAAGACAAAGTTATGTGAAATATTTTTTTTAAGTTTCCAATGATGATATAATACTGTTGGAAAGCAGTTTTTACACAACAGTCAATAAAATCCTTCTATAGTAAAAAAAAACTAGCCTTAAAAGGAATGACTCCTGGAATGATGCTGATGTGGAAGATTTCCGGAACTAATGAATCCGGGTTGTCCACTCCTTCCATGAATCGAATAGACCAATCAGGAAAGGGGTCCGTCTATGCATCGCCATATGGGTTACCATAAAGAGAGGAAAGGTTACCATCACCAACAACCGCCAAGTTTGTCGCCAACTTGGCAATATATCGCCAAATTTGGCGACCAAAATTAGTTGTCAAAAGTGACGCCAACTTGGCGATAACTGTAATATTTCGCCAAATTTTTAATTTCTTTACAACATCAGTCGTTTAATACATCATTTGAGAGGTTTGCAACTGCTTATTCATTTAAAGGATGTCTTGTGTGTTATCCCCCATTCTGCTCCCCAGGGGGACACATTTTTAATTTCTTTACAACACCAGTCGTGTTACACAAGATTTGAAAGGTCTGCAACTGCTTATTCATATTATGGATGTCTTGTGTGTCACCCCCACACTCTGCTCCCCCCAGGGGGGGGTCACATTTTTAATTTCTTTACAACACCAGTTGTGTGACTAGAGTTGCAAAAAGTTGGTTTATTCCCGGGTTAATTTCCAATAGACCAGGTTTATTCCCAGGTTTATTCCCAAAAAACCGAATTATTCCAAAAAATCCCGGGTTTTTTCCAGGTTTATTCCTAAAAACCCGGTTTATTCCCGGGTTTTTTCTAACCTTTGCAACACTATGTGTGACACATCATTTGAAAGGTCTGCAACTGCTTATTCATATTATGGATGTGTTGTGTGTCATCCTCCACTCTGCCCCCCCAGGGGGGCACATTTTTAATTTCTTTACAACACCAATTGTGTGACACATCATTTGAGAGGTCTGCAACTGCTTATTCATATTATGGCTATCGTGTGTGTAACCCCCCCCCCCTCTGCCCTCAGAGGGGGCACATTTTGTAATTTATTTACAACACCAATTGTGTGACACATCATTTGAAAGATCTGCAACTGTTTATTCATTTTATGGATGTCTTGTGTGTCACCCCCACTCTGCCCCCCAGGGGGACACATTTTTAATTTCTTTACAACACCAGTCATGTGACATCATTTAAGAGGTCTGCAGCTGCTTATTCATATTATGGATGTCTTTCGTGTCGCCTCCCCCTCTGCCCCCCAGGGTGGCAAATTTTTAATTTCTTTACAACACCAGTCGTGTGACACATCATTTGAAAGGTCTGCAACTGCTTATTCATACCATGGGATATTGGCGAGCGCAGCAAGCAGAAGTAGCCAATAATTTGGAATCGCGAAGCGATTACGCGGGGGGTTGGCGAGCATAGCGAGCAGGGGGGCCCCGCCCCCCTAGTAATGCAAAAAAATACAAGAGTCATTTTTTATAACTCATATTAGATTTTCATATGAGCCAGCATAATCCTTTTTTTGATATCTTAAAATTTCATCTATGTAATACAGTATGGAACCATTTATCCGAAAACCAGTCGTCCAGAACGATCTTTCTAATAGATTGATGTTAGAATCTTTGTAGAAAAAAGGTGTCATACACTGCCAGTTTGAAATATACACTGCTTGAAACAGTTGTATAATTTAATTACAGCATCTAGTATTTGAAATAGAAGCATATATAGTTATAATATGGATGTTTTCATTTTTATGCAGAGAATTTTTATTCCCAAGGAATTCACATAATTTATCTTTTTTCAAAGTCTAACATTTGATTTTACTTGCATCTGATTCTTAGATCAAGTAATCTAATAATTAATTTAAAATTAGAAGTAATGCCACAACCACATATACTCCATTAAAACTTATCAGCTGTTTTAATGCTCAACCAGTTAACCGATAAACATCTGACCCCAACCATTCCAGATAAATGGTTCTGTATTGTACATATTTTTGAACAGATATTATAATAATATTAGATGTGAGCAAATTATGAATAATCTACTTATAAATTTGCTGATTTATACAAAAATTATAAAAATTTGTTATCATGACAATGTACTACTAAAATTTTAACAACTGATAAATTATTTTTTAATACCATTTTTTCTCAAAACATTCAAATTTCCAGTGTCTCTTGCAAGTTGTAGAACTAAGCCAGAAGCTCTAACTTTTTCAGGTATTTCTTCATATAAGAGCTCAATGTAACTATCTACATTTGCCAAACTAGCCGTTTCTTCATCAGTAGTAGATGAGTTAGACCGAGAATCTTTCAATTCATTTTCAGTTTCTTCACTCTCTGCAAACAAATTCAAACATACAGTAAGTATTAAAAATATAGAAAATATATAATATAAAAAGTAAGTGGCATTACTTTGCGTAAATTACACCTTATTCTATTATAATTTATGTAATAAAAACCCTTATACTGCTATATATTTCTTAATTAAGTAAACTAATTATCAGTACCTCCTACTAAAGATGCAATGAAATATTCATTTACATACATGAGTAAACATAAAATGTGATAAAGTTTGAAGAAACCTTTTTACTTAAAATAAAGAAGTCTATCATATTATAAACAAGAGGTCATAAAAACAACACAATTCACCCTTTTCCTTATTTTAAATCTAATAACATAATAATAATAATAATAAAATCTCGCAAAAGTATTCATATAATCAAACTATTTCAAAAGAAAATGAGGCAGCAATCTAAAACCAAATATTTCTTAAAATATAAGCAATCAATGACAAGTTTGTCATTTTAGTAAAACTAAGTGCATTTTAATTTACAATGCATAGTAAAATCTTCATAATAAACACTTTTTCAATCGTCAACACTTATCTAATTTATGTTTTTATCTCTGAATAGCTGGTTCATATGTCTGCTATTCATAGGTTTTACTTTTAAACATACATAAGAATCGTACAACGTGCATAGATATATATTACATGTAACATAAATAAAAATAATAATAAATAAAAATATTTTATTTTGCTCACCAGGAACTGGTGACCTTGTATTATTCATAGGGGAAATGGTCCCACTTATATTTTCCTTTTCAGTTAAAGTTAAATATTAATATTTGTTAAAAAATTGCATATTTAAGATGATATATTACACTGTTACATATGAAGTGAGACATGAGAATAAACATCGTTATGTTTTCTATATTTCAAAAGCCAGTACCTCTCCCAGCATTTTCTGAAAATCATAAATCCTTCAATGAAGACAGACTGTTCCTTTGGGAACAGCTTGAGTTATAGTACCCTTTAGCATACATACAATAGCATGCTTTTTTAAACAGATATCTTCTAGACACCCACCTGGATTAATTTCCAAAAATATTAGAAATGCCTTGAATAGAATAAAGTTTGGTACAAAATCTGTATGGCTCTTTATGAGGAAAAAACTACAGTTGTTTCTAAATATGTTAACTCTTAAAAATTTTAAACATAAATGGTGACTTTTACTAAAAGGAAATAGACTTAAAAAAAAAGTCCTCCCCCCCCCCCCCCATTTTAATGAAACTATCTGCAATTATTTGTGGCGAATTTAATTATTTAGAAAAATTTGGCATAAAAAAAGCAATCATTTTTAATTGAACTAAGATTTGAATTTACTAAAAAGAGGTTTTTTTCATGACAATTATTAATACTATCACTATTATCAGGGTTCAGATTTAAAAAACCACAGCCAAAACTTTTATGTTATAATTTTTAACTTGATTTTAAATACAGTGCTAGTATTAAACTAAAAAATACATAACAATTAAAAAAGTTAAAAGCATAAAACATTGCAGGTTTGTATTACCTAACATGTTAAAAAAACTTGTTGTCAGTAATCTAACTGAAAATTTTTGTAATATCCTGTAAAATAAGTATAAATGGTAAGTACTGAAAATCCTAATAAATTACATTGTCACTGGATTAATGTCAGTGCATGAAATTTAATCTCAATCAAATATTTTAATGGAATTAAAGTTTGAGTGCAAATTTCAAATTGTAAGGACATACATACATTTCCTTCAAGTTGAATAAGAGCTTTTAAAAGTAACAATTTTTGTTTAAAAAAAATCACACACACACATAAACAAACAAACAAAAACTTAAATCTTTACAAAATAAAACATATGTTAAAATGCATACATTTTAACCAATATAAAAATTAATAAAATTAACTATCATAATACATGCACATTTTTTTTTCAAAGCCCAGATACATATGAAATAAGTTCTTTTAATACTTCAAGCATTTTGAATATGAACCCCCTCAAAGAATAGCCAAACTCACCTGTATTCAGATGCAGAAAAGTGGTATAAGTCGTGCATTTCAAAGCTCGACCAATTTTAATGTTAAATAAACAGGATTTTTTTTTTTTTTTTTTTTTTTAATCTAATGCAACATAAAATTTTTATTAATTACCACTCATAAGATAGGAGGACTATATAAAAAATAAAATTTTGTAACTTTTTAAGAAATGTTTTTATTGACCTAAATTGCTCTAAAACTACTTCTTTGCCTCATTAAAAACCTTTTTGTAACTGGAACTATATGTCTATGACTAATGGCTTAGGATTTAGCCACTGGATACTGTTGAAAATGGACACCCTGTATAAAATACTGACAAAGAATATAGAATAAATATTTGTATTAATACAGATAAATAAATGAAAAGTGACAAATTTAATTCTGCTATTTTAACATTTTGAGATCAATATATTGAAATGCAAATAAAATATATACCATCTTCAGCTGATGGCCCTTTCCGTGTTTGTAGGTAATACAATAACTGTTCAATTTCATTTTGCTTAGAAGGCAGAATGAGAGGAATGTGTTCAAGTAAAGCTTGCGCCAATACCTTTATTTCTTCAGTGCTAAATGCTCCTTTTATATGAATCCTGTTGAGGGGGAAAAATATGCATTATTAATAATGAAAAACTAATAAAAGTATACTTTCTTTCGACAAATACTATTTATCTCTAAGTGCAAATGATGGCACAAAATAAACAAACATGAAATTTATCAATATTCTGAAGAAAAGTATATGCATGTGTTAACTTAAGTAGACAATAAGAATGAACCCTAGTGACATATGTATAATTAAAAAAAAGAATACCTATATTATAAGATAAAAAATATAGAATTCAAAAATAATAAAATTATAAATCTTAAATTATAACCCCCATTTTTTATTGCAGATTCGGAATCTACGGACAAAAATACGTAACTTTTGCATTTGATGTTTATTTCAAATCTTCGTTTATCACGGTGTAATCGAGCATATTAAATCGATACATATTCCCGCTTTTCCAACGGGATTTTCCCTAATCGAAACTGATTGGACAGAATTTTTGGACGTCAAATTCCTCGTCTTTTGTAGGAATAGCGTTTCCTGAAAATCAACCGTGGCAATTATTTCAATAGTGCTACACTGTTAAAAATTTGACCCATTTGCTGCAGCGTCACTCCACAGCTATTATAGAATATCTCTTTTGTGACCAATGAGAATGCTCCATAACACAGTAAAGTAATCGTTTTCTATAAAAGCGGTGGAGTGACGATGCAGCAAAAGGGTCAATTTTTTTACAGTGTACTTTACTGTGTTATGGAACATTCTCATTGGTCATGAAAGATATTCTATAAAAGCTGTGGAGTGACGCTACAGCAAATGGATCAAATTTTTAACTGTGTAGCACTACCAAAATAATCGGCACGGGTGATTTTCAGGAAACGCTATTATTGCAAAAGACGAGAAATTTGATGCCATAAATTCTCCCCAATCAGTTTCGATTAGGGAAAATCCCGTTGGAAAAGCCGAAATATGTATCGATTTAATATGCTCAATTACACCGTGATAAATGAGGATTCGAAATAAACATCAAATACAAAAGTTACGTATTTTTGTCCGTAGAATCCGAATCTGCAATAAAAAATGAGGGTTATAATTTAAGATTTCAAAGTTGGACCCCCCTCTGACCCCCAGGGGGTCGGTTACGAAGGTTGAATTTGGTATCACTGAGTAGCTTATTTAAAAATATTTAACACGTATATTTATGTTTTTCAATCTCATATGTATTTTTCGAGTTATTCGACCGTTTCCAGACTTTTCGGACACCCTATATATATATATGTTGCAGCCAATACCCGAAATTGGCCAATTCTAGAACTGGCCGGCCAATTCCCGAATTGGCCAGCAACATTAAAAAATTGACTGGCCAATTCTAGAATTGGCCAGCCAATTCGCAAACTGGCCAGATGCGATTGGCCAATTCTCGAAATAGATATAAGCACTCGGCTTAATCTTTTCTAACATGTTTGGTTTATCAATTAATTTCGATATTGAAAGGGAATTGTGTACTATTTTTGGTTAATTTAGTTAGGTACACAAAAAATTTCGTTTCAATATAATCAATGGGAATCTTTTTTACTGTACATTTTAATGTTACATTATCTTAATTACAAAAAAATTGGTACCTATGCTTCATAGTTCGGATGTTGGGCAAGGCTTCCCGGCCAGTTCACGAATTGGCTGGCCAAAACCCGAAATACGCTATTCATTTCAAGTATTTTGGGTTTTGGCCGGGAAGCTTGGCCAGTTCAGGTATTGGCCGGCCAGTTCTAGAATTGGCCAGGCTCCGGGTATTGGCCGCAACATATATATATATATATATATTCAAGAATTCAACTGCAGAGCATTCATTATTTGGCAATAACCAAATTATAAGCCAAATAAATAAATAAATAAAAATAAAATAAAATAAAGAAAAATTTATGAGTAATAATGTATTGTATAATCTTGTTGATGCGAAATAAACAGTTTACCACATTTGGTGCAAAGCTGCTTTTTATGTACATCTAATGGAAAAGCATCTCAATATTTTATATCATAATATTAATAATGAAACCTAAAAATTTTGATTAATGCATAAAATAGCTTTCTTGCATGTAAAACATTGTAGTGTATGTTAAAAACTATTGATATGTATTCACAACCAATCGCTGGTTATTACACAGTGAACCAGGAGAAAACCACTATGGCCCAGTTACACAAGTTGGTATTGATGTCCAGAAAAACTGTGACAGGGCACCCATTCAATTACTCAAGAGAAGGGTCAAAACAGGTTGGATCGAAGGCAACTAAACTTTGCATTATTGACTCCTAGTCACAGAACCTCACAGGAGGGACTGTGTTTGGAGACTAGCAAAGAATAACTCCATTCCTGGTTGTTTTACTGCCACCCAAATTTGCATATGTAATAACACTTTTAATACATAAAAAAAAGAAAACAAAAATTCAAAATTATCATAATATATTATCATCTACAATGTTAAAAATGTGCCATCATTTAACTAATATTGTATAAACAATATATAATAAAAGGTTAATATTATCAAAATTCAATAATTGATCTGAGCAAAAATAAAAAAAAAAAAAAAAAAAAAAAAAAAAAAAAGGAACTCAGTGCCTAAAAGATATTTTAATTTTTATTGTTAGTCATACTTAGTTATAGCTAAATTAATGCTAAAAATAAAAATAATAATTGCTTTGACATTAAAAAATAAATAAATAGTTTTTTTTTTTTTTTTTTTTTTTTGATAATTCACTAATAAATTTTAAAATGCTATTTTTTTAACAATTTTTATTTCTATTTTGTTTTATTTATTTATTTTTTTCAATACTAGTCAGCTATTTTAAAGAAAAACATAATTTTTTTAAGCAAAAAAATACAATTTAATTGGAAAGATTTACCTTTTTACTTTCTTCTATCTTCAATAGAAAAAAGTATTGTAATCAAAAATTTTTTCGACTTCCGGTTTTCGACGGATTTACACGTTTTAGCGGTCAGAGATTCCAAAAAACATGTTTTAACAAAATGTCTGTCTGTCCGTGTGTCTGTGTGTATGTCGCCATTCTACCATCAAAGAGTGTATGAAGTTATGCATAGAATTGAACCAAAATTTTTGTGAATGTTTTTGGCTGTGGCAAGCAGGTCCTCCTTCAGTTTTGAAATATTCCGTCAGAAGGGGGCACTGCAATCGCGATTTTTGTGCCATTTTCAATATTGTACTGACCAAAAGTATATGAAGTTATGCATCGAATAAAACCAAAATTTTTGTGTATGTGTATGACTATGGCTAGTTGGTCCGCCCTGAATTTGAAAAAAATCCGTTGGAAGGGGGCGCTGCAATCCCGATTTTTGTGCCATTTTCAATATTGTACCGACCAAAAGTATATGAAGTTATGCATCGAATTGAACAAAATTTTTTGTGTAAGTAAGTGTGTGACTATGGTTAGTTGGTCCTCCCTGAATTTGAAAATAATCTGCCGGAAGGGGGGCGCTGCAATCACGATTTTTGTGCCATTTTCAATATTGCACCACATAAAAGTGTATGAATTTAGTTCTAGAACCGAACTATTTTTTTTTATATGATTATTTTTTGGTAAGGCAAGTAGGTCCTCCCTGAATTTGAAAAAAAAAAATCTGCCTATCATTTTATTGTCCATTGGCTCATGCAGAGACGGAAATTCGTTTTTACTCCAATTAACTGATTGAAGCAGAAACTTAAGATGAAAATCAAAGTTGGTATGGTATTGAATTAAAATTATTAAAGCATTAATATGAGTAACTATTTTTTTTAAATATTAAAATGTACATATGAGATAGAAGAAAGTTTTAGGATTGGCACACCCAACTAGTTTTTTTTCTTTTGCAAAGTTTTTAACATATTATAAATTTGAACCTTAAATGCATTACAGTTGATACAATGTTTATCTAAATTCGAAACAAATTTTTAAACTTCTGATAAATCTTTAAAATCCAGAAGGCAAGAAAAAATCCAACACACACACAAACTGATAAAACAAAATTGTTAACTGTATGATGCCATATTCATCTTCATTTTAATCCATAAAAAATTATTTCATTTTTCAGGCAGAAATAGTTTTTTAACTGAAAATTAATTACTGTAGATAAATTATTATTACTGTTCATGAATTTTTTGCAACAACAGAAAAAAATGTTAAATTGATTCTCAATAAAATAAGCAAAATTTGGAATTGTTAAGAAAAATATTTGAATAACATTAAATAAAACTTAGCTTATGTTACTCTTTACATTATAAATCAACCATATGCTAAGGCATTTTATCATTCATTTTGGCTTTAAAGTCAAGACAAATATTTTTGTACTTCAAAGTTACAAAAGTATTAAAATTACAAAGAATAAAAAAATTATGGCATCAGAAATAAAAAAAGTAAAAAGGTTCCATAGGTGCTCCATAGGCTTTTTTATGTTTAATTAACACTGAGGAGTGACACTAGAAATAAATAAGTATTAAGCTGCCACACAATATATATGTTACAGGCCAAACCCGATTTTAGGCCAAACTAGTTCATCCTAACGCCCATCGGATAGACTAGTTTTTCCTAGGCCAAACCGGTCTATCCTAACGCCCATCGTATAAACTAGTTTTTCCTAGGCCAAACCGGTCTATCCTAACGCCCATCGGATAAACTAGTTTGTCCTAGGCCAAACCGGTCTATCCTAACGTCCATCGGACAAACTAGTTTTTCCTAGGCCAAACTAGTTTGGCCTAACTCTTATAGGATAAACTAATTTAGCCTGCTGTTTATTGGTCTGAACTAGTTTCTCCTAGGCCGATCTAGTTCATCCTAGGCCAATTCCATTTGGCGTGATTTTATTGAATTCAATGACCGCCACAGCGCCAACATTCTAGTTTTTCCTAGGCTGATCTAGTTTATCCTAGGCCAATTTAATTTTACGTGTTTTTAGCTCACAGGCTTCAAAGCCTGAGAAATAATGGGCTCGCAAGTTCTGTATGTATGAAGTACGTATGTATGTACGTGCGTATGTACATAACGCGATAACTCGTGATAGAAATATCCGATTTGCTTCAAATTTTGGATGCATGTTCATTGATATAAGGTACTTTTCTGATTAATTTTTGGAATTCATTGGATAAGAATAAAGGGGAGCGAACGGGAGGCTAGTCCCCCACCGTTAATTTAGAGAAATGGATTTTAGATGCAGAATTATCAGTTTTCATTTAAAATTTTAGATATAGGATCATTCAGACAAGGCGCCTCCATGATTAGTTGTGGATGTTTATTGTTTAAGTGTAAAAAAGGACAATGTAGGTTACCCCCCCCCCCCCTCCATAATTTAGATAAATGGTTTTTGATGCAGAATTTACGGATTTGCTTCATATTATTTGTATATAGGTTCTTTCTGATAAGGCGATTCCCTGAATAGTTTTGGGGGTTTAATGGTTAAGTATGAAGGGAAAAATGAACGATTACATCTCTTACATAGAAAAAACTAGTTTATCCTATGGGCATTTAGATAAACAAGTTTGGGGTAGAAAAAACTAGTTTATCCATTTGGCATAAGGATAAAATAGTTTGGCCGAGGCTAATCTAATTTAGCTCGAAAACGGGTTTGGCCAGTAAAAAACATATCTTTCACTAGAAAAAGTATAAATGTATGTCAAGAGTCATTGCTTATAACACCAATACAGAAATTTAACATGTTCACCTTAGAGACATGATGCATTGGACATGGTGTTTGCTTTTTTTTTTTGCACGCTCGTGCCAACTGAGATCTGACTTTCATTTATTATTATTATTATTATTATTATGATTGCATATTCGAGCCAGATTGAAGCTGAACATAATTTGGAATCGAACAGCGTTTTCCATTTTTGAGAAATTAATTACCTGTCGACATATAAGCTATTCTTGTCACGGCGTCAATTTTTTTTCCCGTGAAGTCGTAACCAGAAATTCGATTCAAAACGTAGCTTTATTATTTTCTCAAAGATACATCGCTTTTATGAGAAAATAGTTTACGCCATTCGATTACATATTATCTGAATCTGTTAACCCTATGCATTTTCGAAAAGGAAGTAGTTCATAAATGTGTTAGGATGTAGCTCTTTAGGATTTTAGAAAAGCCTTAAGGAATGACTGAGAAATATATTCACAAGTCTACTTTTTACTGAACGGATTCAAAAGTTATGATGTTTATAACTCTCATATTTTTTTTCTTTTGTTCTCAACTACATTGATTATTTAATGAATCCGTATTTGAATATTGAAACTCTAAGAATTTAGATAATCATTAGTACATTGTGTATTTTCCATTCTGTGAACACATCATAATTTAAAAATATATTGTAAATTTATCCAATAAGTATATAAGCAGTATTTTTTAAAGCAATCTTATTTGTATATAAAGTAAAACCTGCATTTTTTGCAGAAATTGAGTAGGGCCAGATAGAGCCAAACTGAGTCTTTTTTCATTGATTTTTGTACAGACAGAGCTCTGCCTGTACAAAAGTAAATAATATTAAAGTAGATAATAATATTTTGCTTGAATAAGCAAACACCATGTCCAATGCATCATGTCTCTAAGGTGAACATGTTAAATTTCTGTATTGGTGTCATAAGCAATGACTCTTGACACACATTTATACTTTTTCTAGTGAAAGATATGTTTTTTACTGGCCAAATCCGTTTTCGGGCTAAATTAGATTAGCCTCGGCCAAACTATTTTATCCTTATGCCAATTAGATAAACTAGTTTTTTCAACACCAAACTTGTTTATCTAAATGCCCACAGGATAAACTAGTTTTTTCTATGTAAGAGGATAATCGTTCATTTTTCCCTTCATACTTAACCATTAAACCCCCAAAACTATTCAGGGAATTGCCTTATCAGAGTCTTATATACAAATGTGAAGCATATCCGTAAATTCTGCGTCAAAAACCATTTATCTAAATTATGGGGGGGGGGGGGGTAACATACATTGCCCTTTTTTACACTTAAACAATAAATATCTACAACTAATCATGGAGGCGCCTTGTATGTTTGATCCTATATCTAAAATTTTAAATGAAAACTGATAATTCTGCATGAAAAATCCATTTCTCTAATTTAACGGTGGGGGATTAGCCTTCCGTTCGCTTCCCTTTATTCTTATCCAATAAATTCCCAAAATTAATCAGAAAAGTACCTTATATCAATGAACGTACATCCAAAATTTGAAACAAATCGGATATTTCTATCACGAGTTATCGCGTTACGTACATATGCACGTACATACGTACGTACATTCGTACATACATACGTACATTCATACATACAGAACCTGCGAGCCCTTTATTTCTCAGGCTTTGACGCCTGCAAGCTAAAAACACGTAAAATTAAATTGGCCTAGGATAAACTAGATCAGCCTAGGACAAACTAGAATGTTGGCGCTGTGGCGGTCATTGAATTCAATAAAATCACGCCAAATTGAATTGGCCTAGGATGAACTAGATCAGCCTAGGAGAAACTAGTTCAGACCAATAAACAGCAGGCTAAACTAGTTTATCCTATAAGAGTTAGGCCAAACTAGTTTGGCCTAGGAAAAACTAGTTTGTCCGATGGGCGTTAGGATAGACCGGTTTGGCCTAGGACAAACTAGTTTATCCGATGGGCATTAGGATAGACCGGTTTGGCCTAGGAAAAACTAGTTTATCCGATGGGCGTTAGGATAGACCGGTTTGGCCTAGGAAAAACTAGTCTATCCGATGGGCGTTAGGATAAACTAGTTTGGCCTAGGCCAATCTAGTTTGGCCTAAAATCAGGTTTGGCCTGTAACATATAAATAATTAAAGCCTTATATTTACAATATGAGATTATTCAAGATTTATATTACTTATATATGTATATCGAAAAAACAAATCATTACACTTTCTGGTAGTCCCGAGATTCTTTTAGCATAAAATCTCCCATCTGGGAAAGTACACTTGGATCTACATCATAGTTAACAATTATAGCCCTTTTTGTTGGGTGGACATCAAGAGACTGGAAACGTATATACCTATAGCAGAAGAAAATTATTAAATACAGAATACATACACATAACATTTTTATTAACACAGTAATATCTTAATATTTTCGGTTTCAACTTCATTGTTTATCAATATTAATTACTTCTGAACATAAGAATATAGAAAAATTACTATTTTTTAGGTATGACTAAGTTATTTATGATTATTTTATAATTTTTTTTCTCAAATTTTGTAATGAATTACACTTTTTTTAACCCTTTAAATTACATTTCTTTATCAAAATTTTCAAACATTAACTCAAAAAAAATTAAATAAATAAATAATAATAATAATAATAAATAAAATGAGTTGTTAAAGAAAAAAATAATGGCAATTTAATAATGAATTCTATTTATAACAGGATAGTCTTTGCAATAGAGGTATCAAAAATGAGAAATTTTAATACAAACATCTTCCTTTTGTTCATTGCCAAAAAAAAAAAAAAAAAAAAAAAAAAACTTTTAAAAGTAAAATGATGCTGCTGTCTTTTTTAATACAGCAAAAAATCTTTAAAACATGTTTAAGAATAAATTGCATTACCAGAATTATGCTTAACTCATATTCTAAGTCTATATTACAATTGGCTCAGAGATTATTGTAGACAGAGCAAAAGTATATCAAGAGACCTTGATTTCTTTATGCATTTAGCAATTCATAAGTATGTATGTAATGTTAATAACCAAAATACTTTACAATATTAATTATAGTAGAGAACATAAACCCACTTTTTTATGCAAATCATTTGCTGGAACGCAATCATTGCAAATATTATAACATTACTATATGTATATAAATAGCAATAGCATTTTTTTTATTTTTTATAATTTTCTCAACACATTTATAGATTTAAGTACTAAACTTTTAATTGCAGCTCATAATATTTTAAATAAAGTAATTTTTTGACTTCATTTTATTATTTAAGCATTTCTAATGCTTTTTCAAATTACAAGTAAGAAATTATCTTTTATTTTTATTGTTTTCTTTTTAAATTTATAAATGGAGTAAAATGGGTATAGTGTTAGGCTTAAAGTTTGTAGAATTTTTAAGGTATTATATAGAACATTTCAGAATGAAATTCTTTATTTTATTGGAATCAAAATAAAATACATGTAAAAAATATCTTAAAATGTTTATTTAAAGTGCAGTGTTTTTAATCACAAGACCGGAAAGACTTTAAATACATTGTACATAAGTACATTTAGTCAAATCATTGCCAATTTCTAGAAATATTCCACTTCTAGATTGCATACCAGGTACTGATTAAATTTGAAAATTTAAGAAGGTTGTCAAAAGATTTGAGAAATAGAAAACCAGAATTGTTGATAAAAGCAAGAGCAGTGTGACTTTGACACATCCTGTAGTGAACTGCCTTCTTGATTAGAGATGGGAATGCTCGGAAAAAAACCAAAAAAATTGGGAAAAAACCTTTTTTTTTTCAGTTTTTTTTCCCAAAGGCTTATTTTTTAATTTTTCCAAACTGGAAAAAATGAAATTTCATTTGTAAAAAATTATATTGAAAATTTTGTAATAGCTGTGTTCTCATGCTTTTAATTTTATTTATTTTTATGTTTAGTGTCCCACATGAAAACTTTAATGTGGGTAATCTGATTTCTCAGCAGTAATCTGTGTGAGAAAACTTGAAAGGATCCTTTTTTTCTAGTTTGAAACACAAGACCCTTCGCAAAATTTCTCTAGAAAAATAGACATTTTAGAAAAAAGTTTAATCTCCAAATTGATTCTTTTACAAATGCAGTGATTGAAGAAAAAAAAAATCTCATTCCATATAGCAGCTGAATCTTTTCATAGTTGTATATATGTATGAATAACCTTATTAAAAATGTCTAAATACGAACCTGAATGTAGTAATAATTTCTAAATCATAAATTCTGATTATATTTTATATAAGTATATATAAGAAGTTCACAATTTCACAAAAACAGGATTACATGAAAAAAAAAAATCTAGATATATAATTAAATGAAACTTCTCTTTTTAAAAATTAATTCATGTGCAAAATTATTTCAATACTATGCAGATTAATGGGAATGGTAAAATTAAAAATTTAACATAAAATTTGAAACATGCATTTATTACTTTCTTTTATTTTTACAAGAAGTAACTATTGAATTCATGAAAAGTTTGACTTCCAGTTTTTGGTGTATTTACGTGTAAGTTATGTGTTTTAGAAGATCCTGAATATGATTTGGTGGTTTTTGGAAAATATCTGTCACTCTGTAAGCCTGCATGTGACAAAAATTTTATGGGAACTCTATTTGAAGAACTGATGCACATATTTTCACAAAACTCTAGATTCAGTTACACCTTGATATAAACTTGACATGTTTAGTTGTTAGTGTATATTGCCTAATCGATGGCGCTGCTATGCTGCATTATTCATAATTTCCACAATAATTCTACCTCAAGAACTAAAAGAGGATTTTTCATAAAACTACAGATTCAGCCAGTTGCTGATATATATTAATGTTATTACTACTATGCTGCATTTTTCAAGATTGCGTTATAGCTGATTAATTGAATATTTTTTCAAGGTGTTGAATCTAAAATTGACCTTCATTTTACCTCCATAATATACAGTAATGTTGCAAAACATGGGCAGTTAGTTAAAAAAGTATAACTGCAATTTAAAAAAAAAAAAAAAAAAAAAAAATCCATGTTTTATTACAAGTAAATACGTTCCAAATTAGACTTTCCTTCTAGATTAAACTTTGAATTTTAGTTGTTTTCTAAAGCACAGTAGAAGTTTATCACTGTGTGTAACTACTTTTGTTAATTCCTCGCGAGCATTTTCTATTTGTAGTGTTCTGTTTTCAGAACTTTTGAGTTCCACTCTTAGAAATATGAAGTTACCATATGGAATTGAATATGGTTTTTTTTCTTACTCAAGAATGGAATACCAGATTTCAGGATAAAAAGAAAAAAAAAATTAATTTAATTTAACTTAAAAAAAATATTTTCCTGATTTGGGTGAGTAAAAATCTGACAATCAATAAATCCTATGCCATTTTTTGTTGCAGATCTAAGTAAGCCAAACTAAAACTTAGTTTTGTTGGAATTTAAATTATAAAATTAAATCAAAACTTTTTTGAGTTGAATTTGGAAAGCTATATCAAAACTAAACATATTTTTTTAAAGGAAATAAAATTATAATTGTAAGAAAAAAAATGTAAAATTGTAAAAATATACATTTTTTAAACAAACAGTGGAATTTTTGAATACTGATAGTCATAATAATGACAAAACTGCAATAATTTATTACATTAAACTAGCATCATTTACTTAAAAACTATACTTATGTAAATGGGATACATAATTTATTTCATTTCAAACTGTCGGCATATTGGCACAGGTTTTTACATTAGGTCAATTTGTAGTTAAACATGCAACTGAAAAATCATTTCAACAGAGATATGATATAACAAACAATAGCATTTAATAAAAATTCTTAAAGTGTGAAAAAAAAAACTAAATTTTTATAAGCAGGCTTTGCTTCTTTCTTTTTATTTTGTAGTAACATAAAGTGAAAATAATTGTCTTATAATACAAATAAATGGAAAAAAAATGTTTATTATTGAATATTTTCTAAGAAAATATAATTTATTTGGGAGAAACAATCATGAAAAATCAATTTTTCCAACTTTTCTGTTTTTTTCCGAAAAAAAATAACCGGTAAAAAACCAGTTTTCCCACCACTTTTATTTTTCCGGAAAATTTACATCTCTATTCTTGATGCACACATTGATCATGACATCTTGATCTGCCACATTTCCAAATAATCTTAGTAAGGGTGTACAATCTTTTCAAAAAAAGGACCATTTAGAAATATGTCTGTGTGGTCGAGGGCCACATCAATAACACAGAGAGAAATCTATTTAAAGGATTTTGATCTGTCACCTATAATTGGATAGAAAATATGGTTTCGATTTTTACGAAGCCGATCGGTGAAACTGGAGATATTTATGAATCAGATCGACAAAAATTGCAATTTATCCATGCAATTAATTTGCGACTTTTATAAACCTGTTTCATGAAATTTGAGATTTTTCTTTGCATGATCAACGAAATTTGTATTTTTTCTTTGCATGATCGACAAAATTTGCATTTTTTCTTTGCATGATCGATAAAATTTCGATTTTTCTCTGCCTCAGGGGTGATTCTAGATGAAATTTTTTTTTTTCGGAAATTCGCATCGCATTTTCGGAAATCGGCGGGAGAGGGGGGGGGGTTGTGAGCCCCCCCCCCCCCTCCAGCGATCTTCGGACAAAATCGGCGTTTTCCCGCTGTCTTCAGACGGAATCAGCAATGTTTTAGCAAAATCGGAGATTTATTGCGATCTTTTGACGAAATTGGCGTTTTCCCTTGTTTTTTAAAAGTAAAATTGGCGTTTTTTCGACGATCTTAAGACAAAATTTGCATTTTTATGCGATTTTTTCTCGAAAACGGCATTTTATTCCTGCAATCTTTTGACGAAATCAGCATTTTTTCCGTGATCTTTTGAATTGATGAAATCGGCTTATTTTTTCAAATATTCTTTTGACAAAATATTTTTAAGCGATCTTTTATCGAAAACAGCGTTTTTTCTCCGCGATCTTTTATCGAAAACAGCGTTTTTCCCCCGCGATCTTTTAACGAAATTGGCATTATATCCGCAATCTTTAGACGAAATCGGCGTTTTCCCGCAGTCTTCAGAAGAAATTAACGTTTTATCAGAGATATTTGGAGAAATTGCCGTTTTTTCCGCGATCCGCATGGGAAATTCGCGTTTTTCATCTATCTTTTGACAAAGTTCGTATACAAAAACATTGACAAAATCGTCGTTTTTCCACGAAATATTGACGAAATGCATGCTATTTCGGCGATAATTTCACGAATTTTGCATTTCTACGCAATTGTTTTTTCCGCACACAAAACCGTACAAGTAGGCAACTATGCGGAAATGATGACCCAATTTCAAATTTTCGGAAGAGAATGCCTTAAATTTTCGGACGAGAATCACCCCTGCTCTGCCTGATTGATGAAACTAGGGATGGGACGAATAGTGATTTGGCCGAATAGCCGAATACCGAATATTCGGCCAAATTTTAGGCCGAATACCGAATATTCGGCTGCCGAATACCAACTTTTTTTTTCAATAAAGAAAATAAATTTTGATTGAATATAATTTTAAAAATAGGATCTCATTAATAATTATTACTTTTAATTGCGCTTTTAAATGTATTTTTAAATTTGAAAAACTTATTTTAACCCCCAAAAAATTATGAAATTGCATCATGTTCTTTCATCCTAATGTACATCAAATTGATTTTCAGCAAGTCAGGATGGTAAGATATTTCCATTAAAATATGAAGAATGTACTTCACTTTTTTTACTATCAAATGATACTTTTTCTCTTTCTTCCACCCAAAATTAACGATATTCTTAATTTTTCTCTCTCAGAACTCCTTGAGGAGATATTTTCTGAAATAACCTTTAATGAAGTAAATTTGATCGTTTAGAGTTTGTGCCCCTAAATGATAAGCAAATTCGTAAGAATAAGACTGTTCTGAAATCAGTTGCCAAGCTTTAAATTAGAAATTATGTTAAAGCAAAAGGTTATGCTTAAAGTAGAATGCATATGTTAACAAAATCTTTGACATTTGAATCGGCTCATACAATGTTCAGCTTCAATAATCCACTTATTCAACAAACATTAAAAGGATAAACAGAAATTGCTAACAACACGAATGAAGGAAGATGTAAATTAAAAATATATACATAATAATGTTACATTTTTAAATCAGTAATTATGCAAATAATTATTTAAAAGTGGAAACTATAGAATAAGAAAATTATTTTGTTTAGTATTTGGAATTGGTGTTTAAATATTTATAAAACCATCTTCATAAAGCAAATTGTGTCATCAAATGCGTATCTAGTTTGACACCAGACCTGTTTTCAGATGTACCGTTGTATTTAGTTGGTTGGTTGAATGGGGTTTTATGGCGCAAACTCCATTTAGGGACATGGTGCACCAAGAGCAACCGTTGCATTTGAAATAGCAATATTTGATATTTAATTTTGAAAAAGAATCTTCATTAATACATTTAGTGAATGAATTTTTTCATTTCTTACTTTATAGAAAATAAGTTATGAATTTTATAACAGCCTTTTTTAGATGTGCATGGAATTTGCAGATATTAATAAATATTATAGTGTTTTAGAATAAAGCAGTGTTTTTTTTTTTTTTTTCTATAAGTGTTTTTATAACTTGAATTGTAATATATCATACTCTATTGAAGACATTTCCCATACAATTAAATCTCCAACTTGGGGAGCATTTTCTAAAATGTCACTAACTTTTATAGGAAACACGGAAAGGCTGTATATTTTTTAGTATCTGAACAACTGTATATTTTGTAAGTTAGAGTGAGAATGACTTCATGAATGAAGTAGCCAATTTGGATTAGAGAAAAAAAAAAAAAAAAAAATTGCAAGAAATGAAATTCTTTAAATCCTAAATTTATTTGGCAAGATATTTTTCACTATTCGGCGAGATTTTAGCAATGTTCGGCGAAATATCTCTAAATATTCGGCTACAGGTATTCGGCCGAAGTATTCGGTCAACAAGCCTTCAATATTCGGCCAACCGAATATTCGGCAAAAGAGCCGAATAGGCCGAATACCGAATAGTGGCCGAATATTCGTCCCATCCCTAGATGAAACTCACAATTTCTCTTCACAGGATCAACAACAATCGTGGGTTTTCTGTGCATGATCGACAAAATTCTCAATTTTTATGCAACCAATCGAGAAAATGTATGATCTTTCGGCAGCTGAACAGCAAAATTCATAATTTTTATGAAGCCAATTAATGAAATTCGTGAGTTTTATGAAGCCAATCAAAAAAATTCGTGATTTTCAAAAAGTCGATCGACGAAATTCGTGTTTTTTCTGCGCCTGATTGGCAAAATTCAAATCACTTGTTAAATCAAGAGAATATGCTATTTTTTTTTGTAACTGATAAATTTAATTTGCAATTTTTTCGAGCATCATCAACAAAACTGACGCTTTTTTTCTCGCTAAATCAATGAAATATGCAATTTTTCGCATCCAACTGACAAAATTCACAATTTTTCTGTGCCTGATCGACGAAATTCATTATGAAATTGGCAATTTTTTTCCGTACCGATCAACAAAATCTGCGAGTCTTAAGTGATGAAATTTTATATTTTCTCACAGTAAATTTACGATTTTTTCTGTAACATATGCACAAAAATTGCAATTTTTTCCAGTTGTAAATTGACGAAACTTGTGGGCCACAGGTTGTGCATCCCTAATCTTAGCAAAAACTTTAAAGCCAAAATGCATGTACAGACAAAAGCAGATGAAATTATAACAAATGAAGACATTATGCAGAGTTTCCCACAGGCAATTTTGGGTATGTGTGTGCGGGGGGAATTCCTGTACCTCATCTGGCCTTTAGTTTACATAATAGCACCCATCTTGCCCTTTACCCAAAAAATTTATACCCCCTGCCTCTCAGGAAAAAAAGGGCCCTTTCTCCTATTTGAATTAAAAAAAATTAGCATAAATTTATTATTACAAAAGTAAAATGAGAAAATAAGATTCTAGTTGTTTACGCTCTTGCTTTGCAGAAATTTATTATACCTACTATGCTTATTTTATATGAATATGCTTGAACTTCCCTTTATCGAAGTCCTTGAGTAACAAAGTTTTCTACTTAACAAAATTTCGTCCTGAACTTTCACTTTGAACATCCCTAATATGCAAATTAATCTCCATATTACAAAATATATATTTTGCACAATGATACTTATTCCACTTTTGTGTATAATCAACATTAAAATGGAGAGGCTGCTGTTGCGAAAGATGTATGAATTTATTTCAGCAGATTGTGTGAAAATGATTTTTTTAAATCATTTCCATTCAAAAGAAGACATACTAAAATCCTTCTATACAATAAGAGGACAACTCTAGTTTCATGAGAATATTACAGATTAAATGCTCAGGTACTTATTAAAATTCTAAAATTTTTATGAAAGTAATTTTCATAAGTAACCTATACAAAGCATAATTACAAACATTTTTTTAATTAAAAAATTGAAACACTTTTTTTTTTTTTTTGAGCTATTGCATAACTTTTATCGTGGGCTTTGAGTGTGGCGACCGAATCTAGAAATTTCATAACGAGAAAAAAAAATTATACTCCGGCTAACGTAGTTTCAGTTCAGCAAACTTCGGCACGGTACCCTTCGGTAGACTTCGGCAAACATTGACGCGGTATTTTTCAGATATTTAGAGGATATCAAGTCTCAAACTTATGTTTCTTATTTCAGTTACCATAAACCTATAGTTTCAATGATAAAAATTCCTGATTAACCTACATGTATTGTAAGATAAAAATATTTTAAATGATATTAACTTCTCATTTATTCAATAAAAGAAAAAAATTTGTTTTCTTATTGGTGATCATGCTCAAAAAGTGTAACTTGAATTAATATCAAAGAAAAAATTTGAATTAATTTTCAAAGACAAAAAAAAACTGCATAAATAAAAAAATATATAAATAATTATATATTTTTTCCAAATTTGTAGAATGTGTATAGAAAAGAATAGTCTTAAGATAAAACAAGGGTGGATAATGTAGCTTTTGGAGATTGGAGACCCGCCCTATGGTGAGGATCGAAAAATTTAAAATGCTTATAACTCGCGATCTAATTTTTGTAGCTTGGAAAAATTTTGTTTGGTAATTTATTATGAGACAGTGTTAATTTTTGTTGACAGGAGACCCCTAATGGTGAGGATTGAAAAATTTAAAATGCTTATAACTCGCGATCTAATTTTCGTAGCACAACCAAATTTTGTTTGCTAATTTATTATGAGACAATGTTAATTTTTGGTGACAGGAGACCCTGCCACTGTGAGGGTCGAAAAATTTAAAATGCATATAACTCACGATCTAATTTTTGTAGTACGGCCAAATTTTGTTTGGTAATTTATTATGAGACAGTGTTAATTTTTGGTGACAGGAGACCCCAGACAGTGAGGGTCAAAAATTTAAAATGCTTATAACTCGCAATCTTATTTTCATAGCGCGGCCAAATTTTGTTTAATTTATTATGAGACATTGTTAATTTTTGGTGACAGGAGCGCTTCCCACGGTGAGGGTCGAAAAATTTAAAATGCTTATAACTCACGATCTAATTTTCGTAGCGCGGCCAAATTTTGTTATGGTAATTTATTAAGCTATTGCAGAGCTTTTATCGCAGGCTTTGAGTGCGGCAACCAAATCTAGAAATTCTGTAATGCAAAAAAAACCTAACACTCTGGCTAACATCGTTTCAGTTCGCAGACTTCGGCACGGTATCCTTCGGTAGACTTTGGCAG
Source organism: Maratus speculifer (assembly GCA_964019185.1). Taxonomy (NCBI): domain Eukaryota; kingdom Metazoa; phylum Arthropoda; class Arachnida; order Araneae; family Salticidae; genus Maratus; species Maratus speculifer. Next base: position 285,142,678 of record OZ025289.1, read on the forward strand.
ACATTGATGCGGTATTTTTCAGATATTTAGAAGATATCAAGTCTCAAGCTTATGTTTTGTATTTCAGTTACCATAAACCTATAGTTTCAATGATAAAAATTCGTGATTAAACTGCATGTTTATTAACATAATAAAAATATTTTAAAAGATATTAACTTCTCATTTATTCAATAAAAGAAAAAAATTTGTTTTCTTATCGGTCATCACACTCAAAAAGTGTAACTTGAATTAATATCAAAGAAAAAGAAAAAACTTGAATTAATATCAAAGACAAAAAAACTGCATAAATAAAAAATATATAAATAATTATAATTGCATAAGTTGATAAAAAATGCTATGCAATAGCTTTACCATGGCAGTCCCCGAGTGCCACACAAGTGTAACTTGAATTAATATCAAAGAAAAAGAAAAAACTTGAATTAATATCAAAGACAAAAAAACTGCATAAATAAAAAATATATAAATAATTATAATTGCATAAGTTGATAAAAAATGCTATGCAATAGCTTTACCATGGCAGTCCCCGAGTGCCACACGTATTTTTTTTTTTTCTCAGACATTGTTTGAATTAAATTTTTTTCATATGTTTTCATTGCACAGAAAAAAAGTTACTGCCTGAATTAAAGTACATTTTCCTAATATTTCCATTTTACGCATATTTTTCATTCTATGTATGTGTATATTATTATACAAACTTCATGAATTTGAGTTGATTACTGTTTAACAAATTACCTTCATAATGAAGTGTTCAAGCATAACAAAGAGTCTTCGTTAAATGGAAGTTTCATTGCAATTTGATTATTATGGTGTCACAAATTGTATGAGATTTAAATATAATTTTTAAATGAAATGTCTTTAATGCCTTTACAAACTTATTGTGTTTGATGTTTTACAAGATTCAGAATTTAAGCTTAGAAACAATTATTTAAAGCTTTTTTTTTCATTTATTCATAAGGCAAAGTATCGACAGAATCTTTCTAAATTTTATTAATCTTAGATTTTCTTTTACATCATTTTAAACGCTTAGAAATTTTTTTTATTTTAATCAATGATTTTTAAAAAAATGATTGATTTAAATCACAATTTAATCACTGCTTTAAATCAACTGATTAAAATTGTCGACACCCCATATAAAGCTTGAAAAATTCTGTAATTTTGCCCCTACATCTGAACTTTGCTGTAAAATATTTCAGTTATTATTTGTCAGCTTAACAGATTTATTTTTTGTTAGGTTCACATATTTTAATGATTACTTAGCTTAGCTTCTGATTGGCATAGATAAAAAAAAAAAAAAAAAATCAAAACTATAAAATTAAATAGAAAATACATTAAAAAATCATTTTTTTCTTTTGAAGAATAGATCATTTTGAACCTTAAGAGATAATCTATTGAAAGACACATATAGTGTTAGATAGTAGGAAAAAAGGAGGGAGGGGGAAGAGTATAATAATGATGAACATTACCTCTGAATATATGGTTCATCATCAGAATTGTCCATTTTACAGGTGATACAAAGTTAACTTGCATAAAGGATGTGTATTGATGAATGCATTCTAAAAGGTTTACCTAAAAAAAAGCATATATATATTATTGCATATATACATCAAATATAATTCATTCTTACTTACATGTAAGCCCAGTAGCAGAAATTGTCTAATATGGCAGCAGGTGCTGCTTATTTTAAACCTTGCAGATTAATCCACTTGCTTAAAACAAAAGGTTGGGTTTTTAAAAAAAGCTGAAATTTACTTTTAAGTAATCTAGATTTATGGTATTTGTTTCATAATTTTATTATATTTTCTTTATAAAGGCAATTTATTCTTTTTTTATACAATATTTTTGTTTTAGTAGGCTTAACATTGTTGGGTGCAGATAAATTTTAGTATACTTCAGACTGACGCAGAAAATTCTGCTTCTGGGCATGTAAGCATAGCAAAAGCATATGTATTTCATTTACCCAGAAATTGATTTTGAAAGTAAAAAATATAACTTATATAATATGTATTGTATATAATTTTATATACAAATAATGACAATGAGCAATAAACAAGTGAGGAAAGGAAACTGAGCCAGATTTACTCTTTGCTGCCAAGAATTCATGAATGAAAGATTTATGAATACAAATGTTTCTTTTTTACTTTGAATGAAAATAAATATCAATGAGTAAAACAGTGCTTTTTCTTTATGTTGAATAGAGGCTTTAGTATTCTTATATGCTTATAAGTAGGGATGCACCGGATACTGATTTTGCCGGATATCGGATACCGGATATCCGGTATCTGATTTGCCTGCCGGATTCGGATATCAGGTACTAAATATGTTTTTAATTATGGTGAATGTTTCTTTATTTCTTTATCAAATGCCATCTCAAATAATAAATTGCAAACATGTTTCACACACAATTATAACATTTTAAATATATTGAAATATATTTTTCACATCTTTAATATCTTTGACTATCAGGGCTTGAAATTCAGTTTTTCCCAGGAGGAAAGAGTTTCCCTCATAACATTTGTAAATGCAGGGTAGTTAAACTATATGAGAGGAAGAAAAATATATTTTTTTTAACACTTTTATTTTTTACTTGCCACTTAAATATTTACAATTTATACCAACATGACAAATTTCCATTGAAATAATTTAAATCAACAACAAGATAATTATCCAAAATGTTTATTTTAACTAAAGCAAAGGAAAATAATACAGCTTTATACATATCATATCTGTTTTTCAATTTTCACTCAGTGTTATGGTCAATTAATAACTGAGTTGCTAAATGAATTTTTTAATTTAGATTTTGTTTGATTTTGTGTGGTTTGGAATCTTTTATATGTTACACTTTTGACAAACAGAACAGTGCAACTTTTCTAACACATTAAATTATTGAAAATAATTGGTTTTGCTTTTTTCTTCTTTTTTTTTTTTTTCTTAATTTTGTAAAATCTGATGTGCATTCATTTTTAATTTGCTTGCACGAATAATGCATGCAGGTGATTGTATCGCCAATATCCTTCTGTGATTGTATATTAGTTAGTGGAATTATCGTCAATACCGTAATCCCTGGCATTTTAGCTAAATGAATTATGTTCAACTATGCATTGGAATTTTAAACCCATATGAAATATCTGAAAATGACATAGTCAGAAGATTTCTTCTATTACATGAGAAATGGTTTATTTAAAAAAGTCATGTCCTAATTTCTCTGAACTAAGCACATCAACTAAATGATTTCCTTGAAGTTCATCTTTTTTTTTTAATCATTTGGAAAACGGTTGTTGTTATCGGCTGAGAATGGACCTTGTGGTGTCCACATTTTATTTTGTTTACGATTCGTCCAGGGATATTAATGTTTAATCCATGACATACGTAATATATGACTCTTATTACATAAATCATGTTTTAATCATCATAAAAATGATGCTTTTAATGATTTTCAATAACTCAATGGGAAACATTTAAACATCTTGCTTTGGGCAATGGATGTCCATATTCTATTTATTTGTTTTACGGAATTCTTTAAACTTAGAAGAATTTTTATTTGAATAGGAAATCAAAATGTCATTGTTAATAAAGAAGAGAGTAGAAAAGTTACAAATTGTGCAGGTGCAAATTATAAGATGCGGAAAAAAACAAATAAAGAAACATCGTATGAAAGATCGTCTTTTTTTAAAAAAAAAGAGGTATGATTATGGAGTCCACTGATGAGGAAATGTGCAATGATTTTGAAAATGAAACATCTAATGTTGAACCACTGACTGTATAAAAAACATGTTTTCTTTTTTTTTCAATGAGCAACACAAGATTTAATCTCATTTTGTTTAGTGCTAATTCCAGAAGCTCAGACTCTAGTGACCATTACTGCCCTTTTAGTTATTTCTTGCTTCGGCACAGGAAAAACATTTGCAAAATATGTAAATCGCGTAGGGATGCACCGAATAGTGATTTTGGCCGAATACCGAATGCCGAATATTCGGCTAGCCGTATAGTAATTGTTGGGCCGAATACCGAATATTCGGCCAGCCGAATAGTTAACTATTCGGCCGAATACCGAATATTCGGCTTTCCAAATTCTTTTTATATTTTAAAATTTAAAGGTATTAAAATGTTACTTTTTAAAACAGTTTTACATAATATTTAATAAAAGAAACTTACATTTTGATAAACAAGAGCTTTTTATAAGAACATTTAGTATTGAAAAAAAAAATCTGCCTTGAGTTATTTAAGAAGCACAATTATGAAACTTTAATTAATAAAATTTTCTATGAATCAAAACAAACATTTTAAAATTAAATAATGAAAAAATGGCCAATGAAAAATTTTACAGTCTGATAATTGTCCTTTTTAAATAACTCAAGGCAAATTTTTTTCAATATAAAGTACAAATACTTTCAACTTAATTTTGAATAAAGGCATGTTTGGTTCATAGTTCTTTTCTTATGAATGGTGGTATTTTCCACCCTTCCCATCATATCATATTTTACAGAAATCAAAGCATGCGAGTTGAAAATATTTTATCTTATTTATTGTTAATATAATAAACGAACACACAAGTTTTGACCTAGAGTGAGATGAAATACAATGTACCTACTTATGACTCAATAAGTTGATTATGATTATGGTTTCATGAACAAAAACTGTCTGCCTTGATAGCTATTACTAATCTCAAAAGTTGATTTTTTTTCTTTTAAAGGACTTTTATTTGGGGGAAAGCAAGAAACAGATTATTTACTAACAAAATTTAGAAACATGTATCTGCACATAATTTATTCCTTAGGAGAATCCTAATAAATCACCATTTTAATCCTTCTCATGTTTAATTTTCTTAAGTTATACTTTACAAACAGCAAATAAATAATGTAAAAACATTCTATTTTATTTAAAAATGATTTTGTTTCTAATTGTTTTAAATATAAATTAAAAAATTGACAGTTAAAAGTAGAAATAGTGAAAAGTTTTTATTAAGTATTGAATGGCCGAATACTATGGCCGAATACTTTGATATTCGGCCATACCGAATATTCGGCAGGCCGAATAATTTCATATTCGGCCAAGCCGAATATTCGGCTCAACCGAATAGTTTAATATTCGGCCTAACCGAATATTCGGTAACATGGCCGAATAGGCCGAATACCGAATAGATACCGAATATTCGGTGCATCCCTATAAATCGGTCATAGAAGTTCATTTTGTCCACCATGGCAAAAATAAATTTTTAAAAACTGTTGACCTGTCTGAAAAAATTTGAACTTTGAGGGAACTTTACCAGTGGAAAATATAGCGGAATTCGTCAATCAATTACAGTAAAATATTGTAAAATTTGCTTATCTGTTGCAAGGAAATATCATGAAATTCGTCAGCCAATAACAAAGACAAAACACAAATTTTTCAGCTGAACACAGGAAAATAATTGTTAATTTCATCAGAATGTCACAAAAATAAAAAGGGAAATTTGCCAGTTGGTCTCCAGAAAAGAAAAAAAAATTGCAAAATTTTGTGTGTCGAGCAAGCAAGAAAATTTTGTGAGAAAAATTACAAAACTTTTCAATCCGATGCAGAAAAAAGAATTTTGTATAATTGCCGTAAGAGCAAACTGTGAGATTAGTCAATCGATAATGGAAAATATCACGAAAATAGTCAGTCAATTTTGAGATTTGATCGCCACTTCACAAAGAAAAACTAGTTGGATGTACCAATCCCAAAACTTTCTTCTATCTCATACATACATTTTAATATTTAAAAAAAATAGTTACTCATTTTAATGCTTTAATAATTTTAATTCAATACCTTACCAACTTTGATTTTCATCTTAAATTTCTACTTCAATCAATTAATCGGAGTAAAAACGAATTTCCGTCTCTGCACGAGCCGATGGACAACAGAATGATAAGCAGATTTTTTTTTCAAATTCAGGGAGGACCTACTTGCCTTACCAAAAAAAAATCATATACAAAATGTTTAGTTCAGTTCTAGAACTAACTTCATACACTTTTATGTGGTGTAATATTGAAAATGACATAAAATTCGGTATTGCAACGCCCCCTTCCGGCGGATTTTTTCAGATTCAGGGCGATTCAACTAGCCATAGCCATACACTTACACAAAAAATTTCGTTCAATTCGATGCATAACTTCATATATTTTTGGTCGGTACAATAACGAAAATGGCACATAAATCGCGATTGCAGCACTCCTTCCGGCGGATTTTTTTCAAATTCAGGAAGGACTAACTAGCCATAATCACACACCTACACAAAAAATTTGGTTCAATTCGATGCATAACTTCATATACTTTTGGTCGGTACAATATTGAAAATGGCACAAAAATGGCGATTGCACCCCCCCCCCCCCCTTCTGGTGGATTTTTTCAAATTCAGGGAGGACCAACTAGTCATAGTCATACACATACACAAAAAATTTGGTTCAATTTGATGCATGACTTCATATACTTTTGGTCGGTACAATATTGAAATTGGTACAAAAATCATGATTGCAGCGCCCCCTTCTGGCGGAATATTTCAAAACTGAAAGAGGACCTGCTTGCCACAGCCAAAAACATTCACAAAAAATTTGGCTCAATTCTATGCATAACTTCATACACTTTTTGATGGTAGAATGGCGACATACAGACACACACACGGACAGACATTTTGTAAAAACATGTTTTTTGGAATCTCTGACCCCTAAAACGTGTAAATCCGTCGAAAACAGGAAGTCGAAAAAAATTTTGATTACAATACTTTCTTCTATTGAAGATAGAAAAAAGTAAAAATTCAAAATTTTTTTTTTTTTTTTTTTTTTTTTTTTGAAACAGGATTGGCTTGCCCACAAGATTTTTTAGGTCATGAATCCTGCCATTCCGTCCCGAAATTCAAACCTTGTATGTATATGCTAATAATATTGAATAAAAAATGCAATTCAAACATTTAAATCTTCTGACTATTTGTCAATGAACTACTGATAATTGCTAATAATCTATACAGTAAAATGCTGATAATTTTTAGAACAAATTTTACACATTTATTAATATGTCTATAATTGTAAAGTATTTTCATAAAGTAATACATAGCACCTTTTTATAATGCAAACATAAAATGTCTCACTAATATACCAATGGTTGAACAGTTATCTCCAAACATAGGTTTAATTGACGATTTTTTTTTTTCATGTTTTAATTATTTTATACTGTTTTACCTTAAGCAACATTTAATTTTATTTTAAGTTAAATCAGTTTAAGTTTAAAATTTATAAGCAAAAAACTTCTCTCTTCTATTTCGTAGATCTCAATGTTTCAAAAAATATTACAAAATATTAATACTACTTCAATATTATACCAGTTTTTATTTTAATCTAGAATTTTTGCTGCAATCAATTAATTAGATTAAGAATGAGTTAATCTCGATCATGATATTTATTAAAATCTATTTTTGTTATTCTGTTTTACATCAGCTGTTTGCGAATAGCCAGTTTTAGCAAGATACGAAGTTCCTATTGCTGCACGAACTGTCAATTCACTGTATAAAAAGATTATGAAAAAAAAAAAAAGATTACAATAAAAAGAAGATTGCCCTCTGATGGCATTGAGCTCACAGGCTATGCATACTAATTGTATATTACAGCCTCATATTTTCAAGGGTTGATGCTGTCCGAAAAACAAATTAAAAGGGGGGATAGCTCCCACCCATTTCCCCTTTTTATACTTAATCATTGAATTCCCTAAACTAATCAGGGATATGCTTTATCACATAAAAAACCTATACCTAAAATTCATAGCAAATCGAATAATTCTTCATAAAAACCCATTTATATAATTTAAGAGGAGTTATGTCTCTTTATACTTAACCATTAAATTTCCAAAACTATTCAGAGATTCGCCTTATCAGAAAGAATGTACATCCAAAATTTAAAGCAAATCAGATAATTCTGCATAAAAACTCATTAATCAAATTTAAGAGGGATTGGGGTAATCGCCCGTATCCCTTTTATGCTTAACAAAAGAACTCCAATTAAATTAGGGAAGCATCTTATCACTATGAACCTGTATCCAAATATTAAAGCAAATCTGTTAATTCTGAAAGAAAAATCATTTACCTAAATTAAGAGGTGTATTCCCACCAATTTATACATATCCAATGAAATCTGAAAAAAATCAGGGAAGTGCTTTATTAGTGTTCATTCTAGGCCATTTTTGAAGGGTGCAGCACTCTGCCCTTTTTCAAATTTATAAAATGCACCCTGCCCTTTTTAAAAGTAGTAAAATGCACCACTGGTTTTACCCAGAGATTTTTAATAAATATTTTTTTTATTCCATGGTGTTTCTAAATTTGTGTGCTCAAAAATGATAGATTTTTTTCATTTCTTTAAGAAAAAGAGCATAAAACTATTGAATCATGTTTTAATTTAATTGTATTTTTAATTTTTATATCATAAAATCATTTAAAATTAATGTTACTTGATTTATCATATTTAAAAATTATGTGTTTCATTGCTTTCTTTTTTCCCCTTCTAAAGGCAACAACAATTTTTTTCTGGCAAAAGTGCCCTTTTCTGCTGCAGTAGTGCCTTTTGTAGTGAATAGCACCATGCAGTGGCGTAGCTATGTTTTTTGGCGCCCGGGGCCAGCAAGAAATTTTGCGCCCCCACCCCAATATAGATATATAACAATTTCTCTCAATTTGGCGCCCCTAGGCCTCGGTGCCCGGGGCGGACGCCCCCCTTGCCCCCCCCTTAGCTACGCTACTGGCACCATGCCCTTTTTATTTCTAGAGTGAACACTAGCTTTATCACAATGAATCTATATCCAAATTTTGAAGCAAATCAGTAAATTCTGCATGAAAAACTCATTAAACTAAATTAAGGCAGGGGAGTTACCTCCAATTTCCCCCCTCTTAGACTTATCCAATGAACTTGCAAAACTGATAGATCATGGAAATGTCTGCATCAGAGTGATCCTATGTCTAAAATTTGAATGAAATGAGAATTTTGCATGAAAAACCCATTTATCTAAATTAAAGGCGGGGGATTAGTCCACCGTTTCCCCTTTTTATACTTATCCAATGAACTCCCAAAACTAATTGTGGCAGTGCCCTCATCAGAATGATCCTATGTCTAAAATTTGAATAAATCTGTATGAAAAACCCATTTATCGAAATTAAGATTGGAGAATTAGCTCTCAGTTCAGTCTCTTTATACTTATCCAATAAACTCCCAAAACTAATCATGGTGGTGTCCTCATCAGAAAAATCCTATGTCTAAAATTTGAATGAAATCAGATAAATCTGCATAAAAAACCATTTATCGAAATAAGGGGTACGGAATTAGCCCCCTGTTTCACTTCTTTATACTTATCAAATGAGTACCTAATACTAATCACAGAGGCGCTTCATCAGAATGATCCTATATCTAAATTTTGAATGAAAATTGATAATTCTGGATATAAAACCCATTGATATAAATTAAGGGGAAGAGTATTAGCTCCCGTTCACCCACTTATACGTATCGAACGAGTTCCCAAAATTAATCAGGGGAATGCCTTATCAGAATATACCTATATTTAAAATTTCAAGTGAATCGGATATTTTTATCATGAGTTATTGCATTACACATTTACATGTATACATACAGAATGGGCGGGCACATAAGCTCACAGGTTTTGATAGCCTCTGAGCTAAAAATCATTATTACAGTACTATCTTCCGGCAAAATATTTTTGAATTGAAAGAAAACCTGGCAGCCATTCTCAGAAACGTATCCAAAGAAATTTGGTTCAATTTCATGCATAACTTCAGACAGCGTTTGTTGGTAGAATAATGAAAATGGTGCAAAAATTGTGATTACAGCACCGGCTTACAGCGAAATGTTTCCATAATGAACAAGGACGTGCTGGCTACAGCCAAAAGCATGAACAGAATATTTGGTTCATTCTATGTATAACTTCATACACATTTTGATGGTATAATCGTATGATGGCAACACTGGGACAGACAGATATTTTGAATAAACATTTTTGGGGGATATTGGATCCCTAAAAGATGTAAATTCGTCGAAAAAATTGATAACATTACTTTCTTCTATCAAGGATAAGAGAAAGTAAAAATAGGTCTGTTTTTATCATTCCCTCCCGCAACTGGAAGCCTGTGCTTCTCTATCGCTTTGCTCAACTTAGCTTTTTCTAGCACGCTGAGTTTTGTCCTGATGAAGAATCTCGATAGCAGATTCAAAATGGCTGCTACCTTTTCATGCATTATTTGTGCATTTCTAAATGTTGGTTTTCTATCTTTATACACTTTTGCAAAAAGGTTTTATTTATTATTTTGACTTCAAATTTTGTTTTACAATCTGAAAGTAAAGATACAATTTTCTCAAAGATATATACATAAATTCTTGAAATTATTACAGTGTTTAAATATAAATAGTAGGAAAGCTGGCAATTGTTTAAACTTTTAAGAATTACCTTTTACTGATAGGAAACTTATTGTAACATTTCATCTTTTGCATTGTAAACAAAAGTTTAGGCATGTTTGGGATCAAACAATTACTGTTATTCATCAATATTTGCTTTGCTACATTCTGCCGGATATCTGATCGGATATCCGATAGAGAAGTCGGATATCTGGTGATTGTGATTCGGATATCTGATGATATTTCGGATATTAAAAAATCAGCCGAATATCGGACGGATATCCATTGCATCCCTATTTATAAGCAATTTATTTATTAGGATGAGTGAAGCGAATCCTCTACTAGTCCACTCAAATTACAATTTGTCGTACGCTTTACAAAAAAACTATTCAATATTTTAACTTCAAATTAAACACAAAAATAAATTATGATCTGTAGATTTGCAGAATATAATTTTTTTTACAGTAAAACGTTAAAAAAAATATTATTTTAATTAATTTATTTTACATGCATTTCCAATACGGACGCATTTTAGCAAATAAAAAATGAAACGCGTATATTTTCAGAAAAAAAAAGTTTAAATCATGGAGTAAATAATTATAGATAGAATCATGATTAATTTATTAAATAAAACATGTTTTCATTATCCCGCAAAATCGTTTGCACAGATGACACTTAAACATTTTAAAAGAATTGTATTATGGATTTTTTTTTTTTTTTTTGTAAACTGGCAACAAAATAATTGTAAACAAATAAAATTAATTCTTAAATTTGTTATATAAATGAAAAATTAAAAGATCTGCGTGAAGTTGTTGGTTCAAGCTCTTTATAAATATTTTTGCGAAGGTCGTATTGTGGCTAAATAATATCGACTCATTAATCAGAAGGATTTTATAGAAAAATAAGACTTTAATAAGTTCGCTAACACAACAATAATTATTCGTGAAAACGTCACTGCGAGAATGAGAGAGCGCTTCGTTAAAAGGTAATTCCATTAATTGAGTTGCCATTCGCAGAAAGTAAAAAGTTCTCCCACGCGGAGAGAATTACAGCAATTCTCATACACTAACATGTATAAAAACGAAGAAATTAAAATAAAATGTTTTACAGTTAAGAATTCATAGTATCAACGAAAGCAGATTTCAAATGTTTTTTCCAGAAAATAGGATTTTGAAGAAGTAACTTTCTTCAAGCTTTCTTCAAATATATTATTCTAAAATAGCTATCAAAGATTATCGGATGTTGATTACAAAGATTGGAAACATGCATATTTCAAACAATTAAAAAACACCAGTGGCTACTTGAAATTGTAAGAAAAGTTACAAATTGTGCAGGTGCAAATTATAAGATGCGGAAAAAACAAATAAAGAAACATCGTATGAAAGATCGTCTTTTTTTAAAAAAAAAGAGGTATGATTATGGAGTCCACTGATGAGGAAATGTGCAATGATTTTGAAAATGAAACATCTAATGTTGAACCACTGACTGTATAAAAAACATGTTTTCTTTTTTTTTCAATGAGCAACACAAGATTTAATCTCATTTTGTTTAGTGCTAATTCCAGAAGCTCAGACTCTAGTGACCATTACTGCCCTTTTAGTTATTTCTTGCTTCGGCACAGGAAAAACATTTGCAAAATATGTAAATCGCGTAGGGATGCACCGAATAGTGATTTTGGCCGAATACCGAATGCCGAATATTCGGCCGACAGGTGAACCGAATACCGAATATTCGGCTAGCCGTATAGTAATTGTTGGGCCGAATACCGAATATTCGGCCAGCCGAATAGTTAACTATTCGGCCGAATACCGAATATTCGGCTTTCCAAATTCTTTTTATATTTTAAAATTTAAAGGTATTAAAATGTTACTTTTTAAAACAGTTTTACATAATATTTAATAAAAGAAACTTACATTTTGATAAACAAGAGCTTTTTATAAGAACATTTAGTATTGAAAAAAAAAATCTGCCTTGAGTTATTTAAGAAGCACAATTATGAAACTTTAATTAATAAAATTTTCTATGAATCAAAACAAACATTTTAAAATTAAATAATGAAAAAATGGCCAATGAAAAATTTTACAGTCTGATAATTGTCCTTTTTAAATAACTCAAGGCAAATTTTTTTCAATATAAAGTACAAATACTTTCAACTTAATTTTGAATAAAGGCATGTTTGGTTCATAGTTCTTTTCTTATGAATGGTGGTATTTTCCACCCTTCCCATCATATCATATTTTACAGAAATCAAAGCATGCGAGTTGAAAATATTTTATCTTATTTATTGTTAATATAATAAACGAACACACAAGTTTTGACCTAGAGTGAGATGAAATACAATGTACCTACTTATGACTCAATAAGTTGATTATGATTATGGTTTCATGAACAAAAATTGTCTGCCTTGATAGCTATTACTAATCTCAAAAGTTGATTTTTTTTCTTTTAAAGGACTTTTATTTGGGGGAAAGCAAGAAACAGATTATTTACTAACAAAATTTAGAAACATGTATCTGCACATAATTTATTCCTTAGGAGAATCCTAATAAATCACCATTTTAATCCTTCTCATGTTTAATTTTCTTAAGTTATACTTTACAAACAGCAAATAAATAATGTAAAAACATTCTATTTTATTTAAAAATGATTTTGTTTCTAATTGTTTTAAATATAAATTAAAAAATTGACAGTTAAAAGTAGAAATAGTGAAAAGTTTTTATTAAGTATTGAATGGCCGAATACTATGGCCGAATACTTTGATATTCGGCCATACCGAATATTCGGCAGGCCGAATAATTTCATATTCGGCCAAGCCGAATAATTTCATATTCGGCGAAGCCGAATATTCGGCTCAACCGAATAGTTTAATATTCGGCCTAACCGAATATTCGGTAACATGGCCGAATAGGCCGAATACCGAATAGATACCGAATATTCGGTGCATCCCTATAAATCGGTCATAGAAGTTCATTTTGTCCACTATGGCAAAAATAAATTTTTAAAAACTGTTGACCTGTCTGAAAAAATTTGAACTTTGAGGGAACTTTACCAGTGGAAAATATAGCGGAATTCGTCAATCAATTACAGTAAAATATTGTAAAATTTGCTTATCTGTTGCAAGGAAATATCATGAAATTCGTCAGCCAATAACAAAGACAAAACACAAATTTTTCAGCTGAACACAGGAAAATAATTGTTAATTTCATCAGAATGTCACAAAAATAAAAAGGGAAATTTGCCAGTTGGTCTCCAGAAAAGAAAAAAAAATTGCAAAATTTTGTGTGTCGAGCAAGCAAGAAAATTTTGTGAGAAAAATTACAAAACTTTTCAATCCGATGCAGAAAAAAGAATTTTGTATAATTGCCGTAAGAGCAAACTGTGAGATTAGTCAATCGATAATGGAAAATATCACGAAAATAGTCAGTCAATTTTGAGATTTGATCGCCACTTCACAAAGAAAAACTAGTTGGATGTACCAATCCCAAAACTTTCTTCTATCTCATACATACATTTTAATATTTAAAAAAAATAGTTACTCATTTTAATGCTTTAATAATTTTAATTCAATACCTTACCAACTTTGATTTTCATCTTAAATTTCTACTTCAATCAATTAATCGGAGTAAAAACGAATTTCCGTCTCTGCACGAGCCGATGGACAACAGAATGATAAGCAGATTTTTTTTTCAAATTCAGGGAGGACCTACTTGCCTTACCAAAAAAAAATCATATACAAAATGTTTAGTTCAGTTCTAGAACTAACTTCATACACTTTTATGTGGTGTAATATTGAAAATGACATAAAATTCGGTATTGCAACGCCCCCTTCCGGCGGATTTTTTCAGATTCAGGGCGATTCAACTAGCCATAGCCATACACTTACACAAAAAATTTCGTTCAATTCGATGCATAACTTCATATATTTTTGGTCGGTACAATAACGAAAATGGCACATAAATCGCGATTGCAGCACTCCTTCCGGCGGATTTTTTTCAAATTCAGGAAGGACTAACTAGCCATAATTACACACCTACACAAAAAATTTGGTTCAATTCGATGCATAACTTCATATACTTTTGGTCGGTACAATATTGAAAATGGCACAAAAATGGCGATTGCACCCCCCCCCTTCTGGTGGATTTTTTCAAATTCAGGGAGGACCAACTAGTCATAGTCATACACATACACAAAAAATTTGGTTCAATTTGATGCATGACTTCATATACTTTTGGTCGGTACAATATTGAAATTGGTACAAAAATCATGATTGCAGCGCCCCCTTCCGGCGGAATATTTCAAAACTGAAAGAGGACCTGCTTGCCACAGCCAAAAACATTCACAAAAAATTTGGCTCAATTCTATGCATAACTTCATACACTTTTTGATGGTAGAATGGCGACATACAGACACACACACGGACAGACATTTTGTAAAAACATGTTTTTTGGAATCTCTGACCCCTAAAACGTGTAAATCCGTCGAAAACAGGAAGTCGAAAAAAATTTTGATTACAATACTTTCTTCTATTGAAGATAGAAAAAAGTAAAAATTCAAAATTTTTTTTTTTTTTTTTTTTTTTTTTTGAAACAGGATTGGCTTGCCCACAAGATTTTTTAGGTCATGAATCCTGCCATTCCGTCCCGAAATTCAAACCTTGTATGTATATGCTAATAATATTGAATAAAAAATGCAATTCAAACATTTAAATCTTCTGACTATTTGTCAATGAACTACTGATAATTGCTAATAATCTATACAGTAAAATGCTGATAATTTTTAGAACAAATTTTACACATTTATTAATATGTCTATAATTGTAAAGTATTTTCATAAAGTAATACATAGCACCTTTTTATAATGCAAACATAAAATGTCTCACTAATATACCAATGGTTGAACAGTTATCTCCAAACATAGGTTTAATTGACGATTTTTTTTTTTCATGTTTTAATTATTTTATACTGTTTTACCTTAAGCAACATTTAATTTTATTTTAAGTTAAATCAGTTTAAGTTTAAAATTTATAAGCAAAAAACTTCTCTCTTCTATTTCGTAGATCTCAATGTTTCAAAAAATATTACAAAATATTAATACTACTTCAATATTATACCAGTTTTTATTTTAATCTAGAATTTTTGCTGCAATCAATTAATTAGATTAAGAATGAGTTAATCTCGATCATGATATTTATTAAAATCTATTTTTGTTATTCTGTTTTACATCAGCTGTTTGCGAATAGCCAGTTTTAGCAAGATACGAAGTTCCTATTGCTGCACGAACTGTCAATTCACTGTATAAAAAGATTATGAAAAAAAAAAAAAGATTACAATAAAAAGAAGATTGCCCTCTGATGGCATTGAGCTCACAGGCTATGCATACTAATTGTATATTACAGCCTCATATTTTCAAGGGTTGATGCTGTCCGAAAAACAAATTAAAAGGGGGGATAGCTCCCACCCATTTCCCCTTTTTATACTTAATCATTGAATTCCCTAAACTAATCAGGGATATGCTTTATCACATAAAAAACCTATACCTAAAATTCATAGCAAATCGAATAATTCTTCATAAAAACCCATTTATATAATTTAAGAGGAGTTATGTCTCTTTATACTTAACCATTAAATTTCCAAAACTATTCAGAGATTCGCCTTATCAGAAAGAATGTACATCCAAAATTTAAAGCAAATCAGATAATTCTGCATAAAAACTCATTAATCAAATTTAAGAGGGATTGGGGTAATCGCCCGTATCCCTTTTATGCTTAACAAAAGAACTCCAATTAAATTAGGGAAGCATCTTATCACTATGAACCTGTATCCAAATATTAAAGCAAATCTGTTAATTCTGAAAGAAAAATCATTTACCTAAATTAAGAGGTGTATTCCCACCAATTTATACATATCCAATGAAATCTGAAAAAAATCAGGGAAGTGCTTTATTAGTGTTCATTCTAGGCCATTTTTGAAGGGTGCAGCACTCTGCCCTTTTTCAAATTTATAAAATGCACCCTGCCCTTTTTAAAAGTAGTAAAATGCACCACTGGTTTTACCCAGAGATTTTTAATAAATATTTTTTTTATTCCATGGTGTTTCTAAATTTGTGTGCTCAAAAATGATAGATTTTTTTCATTTCTTTAAGAAAAAGAGCATAAAACTATTGAATCATGTTTTAATTTAATTGTATTTTTAATTTTTATATCATAAAATCATTTAAAATTAATGTTACTTGATTTATCATATTTAAAAATTATGTGTTTCATTGCTTTCTTTTTTCCCCTTCTAAAGGCAACAACAATTTTTTTCTGGCAAAAGTGCCCTTTTCTGCTGCAGTAGTGCCTTTTGTAGTGAATAGCACCATGCAGTGGCGTAGCTATGTTTTTTGGCGCCCGGGGCCAGCAAGAAATTTTGCGCCCCCACCCCAATATAGATATATAACAATTTCTCTCAATTTGGCGCCCCTAGGCCTCGGTGCCCGGGGCGGACGCCCCCCTTGCCCCCCCCTTAGCTACGCTACTGGCACCATGCCCTTTTTATTTCTAGAGTGAACACTAGCTTTATCACAATGAATCTATATCCAAATTTTGAAGCAAATCAGTAAATTCTGCATGAAAAACTCATTAAACTAAATTAAGGCAGGGGAGTTACCTCCAATTTCCCCCCTCTTAGACTTATCCAATGAACTTGCAAAACTGATAGATCATGGAAATGTCTGCATCAGAGTGATCCTATGTCTAAAATTTGAATGAAATGAGAATTTTGCATGAAAAACCCATTTATCTAAATTAAAGGCGGGGGATTAGTCCACCGTTTCCCCTTTTTATACTTATCCAATGAACTCCCAAAACTAATTGTGGCAGTGCCCTCATCAGAATGATCCTATGTCTAAAATTTGAATAAATCTGTATGAAAAACCCATTTATCGAAATTAAGATTGGAGAATTAGCTCTCAGTTCAGTCTCTTTATACTTATCCAATAAACTCCCAAAACTAATCATGGTGGTGTCCTCATCAGAAAAATCCTATGTCTAAAATTTGAATGAAATCAGATAAATCTGCATAAAAAACCATTTATCGAAATAAGGGGTACGGAATTAGCCCCCTGTTTCACTTCTTTATACTTATCAAATGAGTACCTAATACTAATCACAGAGGCGCTTCATCAGAATGATCCTATATCTAAATTTTGAATGAAAATTGATAATTCTGGATATAAAACCCATTGATATAAATTAAGGGGAAGAGTATTAGCTCCCGTTCACCCACTTATACGTATCGAACGAGTTCCCAAAATTAATCAGGGGAACGCCTTATCAGAATATACCTATATTTAAAATTTCAAGTGAATCGGATATTTTTATCATGAGTTATTGCATTACACATTTACATGTATACATACAGAATGGGCGGGCACATAAGCTCACAGGTTTTGATAGCCTCTGAGCTAAAAATCACTATTACAGTACTATCTTCCGGCAAAATATTTTTGAATTGAAAGAAGACCTGGCAGCCATTCTCAGAAATGTATCCAAAGAAATTTGGTTCAATTTCATGCATAACTTCAGACAGCGTTTGTTGGTAGAATAATGAAAATGGTGCAAAAATTGTGATTACAGCACCGGCTTACAGCGAAATGTTTCCATAATGAACATGGACGTGCTGGCTACAGCCAAAAGCATGAACAGAATATTTGGTTCATTCTATGTATAACTTCATACACATTTTGATGGTATAATCGTATGATGGCAACACTGGGACAGACAGATATTTTGAATAAACATTTTTGGGGGATATTGGATCCCTAAAAGATGTAAATTCGTCGAAAAAATTGATAACATTACTTTCTTCTATCAAGGATAAGAGAAAGTAAAAATAGGTCTGTTTTTATCATTCCCTCCCGCAACTGGAAGCCTGTGCTTCTCTATCGCTTTGCTCAACTTAGCTTTTTCTAGCACGCTGAGTTTTGTCCTGATGAAGAATCTCGATAGCAGATTCAAAATGGCTGCTACCTTTTCATGCATTATTTGTGCATTTCTAAATGTTGGTTTTCTATCTTTATACACTTTTGCAAAAAGGTTTTATTTATTATTTTGACTTCAAATTTTGTTTTACAATCTGAAAGTAAAGATACAATTTTCTCAAAGATATATACATAAATTCTTGAAATTATTACAGTGTTTAAATATAAATAGTAGGAAAGCTGGCAATTGTTTAAACTTTTAAGAATTACCTTTTACTGATAGGAAACTTATTGTAACATTTCATCTTTTGCATTGTAAACAAAAGTTTAGGCATGTTTGGGATCAAACAATTACTGTTATTCATCAATATTTGCTTTGCTACATTCTGCCGGATATCTGATCGGATATCCGATAGAGAAGTCGGATATCTGGTGATTGTGATTCGGATATCTGATGATATTTCGGATATTAAAAAATCAGCCGAATATCGGACGGATATCCATTGCATCCCTATTTATAAGCAATTTATTTATTAGGATGAGTGAAGCGAATCCTCTACTAGTCCACTCAAATTACAATTTGTCGTACGCTTTACAAAAAAACTATTCAATATTTTAACTTCAAATTAAACACAAAAATAAATTATGATCTGTAGATTTGCAGAATATAATTTTTTTTACAGTAAAACGTTAAAAAAAATATTATTTTAATTAATTTATTTTACATGCATTTCCAATACGGACGCATTTTAGCAAATAAAAAATGAAACGCGTATATTTTCAGAAAAAAAAAGTTTAAATCATGGAGTAAATAATTATAGATAGAATCATGATTAATTTATTAAATAAAACATGTTTTCATTATCCCGCAAAATCGTTTGCACAGATGACACTTAAACATTTTAAAAGAATTGTATTATGGATTTTTTTTTTTTTTTTTTGTAAACTGGCAACAAAATAATTGTAAACAAATAAAATTAATTCTTAAATTTGTTATATAAATGAAAAATTAAAAGATCTGCGTGAAGTTGTTGGTTCAAGCTCTTTATAAATATTTTTGCGAAGGTCGTATTGTGGCTAAATAATATCGACTCATTAATCAGAAGGATTTTATAGAAAAATAAGACTTTAATAAGTTCGCTAACACAACAATAATTATTCGTGAAAACGTCACTGCGAGAATGAGAGAGCGCTTCGTTAAAAGGTAATTCCATTAATTGAGTTGCCATTCGCAGAAAGTAAAAAGTTCTCCCACGCGGAGAGAATTACAGCAATTCTCATACACTAACATGTATAAAAACGAAGAAATTAAAATAAAATGTTTTACAGTTAAAAATTCATAGTATCAACGAAAGCAGATTTCAAATGTTTTTTCCAGAAAATAGGATTTTGAAGAAGTAACTTTCTTCAAGCTTTCTTCAAATATATTATTCTAAAATAGCTATCAAAGATTATCGGATGTTGATTACAAAGATTGGAAACATGCATATTTCAAACAATTAAAAAACACCAGTGGCTACTTGAAATTGTAAGAAAAGTTACAAATTGTGCAGGTGCAAATTATAAGATGCGGAAAAAACAAATAAAGAAACATCGTATGAAAGATCGTCTTTTTTTAAAAAAAAAGAGGTATGATTATGGAGTCCACTGATGAGGAAATGTGCAATGATTTTGAAAATGAAACATCTAATGTTGAACCACTGACTGTATAAAAAACATGTTTTCTTTTTTTTTCAATGAGCAACACAAGATTTAATCTCATTTTGTTTAGTGCTAATTCCAGAAGCTCAGACTCTAGTGATCATTACTGCCCTTTTAGTTATTTCTTGCTTCGGCACAGGAAAAACATTTGCAAAATATGTAAATCGCGTAGGGATGCACCGAATAGTGATTTTGGCCGAATACCGAATGCCGAATATTCGGCCGACAGGTGAACCGAATACCGAATATTCGGCTAGCCGTATAGTAATTGTTGGGCCGAATACCGAATATTCGGCCAGCCGAATAGTTAACTATTCGGCCGAATACCGAATATTCGGCTTTCCAAATTCTTTTTATATTTTAAAATTTAAAGGTATTAAAATGTTACTTTTTAAAACAGTTTTACATAATATTTAATAAAAGAAACTTACATTTTGATAAACAAGAGCTTTTTATAAGAACATTTAGTATTGAAAAAAAAAATCTGCCTTGAGTTATTTAAGAAGCACAATTATGAAACTTTAATTAATAAAATTTTCTACGAATCAAAACAAACATTTTAAAATTAAATAATGAAAAAATGGCCAATGAAAAATTTTACAGTCTGATAATTGTCCTTTTTAAATAACTCAAGGCAAATTTTTTTCAATATAAAGTACAAATACTTTCAACTTAATTTTGAATAAAGGCATGTTTGGTTCATAGTTCTTTTCTTATGAATGGTGGTATTTTCCACCCTTCCCATCATATCATATTTTACAGAAATCAAAGCATGCGAGTTGAAAATATTTTATCTTATTTATTGTTAATATAATAAACGAACACACAAGTTTTGACCTAGAGTGAGATGAAATACAATGTACCTACTTATGACTCAATAAGTTGATTATGATTATGGTTTCATGAACAAAAATTGTCTGCCTTGATAGCTATTACTAATCTCAAAAGTTGATTTTTTTTCTTTTAAAGGACTTTTATTTGGGGGAAAGCAAGAAACAGATTATTTACTAACAAAATTTAGAAACATGTATCTGCACATAATTTATTCCTTAGGAGAATCCTAATAAATCACCATTTTAATCCTTCTCATGTTTAATTTTCTTAAGTTATACTTTACAAACAGCAAATAAATAATGTAAAAACATTCTATTTTATTTAAAAATGATTTTGTTTCTAATTGTTTTAAATATAAATTAAAAAATTGACAGTTAAAAGTAGAAATAGTGAAAAGTTTTTATTAAGTATTGAATGGCCGAATACTATGGCCGAATACTTTGATATTCGGCCATACCGAATATTCGGCAGGCCGAATAATTTCATATTCGGCCAAGCCGAATAATTTCATATTCGGCGAAGCCGAATATTCGGCTCAACCGAATAGTTTAATATTCGGCCTAACCGAATATTCGGTAACATGGCCGAATAGGCCGAATACCGAATAGATACCGAATATTCGGTGCATCCCTATAAATCGGTCATAGAAGTTCATTTTGTCCACTATGGCAAAAATAAATTTTTAAAAACTGTTGACCTGTCTGAAAAAATTTGAACTTTGAGGGAACTTTACCAGTGGAAAATATAGCGGAATTCGTCAATCAATTACAGTAAAATATTGTAAAATTTGCTTATCTGTTGCAAGGAAATATCATGAAATTCGTCAGCCAATAACAAAGACAAAACACAAATTTTTCAGCTGAACACAGGAAAATAATTGTTAATTTCATCAGAATGTCACAAAAATAAAAAGGGAAATTTGCCAGTTGGTCTCCAGAAAAGAAAAAAAAATTGCAAAATTTTGTGTGTCGAGCAAGCAAGAAAATTTTGTGAGAAAAATTACAAAACTTTTCAATCCGATGCAGAAAAAAGAATTTTGTATAATTGCCGTAAGAGCAAACTGTGAGATTAGTCAATCGATAATGGAAAATATCACGAAAATAGTCAGTCAATTTTGAGATTTGATCGCCACTTCACAAAGAAAAACTAGTTGGATGTACCAATCCCAAAACTTTCTTCTATCTCATACATACATTTTAATATTTAAAAAAAATAGTTACTCATTTTAATGCTTTAATAATTTTAATTCAATACCTTACCAACTTTGATTTTCATCTTAAATTTCTACTTCAATCAATTAATCGGAGTAAAAACGAATTTCCGTCTCTGCACGAGCCGATGGACAACAGAATGATAAGCAGATTTTTTTTTCAAATTCAGGGAGGACCTACTTGCCTTACCAAAAAAAAATCATATACAAAATGTTTAGTTCAGTTCTAGAACTAACTTCATACACTTTTATGTGGTGTAATATTGAAAATGACATAAAATTCGGTATTGCAACGCCCCCTTCCGGCGGATTTTTTCAGATTCAGGGCGATTCAACTAGCCATAGCCATACACTTACACAAAAAATTTCGTTCAATTCGATGCATAACTTCATATATTTTTGGTCGGTACAATAACGAAAATGGCACATAAATCGCGATTGCAGCACTCCTTCCGGCGGATTTTTTTCAAATTCAGGAAGGACTAACTAGCCATAATTACACACCTACACAAAAAATTTGGTTCAATTCGATGCATAACTTCATATACTTTTGGTCGGTACAATATTGAAAATGGCACAAAAATGGCGATTGCACCCCCCCCCCCTTCTGGTGGATTTTTTCAAATTCAGGGAGGACCAACTAGTCATAGTCATACACATACACAAAAAATTTGGTTCAATTTGATGCATGACTTCATATACTTTTGGTCGGTACAATATTGAAATTGGTACAAAAATCATGATTGCAGCGCCCCCTTCCGGCGGAATATTTCAAAACTGAAAGAGGACCTGCTTGCCACAGCCAAAAACATTCACAAAAAATTTGGCTCAATTCTATGCATAACTTCATACACTTTTTGATGGTAGAATGGCGACATACAGACACACACACGGACAGACATTTTGTAAAAACATGTTTTTTGGAATCTCTGACCCCTAAAACGTGTAAATCCGTCGAAAACAGGAAGTCGAAAAAAATTTTGATTACAATACTTTCTTCTATTGAAGATAGAAAAAAGTAAAAATTCAAAATTTTTTTTTTTTTTTTTTTTTTTTGAAACAGGATTGGCTTGCCCACAAGATTTTTTAGGTCATGAATCCTGCCATTCCGTCCCGAAATTCAAACCTTGTATGTATATGCTAATAATATTGAATAAAAAATGCAATTCAAACATTTAAATCTTCTGACTATTTGTCAATGAACTACTGATAATTGCTAATAATCTATACAGTAAAATGCTGATAATTTTTAGAACAAATTTTACACATTTATTAATATGTCTATAATTGTAAAGTATTTTCATAAAGTAATACATAGCACCTTTTTATAATGCAAACATAAAATGTCTCACTAATATACCAATGGTTGAACAGTTATCTCCAAACATAGGTTTAATTGACGATTTTTTTTTTTCATGTTTTAATTATTTTATACTGTTTTACCTTAAGCAACATTTAATTTTATTTTAAGTTAAATCAGTTTAAGTTTAAAATTTATAAGCAAAAAACTTCTCTCTTCTATTTCGTAGATCTCAATGTTTCAAAAAATATTACAAAATATTAATACTACTTCAATATTATACCAGTTTTTATTTTAATCTAGAATTTTTGCTGCAATCAATTAATTAGATTAAGAATGAGTTAATCTCGATCATGATATTTATTAAAATCTATTTTTGTTATTCTGTTTTACATCAGCTGTTTGCGAATAGCCAGTTTTAGCAAGATACGAAGTTCCTATTGCTGCACGAACTGTCAATTCACTGTATAAAAAGATTATGAAAAAAAAAAAAAGATTACAATAAAAAGAAGATTGCCCTCTGATGGCATTGAGCTCACAGGCTATGCATACTAATTGTATATTACAGCCTCATATTTTCAAGGGTTGATGCTGTCCGAAAAACAAATTAAAAGGGGGGATAGCTCCCACCCATTTCCCCTTTTTATACTTAATCATTGAATTCCCTAAACTAATCAGGGATATGCTTTATCACATAAAAAACCTATACCTAAAATTCATAGCAAATCGAATAATTCTTCATAAAAACCCATTTATATAATTTAAGAGGAGTTATGTCTCTTTATACTTAACCATTAAATTTCCAAAACTATTCAGAGATTCGCCTTATCAGAAAGAATGTACATCCAAAATTTAAAGCAAATCAGATAATTCTGCATAAAAACTCATTAATCAAATTTAAGAGGGATTGGGGTAATCGCCCGTATCCCTTTTATGCTTAACAAAAGAACTCCAATTAAATTAGGGAAGCATCTTATCACTATGAACCTGTATCCAAATATTAAAGCAAATCTGTTAATTCTGAAAGAAAAATCATTTACCTAAATTAAGAGGTGTATTCCCACCAATTTATACATATCCAATGAAATCTGAAAAAAATCAGGGAAGTGCTTTATTAGTGTTCATTCTAGGCCATTTTTGAAGGGTGCAGCACTCTGCCCTTTTTCAAATTTATAAAATGCACCCTGCCCTTTTTAAAAGTAGTAAAATGCACCACTGGTTTTACCCAGAGATTTTTAATAAATATTTTTTTTATTCCATGGTGTTTCTAAATTTGTGTGCTCAAAAATGATAGATTTTTTTCATTTCTTTAAGAAAAAGAGCATAAAACTATTGAATCATGTTTTAATTTAATTGTATTTTTAATTTTTATATCATAAAATCATTTAAAATTAATGTTACTTGATTTATCATATTTAAAAATTATGTGTTTCATTGCTTTCTTTTTTCCCCTTCTAAAGGCAACAACAATTTTTTTCTGGCAAAAGTGCCCTTTTCTGCTGCAGTAGTGCCTTTTGTAGTGAATAGCACCATGCAGTGGCGTAGCTATGTTTTTTGGCGCCCGGGGCCAGCAAGAAATTTTGCGCCCCCACCCCAATATAGATATATAACAATTTCTCTCAATTTGGCGCCCCTAGGCCTCGGTGCCCGGGGCGGACGCCCCCCTTGCCCCCCCCTTAGCTACGCTACTGGCACCATGCCCTTTTTATTTCTAGAGTGAACACTAGCTTTATCACAATGAATCTATATCCAAATTTTGAAGCAAATCAGTAAATTCTGCATGAAAAACTCATTAAACTAAATTAAGGCAGGGGAGTTACCTCCAATTTCCCCCCTCTTAGACTTATCCAATGAACTTGCAAAACTGATAGATCATGGAAATGTCTGCATCAGAGTGATCCTATGTCTAAAATTTGAATGAAATGAGAATTTTGCATGAAAAACCCATTTATCTAAATTAAAGGCGGGGGATTAGTCCACCGTTTCCCCTTTTTATACTTATCCAATGAACTCCCAAAACTAATTGTGGCAGTGCCCTCATCAGAATGATCCTATGTCTAAAATTTGAATAAATCTGTATGAAAAACCCATTTATCGAAATTAAGATTGGAGAATTAGCTCTCAGTTCAGTCTCTTTATACTTATCCAATAAACTCCCAAAACTAATCATGGTGGTGTCCTCATCAGAAAAATCCTATGTCTAAAATTTGAATGAAATCAGATAAATCTGCATAAAAAACCATTTATCGAAATAAGGGGTACGGAATTAGCCCCCTGTTTCACTTCTTTATACTTATCAAATGAGTACCTAATACTAATCACAGAGGCGCTTCATCAGAATGATCCTATATCTAAATTTTGAATGAAAATTGATAATTCTGGATATAAAACCCATTGATATAAATTAAGGGGAAGAGTATTAGCTCCCGTTCACCCACTTATACGTATCGAACGAGTTCCCAAAATTAATCAGGGGAACGCCTTATCAGAATATACCTATATTTAAAATTTCAAGTGAATCGGATATTTTTATCATGAGTTATTGCATTACACATTTACATGTATACATACAGAATGGGCGGGCACATAAGCTCACAGGTTTTGATAGCCTCTGAGCTAAAAATCACTATTACAGTACTATCTTCCGGCAAAATATTTTTGAATTGAAAGAAGACCTGGCAGCCATTCTCAGAAATGTATCCAAAGAAATTTGGTTCAATTTCATGCATAACTTCAGACAGCGTTTGTTGGTAGAATAATGAAAATGGTGCAAAAATTGTGATTACAGCACCGGCTTACAGCGAAATGTTTCCATAATGAACATGGACGTGCTGGCTACAGCCAAAAGCATGAACAGAATATTTGGTTCATTCTATGTATAACTTCATACACATTTTGATGGTATAATCGTATGATGGCAACACTGGGACAGACAGATATTTTGAATAAACATTTTTGGGGGATATTGGATCCCTAAAAGATGTAAATTCGTCGAAAAAATTGATAACATTACTTTCTTCTATCAAGGATAAGAGAAAGTAAAAATAGGTCTGTTTTTATCATTCCCTCCCGCAACTGGAAGCCTGTGCTTCTCTATCGCTTTGCTCAACTTAGCTTTTTCTAGCACACTGAGTTTTGTCCTGATGAAGAATCTCGATAGCAGATTCAAAATGGCTGCTACCTTTTCATGCATTATTTGTGCATTTCTAAATGTTGGTTTTCTATCTTTATACACTTTTGCAAAAAGGTTTTATTTATTATTTTGACTTCAAATTTTGTTTTACAATCTGAAAGTAAAGATACAATTTTCTCAAAGATATATACATAAATTCTTGAAATTATTACAGTGTTTAAATATAAATAGTAGGAAAGCTGGCAATTGTTTAAACTTTTAAGAATTACCTTTTACTGATAGGAAACTTATTGTAACATTTCATCTTTTGCATTGTAAACAAAAGTTTAGGCATGTTTGGGATCAAACAATTACTGTTATTCATCAATATTTGCTTTGCTACATTCTGCCGGATATCTGATCGGATATCCGATAGAGAAGTCGGATATCTGGTGATTGTGATTCGGATATCTGATGATATTTCGGATATTAAAAAATCAGCCGAATATCGGACGGATATCCATTGCATCCCTATTTATAAGCAATTTATTTATTAGGATGAGTGAAGCGAATCCTCTACTAGTCCACTCAAATTACAATTTGTCGTACGCTTTACAAAAAAACTATTCAATATTTTAACTTCAAATTAAACACAAAAATAAATTATGATCTGTAGATTTGCAGAATATAATTTTTTTTACAGTAAAACGTTCAAAAAAATATTATTTTAATTAATTTATTTTACATGCATTTCCAATACGGACGCATTTTAGCAAATAAAAAATGAAACGCGTATATTTTCAGAAAAAAAAAGTTTAAATCATGGAGTAAATAATTATAGATAGAATCATGATTAATTTATTAAATAAAACATGTTTTCATTATCCCGCAAAATCGTTTGCACAGATGACACTTAAACATTTTAAAAGAATTGTATTATGGATTTTTTTTTTTTTTTTTTGTAAACTGGCAACAAAATAATTGTAAACAAATAAAATTAATTCTTAAATTTGTTATATAAATGAAAAATTAAAAGATCTGCGTGAAGTTGTTGGTTCAAGCTCTTTATAAATATTTTTGCGAAGGTCGTATTGTGGCTAAATAATATCGACTCATTAATCAGAAGGATTTTATAGAAAAATAAGACTTTAATAAGTTCGCTAACACAACAATAATTATTCGTGAAAACGTCACTGCGAGAATGAGAGAGCGCTTCGTTAAAAGGTAATTCCATTAATTGAGTTGCCATTCGCAGAAAGTAAAAAGTTCTCCCACGCGGAGAGAATTACAGCAATTCTCATACACTAACATGTATAAAAACGAAGAAATTAAAATAAAATGTTTTACAGTTAAAAATTCATAGTATCAACGAAAGCAGATTTCAAATGTTTTTTCCAGAAAATAGGATTTTGAAGAAGTAACTTTCTTCAAGCTTTCTTCAAATATATTATTCTAAAATAGCTATCAAAGATTATCGGATGTTGATTACAAAGATTGGAAACATGCATATTTCAAACAATTAAAAAACACCAGTGGCTACTTGAAATTGTAAGAAAAGTTACAAATTGTGCAGGTGCAAATTATAAGATGCGGAAAAAACAAATAAAGAAACATCGTATGAAAGATCGTCTTTTTTTAAAAAAAAAGAGGTATGATTATGGAGTCCACCGATGAGGAAATGTGCAATGATTTTGAAAATGAAACATCTAATGTTGAACCACTGACTGTATAAAAAACATGTTTTCTTTTTTTTTCAATGAGCAACACAAGATTTAATCTCATTTTGTTTAGTGCTAATTCCAGAAGCTCAGACTCTAGTGACCATTACTGCCCTTTTAGTTATTTCTTGCTTCGGCACAGGAAAAACATTTGCAAAATATGTAAATCGCGTAGGGATGCACCGAATAGTGATTTTGGCCGAATACCGAATGCCGAATATTCGGCCGACAGGTGAACCGAATACCGAATATTCGGCTAGCCGTATAGTAATTGTTGGGCCGAATACCGAATATTCGGCCAGCCGAATAGTTAACTATTCGGCCGAATACCGAATATTCGGCTTTCCAAATTCTTTTTATATTTTAAAATTTAAAGGTATTAAAATGTTACTTTTTAAAACAGTTTTACATAATATTTAATAAAAGAAACTTACATTTTGATAAACAAGAGCTTTTTATAAGAACATTTAGTATTGAAAAAAAAAATCTGCCTTGAGTTATTTAAGAAGCACAATTATGAAACTTTAATTAATAAAATTTTCTACGAATCAAAACAAACATTTTAAAATTAAATAATGAAAAAATGGCCAATGAAAAATTTTACAGTCTGATAATTGTCCTTTTTAAATAACTCAAGGCAAATTTTTTTCAATATAAAGTACAAATACTTTCAACTTAATTTTGAATAAAGGCATGTTTGGTTCATAGTTCTTTTCTTATGAATGGTGGTATTTTCCACCCTTCCCATCATATCATATTTTACAGAAATCAAAGCATGCGAGTTGAAAATATTTTATCTTATTTATTGTTAATATAATAAACGAACACACAAGTTTTGACCTAGAGTGAGATGAAATACAATGTACCTACTTATGACTCAATAAGTTGATTATGATTATGGTTTCATGAATAAAAATTGTCTGCCTTGATAGCTATTACTAATCTCAAAAGTTGATTTTTTTTCTTTTAAAGGACTTTTATTTGGGGGAAAGCAAGAAACAGATTATTTACTAACAAAATTTAGAAACATGTATCTGCACATAATTTATTCCTTAGGAGAATCCTAATAAATCACCATTTTAATCCTTCTCATGTTTAATTTTCTTAAGTTATACTTTACAAACAGCAAATAAATAATGTAAAAACATTCCCAAAACTAATTGTGGCAGTGCCCTCATCAGAATGATCCTATGTCTAAAATTTGAATAAATCTGTATGAAAAACCCATTTATCGAAATTAAGATTGGAGAATTAGCTCTCAGTTCAGTCTCTTTATACTTATCCAATAAACTCCCAAAACTAATCATGGTGGTGTCCTCATCAGAAAAATCCTATGTCTAAAATTTGAATGAAATCTGATAAATCTGCATAAAAAACCATTTATCGAAATAAGGGGTACGGAATTAGCCCCCTGTTTCACTTCTTTATACTTATCAAATGAGTACCTAATACTAATCACAGAGGCGCTTCATCAGAATGATCCTATATCTAAATTTTGAATGAAAATTGATAATTCTGGATATAAAACCCATTGATATAAATTAAGGGGAAGAGTATTAGCTCCCGTTCACCCACTTATACGTATCGAACGAGTTCCCAAAATTAATCAGGGGAACGCCTTATCAGAATATACCTATATTTAAAATTTCAAGTGAATCGGATATTTTTATCATGAGTTATTGCATTACACATTTACATGTATACATACAGAATGGGCGGGCACATAAGCTCACAGGTTTTGATAGCCTCTGAGCTAAAAATCATTATTACAGTACTATCTTCCGGCAAAATATTTTTGAATTGAAAGAAGACCTGGCAGCCATTCTCAGAAACGTATCCAAAGAAATTTGGTTCAATTTCATGCATAACTTCAGACAGCGTTTGTTGGTAGAATAATGAAAATGGTGCAAAAATTGTGATTACAGCACCGGCTTACAGCGAAATGTTTCCATAATGAACATGGACGTGCTGGCTACAGCCAAAAGCATGAACAGAATATTTGGTTCATTCTATGTATAACTTCATACACATTTTGATGGTATAATCGTATGATGGCAACACTGGGACAGACAGATATTTTGAATAAACATTTTTGGGGGATATTGGATCCCTAAAAGATGTAAATTCGTCGAAAAAATTGATAACATTACTTTCTTCTATCAAGGATAAGAGAAAGTAAAAATAGGTCTGTTTTTATCATTCCCTCCCGCAACTGGAAGCCTGTGCTTCTCTATCGCTTTGCTCAACTTAGCTTTTTCTAGCACACTGAGTTTTGTCCTGATGAAGAATCTCGATAGCAGATTCAAAATGGCTGCTACCTTTTCATGCATTATTTGTGCATTTCTAAATGTTGGTTTTCTATCTTTATACACTTTTGCAAAAAGGTTTTATTTATTATTTTGACTTCAAATTTTGTTTTACAATCTGAAAGTAAAGATACAATTTTCTCAAAGATATATACATAAATTCTTGAAATTATTACAGTGTTTAAATATAAATAGTAGGAAAGCTGGCAATTGTTTAAACTTTTAAGAATTACCTTTTACTGATAGGAAACTTATTGTAACATTTCATCTTTTGCATTGTAAACAAAAGTTTAGGCATGTTTGGGATCAAACAATTACTGTTATTCATCAATATTTGCTTTGCTACATTCTGCCGGATATCTGATCGGATATCCGATAGAGAAGTCGGATATCTGGTGATTGTGATTCGGATATCTGATGATATTTCGGATATTAAAAAATCAGCCGAATATCGGACGGATATCCGTTGCATCCCTATTTATAAGCAATTTATTTATTAGGATGAGTGAAGCGAATCCTCTACTAGTCCACTCAAATTACAATTTGTCGTACGCTTTACAAAAAAACTATTCAATATTTTAACTTCAAATTAAACACAAAAATAAATTATGATCTGTAGATTTGCAGAATATAATTTTTTTTACAGTAAAACGTTAAAAAAAATATTATTTTAATTAATTTATTTTACATGCATTTCCAATACGGACGCATTTTAGCAAATAAAAAATGAAACGCGTATATTTTCAGAAAAAAAAGTTTAAATCATGGAGTAAATAATTATAGATAGAATCATGATTAATTTATTAAATAAAACATGTTTTCATTATCCCGCAAAATCGTTTGCACAGATGACACTTAAACATTTTAAAAGAATTGTATTATGGATTTTTTTTTTTTTTTTTTTTGTAAACTGGCAACAAAATAATTGTAAACAAATAAAATTAATTCTTAAATTTGTTATATAAATGAAAAATTAAAAGATCTGCGTGAAGTTGTTGGTTCAAGCTCTTTATAAATATTTTTGCGAAGGTCGTATTGTGGCTAAATAATATCGACTCATTAATCAGAAGGATTTTATAGAAAAATAAGACTTTAATAAGTTCGCTAACACAACAATAATTATTCGTGAAAACGTCACTGCGAGAATGAGAGAGCGCTTCGTTAAAAGGTAATTCCATTAATTGAGTTGCCATTCGCAGAAAGTAAAAAGTTCTCCCACGCGGAGAGAATTACAGCAATTCTCATACACTAACATGTATAAAAACGAAGAAATTAAAATAAAATGTTTTACAGTTAAAAATTCATAGTATCAACGAAAGCAGATTTCAAATGTTTTTTCCAGAAAATAGGATTTTGAAGAAGTAACTTTCTTCAAGCTTTCTTCAAATATATTATTCTAAAATAGCTATCAAAGATTATCGGATGTTGATTACAAAGATTGGAAACATGCATATTTCAAACAATTAAAAAACACCAGTGGCTACTTGAAATTGTAAAAACATCTTTAAAAGAGCTTTTAGTTAAAAATTTAAAAAAAAATTGTAAAAGTTTGCTTCGAAAATATCTTATTATGCCAGTTTTACATCATAAATAAAAAATTAAAATGCACCAAAACATAAAATAACGTTTTTGTTTAATAAAGATGCAAAAATAATAATAAAAAAAAATATTGTTACTTTCAAATATCTGTTTTATAAAATAATGCTTCGCGAATCCAAACAAAGCATGGCTTTTGCTAGTATATATTATTATTATTGTTTTATATATTTTTTACTCTTGTTTGCATATAAAGGTAGACAAAACATTTGTTTAATTTTAAATAAATTGTAGAAATGAAATTTTTGCTTGAGTATATGAAATACTAAAAAAGTTGCTAGAACCATCTGCTTGAAAATTTATTCCTCAAACAAAAACCCTACTATACTGGAAAAGTACCAATAAAACCTCCATGTATAAATGGCAGTATGAGTATTAATAATTTGCAAATATAATCTTTTTAAAAATTAGAATGTGCATATTCAGTACAGGGCCTTAGCTAAGAAGACGCTTTGGGCGGCTCAGCACCCCTAAAATATTTTGAGCCCCCCCACTAGAAACGATTCCAGTATCACTAAATAAATTTCTGTTCCGAAAATTCAAATGAAATTCTGTTCAAAAATCTAATTTAGTTTGGAGACCCTTTCACAATTTTGCAGAATTACTAAATTGTATATAAAATATGTGTTTCAACACTCCCTCATCTTATTTGTACATATGAAGCTAACCTGATGTTTAATTTTGCATCAGTTATACACTCAAAATTTTCATCATCATATACTTTTCTTAGCATAAAGTGAAGTTATTAAACAGTTTAATAAGAAACATAGTATTATTATAAGTATACTGTAAGAAACGTAGTACCGCTACTATAAGTATACTATAAGAAACATAGTACCTACTATAAGTATGCTATAAGAAACATAGTACCCACTATAAGTATACTATAAGAAATATGGTACCTCCTATACGTATACTATAAGAAACATAGTACCTACAAATAAAAGCAGGCAACTACGCAAAAAAACATTGTGGAATATTTATTGTTAACATTTTAATTTTAAAATATTTTGTAGTAATTATATACTCAATACTTTTGCTTATATATATATATATTAAATATTCGAATAAATGCAAAACCCTTTGTGTTTTTAAATAACAAAACAAATATATCTTCATAAATCGTGTGAAAATATGGCTATTGAATGAATGATTAAATAATTTTAAAATAATTTTAAAATGATAACATACGAATTTAATTTTAGAAGAATCTTTAAAAAATCATAAATAAACAGATAGAAGTTATGTTATAAAAA
Source organism: Maratus speculifer (assembly GCA_964019185.1). Classification (NCBI taxonomy): domain Eukaryota; kingdom Metazoa; phylum Arthropoda; class Arachnida; order Araneae; family Salticidae; genus Maratus; species Maratus speculifer. The sequence goes on from OZ025289.1 coordinate 285,176,067, forward strand.
CCTGTAAATTTGTTTACTGTGCAAATTCAGTTTTCTGTTTACAGTTAAACGTACAGGTAACAGCTCTATTTATTTCAGAACGATCGATTTTAACAGGGGGTTGTTCTCGAATGAAGAAAAGAATGCTCGCGCTCTGAAGAGAACGGAACATGGAGTGGAGTCATCTGATGGAGAGAGTAAACATAGAGTGGGTTAAGGTTTCGTAAAGCAAGGAATTTGAGTCTGGGGAGTCTCCAAATTGCATGTTTTTTTTTTATTATTTTTTTATTATATTTTTCATCATAAATAATATATTTTTGATAGAGATAAATTGTTACATTAATAACACAGAGATATACATAAAAATAAAATTATCGCGGCAGCACACACAATTAATTTTTCGAGTTTGGTTTCAGATTTTAATTAAAAACTAGCGAGCTACGCCCGCTAGCTGGGCCACTTTTTTCCAAACGAACCTCGATATTAAGCAGTATATAATAAGCAAAAAAATTAATAAGCAAGTCTTGGTGTTCGAATCCTCAAGCACATAAAAAAGTAAATTAAAGAGCTATGGTTGTTATGCCCCCCATTTTCCCGTTAAAAATAAGTTATTTCGCACGGTGGGCGCTACGCGCACTTGAAAAAAAGATTGTGGATCGGAGCCATGGTCGCTTCGCGCCCATCGTCCCGTTAAACATATTTGGTTTTGCACAGTTGGCGCTACATTTTTTCGTATTTTTGGTTCATCAGAAGCAAACTTTTACGCAGATTCTGAATATGTAATCAGTTTTTTCTACTTTAAAAACTGTCTGCATGATGGTTTAAGAAAAAACGCGCAAAAAAAGTCTCGGTATATTTTTTCTGCGGCGGCCTGTTTTATTTATAAGTTCAATATTTTAGCGAAAACTACTGTAAATAATCGACGGCAAGTCAAAAAAATTGATGCGGAATGCCTGCTAGCTGGGCCACTTTTTCCAAACGAACCTCGATATTAAGCAGTATATAATAAGCAAAAAAATTCATTTAATAAGCAAGTCTTGGTGTTGGAATCTTCAAGCACATTAATATCACCAACAACATAACTAACAAATCATTTTGGCAGCTCGTTTTCCGCTGGTACTAACAGAAATTAGTATTAATCGCGAAAATCTTAGGTTACACAATATTCGTGTATGCTACCAAAAAGAAAAAGTACGAAAATAAACCGTGTTTAACATTTTTTACCAATTAGTTCTTTTTCTCTTATACATTCTTTGACAAAATGACGGGAGAAAAAGAGGTTTTCGGCTGGTTCTTCTTTTAGCCAAAAGGGAAAAGTTCTAGTCGTTCACCGCAAGGTGGCGCAGTGTTCTGCCTTAGAGCTCCGTTTGAGAAATGAGACGTTTTTCGTTCGATTCCCGACCGGTTTTTAATTCATAACTTTTTTAATTTTGGTCCCACGGTCTCGAAAATGCCCGAAATGACTTTCCCGGAATTTTTCGAATCGAAAGACACCTCTCGCGACTTTCAACTCGCTCGCGTTGCGAACTGTAATCGGCTTCAGACAGACAGACACACAGAGGCGCACGGATTTTATTAGTATAGATAGCGAGCTACGCCCGCTAGCTGAGCCACTTTTTTCAAACGAACCTCGATATTAAGCAGCATATAATAAGCAAAAAAATTCATTTATTAAGCAAGTTTTGGTGTTCGAATCCTCAAGTACAAAAAAAAGTAAATTAAAGAGCTATTGTTGCTATGCACCCATTATCCCGTTAAAAATATGTGATTTCGCACAGTGGGCGCTACGCGCCCACCGTGCGAAGCCGGCCCACCGACCTATCGCCCACCGGCGCTACGCGCATTCTTGGTCGCTTCGCGCCCATCGTCCCGTTAAAGATATTTGGTTTTGCATGGTTGGTGCTGCGCGCCCATAAGACATTTTTTCGTATTTTTTGGTTAGACTTTTACGCAGATTCTGAATATGTAATCAGTTTTTTCTACTTTAAAAACTGTCTGCATGATGGTTTAAGAAAAAACGCGCAAAAAAAGTTTCGGTATACTTCGGCCTGTTTTATTTCAAAGTTTAATATTTTAGCGAAAATTACTGTAAATAATCGACGGCAAGTCAAAAAAATTGATGCGGAACGCCCGCTAGCTGGGTGCTTTTTCCAAACGAACCTCGATATTAAGCAGTATCTAATAAAAAAAAAATTCATTAAATAAGCAAGTCTTGGTGTACGAATCCTCAAGCACATTAATATTCCAAACAACATAACTAACAAATAATTTTGGCAGCTCGTTTTCCGTATGTACTAACAGAAATTAGTATTAATCGCGTAAACCTTAGCTTACACAATATTCGTGTATGGTACCAAAAAGAAAAAGTATAAAAATAAACCGTGTTTAACATTTTTTACCAATTAGTTCTTTTTCTCTTATACATTCTTTGACAAAATGACGGGAGAAAAAGAGGTTTTCGGCTGGTTCTTCTTTTAGCCAAAGGGGAAAAGTTCTAGTCGTTCACCGCAAGGTGGCGCATTGTTCTGCCTCAGAGCTCCGTTTGGGAAATGAGACGTTTTCCGTTCCGATTCCCGACCGGTTTTTAATTCATAACTTTTTTAATTTTGGTCCCACGGTCTCGAAAATGCCCCAAATGATCTTTCCCGGAATTTTTCGAATCGAAAGACACCTCTCGCGACTTCCAAGTCACCCGCGTTGCGAACTGTAATCGGCTTCAGACAGACAGACAGACACACAGAGACGCACGGATTTTATTAGTATAGACTAGCGATCTACGCCCGCTAGCTGGGCTACTTTTTCCAAACGAACCTCGATATTAAGCCGTATATAATAAGCAAAAAAAATCATTTAATGAGCAAGTCTTGGTGTCCGAATCCTCAAGAACAAAAAAAAGTAAATTAAAGAGCTATGTTTGTTATGCGCCCATTATCCCGTTAAAAATATGTGATTTCGCACAGTGGGCGCTACGGGTCCACCGTGCGAAGCCGGCCCACCGGCGCTACGCGCCATGGTCGTTTCGCACCCATCTCGTCCCGTTAAAAATATTTGGATTTGCACGTTTGGCGCTACGCCCCCATAAGACATTTTTTCGTATTTTTTGGTTTATCAGAAGCAGACTTTTACGCAGATTCTGAATATCTAATCAGTTTTTTTCTACTTTAAAAACTGTCTGCATGATGATTTAAGAAAAAACGCGCAAAAAAAGTTTCGGTATACTTCGGCCTGTTTTATTTCTAAGTTCAATATTTTAGCGAAAAATACGGTAAATAATCGACGGCAAGTCAAAAAAAATTATGCGGAAGAAAGCGCACTTACAAGGAAGGTCTCCATTGAGGGCATACTCAGAATTTTTTGAAAAAAATACGAATTAAACTACTCATGTAGGTAATAAAGGATCAGAGAAAATTAGCGGCGGAATTACATTATTAGATATGTAAAAAAATAAAATAGTTTGGAATAACTGGCGTGAAAAGCTGAAAGCGACGCGGGATTTGGCGAGCAGTGCATTTCCTCGCCAAAAGCAGACGATTTTAGCGAATCTGAAAATTGATTTTAATTGACTTCACTGTTAAAAATCTGCCGCATTTACTGCAACGCCACTCCACTACTTTTATAGAATATCTCTCTTCTGACCAATGAGAATGCTCCATAGCACGGTGAATTGACCGTTTTCTATAAAAGCGGTGGAGTGACGCTGCAGAAAATGGTACAGATTTTTAGCGGTGTTTTAGCTTGTGCAACACTGTTAAAAAAATATGCTGCATTTTGCTGCAACGCACTCCACCGCTTGTATATAATGTATATAATGTCCAACCAATGAGAAAGCTCCATTTCACGGCCAAGTAACCGTTTTCTATACAAGCAAGGGAGTGCGTTGCAACAAAATGCAGCAGATTTTTAACAGTGTATTTTTCAGTTTGGAACAATTTTAATCAATTTAAATTGCGTTTTAAATGATAAAATATATTAATTTCATTTTGTTATAAGTACATATAAACGTATATGACAAAATTACACTTAAACTAAAGTAAAAATGCAAAACTAAATTTTTTTTAAACTAAACTTATTTAAACAAATTGAACATAGAAAGTTTTTTCTTTAAAAAGTATTCGAAGCGTAAAAGCGTATTTTTCAAAATTTAGTTTTTTCGCCAACCGGAGATAAAGCGCCAAATAAATGAAATTTTTATTATTTTTTTACGGACGTTATAAGGAGGTTCCGCAGAAAAATTTTTTATAAACATATATAACTATATGAGAAGAACATTCTGTAATTTTTTCAGATTTTTCTGAGTATGCTCGTATGGAGACCTTCCTTGTTAGTACGGGGAGAAAAAGAGGTTTTCGGCTGGTTCTTCTTTTAGCCAAAGGGGAAAAGTTCTAGTCGTTCACCGCAAGGTGGCGCAGTGTTCTGCTTGAGAGTTCCGTTTGGGAAATGAGATGTTTTCCGTTCCTTTTCCCGACCGGTTTTTAATTCATAACTTTTTTAACTTTGGTCCCACGGTCTCGAAGATGCCCGAAATGACTTTCCCGGAATATTTCGAATCGAAAGACACCTCTCACGACTTCCAACTCACCCGCGTTGCGAATTGTAATCGGCTTCAGACAGACACACAGAGGCGCACGGATTTTATTAAGATAAATTAGTTTAAAAGTTTCAGAATCGGCTCTGAAATTGAAGCTATCATAATATATAGTCAAAATCGAAAAGGTAAAAACTAGCCCGGTTGTAGATCATCCTTAGCTATCCTATGAAAAAAAAAAAAAAAAAAAAAAACCCTTAAAAAAAATTAAAATTCGAGCAAGTCATTTAAAAATAACGCCTTCATACACTTACATTGTCACCCGGGTCTTTTTGAGTCATTCGAGTGGCACCTAAAAACTTTTCAAAAAGAATTCTAAATTTAAATACGCGAAATGAACTGAAAATCTAAGTTATGATTTATTTGGTGTAATTAAAGGTAGAAATCGAAATTTGACATGATTGACATTTTAAAGATGTAAAGGTTCACGTTCATTTTTTCAAAAAGTCGAAATTTAACTCTTAAGTGATGAGGTGTTTTAGATAGCTATCTATTGCAGTCGCTCCTATGTTGGAATTTCTGAAAAATGTTTTCAGAATTTTACGCCTAGACCCCAAAACTAGCATCAGTAAAAAAAGTTTGTATATATATATATATATATATATATAAAGTCTGGGTGTTTAGATGTTAGAATATGGAGGAGGGCGGTATTGTCTGGATAATACGCAATGGTTAATTAATATAAAAAAGAGTGGGAAATGCATTTGTTAAATTGAAAAACATATTCTAGTGGAGTTTAATTAACACTAATGTATGGATCATTGTATAGTTATATCAATTAGTTATATTATTATAACTGTCTGAGCGAAGCGAAGGCTAATACGCATAGTACGTAACGGTATTAAAAGTCAACACACATTTCTTTCGTCAAGCAAATCTCAAAAATTACTTGACGGATTTTGATACTGATTGCACTAGAAAGTACCAATGAAAGTAACCTACTGAATGCACTTATTAAGAATAATAAGTTCCAAATAGTTTTAAAATTATATTTAAAAAACTAATAAAAACACACAATTTGGCTACATACGTCACGAAATTTAATGCGCGTCATTTTCACAAGCTGGATGTTTTCATTAGGTTTCTGAATTCAAGCACATGGAGCAAATAAGATGCGGGCATTGGCATTTTTTTCTCTTGTAAAGGGGGCGCCGATCCAGAAAAGGTTGGGAACCTATGCGTAACATTATGGTCGACTGGATGAAATAATTCCAAGAACATTTTAATGATTTTACACGCCCATCGAAACATAATGAAATTGATATGCATTTATGAGGAGCACTACAATATATATTTTGTAGATCATGCCGTACAAAGAATATATAATATTCATTTACAGGGCACCACAAAAGAATTTCATTACAAAATGGTACAGGGGAGAGGAACATTAAATTTAGAGGAACATTTTTTGTGTGTGAACTGAGTGCCGCCAGTGGCCATTTTTCCGCACTAGCCATAATCAAAAATCGAAAAAAAAAAAAAAAAATCTGCCCACCCTAATACAAACATACATACATAAATACATACGTACGTACATACCTGCAGGCACATTAGCTCCCAGGATTTGATAGCCTTTGAGCTAAGAAACATGTACTCAATGTATAATGAATTAGAATGACAACAATAAAGTAAATGAATGCCAGCTAGATAAAGAAGTAGTACATACTTGGCTTTTAATACTTCTTACAAAAGACAAAAATTTCCAGCATAGTATTTTTTTTACAGGAATGCGGAGTCGAAATCGGAGTCGCGGAGAAACAAGCCAACTCCGACTCCGGGTTCTTTTTTTAGGTATAGTTTGAAGCGAAATTAAACCAATCATGTGTAATTTTAAATCCATAAAAGGAATTATTAATTTTTTAGCACTTTCCAACAAAGTTGTAAAATGCTTAAGCATTCGGTTTGTAGGTTCGTTTGCCCAAGCTCTAATTCCCGTAAATACACTCGGATTTTCATGCAATTGATAAAGCTTATTTAAAGTCACCAAAACATGTTTGATATTGCATATGAAGTATGTACGATTAACGATTCATTTACAGGGACACTCAAAATAATTCGATTACATTATGATATATGGGTAAAAATCGTTTGGAGAGTATTTCCTATTTGGAGAGTATTATGCTAATTCAAATGTATTGAACTGATATAAGTAACTGAATTTCACTATGATCACGTTAAAAAAGAGGATTCATAGCATTTTTGATCAATTTACAGGGACACACAAAATAAATCCGTTATAGTACTGCTTTTGCAAAATAATTGCTGGAGAGGACGTTTTAAAATTAGGTATGCGTTTATAAATTTAATTAGTTTTTTTCATATTACTCTTTATATATAAGTTCTGTATTTCATATACAGGGCTGCAGAAATGTATTCGCATACCATTTTACTTATTAGAGAAAATTGCTAATGGAGAATTTTGAACTAAAAACATATGTATCTCTTAAATGAACTAAATTTTGGAATGCATGTTGTTAATAGATATAAATCTCTATATCATATTCAGGGCTGCTAACAAAATAGGATAATTTTCAGATTTTAGATGGGAACAGCTGAAATTCGGTATTGAAATGCGCTTGCATTTCCATGTGTTAAAATGAGATATAATATTTCAATTTTTTAAACGGTGCAGTTACATCATACTGAATGTGTTGGAAGATGCATCCTAATCTATGCTGGACGCATGATATTTTTTTTCTTTTTTTTAGGGTTCCGTAAAGGGAAAACGGAATCATTATGAGATCACTCTCGTGCCTGTCTGTCCGTCTGTTTCAGTCATTTTACTCATAAACTACGGAACGTCGAAAGCTCAAATTGGGGGAAGTAATAAAGACTATTGACTCACATATTTACAGATTATTAAACATTTGCAAATATATTTAGGAGGGGGTAAGGGGGCTAATTAAGTTACTTCAAGAAAAAAATCCTTTCTTTCTATATCGAGAGGAGTGTTGTGAGAAAGCTTTCGTTACACTGAAATCAAAAAAATATTTTTTTAAATTTTAGTTATTATATTTTCAGAGATATCCTCTAAAATACAGTACAAAAATATGCCCCCCTCATCTAATTCCAAATCTACTGAAACTAAAATTACGAAAAAAAAATTAAAGTCATAGATATTACTTTAAACCTTGTAGGAAAACTATAGCGATTACTTTAGATCGCATAGTGTTTTTGAAAAGCACATTTTTCTGTTACACATTAATTTCGTTTTGTTCGTATTGAGCAAAAATGTTGATGAGCCTTAGATGTACCTATTATATCAACAGTATAAAAGCATTGTTGATAATGATTTTTTTAAAAAATTAGTCGGTAATCAGCCGAGACATTAACCTATAAAGACAGGGACGGTTTTGAAAAAAAATAATGGCGGGAGCGGAGTATTCTGCATATCATCAGCATTTAAAGCCGAGATAATAACATTTAATAATATATTTGTGTAATGCAATACTAGAAGTAGTATAAAAGCAATAAGTTTCATACTGTTGCAAACATCCCAATTTAATTAAACGCATAAATCAGGGTTCGCACACATAAGAAAAAAATATATGCAGGATTTTTTTTTTTTTAATATTATTTGCCTTATTTAATGCAAAATGTTCCTTACATCGGATATAGCGGCCACTACGTTACGAAATTCCCGGTATTAAAATATCTATTAAAAAAAAATCCTTATGCTTGCGAACCCTTTATAAATACTAGTTCGCGACTACGACTAGTTTGCATTGAGTGGGTTTCTCATTACGACTCTTGTGTATTTAAAAGTTAATTAAAAACCCATCTGGAAAAACGCACCACAGACCAAAGCGGCTTTGCAAATTTGCGAGCTCATTTCTACGCAAGCTCTTTTAGCACAATGCCAAGTTTCAACTTTGAACAAGGGTTTTGCGTTAGTTACACTGGAAAAAGAAATGGTTATTACTATGCTGAATTTAGTTTTATGAAAATCCAAATGAAGTTTATATATGCACTACCTTTTATTCTCAGTACCAAATCAAGTTCCATATAAATAAATAAGGATAAGGTTAAAAAAAAAAAAAGTTATACAGAATAACGATATTTGATATTATTTAGGCTTTATATCTCTATGAACTCTTATGGTATACCCATTCATAACTTTTCTAATATATACAGCTGTAACCAGTCCTACTTTGTATAGTATTTTATAAAGTCTTATTATTCTTTCAGCACGATTTTCTTTTAATAATACATTTAACTCCTTCGCGATAAGAGCACTTTGCTTAATTTTTAATCTTTAACCACCGGTTTCTCAAAACTGAAAATTTTCTGTACTTGAATAGCGAAGACGATCCAATTAAAAAAGGTAAACTTTACAATAAAAATAGCTCAAGCGAATAATGAAGGATTCTGAGAATTTTGAATGGCACGTATGCAGTCACTCGTGTCCAATAAGGTGTTAATAATACATATGTTTATTGTACGGAACTCTCTGAGCACGAGTGACACTCGCACTTGACCGTTTATTTGGATTATTAGGCTACTCAAGTTAAAGATTCCCAATATACTGCCTGAAATACATTGTGGATGAAAACTATTTTTAATTAAAACTCTAGTAGATCTCAGATTACTTCCCGACTAGTAAAATTTTCATTTTATTTTATTAAGCACTTTCCAATAAACGTAAAAAGTGATTATGCACTCGGTTTGTCTGTTCGTCTGTTCATGGTCTAATTCCCGTAAATATGCTCAGATTTTCATGCAATTGACAAAGCTTATTTAGGGTCACCAAAGCATGCATGGTAATGCATATGAAGTACGTACGCTTAATGGTTTATTTACAGAGACACTCGAAGCAATTTGATTACATTATGGTAATACATGGGGAAAATCGTTTGGAAAATATTTCAATTACATTACGCTATTTCAAATGTATTGAAACTTATATAAATCACTGAATTTCACTACGATCACGTTAAAACAGATCATTCATAGCATTTTTTTATTAATTTACATGGGCACAAAAAAGAAATCGGTTACAGTACTGTCGTTGCGTAATAATTGCTGGAGAGTATGTTTAAAATTCGGTGTGCGTTTTTAAATTTAATTACTTTTTTGTTTTTCATATTACTCTTTATACATAAATTCTATACCTCTTATGCAGAGCTGCAAAAATGTATTCGCATACCAAACCATTTATTACAGGAAATTGCTAAAGGAGAATTTTCAACTGAAACATATGTATTTCTTAAATGAACTACATTTTGAATGCATGGTGTTAATAGATGCAAATCATTTCTATATCATCAGTGCTGCTAAAAAATACGGATAATTTTCTGATTGTAGATGGGAACAGCTGAAATTTGGTTCTGAAATGCGTTAAACATTTCCTTATGATGAAACATAATATTTTAATTTTTTAAACGGTGCAGTTTTGTTACATTGTTCTGAATGTGTTGGAAAGTGCTTCATGATTTTTCCTTGACGCATGATTTTTTCTTTCTTTTTTTATTTCCATCGAAATTTTTTTTTCTCTGGAGGACTCGAATTAACATCAAAGTTGTAACAATTTCCACTTTTCTAGTTCACAGATCCGAAATAGTAAATGTCTATTTTGTTTTCTCCTTTATAATTTCGATAGTTGGATTTTTCGGGTTTGTGGGACTTTAAGTTGAAAAATTAGTAAAATAAAAAACACTTTTTCCTTGTTTTTCTTTTAAAGCTCTAAGAACTGAGTTAGAAAAGCGAAATAGCGAAAAATTCGCCTTATTTTTCTGGCGTTCCCTCATAATTTAAACGAATTGCAACATTGGTATTTTTGCCAGCCAGGAGTCTGAGTCAGAGTCGGAGTCGTGGTCGTTAAAATTTCCGGAGTCGGAATTGGCCATTTTTCCCAACGACTCCGCAGCCCTGGTAATTTATGACTTTTTTCTGGGGAGGGGGGTATTCAGTTATACTAATAATGTAATAATAATAATAATTGTTTTTTTCTCTGAAATTCTTTCATTGTATGGAAGGTGATAAACAGAGTTCACAAGCAAACTGCCTTGTCTCTGTTTTTCATTTATTTATTTTATTTGTTTTTTTTTATTGTTAATTTATTATATTATTTTTTATGTTATTTTATTTATTATTATTATTATTATTATTATTATTTTGTGTGTGAAGGAGAGCCGTTTAAAATATGATGAAATAAAGAATTTCATATTAGTTTAAGCCTCGCGTTTATCAAACACAGTATCAGAATGAAGTTTTCTGAAAACCTGACTTGATTACTAATGCATTAAGAACACCGCTATTCCGAACTCTGCTATTTTGAAAATTTGCCCATTCTGAACAGAGTTTCAGAAAAAAACCCCTTTTTTTTAAATCTAAAAACAGGAAATTAAAAAAGACATTCATGGAAAAATGTACTCTTATTGTTATACAAATAAGTTTAAAAGAGACATACATAGAGCCTAAGCTTAACACAAACGCCTAAAATCAAATTGGAATGAAAGCTGGTTACTCTCAGTACATGTCAACTCTATTTATTCAATTCTATAGAATCATTTTAAATCACTGAAAAAAATAACTAATTTATACATACTTAAGAAGTAAAGTCAGTGATTTTTTTCTGACGAAGGACAGTAAATAGACTAAGTAACTTGTTTTTTGTCATCATTGACTCAGATCTCAGATTTATGAATGGAGAAAAGGCGTATTTATCGATATGATTATACAGTTGCAGTTTTTATTTGGAAAGTCTGTTATATATTAACAGTGTATTTTAAATAAAGTTATTAAAAATGACAGAATATGTTTACAACTACGAGCCGATAACATTCACGCGAGATAGCGCTCGAACAGACAGATGTCAGTTAAACCAAATTCATAAACATTAAAAAAAAAAAAAATCTTCTGAAGTTTATTTATTTTTTTTTTCATATGTTGTTCGTTTTCAAACAGCAATCCCACAACCTGGATGAAGGCATAAAGAAGAGAAAATACATGTTTTTATGTGGTACCTTCGTGATTATAACCGTATCATTATTTATTTATTGTTCCCTTCTGAATAGCGGATATCAGTATAACCGACAAATGTCTTGGTCAAGAGGTGTCCGTATTTCTTACGTAGCTCAGTGGGTGCAGGGGAGCTCAGCCCCCCCCCCCCTTAAACATTTTGAGTCTCTCCTGGAAAAGATTCCAAGATCGTAAAATGAATTTCTGTACCAAAAATCCAAATGAAATTCTGTTAAAAAATCGAATTTAATTTTGAGGTCCACAATTTTGCAGAGGTACTAAACTGCAGTACTTGTTGAAAAAGAGCAAATATGTGTTTCAACTCTCGCACATCCTATTAGTATATATGAAGCTAATAGAATGTATACTTTTATATTAATTATACACACAAATTTTCATTCTGCATCCTATTCTTTTTTTAGCATAAAATGAAGTTATTACAAACAGTTTAATAATAAAAAAAAATAGTGACTACAATGTGTTTGTTTGTACATTCATATGTCAGAGAAAGAGAAAGGGAGAGATAATATGAGGTCCTCCCAAGTACATTTTATTAAGTGTCCCCTCAATACCCCCCCCCCCTCATTATTCATTTCTAGCTACAGCGCTGGTCCGTAAATAAAGGTTTTAATCTTTATATATAAGTGAATTAAAACATATCAGATAACAAACTGTGTGCCAAACTTTATTTAGATATTAATGGAACAGTTTCTTTTCCGAGATAAATATTTAAAAAAAAAAAGACAGATAGATTTTTAAAATATTTAATCCGATGCACTGTGTGTTCTTAGTTACGCTTCAAGAAAGAGCGTAAAACAGGTATGAGTGACAGAAACTAGAAGAGATCCCGATAAAAAACGCGTGATGACAATAATATTTGTAGGCATTTGCGCGTCAACTTCTTACAGATAAAACTGTCTTATTTCTTTTTTAGGTGAAGAACTCTTCTTTAACAATAAGCTAAGAGATAAGATCCTTTGATAACCTGCAAAACACGAACCTTTAAACTTTTCATATAAGAAACAAAACAAGGACCAGATCTTTATAACGTTTCATGCGTTTAAACAATTTATTTTTTTAATTACATCAAACATTGTTAAGATGAATCAGGACAAATCCGACATCAAAATGTGGCAGCACAATGACATGGCTTCATCATACAGTTCCATCAACTTAATTTATAATCCACAGGCAGACGAAGATGTGTGGCAACTTCGGAAAAATCCTAATGATGGAGGTAGGGCGCATGTTTAGTAGCGTTTCTCTCATCATCTTATAGTTTTGTCTATGTCTGTAGTAAATTAGATGCATACACAAATTTACAATTATACATTGATTCAAAAATGAAGTAAAATATTTCATTTTACCAACGGGGTGATCAATTTAGTTAAAGTTGAATATTTTCGAAGCAATACGAGCTTTGTTGTGACAAGAGTCTCAATACCGAAGGATAAAATTTTATTCATTTCTGCGTGTGAAATACATAAAAATAAATTTATATCTTTCTCAAGTATAAAACATACTGTTAAACTTAAATTCTTGAAAATTGTAATTAAAAAAACACACACACACACAACGCTTGTTTGAACTAAATAAAAAATATACTAAAATACTGGAACATTGTTTAAAATGTTTGAAGAGAAAACGAGAGTGGAATATTTTGGAAGAAATACGAGCTTTGTTGTGACAAGAGTCTCAATGCTATCGAAGGATAAAATTTTATTTAGTTCTCTAAAAGAAAATAAAAGTAAATTTATCTTTCTCAAGTACAAAAAATTATTGTTAAAATTTAAACTCATTTAAAATAATAACTAAAAAAACACAACACATGTTTTAAAAAAAAATGGTTATACTAAAGTATTGTAAGTTTGTTTAATATGTTTGAAGAGCGTAAAATACAGTTAAAAAAATTATCTCTCTAAAGTATAAAACGTTTTTTTATTATTATAATTTAAACTCTACAAAATAATAATAATAATAATAAAACACACAACATTGTTTTTAAAAAATAACAACTGTGATAAAATAGTATGACCTTGTTTCAAATATTTGAAGAGGAAATGATTTAGTTGAGTATTTTGGAAAAAAATACGAGCTTTGTTGTGACAAGAGTCTAAATGCTATCCAAGAATGAAATTTAATTATTTTTTATGAAATAAATTAAAAGTATATTTATTTCTCTCAAAAGTAAAATATATTGTTATAATTTAAATTCTTTGAAAAAAAAAAAAAACATTGTTTTTAGAAAATAATAACTATACTAAAACATTGTAACCTTGTTTTAAAATGTTTGAAAGGAAACGATTTAATGGAGTATTTTGGAAGAAATAAGAGCTTTCTTGTAACAAGAGTCTCAGTGCTATCCAAGGATAAAATTTTATTCTCTTTTGTAAAATGCATTAAAAGTAAATTTACCTCTTTCAAATATAAATATATTGTTATAATTTAAACTCTACAAAATAAAAGAAGTTGGTAAAAGTTGAAAATAACTTTTTTAACATGTCAAGATCTGAAAAGTAGAAAAATAAACACCCCCTTCCCATCATTCATACATAAAAGTTCATTTTTTATTCTTTTTGTTACATTGGTCCATAGTTATTTTATAATACGGATAAAAGGGTGTCCTTTTCTCTTCCAGATCTATAAAATTTTAGATTTCCTGTCTCATTTTGTTTAAAAAACAATCTTTAAAATCATGGGAAATTATTACCAACAATGAAAGCTCTTTCAGGCTATTTCTTTGGAACATTGTTTTTAAAAAATAACAACTGTGCTAAAATACTGTAACCTTGTTTCAAATACTTGAAGAGGAAACGATTTAGTTGAGTATTTTGGAAGAAATACGAGCTTTGTTGTGACAAGAGTCTCGATGCTATCCATGGATAAAATTTTATTCACTTCTGTATTAAACATTAAAAATAAATTTATTTTAAATTTAGAAAGAAAAATATCATGCGTCAAGCATAGATTATGAAACACTTTTCGCAAAGCATTCACAGAAGAATGTAACAAAACTGCATCGTTTAATAAGTTAAATATTATGTCTAATTCAATCATATGAGAACGCATAACGCATTTGAAAATACAATTTAAGCTGTTTCCATCTACAGACGGAAAATTATCCAAATTCTTTGAGCAACTTTATAAATAATATGTAGATTTGTATCTATTAATTACGTGCACCGGAGATTTAGTTCAGTTAAGAAATATATGTGCCTCATTTGGAAATACCCCTTCGAGTATTCCGCTAATAAGGATAATGAAACATGAATTCTTTTGTGCAGCCCTGTATATGAGGTACAAAATTTATGTACAGCAAGACAGAACCGATTTCTTTTGTGGGTCCATGTAAATGAACGACACGTGCTTAAATCATGGAGGAAAAAAGTAGATGGGGTTGCAGTATACCCTAAAATCGGCTTGTAATATGCATAGAATAAAATGATGCGCGTTATCGCTCAAATTTAAATGTCCTCATAAGGCCCAAACAAAACAATCATGAGGAACAGGGAATGGATTTTTGTACATCAGCTGTGCATTTTTCCTCTAAACGAAAATGGTCTTCTTTTATTTAAGTAACATTTGATTGCATTATGAAATAAAAACTGTATTATTAAAAGTTTTCTTCTTTTTTGCGAAAGGATGTGGTGTTGTTTGGGCTTAATGTAGAGAATTTTAGGGGTACATTTTTGGCGTAACCCCTAGCCACTATACTTCCTTTCCATTCTTTCTTTTTACTTTATGGCTTTGAAAGCCCTACTTTATAGCAATTATCTTGCAGTGAAATTCAAGGATTTATATCAGTTTCAATATATCTGAAATAAAATAATTTCATTAAACTACTCTGCAAACGATTTTTCTCCATATACCAAAGCGCAGGGCTGTTCAACGCGGCACCCGCGGACGCCATGGCGCCTTTCACTGATGTCTTTGGCGCCCTTTTGAAGATTTCCTTTACTAGCATTTTTTAAAAATAAAATTCCATTTTAAAAAATGCTTTATTTAAAATCTTTGTTATTTGCTTGAGAGAGATTTTTAAAACTCCCGTAAGTGTATTTCACATATCAAAAATCAAAAAATATACTTTAAAATTGTAATCATGTGTCGTTACGTTTCTTCACTAATTTATAGCTATTCTTTACAATATATATATATGTTACAGGCCAAACCCGATTTTAGGCCAAACTAGATTGGCCTAGGCCAAACTAGTTTATCCTAACGTCCATCGGATAGACTAGTTTTTCCTAGGCCAAACCGGTCTATCCTAACGCCCATCGGATAAACTAGTTTTTCCTAGGCCAAATCGGTCTATCCTAACGCCCATCGGATAAACTAGTTTTTCCTAGGCCAAACTAGTCTATCCTGAGGCCCATAGGACGATCTAGTTTTTTCTAGGCCAAACTAGTTTGGACTAACTCTTATAGGATAAACTAGTTTAGCCTGTTGTTTATTGGTCTGAACTAGTTTCTCCTAGGCCGATCTAGTTTCTCCTAGGCCAATTCAATTTGACGTGATTTTATTGAATTCAATGACCGCCACAGCGCCAACATTCTAGTTTGTCCTAGGCTGATCGAGTATATCCTAGGCCAATTTAATTTTACGTGTTTTTAGCTCGCAGGCATTAAAGCCTGAGAAATAATGGGCTCGCAGGTTCTGTATGTATGAATGTACGTATATATGTACGAATGTATGTACGTATGTACGTGCGTATGAACGTAACGCGATAACTCGTGATAGAAATATCCGATTTGCTTCAAATTTTGGATGTACGTTCATTGATATAAGGTACTTTTCTGATTAATTTTGGGAATTCATTGGATAAGAATAAAGGGGAGCGAACGGGAGGCTAATTCCCCACCGTTAATTTAGAGAAATCGATTTTTCATGCAGAATTATCAGTTTTCATTTAAAATTTTAGATATAGGATCATTCTGACAAGGCGCCTCCATGATTAGTTCTGGATGTTTGTTGTTAAAGTGTAAAAAAAGGGCAATGTAGGTTACCCCCCCCCCCCCCCCATAATTTAGATAAATGGTTTTTGGCGCAGAATTTACGGATATGCTTCACATTTGTATATAGGTTCTTTCTGATAAGGCGATTCCCTGAATAGTTTTGGGGGTTTAATGGTTAAGTATGAAGGGAAAAATTAACGATTATCCTCTTACATAGAAAAAACTAGTTTATCCTATGGGCATTTAGGTAAACAAGTTTGCTGTAGAAAAAACTAGTTTATCCAATTGGCATAAGGATAAAATAGTTTGGCCGAGGCTAATCTAATTTAGCTCGAAAACGGATTTGGCCAGTAAAAAACATATCTTTCACTTAAAAAAGTATAAATGTGTGTTAAGAGTCTTTGATTATAACACCAATACAGAAATTTAACATGTTCACCTTAGAGACATGATGCGTTGGACATGGTGTTTGCTTATTCAAGCAAATTATTATTATTTACTTTAATATTATTTACTTTTTTACAGGCAGAGCTCTGTCTGTACAAAAATCAGTGAAAAAAGACTCAGTCCGGCTCGATCTGGCCCTACTCAATTTCTGCAAAAGAATTCAGATTTTACTTCACATACAATTAAGATTCCTTTAAAAAATACTACTTATATACTTATTGGATAAATTTACAATGTATTTTTAAATTATGATGTGTTCACAGAATGGAAAATACACAATTTATTAATGATTATCTAGATTCTCAGAGTTTCAATATTCAAATACGGATTTATTAAATAATCAATGTAGTTTAGAACAAAAGAAAAAATATGAGAGTTATAAATATCATAACTTTTGAATCCGTTCAGTAAAAAGTAGATTTGTGAATATATTTCTCTGTCATTGCTTAAGGCTTTTCTCAAATCCTAAAGAGCTATATCCTAAGACATTTATGAACTACTTCTTTTTCGGAAATGCATAAGGTTAACAGATTCAGATAATATGTAATCGAATGACGTAAACCATTTTTTCATAAAAGCGATGTATCTTTGACAAAATAATAAAGCTACGTTTTGAATCAAATTTCCGGTTACGACTTAACGAAAAAAAATTGACGCCGTGACGAGAATAGCTTATATGTCGACAGGTAATTAATAGAACCTATATACAAATGTGAAGCAAATCCGTAAATTCTGCGTCAAAAACCATATATCTAAATTATTGGGGGGGGGGTAACCTACATTGCCCTTTTTTACACTTAAACAGTAAACATCCACAACTAATCATGGAGGCGCCTTGTCAGAATGATCCTATATCTAAAATTTAAATGAAAACTGATAATTCTGCATCAAAAATTCATTTCTCTAAATTAACGTTGGGGGAAAAACCTCCCGTTCGCCCCCCTTTATTCTTATCCAATGAATTCACAAAATTAATCAGAAAAGTACCTTATATCAATGAACATGCATCCAAAATTTGAAGCAAATCGGATATTTCTATCACGAGTTATCGCATTACGTACATACATTCGTACATACATACGTACATTCATACATACAGAACCTGCGACCCCATTATTTCTCAGGCTGTGACGCCTGTGAGCTAAAAACACGTAAAACTAAATTGGCCTAGGATAAACTAGATCAGCCTAGGACAAACTAGAATGTTGGCGCTGTGGCGGTCATTGAATTCAATAAAATCATGCCAAATTGAATTGGCCTAGGATAAACTAGATCGGCCTAGGAGAAACTAGTTCAGACCAATAAACAGCAGGCTAAACTAGTTTATCCTGTAAGAGTTAGGCCAAACTAGTTTGGCCTAGGAAAAACTAGATCGTCCTATGGGCCTTAGGATAGACTAGTTTGGCCTAGGAAAAACTAGTTAATCCGATGGGCATTAGGATAGACCGGTTTGGCCTAGGAAAAACTAGTTTATCCGATGGGCGTTAGGATAGACCGATTTGGCCTAGGAAAAACTAGTCTATCCGATGGGTGTTAGGATAAACTAGTTTGGCCTAGGCCAATCTAGTTTGGCCTAGGCCAATCTAGTTTGGCCTAAAATCGGGTTTGGCCTGTAACATATATATTATGGTAATTATGACGGACAGAAGTTGGTAAAAGTTGAAAATAACTTTTCTAACATGTCAAGATCTGAAAAGTAGAAAAATAAACACCCCCTTCCCATCATTCATACATAAAAGTTCATTTTTTGTTCTTTTTGTTACATTGGTCCATAGTTATTTTATAATACGCATAAAAGGGTGTCCTTTTCTCTTCCAGATCTATAAAATTTTAGATTTCCTGTCTCATTTTGTTTAAAAAACAATCTTTAAAATCATGGGAAATTATTACCATCAATGAAAGCTCTTTCAGGCTATCTCTTTAGAATTCTCCATAGATTGGTCACAAATGTCTATATTTTTGTACTTTTTATAACGGTACGTTTGCGTCCCCTTAATAAATTATAGGTTTTTTTTTTTTTTTTTTTTTTTTTTAATCTTAAACTATCTCTGATTACCATTTTATTTTAATTAGACGCGAGGTTAAAGTTTCTGAATCCTTCCACTGCATACATTTTTGAGATATCCCCTTGCAGAAAATGTATAATTTAAAATTTATTACTTTTTATATTTTATTTATTTATTTATTTTATACGGAGCTCCAGCTTTGTGTCTTCTACTGCGAGATGCATTTACATACGCATTTACATCACTACTGTGGAATGATTTTATTGCATGAGTCCTGTTAATAATGGCGCCCTTCATTGTTTGCGACGAAGTGGCATGCGCCCCTGTATATAGAAAGTTTGGACAGGCGTAATGTAATTCTTTTGAGTGCCCCTTTAAATGAACTATTAATCTCACATACTTCAGATACAATAACAAGCATGTCTTAGTGATCCTAAATAACGTTTATCAATTGCGTGAAAATCCGAGTATGTTTACGTAGTTTGTGTGAATAGACGAACAGACAAATCGAATGCATACACACTTTTAACCTTTGTTGGAAAGTTATAAAGCAAAACACTTGTTTTTACAATATAACAGCTATACTTAAATATCATAATCTTGTTTAAAATGTTTGAAGAGGAAAATAAGAAGAAAAGCATTTAAAGAAAAAACTCATATAAAGTATTTCAAATATTTTAAAACAAACCTTAGATAATGCAACATAATAGTAAATAATCTCCCCTTTCATCTAGTAAGAGATATAAAATTGTATAGCCTATTTCTTCTTGGACAATGGTAGTGTTATACAGTATGTGTTTAATATGTATCTTATATTTCTAATAATATTACCTAAATAATGTCTATACTGCTATATATTTACAGGTTAAAAAATAAATAAATAAATAAACGGTCTTTTAGAAGCAAACATACAAAAATATGTATATAAATATAAAATGGGGTAGCTTCAAAATAGTTCTGATACTTAAAACAAAAAATATCAATGAAGTTATCAAAATTGACAGTCAAAACTAACAAGAAAGGTTTCGATACTGGGCATACTCAGAATTTTTTGAAAAAAAAAAAATTAAACTACTTATGTATGTAATAAAGAATCAGTCAAAATTAGCGGCAAAATTACAGTAAAAATTCTATAAAAAAATAAAATACTTTCAAATATTAGGAGTGAAAAGACGAAAGCCTCACGCAATTTGGCGAGCAGCATCTTTTTCGCAAAAAAGCAAACGATTTTAATGCAACTGAAAACTATTGGATTTTTAGAATGTGTGTAAATGGTATTTTATGAGTTTAAACGAAAACAACGTATGTATACATTGTATTACTTATATATATTGCTTGTTGCTGTAGTTATTTAATTTATCACTGGAAAAAAATATTTTCATATATAAAATATTCATATTAGGAAAAATTATTTTCATACATTTAAGCGTATTCAAAAATAAAAGCCAGATGTTTCCATACCAACAAAATCGAAGCGACAATCCTCAACAGGACTTGAAACAATTTAAATTAGGAATTTCGTTTTAAATAACAAATTTTGATGTTTAAATTTGAATATATAAATACATATAAATATCGATATAGCAAAATTATAAGATATACGACTTAAAACAAAATAAAACTGACACAACTAAAGTTATTTAAATTAAATTTATCTAAACAAGCTCAATATGAAACTTTTTATTATTATTAAAGTGTATTTGGCACAAAAACGTAATTTTTGAAATTGCATTCCATCGACAATCGATAAAAAATCGCCAAATAACGAAATTTTCATTTTTTTTTCTTTTTACGGACGCTAAATGGAGGTTCCGCAATTATATATGGGTGATTCTCAAAATAGGGGACAATTTATGTCTTTCAGCATACAAAAAAATTGAGAGATTTTCTGTCATGTTTTTATACTTAGATATGTTTGTCTTAATATTATTCATTATTTGCACTCAAGAATTACTCACTTTTTAGTTAAAAACACCTTAAAATAACAGAATAAATGTTCAAAATGTCATTAGCATGGATGTCCACAGCAGTGTGGACACAGCATGCCTTGTGTATACTAGCATTTTTCAAGAGTTAATATCATGTTTATAAAATAAAACAAATGTTATTCTTTCTTTAAATTAATCAAGGAGAGGATTTATCCAATAAATTTATTTTTAAAAATAAAATTATAGTATATAAAAAAAGAATTAAAGTTTTTCCTATGTATTCTATTTTCAAAACAAGATCATACATAACAGCTGGTTATTAATCAAAATTTCATTTTCACATATGACAATAGTTTGAAAATATAAAGTTTCTCCATGGCAACAAGTAGCCATTTTATCCCAGCCTGAAAATAGAAGCATGTATTGTATTTTAAGAATATAAGTTGAATGTTAGGGGCGTACATCAATTGTATGTCATTAGAATGGATAATAATTTTCATGTTTATTTTATAGTTAAAATTTTTATTTTACTTATTTGCATAGAACTTTTGTGTTTTAAAAAGCCCCAGAAAGGACTATTGCACTGCGATTATATTATGGCTCATAATCTTATTTAAATTAAAATTTGTCATTAGCATGGACAAATATCAGTGTCATTTGCATGGTTTTTATATCCATGCTAAAGACTCCTGAAGAATTCTTTTAATCGTTGTCGTGGCGTCGTTCGAATTATAATATTTCTGTTCTACTCATCAATCATCCATTTCTTTGAACACATACAGTTTATTATTCACAAACACATAAACATACACTAAACTTCACAAACATATATTAAATAATAGTTTTCTCGGTTTTACCGGATCAAAACAACTTGAGTCAGAGCTGGAATCAAAAAACATTCTAAAGTATTTTTTCCCTCGGGACGGGATGACGTCACGACAAAATCCCCATAGGGATCATTTTTTCCCCCAAGGAATGAAGTCGTAACACTCCTATGTGCATAAATGTAATCAGTGCTTATATTGTATCCTTTATAAAGTTTAATTTTACATATAAATTTAGGTATTACATTTATTATCCCTAAAATATGCATTAAATCTGTCAGAAAATCACTAACAAAGAAGGTCTCCATTGGGGGCATACTCAGAATTTTTTGAAAAAAATACGAATTAAACTGCTCATGTAGGTAATAAAGAATCAGTGAAAATTAGCAGCGGAATTACATTATTAGATATGTAAAAAAATAAAATAGTTTGGAATAATTGGCGTGAAAAGCTGAAAGCGACGCGGGATTTGGCGAGCAGTGCATTTCCTCGCCAAAAGCAGACGATTTTAACGAATCTGAAAATTGATTTTAATTGACTTCACTGTTAAAAATCTGCAGAATTTACTGCAACGTCACTCCACTACTTTTATAGAACATCTCTCTTTTGACCAATGAGAATGCTCCATAGCACGGTGAATTGGCCTTTTCTATAAAAGCGGTGGAGTGACGCTTCAGAAAATGGTACATATTTTTTAGCGGTGTTGTAGTTTGTGCAACACTGTTAAAAATCTGCTGCATTTTGCTGCAACGCACTCCACCGCTTGTATATAATATCTCTATTCCAAACAATGAGAAAGCTCCATTTCATGGCCAAGTAACCGTTTTCTATACAAGCAAGGGAGTGCGTTGCAACAAAATGCAGCAGATTTTTAACAGAGTATTTTTCAATTTGGAACAATTTTAATCAATTTAAATTGTGTTTTAAATGATAAAATATATTAATTTCATTTTGTTACAAGTATATATAACCGTATATGACAAAATTACACTTAAAGTAAAGTAAAAATGCAAAACTAAAATTACTTAAACTAAACTTATTTAAATAAATTGAACATAGAAAGTTTTTTCTTTAAAAAGTATTCGAAGCGTAAAAGCGTATTTTTCAAAATTTCGTTTTTTCGCCAACCGGAGATAAATCGCCAAATAAACGAAATTTTTATTATTTTTTTACGGACGTTATAAGGAGATTCCACCGAAATTGTTTTTATAAACATATATAACTATATGAGAAGAACAATTCTGTAATATTTTCAGATTTTTCTGAGTATGCCCGAATGGAGACCTTCCTTGTAAGACAGCTTCTTACATTGTTAGTGTCAGAATGTTGCTCATGTAAACAAAGTTTGCTCTTTGGTAATGTTTTTATTCTCCTTATACGTATATATGTAAAAATGGAAATCATTTGCTGAAAAGGAAGGCTAATAAATGTAGAAAAAATTATTTAAAAAGGAAGAAAATAAAAATTTCTTAATATATTTATTCCATGCAATTTGTTTTGTCATTAGCATGGCTCAAAAAATACTAATTATTTTTTTAAAAGTTAATTTTTAAATATTTAGCTCTGCTGACTACATGTAAAGTATACCTAATACTATATTTTCAACACCTATTTTTTTCAGAAATTTTGCTAACAGTAATTTTTTTAAGATTTCATTTTTGAAATTGTCCCCTATTTTGCGAATCACCCATTTAGTATTTTTTGAGCCATGCTAATGACAAAACAAATTGCATGGAATAAATATATTAAGAAATTTTTATTTTCTTCCTTTTTAAATAATTTTTTCTACATTTATTAGCCTTCCTTTTCAGCAGATGGTTTCCATTTTTACATATATACATATAAGGAGAATAAAAACATTACCAAAGAGCAAACTTTGTTTACATGAACAACATTCTGACACTAGCAGCGTAAGAAGCTGTCTTAGTGATTTTCTGACAGATTTAATGCATATTTTAGGGATAATAAATGTAATACCTAAATTTATATGTAAAATTAAACTTTAAAAAGGATACAATATAAGTACTGGTTACATTTATGCACATAGGAGTCTTTAGCATGGACAGAAAAACCATGCTAATGACACTGATATCTGTCCATGCTAATGACAAATTTTAATTCTAAATAAGATTATGAGCCATAATATAATCACAATGCAATAGTCCTTTCTGGGGCTTTTTAAAACACAAAAGTTCTATGCAAATAAGTAAAATAAAAATTTTAACTATAAAATAAACATGAAAATTATTATCCATTCTAATGACATACAATTGATGTACTCGCCTAATATTCAACTTCTATTCTTAAAATACAATACATGCTTCTATTTTCAGGCTGGAATAAAATGGCTACTTGTTGCCATGGAGAAACTTTATATTTTCAAAGTACTGTCATATGTGAAAATGAAATTTTGATTAATAAACAGCTGTTATAGTATGACCTTGTTTTGAAAACAGAATATGGAGGACAAACTTTAATTCTCTTTTTATATACTATAATTTTATTTTTAAAAATAAATTTATTGGATAAATCCTCTCCTTGATTAATTTAAAGAAAGAATAACATTTGTTTTATTTTATAAACATGATATTAACTCTTGAAAAAGCTATTATATACAAGGCACAGCTGCTGTGGACATCCATGCTAATGACATTTTGAACATTTATTCTGTTATTTTAAGGTGTTTTTAACTAAAAAGTGAGTAATTCTTGAGTGCAAATAATGAATAATATTAAGACAAACATATCTAAGTATAAAAACATGACAGAAAATCTCTCATTTTTTTTTTTTTTTGTATGCTGAAAGACATAAATTGTCCCCTATTTTGAGAATCACCCATATAAGCGTATGAGAGAATATTCTGTAATTTTTTTTCAGATTTTTCGGAGTATGGATACCTTCCTTGTAAGTATGAGAAATGAGATGCATAAAAATTATACTGAAAAATTTTTACAGCTTTCATAAAATTGTGTTATTTGGAATACTTAAAACAATATCGAAAAGGTTAAAATAGCATACATTTTCTATATAAATTAGAACTAACTATGAATTTATAGTTGAAAAGAAAAGAAAAAAAAAATCATATGAAACGACCGTTTATTGGATAATATTTTTTCATTCTTCTCCTTCCCGTTCTTAACCTTTTCTCTACATGGGTCCATATGTAGATATACAGGGTGATTATAATTAAAGTCCAAATTTCAAAACACTCTAAAAAGCGAACCATTCGTTAGAATGGCGTCAAAATTTAACAGCGTATTATTGAAGAAGGGGAAAAGAACATGAACAAAAAAAAGCTCCAAATTTTAGCGACAGATGGCGTTGTAAGCGTCAGAATTTCGACTACAAAGGACAAATCGTAAAACAACGGCTAAGGCGTAAGTTACACGATATAAACCAACTGTATTGTTCAGTGTGCATGACTGTACGCGTGTGATACTGTTAGTTACGTAAGCCCGTTCACCATGGCAAAGTCGTACCACATCGGATGGGAAAAATCGGTTTTTAATTGTCCTGAGGCCAAAAACCACATAAAAAGCATCCCTCTAATCAATTTTTAACTGTCCCGAGGCCAAAAACCGCATAAAAAGCATCCATCTAACCGGTTTTTAACTGTTCTGAGGCCAAAAACCGCATAAAAAGCATCCATCTAACCAGTTTTTAATTGTCCTGAGGCCAAAAACCACATAAAAAGCATCCATCCAATCGGTTTTTAAGTTTGGCGAAACTGGCGCAAAACATGTTCAATATGCTGTCCGCCGTTGTGGGCAACAAGATTAAATCGGGAAACAGCATGTTCCACAACCGATCGAAGTGTATCCGGGGTCAAGTTCAGAATGTGTTGCGCAATGCATGTCTTTAATTCAGCTACGTTGGCAATCGGAGTACTGAACACAATATCTTTCAGATAACCTCACAGCCAGAAATCACACGGATTAAGATCAGGTGATCGGGCCGGCCAGGCTGTAGGGAAATGCCGCCTCAACAACTGCTTCACTCGATTTGCAATGTGCGGAGGAGCGCCATCTTGCATAAAAATGATACTATCCAGACATTCACGCTGTTGCAGAGCTGGAATGACGTCATTACGCAAAAGAGACTCATAGCGCTGACCATTGACGGTAACGGTTACAGGACCTAAAGCACCCGTCTCCTCGAAAAAATACGACCCTATGATAAATGACGCCGTAAATCCGCACCACACAGTGACTTTTGCAGGATGAAGTGGTACTGGGTTCGTTGCGAGTGGATTTTCTGTTCCCCATATTCGGCAATTCTGTGTATTGACATATCCCGTCAGGTGGAAATGGGCTTCGTCTGTCCATAGAATTTTCCACGGCCAATCATTGTCCACTTCCATGCGAGCGAGAAATTCCAAACATGGGTGCAAGTTTGAAATTTTGCCAAGACTGAAAATATTTTGACCCCCCCCCGCCCCCACCGAGTGAGCACACACGCACGTAACTCATGTTTTTTCCACGACTCTATGACGAAATTTTTTCCCTGATCTTTCGACAAAATTTGCTACTTTTCTACGATATTTTGCCAAAATTTGCGATTTTCCTACGATTTTCAGCTGAAATCTGCGATTTTTGGGATGAAATCCAAACATTTTATACGATCTTTTGGCGAAATTCGCGTCTTTTTCGCGATTCTGACAGAAATCGCATCTTTTTCGCGATCCTTTAACAAAAATCGCGTTTTTTCCTGCTATCATTTGATGAAAATCGTGGTTTTTTTTGCGATCATTTCACGGAAATTGTGTTTTTTTCTCGATCTTTTGGCAAAATTCGCGTCTTTTCCACGATCCTTCGATTAAATTCACATATTTATTGCGATCTTTTGACAAAAATTGTACCTATTCTGTATTCTTTGATAGGAAATAGTGTCTTTTTCGTGATTATTCGACGGAAATAGCGTGTTTTTCGCGATCCTTTGACAGGAATCGCGTCTTTTTCGCGATCCTTGAACAGAAATCGCGCTTTTTCGCTATCCTTTGGCAAAATTCGCACCTTTTTCGCGATCCTTTGACAAAAATCGCGTTTTTCAAGCAATAATTTGATGAAAATCGTGGAATTTTTTGCGATCATTTGACGGAGATCGCGTCTTTTCCTCGATCCTTTGGCAAAATTCGCGTCTTTTCCACGATCCTTTGACTAAATTCATGTTTTTTCTCCGATCCTTTGATTAAATTCACGTTTTTTTTGCGATTCTTTGACAAAAATTGCATTTATTTAGTATTCTTTGACCGGAAATAGTATCTTTTTTTGCGATTCTTCGACGGAAATAACGTCTTTTTCGCGATTCTTCGACAGAAATTACGTTTTTTCTGCAACCTTTTGACAGAAAACTCATCTTTTTTGCGATCCTTCGACAGAGACCGCGTTTATTTCGCATTCTTTGACCGAGATGACGTCTTTTCCGCGTTTTTTTAAACAGGAATCGCGTTTTCTTCAAACTTTTGACGAAAATCGCGCCTTTTTTTCTCAATTATTTTACGGTATTAGAGTGTTTTTCGCAATCTTTCAACAGAAATAGCGTGTTTTTCGCGATCCTTCGACAGGAATCGCGTTTTTTCCGCAAGCTTTTGACGGCAAACGTATCTTCTTTTTGCAATCCTTTGACAGAAATAGCACTTTTTTCCGCGATCATTTCACGAAAATCATGTTTTTTTCAGCAATCCCTTGACGAAAATAATTTTTTTTTCCGCGACATCCTTTGACGAAAAGCGCGTGTTTTTTGCGATCCGCTTCCGTCCTCGGCGATTTTTCCGTCTCGTTTCCGTCTTCGCGAATTTTTAAAAGACGGAATTCCGTCTCAGGACGGAACAACTTGCACCCATGATTCCAAAGCAAAACGCTCTCTTGCTGGCAGGTCAGAAGGGAACAACTCCTGCACATGGCAAATTTTATACGGATAGCATTGCAGGATGTTTCGTAGAATGTTATGTACCGTGCTCACAGGCCTATTCAATGTTCGGGCAATTCTCCGTGCACTGCATGGTTGCTCACCACCGCTAGACTCTTCCTGAACTGCTGTGGCCACTTCTTCAACTACCGCCGAATCACATCTTTTCCTTCCTCTACCAGAGACCACATCAAACGAACCTGTTTTTTCGAATTTTTGCATCATTTTCACCAGACCTCTGACAGTCATCGGTCCAGCGCCTTTTTTTCATACCCTTGAGAGTCCTGAACTTCTGCAGAGCGACTGGTGCAGAATCACCGTTCTTGTAATAAAGCTTTACAAGCAGAGCACGATCCTTCATTGAGACACTCATGGCCAACGTCTGAGAAGCGAAATGAGGAAACGCCGTTTACCCAACGCTTTCATAACACCTGAAATTGTCGTGCGCATGCCAGGTATTTTAATTTACATATACTGACGCTTACAGCGCCATCTGTCACTCAAATTTGGAATTTTTTTTGGTTCATGTTCTTTTTCCCTTCTTCAATAATACGCTGTTAAATTTTGACGCCATTCTAACAAGTGGTTCGCTTTTTAGAGCGTTTTGGAACTCGAACTTTATTTATAATCACCCTGTATATTCTTTTCATCTTAAAAATTATGCTGTTTGATTTTTTTTTTCACTTTTTAATAGCTGAATGTTTTTTCTTTTTCCTTTAAAAGCAATTTAACAGACGGCAACTTCTAGACTAATTTCCACATAAAATAAATTTTATTTTCGTTTGAGTTTGCAAAATGCCTTCAAAACAATGTGGCCAAGAAATTGAGAAATTTTCAGGAATATTTAGTAACTTAAGGCCGTTTTAAAATCAAAAAGGCAACTTTGTGACATAAGTTTTAATTTCTTTTAGTTCGGAAATCCAAGAAATTAGCAGATGTTGCTGTATAACTTATAAACTTATAACTTGTTGTTGTATAAATTATAAAAATTCACTCATTTTTCCTTTATTTATTTATTTTTTGTGCAAATTTAATAGTTGTTTCAGGAAATACTTTGAAAGTGAGCGTTTTGAACCGAATTTATACGTTAGACTAGAGAAGAAAAAACAGTCAAGCAGGTGTGAAAAAAGCCTTGCTACGTGATTAAAAAAAATTATTGATCAATAGGTAATTTATTGATCAAACAATGGAAAAAATCTGTAACCCTGTCATATAGTGAAGTAATATTGTTCTATATTTATACGTACGTGAATAATGGCGCCCTTCACTGTTTTTCTTTAGATGAAGTGCGGGCACTAATGTGTGGTTACTAAACTTTAACAATTTTATTATTACTAATCCTACCTATCCGGACATTTAGATTGAATTAAAAAAAAAAAAAAAAAAAAAAAAAATTCGGTGGTAATTTTTCTAGTGCTGTTTCCAAATAAAAATAAAACAAAACTAAGTTCCGTCCTGCTCAAGTATCCCTGATGAAATGATAATTCGGTATGAGAATGTTATAAAGTGTTATCTAATCAGAAAGTTAAATACGATAGATATTTAAACATAAAATTTCACTTTTCCTGTGTCAGGTCGGCAAGTTCAAACAGCCAAAATAGCATTAAGTGCATTTCAGTATTCAGTGTTTAGATGAACTGTTCCTATCATGTAGGGAAATATGAAAAAAATATTGGTATTTATATTGCTCACATCATTATTGCATGCTTACATGTTTAATTTGATCTTACAGAATGTTTGGAACTTCAAAACCGCTCAGTGGTCAGTATGGACGACCTGTCTTCTTTGGACAGTTGGGCTCAGAGTGTCATCAGTCGGTCATCTCTTGGAAGTAGTATGTCATTGGCTTCTACATGCACTGCCATATCATCAGCCAATACCACCCCGGGTGGTTCACCAAATTCCACACCCAATTTGAAGAAGAAAAAGTTCAATCTAAAACCAGCTTTGAAACTGAACATGGATAACAATACTTGGACTACTACTAAACAGAAAAGAAGGCGGCATAAATATAAGAAAAACATACAAGCATCAGTAAGTACATGTATTTAGTGTATACTTATTTGAAAAAAAAAAAAAAACAGAATTTTTTTTTTCAATTGCTTTAAAAGCAAATCAATACTTCCAAAATAATAAAAAATCATTTTATCTATTAACCAAAAAATTGTTTTTAAAAAATACATAAGTGGGTTTCATTACTGGCACAGAATTTATATAATTTTTTTTAATTTGTATCTTAGAAATTGTACTACGTTTTTCAGTCTGTTTTTCATTAGTTTCAACAAAAAATAGATACAGTTCCAATTAATAATTTTTTTAGAAACTTTATTTATTTTAATAGCAATAAATTCATGAATGGAATTCTTATTTTGTTAGCACAGGAATACAGCTTAAAATTCCAATTTTTAATAATTTTAAAGAAATTAAATTATCTTTTGTTTACTGTAAAAGAATGTCGCTATTAACTTTTTAGGACGCAATCTTATACTTATTTATACTTCTGCAATAATCTGTGGTCATATAAGCAAGGTTATATGCTACATTTTATTCCTTGTATAATTTCCGTTAGCATAAAATGTATTCTGCGATACTTGCCAGAAATTTCGAAAGTAATTTTCAAGAAAATAACTGTAAATTTTACATCAATAATATAAATATTCAAATTTTCAAGTTTGTCCTTTGTCATCGATCTTCTAGAGCAAATATATGTGTAATGACAAACTATTTTTTATAAAGATTTCTATAAAAATAAAAATGTACATTCTAAAATATAAGATAAAGAATCATTTTTGTAAATAACAAATAGCTTTATATTTATTCTGATCTGAGAAAGTTGTCCTCTAGTATTTATGTCACTACTGTCCCTTTGAATAAAACTACTCATTTCATCATCCAGAGGTCAGGTGAAATTTAAAGGACAGTAAAATTTACTAGAAGTAGCAATTGTGGACAATTTTTTTTTTTTTTTTTTTTTTTTTTACTGTTAAAAATAATCTACTTAAAAAATGTAAATTTCTGTGTACTCTTTTTTAAAAAGCAGAATTGATTCAGAAAAGAGTATATAATATTTTCAAATATGAGTGATAAACCAGACTGAAATATAAGCTTGTGAATAAATACAGTCGAACCTCTATATAACGAAACTCCATACATCGAATTTCTCCATATAACGAATTTTTAGTAAAAACGGTCCCCTTTTCGCATGATTACATTAAAAACAGACTCTAGATAGCGAAATATCTTTCTCCATATAACGAATTTTTTCATAAATTGATCTTAATTTATTCAGTTTTAAAAAAGCTTCGAAATCATATGGAATCAATTTTCCATCACTTATTTTTGACTAGCGGCCTTCGCCCGCTACGCTGGTCGGTTTATCTAAAGAAATCTTGAAGAAGTAGTTAGATAAGGTTCAGACATACATTAAAAAAAAAAAAAAAGCAAGTCGATCATTCAAAAAACGTTGGGAAATATCAAATATTTACTGTAATTTTTTAAGAAAAACAAAGTTTCGAAAAAAAAAAAAATTAAATCGAAAAAAAAATTACACTGACATATTAATGCAAGGAAATTTTCCCAGAGAGAAAATTCGCCTTGAATACAATATTTCAAATTCTTTTAATTGCTTATAGGCGTTAATGCCAACATAGTGAAAAAAAATTCCATGCTGGGAATCGAACCCGGGCCATCAGTATGGCGCACTGACGTTCTACCGACTAAACCACATGGAACGACAGCCAGCTTGAAACTTTCTCATACTTAAGTAGACTGGCGAAAACATAACGATAGCGCGTTTTAAAATCGCACAGTGACATCTATTGGATTTTATATGTACTAAAAAACGTTATGTACTAAAAAACGTGAGCAGCGCACCTAATAGTTTCTTTTGTTTCTTTTTGTTACTTTTTTGTCTGTTGTCCGATTTTGATGAAACAAAGCCTATACACTGCCCGGGAGTGTGCATTCTTCATTAGTGAAAACCGCATAAAAATCCATTCAGTAGTTACGAAGATAACCTCGAACAAACAGACAGACAGACAGACAGACAGACAGACAGACAAAAAATTCAAAAAAATTTTTTTTGTGTTTCATTGGTTTTCTTTTATCGCCCTGACTCCATTTTTGTCAATTATCTTCAATGTACAGACACACCGGGTCCTACTGTTTTATTATATGTATAGATTTATCGTTGAGTGGAGAGGTTTTTTTTTTTTTTTTTATATAAATATTACTTCTCTCCTTATTCTTTAAATCTAACAAGTTCATCCCACCTCCCATACACCTTTCAACATCCTTCTCAAAACACAGTCAATTGAATTGTTACACATATAAGAGAGGAATCAATGAGAGCACATAAGAGAGACCTTCAAATGGAGGAAAATATCAACTACAATTTTTCATTCCTTGCTAAAATTTGAGATTTTTTTTTTTTTTTTTTTTTTTTGAGAGCGTAACAATTGTAATTTTAAAATCAAAACAACAAAAAATTACAGATTTCTTCCTCTGAAATTTATGTAAGTCTTCCTCATTTGATTTTCATTAAGCTTTCAAATGAATGTCTTTTCTCTTTTTTGAAACTGCTTAAATAAGTAAGAAATAAAATGTTAGGTTAATATATACTTTTAAACATTTCAAATTCTTAATTAAAAAGATCAAAAATAATATTTGTTCAAAATTTACACATTAAATATTATTTTTAACATCATACTCTATACATCGAATTTCTCTATATAACGAATTTTTTACTGGAGCGATGGATTTCGTTATATAGAGGCTCGACTGTATTACAAAAATATCTTGTTACTCTATTTGCATATTAAAGATATCAATAGAAATTATTCAATATGTATGCTATAATGAACTTTATAGCGCGAAATATATTTAAGTTACATAGTTTAAATTTATGAGCTACATCTTGAAGAAATGTATTACATAGTGCGAAAGAATACATCGCCAAATTAGGTACATAAGCACTCATTCACATCAGCACAAATTACGAACGCACCTAAAAGTGAGTACGTAGGTTTCTCAAATTTAAGAATTACGTACTCGGAGCTATTATAAGATCGGAAAAATCCCAAAAATGAAACATTTTGCTTACTTTCGAGAATCCAACTCTAACAGTATTGGCATTCAATTGGAATATTCAATCATAAGAGTTATACCTAACAGTGATGATTTGATTTTCGACATACAGTCTATCGCAGAATTTTTTGAAGCTCCAAATAATGATAATAATAATAATAATAAAAAAATCACGCTCTCTTTTCATCCCTTTTCTGACTCCCATTAACCAATTCAAGGCCCGAAACAATTTCCTTTGAACAATCAAAAGAGAGACGGCTACTTACTAACACACACAACGGAGTAAGAGACACCCGTTTTCTTTTTTTTTCTAATCGACGATTCTCTCGATTCATCGCAGTGTCTCGCCCACACTCTCATTAATTTGCTTCCTTTATTAATGATGTTTGTAAGTATCATTTTCCTTTTACTTTCATTCTACGTCTTCAAACATGATAGTACGTGTACAAAGAAAAACTAAATTTACAAACTATGTATTGTTAAATTTATAAACAGAGAGATACTTAACTGTCGAAAGACGTTTAACTTTTTGTCCTAAAAGATGAAAAGATAAAATAAAAAGCTTTTAATTATATGTTAACTATACCTTATTTTCAGGCATTATTTTTACAACACAAACAACTACATGATAAAGATTTTCTTTTTCCCTTATATTAAAAAATGCAATTTTATTTCTCCTTTAGAGATTTCATTCATTCATTCATTTTTTTAAACTTTAAAATATTCGTCTTAAGAATAATTCATTTTTGAGACGAATAACTTTAATATAAAGTTTAAAAAAATGAATGCATGAAAATTCGAAAAGAAAAACTAAATAGTATTTTTTAATATATAAGGAAAAAAGAAAATCTTTATGATGTAGTTGTTTTGTATTATAAAAATAATGCTTTAAAATAAGGTGTAGTTAACATATAAGTAATATACGGGAATTACGAAAAATACAGTTATCCTGTTGAATAGAATTTATCTAAAAAAAACCATCTGATTATTTTATTACTATTTTGTAATTTTCATAACTAAATGACCGTTTTATATGCATATATATACTGTTATAACCAAATCTTCAAACTGACATTTTACACATTTCTATTGACTTGAAGTAGCATTCTATATTTTTAATGATAATTCTATATTTTGTGAAATTTTCCCCTTAAATCTCAATTGGCATTGTTTGTCTATTCTTTTCTTTTTCTTATCCTGTTGGACAACATCTGTATTGACGCGACACCAAATTTTAAATATTACAGTGGCAAACTCTAAGTTCGCCCCATTAATTAAAAAAAACCTTTACTTTTTTTATTCCGACATTGTTTAAACTGTTTATGACTTCGGTTCGTCTACCTGCTTATCTGTCTGTCCCAGCACCGTAGCTAGAAGTGAACAGAAGGGAGGGCTCAAAAGAATGTAGGGAGGGCTCATTTTTTTTCTCTCTCTCTCTCTTTGACGCAGAAAGATAAATGAGTGCATATTCACATTGTAGGTACTATGATTCGTATTAAACTGTTGTAATAACTTCAATTTATGCTAAGAAAACTATATGATGATGAAAATTTTGAGTGTATAACTGGTACAAAGTTAAACATCATGTTAGCTTCATATGTACAAATAGGATGAGGGGGCGTTAAAACACTTATTTTAGCTACACTTCAGTAATTCTGCAAAACTCTGAAGGGCTCCCAAAAATAAATTAGTTTTTTGAACAGAATTTCGTCTGAATTTTCGGAACATAAATCCATTTAGTGACCTTGGAATCTTTTCCAGGGGGGGTGGGGTGGGGGGAGGGGTCTCAAAATATTTTAAGGATGGCTGAGGCGCCCATAGCGCCCCCTTAGCTACGGCCCTGGTCTGTCCATAAGCCTGTCTGTCAATATACTAACTTTCAAAATAGCTAGAATAGCTACTATATATATTACTGGGGCATATTATCACATACTTCCTTTATTGAAAAGAGGATGTGCAACATTTATACATCTTTTGACTTCAAGAGAAATCAAATATAGTATGAAATATTGATCAGATACATAATTCAGATACACTATTTCAAGTAATACATTTATCTGATTTAGAACTATCATTATATTCTGGTGTATAATGCGCCATTTTAAAACAAAAAAATTAATTAAAATTTATAGATACCCGCTATATTCCGGGTACAAAAATGAAAGCTTAAAAAATGAACATAAAATTTAAGATTTATATTTTAAAGAATAAGAGAAGAAGGCACAATTGTTTGGATAACCGGAAGTACAATTCCAAACACTTTATAAGAATTCAACTGAAGGCTGGGCACTAGCGGCTTTGCTCACTTTGTATTAGTTTATTTATTACTTACCCATCAAAAGTAGTATAGGGTAAGTCTTGTAATCGTTTTGAAAATCTAAAACTACTACTTGAGTAGTTTGGCGTTTTAAAGAATTTATCGAAATCGGTTCATCAGCCATTCATTAATAGAGCACTGCTGTAAGTTAAAAATATTTAAATATACGTTTAAATTCTATTTTGGAATGGTGATGCATTTTATAAATAGTTTTCATATGTTTTACGTTCACATTTTATATTATACATATCCATTATTAGTAAGTATTACAATGGTCACCAAAGATTAATTTTATATTTGTACTAGCTGTAGCTATTATATTTTTAATGCCATTTATTGTATTTTCATACTACATGTCTCTTGAAAGTTTCCTTGGAAAAAGGTGATGTGCGATGGTTTGCAATACAGCGAATATACCTAAAAATAAACAAATACAATCTCAAGTCGTATGTGCACGTTATATGCCTATATCCTATATGGGTCAATATAACAAAATCTCAGATTTTGATCATCTGAGATATTGAAAGTATCCATTGAAAACAATTCAAAATTTCAAGATATAAATTTATTTTCTGTTAGAGAATAAAGAATTTTCCATGTAAAATTGGTAAATTTTGAAGAACTTAAATGCCAAATTAATTTTTATATAATTATATGTTATTTCTTGGCATATGTATGACAGGATAATAACAATTTTATTCTAAAACACTTTTTTACATTCTTGTTTTTTTTCCTAATTCCTCTAATTTAATTTTGTTTAAAAAAATATGTTTTCAATAAAGTAGCTGAAATTTCACGCAATGTTCAGTTTTACTTGTTAATTTATGAAATCCTGGAAAATGATGTAATAAAAGTCTACTAAATTTTTACAAAGAGATACACAAATTAGATAGATTTTTTATCCTATTACTTTCAAACAAATATCTAAAAAATCTGACTGATAGCTATGATTTTACTACTTCTGACTTGAACTATTTCAAAAATAAGAAGAATTACATTGCAGAGCCATATTTATACATGATAAAGAGCTAAAGAGTAGGCCAAGAAAATGATATTCATTTTCAGTGACAATCATATTTTAGTTATGAAAAATTATTTGTAAAATACAGAATTTGTTACCTTCTTCATATATTCTTTCCATAAGGTATAAATATTGATTAGAAATTTAAAAAAAATACTAGAAAAAGATATTTATACAGTATAGCAGAAGGTGCTTTACTTTGAACACATCACAGTGTGACATGCCTGGAAAATGACAATATCAAATTGCTTTTATCAAATTGCTTGTCTTTTAATTGCTTTATTTATGTTATTAGAAATATAATGTCTCTTGAAAATATTTCTAAGGATATTTTTTATTAGAATGTACCTACTGAAATTGCATTGTATAACATTTAATAGGGATTTTATTGTACGAACTACAATTTACACATTTTTTTATATTCACTCTCATATACGGCACTTCAAATGTATAGTGAAAATGTTATGTGTTATTGAAGTGCATGACCATATTCTCCGGATCGAAAACTGTGCCTGTAACATTTCATATTTTAGAAGCAAGACAACAGAGTTTAGATACATTATCGTCTATGAACCAGTGGCGTAGCCACCTACTGTCATGTTTTTTGGCGCCCGGGGCCAGCAAGAAATTTTGCGCCCCCACCCCAATATAGATATATAACAATTTCTCTCAATTTGGCGCCCCTAGGCCTCGGCGCCCGGGGCGGACGCCCCCCTTGCCCCCCCTTAGCTACGCCACTGCTATGAACAAAGATATTTTGATGTGAGTTTTCAACACTATTAATATCAAACTTAACAAAATAACAATAAGTTAACATCCTTGTTCAAGCTTAACAAAATTTCAGTGTATTACGTGATGTAACAGAGGCATGCAGAAAAAAAAAAAAACCTAGAGTTCATATATAGAACTGCACAAAATAATTCGAATGCATTGTTGTCTTTTAACGGGATTTGCTGAAAATGCATATCTGATTTATTTATTTTTCAACTGAATTGTTATATTATATAATGTGTGTATATGTATATAATAAAAATAAATTCATATATAGATCTCTAAAATAAAGTTTAGAAGTCTGTAGAAGGTAATTTTTAGAAATGGTTTTCAGTTATGTTGCGCATTTTTAAGATGAAACATATATTAGCATGGCGTGTGATATGTGATGTGTATAATAATATATAGATCAGGCACAGGTGCGCACAGATGAATTCGAATACGTTATCGTCTGTGGGAGGCAATTGTTGAAGATGGCTCTTTTACTATGCTATGTGTTTTCTAAATTATTTGTTTATGTATCTCCTTTTTTTTTTAAGTTGAAGTTTTGTAACATTATTCTAAAAAAGTTCAACAATTAAAGTTTAACATATTGTCACCTGAGAATAATAAGGTTCTATCTGTGTTTTTGAAAAAACTGACTTACCGATATAGAGAGAATCTATTTTTACCTATGAGCATTTTTGCATCAAAATTATATTATATATAATTTATATATGACATTACAATTATATTATGACATTATTTTAATCCAGAAATGCCTTCATCGATACAAACAGGGCCGTAGCTAAGGGGGCGCTATGGCCGGCTCAGCCCCCCTAAAATATTTTGAGCCCCCCTTGGAAAATATTCCAAGGTCACTAAATGAATTTCTGTTCTGAAAGTTCAAATGAAATTCCGTTCAAAAATCTAATTTAGTTTTGAGATCCTTTCACAGTTTTGCAGAATTACTAAATTGTATCTAAAATAAGTGTTTCAGCACTCCCTAATCCTATTTGTACATATGAAGCTAACAGGATGTTTAATTTTGCATCAGTTATACAATGAAAAATTTCATCGTCATGTACTTTTCTTAGCATAAAATGATGTTATTACAGCAATTTAATAAGAAACATAATAACTACAATGTGAATATGCACTAATTTATCTTTCTGCGTCAGAGAGAGAGAAAAAAAAATTATGAGCCCCCCCTACAATCTCTTGAGCCCCCCCCCCCCTATTGTTCACTTCTAGCTACGGCCCTGGATACAAATAGAACATTTCTATATCGATAAGTCATTTTTTTTTCAAAAACACAGATAGAACCTTATTATTCTCAGGTGACGATATATCCCCCGCCCCTTATCTCCCATTTGTTCTTATTTTTGTTCATTTTTTTTTCTCTTAAGAACATCACGTTAAAAATTTTCAGAGATGGAACATTTTCAGAAATTAATTTTTCAAAACTGTTGCCTTTTTTTTTTTTTTTTTTTTTTTTTTTTCTTGAAAACTTTTGAAATGTCCCACTGAAAACTAAAATTGTCGTTAAAACTGTTTTATATAAAGTATCAAAGAAATAATCCTTTTTTTTAATAATGAATAAAATAAAAACTATGTATTAGATCTGAACTCAGAAAAAATATCTTGTTTTATAAAAAATGATGCTTGTATCAGTCGACTGGAAGTAATGTCTAGGATCTATATATATAAAAGAAAGTCTAAATTGGGGAGTAATCAATGCATAGATCAAATTACCGAACCTAAAATCTTGAAAACTGGGGTAAAAATACTTTTATGACATGTAATGCCGCTAAGGAAGGATTTTTTTAAATTACCCTCCTAAGGGGAGTAAGAAAAAGAAGGAACTTTTTAAAAAAAAATTCTTAAATTTTTTTATTTTATAGTTTTTTTTTTCAACTGATAAAATATTTTAGAGTAAGTTTGAATGCTGAATCAAATAGTTCTAACCAAATTCTTTTAAATCTAATAATTCATGATATATTTCACATTTTTTAAATTTGTCTATACGTCTTAGCGCCAAAACCTGAAATTTTCAAGTGATAATTTCTAAAAATACATCCGTTACTACAGTAAAAGAAGAAATTCAAACTGATTAAATTTTTAATCAATTTTTTTGGTTAAATAACTAAAACAAGTATGTCAGCTAGGAAAAAAAATTATAAACTTTTTAAAGGCTAAAAAAAAAAAAAAAAAAAAAAAAAAAAAAAAGATGGTATTTTTATTTTTTCTATCTTTAATAGAAGAATACAATAGAAGAATTGTAATCGAAATTTTTTTCGGTCGGATTTTCATGTTTTAAGGGTCAGAGATTCCAAAAAACATGTTTTTACAAAATATCTGTGTGTCCGTATGTCACCATTTTAACATCAAAATGTGTATGAAGATGTGCATAAAATTGAACTACATTTTTTGTGAAGGTTTTTGGCTGTGGCAAGCAGGTCCTCCTTAAATTTTGAAATATTCCGCCGGAAGGGGGCGGTGCAATAGTGATTTTTGTGGAATTTTCTATATTGTACCCACTAAAAGTGTATGATATATGCATAGAACTGAACTAAAATTTTTGTGTATGATTATTTTTAGGTACAGTGAGTAAATCCTCCCTGAATTTGAAAAAAATCTGCCTATCGTTCTATTGTTCATCGGCTCGTGCAAAGAACTTATTTTTACTCGGATTAATTGACTGGAGCAGAAATTTAAGATGAAAATCATAGTTGGTATAGCATTGAATTAATATTATTAATCCATTAACATGTGTAACTAAATTTTGAAATATTAAAACGTACGCATGAGATAGAAGAAAGTTTTGGGATTGGCACATCCAACTAGTTTTGTTTTACGAACACCATGCTAAAATGTTTGGTATCGCCCATTTATTTCAACCAATCCTGCAAAGGATTTTTATTGCAAATTGTGCGAAACATTTTGCTATCTATTGAACGAGAACATTTTTTATGAATATTATTCAATCGTAATGTCGCAAAAACTATTAATTTCTTATTTTTTGGATAGAAAATATTTCTTATTAATTATAAATTATAGTTTACATTTACTACTGATACTGGCATCGATTTTACCATCTTGCAGAAATCTGATGATGAGGAAGTTATAATAAAATTATTTCAGAACTTAGGAATTAAACATATAAAAATGTTTTATTCAAAAAACCATGAATGTCTTCATTCGAAAAATGAAATGTTTACTGCAATGTGAGACATACGTACAACTGGCGCCACCCTGCAGTACTAGACATTTACAATTTCAAGCCTGCAGTTTAAATTGACTATATTTTATTACTTGCAAAATATTTATTTGTTCTTT
Source organism: Maratus speculifer (assembly GCA_964019185.1). NCBI lineage: Eukaryota > Metazoa > Arthropoda > Arachnida > Araneae > Salticidae > Maratus > Maratus speculifer. Next base: position 285,216,167 of record OZ025289.1, read on the forward strand.
TATTTTAAGCACTTATTTTTATTGATTTTAAAAAATGTTAGGTCAAAATCTGTAATTTTCAAAAGTTATATTTTTTAAATGCTCATTTTTTTAACAACATTGTTTTTAACAATTTGGAAAATAGTTGTTGTCCTCGGTAGAGAATTGGGAAATCTGAAGTACATCTGAATGTTTTTATTGGTTGAATTCCGCAACTTATTCGTTTTCTGATTGGTCCATGCTTAATGTCTAGAAATATTTCTCGTCATACTTTTGTAGCCACGATGACAAAAGAGTAATAAAAACTACCAAAAATTTAATAACTCAAAAAGAAATTTAAATACAGGTTTCAAACAAGCTGCATTTAAAAGTGATTTTTTTTCTTTATACGAAGTTGTAAAAATTGAAAATGTGCGATGTTTAGAAGTTTAAAAATTTACAGTACCTAAAACTGTTAAACTGAAATTTCATTTAATATTTGTTTACGATTGGTCCAGGAATATTAACATGACTCTAAATGTCCAGGCATATTAATATGACTCTGTTATTACGTAAGCTACGTTTTGATCATCATAAAAATGATGTTATATTGTTTTTTTTTTAAATATAGAAATCATTTATAGGTCTAAGTTTATACTCCTTGAAAATATATCATTTTCCAAATAATCGTTGAAATTTTTTAAATTACAATTTTTTTTTTCAAATGTTTTATTTAATTTTGCGCCAACTATTACGCTTGGCGGCAATGATGTTGGCACAACGGAAAAATACCAAAACAGTTACTGATTTTGTTTTAAATGCAAAGGAAAAAGGTTTAATGAAAAATAAATATTGTAAAACGAAAACATTTAATTTAAAAATATTAAAACAATGTTTGTTACTCAAAAAGAAGTTTTCATTTTCAAACGTTTGAATTTTGTGAGTTGTCTTTTGTTCCTGGATAAGAAGAACAAGTTGGAAATTGCACGTGAAGCGTAGCAAACGAGGTGCGTTCGTACGATAACGAAGTTTTAAAAATATTACTCTTATATCTCAATCTCATAAAATTGTAAATAGTGAATTACAATTAAAACGCTCATCAAGCAATGTTCTCTCTATACCATTATGTAATGGAATACTTTTGTGTGGCCTTGTAAATCAATAACAAATGTTCTTTGCATCACAGATTATGTAAAATGTATATTATAATATGTACTTTATAGTTGCATATAAATTTTATTAAGTTCGAATGAGTGCAACACCATTAAAATGCATTTGAAACATTTTCCCCCATTGACCGTAATGTAACGGAATACTTTTGATTGTCCCTGTAATTGATCTATGCATCCGATTTTCATAAAATTTGAAATAACTCGACAAAATTATTTAATAACTATGTATTTTAAATTTCAAACGTATAAAATACATTTGAAACTTTTTCCCCATTGACTATAATGTAATTGAATACTTTTGATTGCCCCTGTAATTGATCTATGCACCCGATTATCAAAAAATTTGAAATAACTCGACAAAATTATGTAATAACTATGTATTTTAAATTTCAAACGATTAAAATGCATTTGAAACTTTTTTCCCCATTGACCGTAATGTAACGGAATACTTTTGATTGCCCCTGTAATTGATCTATGCATCCGATTTTCATAAAATTTGAAATGACTCGACAAAATTATGTAATAATTATGTATTTTAAATTTCAAACGATTCGGTTGGGTAGTTTTTGCGCTGTTATATGCGGACGGACAGACAGACAGACAGACGGACAGACAGACAGACAGACGGACAGACAGACAGACAGACAGACGGACGGACTGAGCGACAACAATAGGTGCTACGTATTTACATAATTACGAACGCACCTAAAAATGGGTACTTTTATGTTAGCCATCCGAAAATATTAACAATGACTTTTCGATATCGCGAATAACAGTACTTACATTTTTACATCATTTGCTATCTATGTAAAACGCAAATTTATATTTCATTCCGACTCATTATATTATATATAAAATTCTATTAAACAGAATTTTGTAGCACTTACAATGTGTGTAATAAATAATAAATTTATAAATGGTTAATGTAAGAAACATCGTACTAAGTTGCTTAGTTAACTACTTGAATTTTAACATTAGGTGAACTCGATTATGCAAGATTTCAAGTTTTACTGAATTAATTTCAATGACAGTTGCATAATTACTTAGATTATATTTCAGGGATTTTTCAATATTTGTCATATCATTCTAATTTATTTAGTTAAGGAGCTATAAGGAAAAAGTTCTCTGTGGTGTAATAAAGAACATACGTTACAGACAGAGGGTATATACTAGAGAATATACAAGGTCAGGCTATTAATTTCCAGGACTGACATAACTGTACGAGAACGAAAAGCTGGAAGATGGCGCTAATAATTGCATATTGAAGAGCGTTTTCTTGCTCATGTGCAGTGCACTCAGCGCCATTCTGAAGTAAATGGTTCTCGTGGGAAGGCATATTAAAACATAGCTTTTGAATTCTTCGTGTCGAATTAAAAATGGAGCAAAAATTAAGGTTAAATTTTGCTTTAAATTGGTCAAAACAGATGCGGAAAGCTACGAAGTTTTAAAACAAGTTTACAGCTAGGAAATATTATCCCCTCAAGAACTTTTAAATGTTTTAAACGCTTTCGGGATGGACGCGAAAGCGTCGAAGGTTATCCCCACACAGGTCGGCCGCAGTCCGTACGCCGGAATTCCGCACGCCGGAATTAAAAAAGTTCGTGATATGGTGAAATGTGATCGTCGATTGACTTTCGAGTACTCGCCAATGAATTGAATATGGACAAAGAGACGGTTCGGCGAATTTTGACGCAAGACCTAGTCAAACGCAAGATTTGTTCCAGATTCGTTCCTCACCATGTTCCATTCTTAACCTAGCATGGTGTCGTTCCTCACCATATTCTATTCTTAGCCCAGAATGGTGTCGTTGAGATGTAGCATCCACCATACTCTCCAGATCTAGCATCTGCAGACTTTTTCCTGTTTGTTAACCTTAAAAATTCGCTGAAGAGAACAAGATTTCAGGATGTCGAAGCCATCAAGAAAACTGTAACGTCACTATTAAAGAGCATTCCAAAAGAGGACTTTAAGACTTATTTTCGAAATTTGTAAAGCCGAGCACAAGCGTGCATTATGGCTGATGAGAATTACTTCGAATCAGATTAAATGGCTATGTGTTTAATCTTTTTTCTACTGAGTTATTCCACGAGTCCTGGAAATTAATAGCCGGACTTTGTATATTCTATAGTTATGGAAGTTGCGCAGAATGTCTTAAAAAATATAAAGGTGATGCAGAATATACCTACCCTACATCCCTGAAAACTCTATAATCAGGTTAACATGATTATGAAAGCTATATTTAGCTAAATATAGAATAGGTGGGGCTTAAGATATGCTTGGGGCTAAGATATGTACTTGGCTGATTTAACATGAAGCAACTTGTAGCAGTTTGGTTTCAAGAGTAATACCCATATAGATACTTTTATAGATCGACATATGCACCCATATAGATACATAAAAATAACCCATATGGAAAAAAGTGGACATTCTATACGGGCCCATATAGATGTTATTACAGATCTACATGTATATCCACATAGATCTATATAAGGTACCCTGGGGTAATAACGCCAGGCGGGGTAATAACGCCAAGTGCTTATATTTTGCATAATTATGAAATAATCAGGTAAATGACACCCATGTGCTCTGCGCAGAAGGGTTTTGAGTCATATAAATCGCAAAAAACAGCTTCAAGTTAATTTTTTTCATTTTTAGGTCTTATTGTTTTTACAAGCAACTAAAATTAGCGATTGATCTAAAATTTGCGATATAAGGTTTTTGATCTGAAGACTATATTTTTTATCCGGAAATACTTTGTTAATTACATAAATTTGTAGTGCATTTCATGTACTTTTAAAAAGTTGTTGAAGATTTTGGATATCTTTTCGAGATAATTTGTAATTTAAAATATACTGCGAAATAACTATACCGGGGTAATAACGCCAGTCCTTGACATAATTACCCCGGTTGATTCCCTACAGTGGCCGTGCTGCATCCTAAATACTGATTCAAATAAACACAATAAAAACTGTGCAATGTTTCTCATATTTCTATTTAAGCGATCCTTTTTAAGCAAAAAGAAGCTCACGGTCTGATATTCTTTTGCCTCATCCCCCCCTCCCACACCACACCTTTATTTTTCTTACACTTTCACAAAAAATTGAACATTTTCAATAGCTTAGAATGAAATTTGTCAATTTCTAAGTTTGTAGAGTTTGTATTTTTAGAATTGGGCTATCTACATGCAATTATTCCATCTTAATTCCTAGTTTTGTTTGCATGGCGTTATTACCCATATAGGTGGGTAATAACGCCAAATAGCATTGGTCAAGAAAAAACGCCATTACATTTTATGAATACATATCTGTTAAATTATTTTATTTTATATAGATAGTCAATGAGTTGCTGTATCAGATCCTATATTTGTTTGAAAAATACAACTTAAAACTAAGCCGTGAAAATTGGTAGAACCTTAACGTGGCGTTATTACCCCAGGGTACCTTAGATATCTTTATAGATCGTTATAGACATTCATATAGATATATAAAAATTACCCTTATGGGCCCATATGGAAGACGTAACTTTCAGATATAATGTTTGTTTATTTATTTTAGATTGAGTTATATACAAACATACGAAGCTCAACTTAGTGGAACCCGATTATATGAGATTGAATGCTAGTTTTTGCAATACTGAATATTCATGGGAATTTTTAGAAATTAGTCATACTTTATTCAAGCTGGTTTTATTTTAAGCGATTTATAGGGTCACCAAACTCCACGATATCATGAAGTGAATGCCATTTTAAAACAACATAATGGATAAAACAAACCAGTGAGCTTGGTCGAAATATTAACTCATGTGCACATGTACACTCACATCGAATTATCGATTAATATATACGAGTGTTGTCGCGGGCAAATTGATTTAAAAAAAAAAAAAATGTCATCCACATTAGAAATTTAAACTGCTATATCTCAAGCGTTTTTAAGGTAAAGACAAAGCAAGAAATATTCCGGAATTTATTATTAAGGTAAATACTTTAGAAAGAACCTTTTTTTCAATTTCTAATTTTTTGTTTGTACATCATTATATATTTAACAGAATTTTGACAAACTTAAATGGCCGCCATTTTGAAACAAGGTGGCGTTTGAAGTTGATCAGTGAACTTGGTCAAGACATTGGTATATGCTATGTATACACGGAGTTACATCCAAATCAGTTTATAAATATGCGTATTATCGCGTGACAAATTTCAGACCGTTTCAAAATGTCAACCACACTGAAAATTGAAAGTGCTATAACTCAGCCATTTTTCAAGATATAGATGAGACGAAAAATGCTCTGAAATCTTTGTATCAAGGTCAAACACACAAAATAAAAATCTACTTCAATTTCTTACTTTTTTGCACCTAATATTAAAATTTTAAATTAAAAAAAATTAATATTCCGACGTTTTAAAACAAGATGGCGGATGAATCTGGACAACGAAATCTTTCCAGACATCCGTATGCACTATATGCGCACCAAGTTTCATCCAAATTGGTTTATAAATAAGCGTGTTATCACGTGACGAAGATCAGATCATTTCAAAATGTGAGCAACACTAGAAATTAAAAAGTCCTTCCGGCAATGCCGGGAGGAAGAGATAACTTTCATATACTTATTTATATATTATTTATTTTAAATTAAGTTATATTATTCAAACATACGAAGTTCAAATTAGTGAAATCCGATTTTATAGTAGATTGAATGCTAGTTTTTGTCAATACTGAATATTAATAGGAAATTTTAGAAATTAGTCATATTTTATTCACCCTGGTTTTATTTTCAGCGATTTAAAGAGTCGCCAAATTCCACGATATCATAAAGTGTATGCCATTTTAAAGCAACATGATGGATAAAACAAACCAAAGAGCTTGATCGAAATCTTAATTCATGTGGACATGCACTCTCATATCGAAATCAATTAATATATGCGAATGCTGTCGCGGGCAAATTGATTTTTTTAAAAATGTCAGCCACATTAGAAATTCAAACTGCTATATCTCAGGCGTTTTTTAAGATAAAGACAAAGCAAAAAAATACTCCGGAATTTATTATTAAGATAAATACTTTCGAAAGAACCTTTTTTCAATTTCTAATTTTTTATTTGTACATCATTACACATTTAAAAGTTTTTTGACAGACTTAAATAGCCGCCATTTTGAAACAAGATGGCGGGTGAAGTTGGCCAATGAACTCGGTCAAGACATTGATATGTACTATATACACATGCAGTTATATTCATATCAGTGTATAAATGTGCGTATTATCGCGTGACAAATTTCAGACCGTTTCAAAATGTCAACCACACTGGAAATTGAAAGTGCTATAACTCAGCCATTTTTCAAGATATAGGTGAAACAAAATATGTTCTAGAATCTTTGTAAAAAAGTCAAATAACAAAAGAAAAATCTTTTTCAATTTCTCACCTTTTTGTACCTAATTTTAAATTTTAAAATTAAAAAAAAATTAAATGGCTGCCATTTTGAAACAAGATGACAGATGATGCTGGCTAACGAACTCGGTCGAGATATTTGTATGTACTATGTACATATCAAGTTTCATTTAAATCGGTTCATAAATACGTTAGTTACAGCATGGCAAAAATCAGGTCGTTTCAAATGTCAGCCATAAGAAAAATTCAAAGCGCTATAACTCAAACATTTTTTAAGATATAGACAAAATAAAAAGTGTTCTAAAATCGTTGTTTTAATGCCTAACACATAAAAGAAAAATATTTTTCAATTTTTAATTTTTTCCCATCTAATTTTAAATAAATTTTTTTTTTTAATTTTTTAAATGGTTCCATTATGAAACAAGATGGCGGATGATGCTGGCTAACGATCTCGGTCGAGACATTTGTATGTACTAGTTACATACCAAGTTTCATTCAAATCGGTTCATAAATACGTTAGTTACAACATGACAAAAATCAGATCGTTTCAAAATGTCAGCCATTAGAAAAATTCAATGTGCTATAACTCAATCATTTTTTAAGATATAAGCAAAATAAAAAGTGTTCTGGAATCTTTGTTTTAAGGTCTAAGACAAATAAGAAAAATATTTTTCAACTTTTAATTTTTTTACATTTAATTTTAAATTTTAAATTTTTAAATTTTTTTTTAATGGCCGCCATTTTGAAACAAGATGGCGGATGATTCTGACTAACGAACTAGGTCTAGACATTTGTATGTGCTATGTACATACCAAGTTTCATTCAAATCGGCTCATAAATACGATAGTTACCGCATGTCAAAAGTCAGATATATATATATATATATATATATATGTTACAGGCCAAACCCGATTTTAGGCCAAACTAGATTGGCCTAGGCCAAACTAGTCTATCCTAACGCCCATCGGATAAACTAGTTTTTCCTAGGCCAAACTGGTCTATCCTAACGCCCATCGGATAAAGTAGTTTTTCCTAGGCCAAACCGGTTTATCCTAACGCCCATCGGATAGACTAGTTTTTCCTAGGCCAAACTAGTCTATCCTAAGGCCCATAGGACAAACTAGTTTTTCCTAGGCCAAACTAGTTTGGCCTAACTCTTATGGAATAAACTAATTCAGCTTGCTGTTTATTGGTCTGAACTAGTTTATCCTAGGCCGATCTAGTTTATCCTAGGCCAATTCAATTTGGCGTGATTTTATTGAATTCAATGACTGCCTCAGCGCCAACATTCTAGTTTCTCCTAGGCTGATGTAGTTTGTCCTAGGCCAATGTAATTATCCGTATTTTTAGCTTACGAGCGTCAAAGCCAGCGAAATAAAAAGCTCACAGGTTCTGTATGTATGTACGTTCGCATGTATGTACGTATGTACGTACGAATGTACGTAACGCTATAACTGTTGATATAAATATCCGATTAGCTTCAAATTTTGGATGTAGGTTCCTTCTGATAAGATACTTTTCTGATTAGTTTTAAAATTCACTGAATAAGAATAAAGGGGGCTAACGGGAGTCTAATCCCCCACCGTTAATTTAGAGAAATGCATTTATCATGCAGAATTATCAGTTTTCATTTAAAATGTTAGATATAGGATTATTCTGACAAGGCGCCTCTGGGATTAGTTGTGGATGTTTATTGTTTAAGTGTTAAAGAAAGGGCAATGTAGGTACCCCCCCCCCCCATAATTTAGATAAATGGTTTTTAACGCCGAAATTACGGATTTGCTTCAAATTTGTTGTTATAGGTTCTTCCTGATAAGGCAATTCCCTGAATAGTTTTGAGGATTTAATGGTAAAGTATGAAGGGAAAATGACGGATTTCCCTCTTACCTAGTAAAAACTAGTTTTTGCTACGGGCATATAGATAAACATGTTTGGCGTAGGAAATCTACTTTATATAATTGGCGTTAGGATAAAATAGTTTGGCCTAGGCTAATTTAATTTGGCTCGAAATCGGGTTTGGCCGGTAAAAAACATGTCTTTCACTAGAATAAATATAAATGTGTGTCAAGAGTAATTGCTTATAACATCAATAAAGGAATTTCACATGTCCACCCTAAAGACATAATGCATTTTACATGGTGTTTTTTTTTTCCTGCAGACTCGTGCCAACTGAGATCAGGCTTGCATTTATTATTATTATTATTGCATATTCGAGCCATATTGGAGGTGAACGTAATTTGGAATCGAACAGCGTTTTCCATTTTTTTTAAATTAATTTCTTGTCGACATATAAGCTATTCTTGTCACGGGCGTCAAGTTTTTCTTTTCCGTGAAGTCGTAACCAAAAATTCGATTCAAAACGTAACTTTAATAGTATTTTCTCAAAGATACATCGCTTTTATGGAAAAATGGTTAACGCCATTCGATTACATATTTTCTGAGTGAGAATGCCTGTTAATCTTATGCCTTTCCGAAAATGAATTAATTCTTAAATGTGTTAGGATGTAGCTCTTTTTGATTTGAGAAAAGTCTTAAGGAATGACAGAGAAACAAATGTACAAATTTACTTTTTACTGAACAGTTTAGTTATGATGTTTATAACTCTACTTTTTTTTCTTTTGTTCTAAATTACATTAATTATTTAATGAATCTCCATTTCAATATTGAAAGGTCTAAGAAACTAAATAATCAATAATACATTGTGTATTTTTCATTCTGTGAACACCTCGTAATTTAAAAATACATTGTAAATTTATCCAATATGTATGTATGCAGTATTTTTTAAAGGAATCCTAATTGTATGTTAAGTAAAATCTAAATTTTTTGCAGAAATTGAGTAGGGCCAGATTGAGCGGGACTGAGTCTTTTTTCACATATTTTTGAAGAGGCAGGACTCGGGCTGAACTTTTAATTTTTACACAGGGTCACGGCAAAATAACTTTCCTTCGGGAAAGGCGGGGCCCGGAACTCGAAATTCTGGCCCATGCAAACCTCTTTCTACAATGCATCGAATTAAATACATTATGATGATGATGACAAAACCACTTTGCACAAGGTTAGCCATGGAGCAGTAGTCGGGATCAATATTAAAAAGAATATTGCCCAATTAAACTGATGGCTTTGCATTCACAAGCTGTTTACAGTCATTGTGTATTTCAGCTTTATTTTTTTTATAGAATAACACCCTCGAAAAATAAAGTAAGTTGGATTACTTTTCCCCATTTCCCCACTTATATTTAACCATTGAACCCCCAAAACTAATCACAGATACACTTTATAAAATTAAACAATTATCCAAAATTTGAACCAAATCTGATAATTCTTCTCAAAAAAACCATTCATCTGATTTAGAGAAGGTAATCCCGCATTCCTCTCTTTATACTTAATCATTAAACCCTCAAAACAATTCAGGGATTCGCCTTTTAAAGAAAAAACTATAAGCTATATTCAAAATTTACGGCAAATCGGATAAAACTGCATAAAAACCCATTTATCTAATTTAAGGAAGGCGATAAATCGTCCACTAACCCATTATACATAACCATAAGAAAAGACCCAAATTAATTAAAGAAGCACCTGATCAGATGAATTCATGTCCAAAATTCTAAGCAAATTGGATAATTCTGTATTATAACAAATTTATATATTTTAAGGAAGGAAATAAATTGCTGGTTCAGACCAAAAACCAAAGAACCACCAAAATTAATCAGTGAAACGCTTTATCAGAATGAACAAATCTAAGATTTGCAGGAAATCGGTTAATTCTGCATAAAAAAACCCATTTAACAAAATTAGGCGGGATTCCCCCGTTCTTCCCCTTATTCTTATTAAATTAATCCGCAAAACCAATTTGGGAAACGCCTTACCAGAATGAATCTATTTCTAAAATATGAAGTAAATCGGTAAATTCTGCGTGAAAAAAAGCATTTACATAAATTATGGGGCATTACCCCTATTCTCCCCTCCCTTTATACTTAAACAATTGATACCCACAACTAATGAAGGCGCCTCGACAAAATACTCCTACATCTAAAATTTGAATAAAATGTGCTAATAATCCATATAAATCCATTTATTTGAATTAAGGGAAGGGGCGAATCAGCCTCTCGTCCCCTGCCCCCCATTCTTCTCCAATGACCTCCCAAAATTAATCAGAAAAGCTCTTCATAAGAATAAACCTGTATTGAAAGTTTGATGCAAATCGAGTATTTCTATCAAAAATTATTGCGTTACGTACTTACGTACATACATAGATACAGAACCTACGGGCACATTAGTTCTCAGTCTTTGGTAGCTGATGAGATAAAAACATGTCAAATTACATTATTTCTATCAAGAGTTATCGCCTTACGTACATACGTACGTACATACGTACATACGTGCGTAAATACATACATACAGAACCTGTGAGCCCATTTTTTCTTTGGCTTTGACGCCCATGAGCTAAAAACACGTAAAATTACATTGGCCTAGGATAAACTAGATCAGCCTAGGACAAACTAGAATTTTGGCGCTGAGGCGGTCATTGAATCAAATAAAATCACGCCAAATTGAACTGGCCTTAAATTAGATCGGCCTAGGATAAACTAGTTCAGACCAATAAACAGCAGGCTAAACTATTTTATCCTATAAGAGTTAGGCCAAACTAGTTTGGCCTAGGAAGAACTAGTTTGTCCTATGGGCCTTAGGATGGACTAGTTTGGCCTAGGAAAAACTAGTTTATCCGATGGGCGTTATGATAAACCGGTTTGGCCTAGGAAAAACTAGTTTATCCGATGGGCGTTAGGATAGACCGGTTTGGCCTAGGAAAAACTAGTTTATCCGATGGGCGTTAGGATAGACTAGTTTGGCCTAGGCCAATCTAGTTTGGCCTAAAATCGGGTTTGGCCTGTAACATATATATGTCAACATTTGAACGGAGGATGGTTTTGGGGTCTGGGGGTCATGATCGGTGAAAATATACCAAAATTTTTGGAAGTGCTTTCCGCCGGACGACTACAATAGGTAGCTTTTTACTTTTTGTAATGAAAGCTACCTAAAATGCTATAACTCAGCCATTTTTAAGATACAGACGAAACAAAAAATGCTCTGGAATGTTTGTATCAAAGTAAAATGCATAAAAGAAAAATATTTTTCATTTTCTCACTTTTTTGTACCTAATTTTAAATTTTACGTTAAAAAAATTTAAATGGCCGCCATTTTGAAACAAGATGGCGGATGGAACTGGCTAATGAACTCGGTCTATGCCTCATTATGTACTATGTACAAACTAAGTTACATCCAAATCGATTGATAAATACGCATGTTATCACGTGACAAAAACTAGATCGTTTCAAAATATCAGCCATAAGAGAAATTCAAAGTGCTATAATTCAATCATTTTTTAAGATATAGACAAAGTAAAAAGTGTTCTGGAATTGATGTTTTAAATTCTAACACATAAATGGAAAATATTTTTCAACTTTTAAATTTTTCGCATTTAATTTTAAATTTTAAATTAAAAAAAATTAAATGGCCGCCATTTTGAAACAAGATGGTGGATGATACTGGCCAACGAACTCGGTCGAGACATTTGTATGTACTATGTACATATCAAGTTTCATTCAATTCGGTTCATAAATACGATAGTTACAGCATGACAAAAATCATATATATATGTCAACATTTGAACGGCGGGTGGTTTTGGGGTCTGGGTCATGATCGGTGGAAATATACCAAAATTTTCCGGAAGTGCTTTCCTCCGGACGGCTGCAATAGGTAGCTTTTTACTTTTTGTAATGAAAATTACCTAAAAAAGGTGGACATTCTATGCGGGCCCATATAGATATCATTATAGATCTACATAGGCATCCACTTAGATCCATATAGATATCTTTATAGATAGACATCCATATAGATGTATATAAATAGCCCCTATGGGCTCATATGGAAAAAAAGTGGACGTTCTATAAAGGGCCCATATGGGTAGCCCTTATAGATCTATATTCCTGACCCACTTTTGCCTTTATGGGCCCATATGGATGTGCTGCCTGGGTAGCTGTGTGGTCAAACCTTGGGGGGGGGGGGGGGAGTAACACTCCGTGCAAGAAAATGAACTAAGTTTAAATTTTCGAATACCTCAATTTTTTATAAATCCAAAAATTGAGTGGACAACGGAAACTCGTTGACTTCTAAATGCCGTGTACTTTACCTCAAACGCATTTGTTTAAGCTTGTAAACAATTGATTAAACAAAATACTGTAGAATGGGGTAAAAGTATGCATCCATTTCGGCACAAAGTTACGCACAAGTTTAAGATGAGAGGCTTTGCCCCATAGTTTTAGTTAGAGGCGAAACTTTCCACAATTACGTTGTGGGAAGTTTTATAAATTTTTCATTGTTCATCAAGTTATCATTGTATGAAATATAATAGCTACTTAATATAAGGTAGTTAACTATTTTTTCTTTTTTTAGTTAAATTTTTCAGTTAAGGGTTTTGTGGTATCCAAATATTGTAGTACGTGTAATATTGTGTATAAGCTATATTGACACTAATCAGTGTCAATGGATATATAGATACAGCCCCTCATATTTTTGCTTCATTTTGGAAATAACGGATTTTGAGTTTATTCTATCGACGATAATTTTCAGAACTTTTAAGCTATGTTTTTGAGACTTACATAAAAATTGTTCTATAAGTTTAGCTAACACACACTATAAATTTAGCACATTTTATTTTGATTGCATTCACAAATGCACAGTGAAACATTATTTAGTAAATCTGCTCATTTTTCATAAATTTGTTATTTTTATTTTTTTAAATTCTGATTGCAGATATAGTGTACATTGTTGTTTGTCATATTTTATGAAAAGAACTTTTTATATATATACGTATTAGAAATACTGCAAATAGGCAAAAAACTTGGCAAAATTTGGAATTATCTTTATGAAAACTTTAATTTTTTTACGAATATGAATTCTATGTTCATAAAAATAAACACAGTTTATTGCTATAAACCACTTAATCATAATCTTACGTGAACGGTTTTGTTGCTTTAGTTTTAACAGAACAAAAAATATTCGTGTTTTTTTTTTTTTTTTTTTTTTCAATTTGTTGATGGATTTCAATGGGATTTAGGGAAAAAAACTTCGTGGAAATATATGACCTGGACTATTCTGTTTTCATATCTGCAGTTTCAGGATAATTCCTCATGTATTTTACTAGATATTTCACAAAATATCTAAAATTGCAAGTGACCAGTCACCTTTGGCCATATAGCATAGCTGCCAACTCTTCCGCTTTTTTGTACCACAAAAATTTTCTAGAATTCTTTTCCGTATTTAATCGACAGAATACGGCGATTTACACCCCAGAAAAAAGTTTTGTTGAATCAACAAATCTTTTCGTTTAAATATGGGTCAATGGAAATTTTATTTGAATAAACAACAAAATATTGTAGATTTTTTTTTTTTTTTTTTTTTTTTTTAATTTTCCGTCTACAATTTTCATCTGAAATGCATAATAGCGTAATAATAACGTCATTTTTCCGTCTCAACTTGAAAAGTTTTATTATCCAGAAATTATGCTAATCGTTTATAGCTATATATGCCAATTAAACAAAATTACGTGAGAGAGTTATGGCTACTGCACACAAATTTTAATTTTCCAAAACCAACACAATTTTGTTGTAATTACTAATTGAAAATAAAAAAACTTTATTAGGACTCAAATAAAATTGATGAAATTTTGTTAAAATTTTATAAGAGTGTTAACAATATATTTTTTATCTGAGCAACAAAACCGATTTTTTACTTTAACTAAAAAAATCACTTAAAACAACCAAAATGTACTCAACAAAACAAGTTTTCTAGTTTTAATCAATTCCTTTTTGTAGAAAGGTAAAATTCACAATAAAATTTTTGCGATTCAAAAAAGTGCAAGATATTGGCAGCTATGCATGTAGAGTGTATATATAAATGCATATTTGGAAGTGTACATTTCAGTAGTAAAAATTTATTGATAAAATTGATGTACAAAATATATATGAGACAAATAAAACATTCTGGTAGCTAAAAGTTTGTAGTTAAAAGAAAGAGAGTTTTAGTTTTAAACTTATGAAGAAATTCAAATTGCAATTTCTGTTAATTACTTTAAATTTTTTTTTTTTTTTTTTTTTTTTTTTTTAAGAATTTTTTTAATACAAGGGTGTTTAAAGCAGAGTTCTTTCGCACACTGATTGGTCGCCATGAAAAGGTCTCAGGTGAGCGCGAAAACATTCAGTTATAATCTACAAAGATTTCACGAAGCAATAGAGATATAGAATATTGCATTTTTTAAAACTTCGTGATTTACTTTATGATGAGATTTAGTGTTACAAAGCAAAATTTTGTGGCATTGTTTGAATAATCGGGAAAAATGTCTTCGGGATAAAGTTAATTATAAAAAGTTAAGAAAGAAAAAACATGATATTGAACATTGATTATGCTGCCCTTTCCAACCATTTTTTTTTCAATTTTATTTAAAGTTTAACAACTTATACTATTCGATTATTATTCAACCTTGTTTCAAATTTCAGAAGACACGATCGTCCAGCAGCAGGAGTAGCTATTATAAAAGGTTTTCTGATGGAACGGGCGTATTTTGCATAAATCATATGGATGTGCATGTAAGGTACACCAGTATGTTTAGTAGTTAATGTTTCTGATATCGGTGATATATGTGTTTGGCGTTGTCACTCTGAAAATGGGCAGCTAATTGCAATAGCTGCCGCTTATGTTTCACCGAATAAGTCTTTAAGTACAATACGAGAATTTTTGTATGAAAATTTATTTATTTGTTCTAAAGACGCTTCTGCATTAAGCATTATTTCAATATAAAATTGGGAAGAGATTGGGAAATTTGAGAAGTTGAGGATTTGCCGATGATTTTAAGTGGGGATTTCAACATCAACTTTGCGGATGATAAAAATCTACAATTAATTGAATTTTTAAATAGAGAATTTGATTTAACGATGACTAATGATCGCAATCTTATCACAGCAAGATATAAAACTATAATTGATGCAGTCATTACAAGATATTTAAATAGATTCGAATCAAAATTGTTTGCTTCCTATTTTAGTTACCATAAATCTATAGTATCAGTTCTGGAATATGATGATAATGATGATGATGATGGAAGAGTTGTTGAAATTATGGATGAAAACTCATCAGTTTCATGGGTATTTATTTCAAAGAATACCAGTTGACTATATTTTATGTTTCATGTATTTGCAAATTTACGTTTTAAGCAATAGATTGCATTTTTTGTATGTAAAATATTATGCATCATTTTTCATGTGCAACAGCACATTAAATGAAAATTGTAATATAATTTTTGTAGTAGTAGATTAATAATGAATTTAAAAAAAAAAAACCATTTAAAAGTATTTCTTGCACAATAAAATATGTCCTAACTATTCAAAAAATACACACGTAATTGTTCAAGTTTTCACTTCTGTCGACACTCCCGGAGTGCCATTATACTTTTAATTGACACTTTTTGAATAAATATATAATACGTGAAAAAACTTTTATCAGTAAATCAACCAATCTAAAGGGCTCTAAAAATTAAAAGTGCCCTGGGCACAGAAATTTACTAGTCGGGTTCTAGGTATAACTATTCACTCAAGTGTGCTGTGGGGTAAAAAGATGTTGGAAAACATTGTTCTAGTAGATTATCTTTGAAATGGGGGACAATAACAAATACAGACTTCAGACTTCACCCTTCTTGGGGACCCGCTTTTGGTATATGGTCGGGACAAGCCCCAAGCCCAAGGCAGGAGGGGGGTCCACTATTCCAGCGGACCACAGCCATGTTCCCGTTGCCGGGAGCATCAGCAAGGAGATTGTTCCATGGGAGAAAGATCCCTGTTTTTTTAAAATCAACTGGAGTTAGTATAAGCTCAATATAGAGACGGCTCTTAAGGAGAGCTTGGACAGCACATGCGCCTGCTGTCGGCTCCCTCTTCATTTGGCGTTCAGCGGCAACTCCTCGCCAATGCGCTGAAAATGAAATGAGCGGGGGTTTTCTCTATGCTGATGTAAACACATCAATTCTAAAAAAATGTGTGTTGTGTAGGGGGGGGGGGGGAGGGGATCGGTTTATTATTTCGTGAAGAAAAAGAGAAAGGGAGATGAGAATCAATGTTTATGTTGTAAAAAAAAAAAAAAAAAAAAGTGGGGAAAAATTGGATTTAATTTTTATTATGTCGTTTGATTCATGCAAACATTTCAATCAACATTAGTCATATAGTTAGTTAGCATAATGTTTTATTTCGTCCGTCTGTATCAGTGCTATTTATATAAAAATAATTCTTTTAATTTTATGATAAAAAAGTTCATCCATTCAAACGGTAAATTAATTAGAACCAATTTGTATTATGTTATAAAAAGAAGCGGGGGGGGGGGACATAATAAATTTTTATTATGTAATTTGATTCCTTTTAATCATCGTTAATCATGTTATTTAATATAATGTTTTATTTATTTCATCAATTTGTATCAGTGTAGTATATTTAAAAATACTTAACTTAATTTTATAACATAAGGTTTGAAAATTATTGTACATTACTAATTATTGTTAATTTACAATTATTAATAAATTAATTAAGTTTTTAAATACAGTATGTAATTTGTAACGGTATATTTCTTTTAAAGGGAAAATTTCTTAGCACTTTTATCTAATATATTGTGAATACTAGCTGACCCGCCCGGCGTTGCCCGGGTCCGTATTAACAATATTAAACGAACTTGAAATTTGTATGATTTTATCATTAACTCGAAACATGCAGAAATGCATTGTCTGAAATACGTGGCCACTGACTGTGTGAAAAATCGGTTTAAAAAACAGCTAATGTTAAGCTCTAAAAATACTCAAAATGAGCGATGAGAAATGTGGGAGGGAATATGTATCCAACGACTGCGTAATTTTCGTGTTAAAGTGTTGATTTTTATCAAAAATCACTGTTAAGTCACGTAACTAATTATTTTTTTTTCACATAGAAATCCCAAGTGAAATATTTTGAATTTCAAAGTAATTATATCACTCTTAAATCCGACTATACCATGAATGAAATCGATACTCGCTCGTAGCTAAAGTGTTGGTATGTAGTATTATAATTTCAGGGCCATTTAACAAAAGTAAGTGTTATTTTTAATCAAATCATGCATAATGTCCACTCTATGGATAAATTCCTAACCGTAAACTTTTTTACCGTAACCATAACCTGCCTGTAACCTAACTTTGACTTAACAGTACCTTACCGTAAATTAAATATAGCATAAATGTAACCTAGCTTTCACTTTATTGTAACATATCCTTATTCTAACCATAAAACAAATGAGATTTAACTTTAATTTAACTTTAACTTAACCGTGACCTAACTGTAACCTAACGGGATATTAAATATAATCAAAGTTCTTACCGTAATGTAATTGCAACCTAAATGTTACCAAACCATATATTGGTTTCATGTCCATGGAAATTTTTTTGTCTTGTTCGGATCTGGTTATGATTCATTAGAACATTTTTGTCGGGTTCAGATTTTAGGTATTTTTTGATATTGAATTATAATGTTCGGGTCGTATTCATGTCCATGGAAATTATTTTGCCTTGCTGGGATACAATTATGGTTCTTTGGAATATTTTTGTCGGGAACAGATTTGTTTCAATTCAGATTTCGGCTTTTTCTTCAAATGGAATTTTTGGGGTTCGGGTTTTCTTGCGTGTTCACGGAAATTATGCTGCCTTGTTCGAATAAGAACATGCTTCACTGGAATATTTTTTTCAAGTTCAGATTTGGTTCAGTTCAGATTTCGTGATTTTTTCCAAAGAATTTTTTTAGGTTCAGATTCGGTTCAGGTGAATGGAAATTTTTTGTCTTATTCAGATCCGGTTACGATTCTTTGGAATATTTTTTATCAGGTTCCGATTTGGTTCGATTCAAATTTCAGGTATTTTTTCAAATAGAATTTTTAGTTTCGGATCTCGTTCATGTCCACGGAAATTATTTTGTCATACTCGAATCCAGTTATGATTTTTTCGAATATTTTGGTCGAATTTAGATGTGGTTTGGGTCAAATTTCAGTTTTTTTCAAATCGAATTTTTTAGGTTCGAGTTGGGTTTATGTCCATAGAAATTATTTCGTCTTGCTTGGATTGGGTTATAGTTCTTTAGAATATTTTTGTCAGGTCCAGATTTGGTTCAATTCAGATTTCGAGTTTTTTCTTCAAATATAACTGTTGAGTTCGGGTCTTCTTGCATGTTCACGGAAATAATTATGTCTTGAACGAATGACATGCTTCACTGGAATATTTCTGCCAAGTTCAGATTTCGTTCAGTTCGCGATTTTTTCAAAGAAATTTTTTGGGTTCGGATTGTGTTCATGTCCATGGAAATATTTTGTCTTGTTTGGATCCGGTTGCGTTTGTTTGAAATAGTTTTGTCAGATTCAGATTTGGTTCGATTCAAATTTCAGGTATTTTTTTTGAATGGGAGTTTTAGGTTCGTATCGGGTTCATGTCCTCGGAAATTATTTTGTCTTACTCGAATCCGGTTATGGTTCTTTCGAATACTTTGGTCACATTTAGATGTGATTTGGGTCAAAATTCAGGATTTTTCAAACGAAGTTTTTTAGGTTTGAGTCGGGTTTATGACCATGGAAAGTATTTTGTCTTGCTGGGATCGGGTTATAGTTCTCTGGAATATTTTTATCGGTTCCAGATTTCGTTCGAGTCATATTTCGGGTTTTTTAAAGAAAATATTTAGGTTCGGGTCAGATTTCATGCCCACGAAAATTATTTTTCCTTGTTTGAATCGGGTTATGCTTCACTTGAACATTTTTGCGGGATTCAGATTTGGTTCGGGTCAGTTATCAAATCCATAGTTTTTCCCAAACAGAATTTTTAGGTCAGGGTCGGGTTTATACTCACGGAAATTTTGTGTATCATGGATCGGAGTGTGGTCTGTTTTTTTTTCTGGTTTGAATCGGGTTATGTTTAAATTAGTCTAAACATTAAGGTTATAATCAGTTTTGCTACTATTATTTTTATGGCTATTTCTGATAGATAATTTACTTAGCTATTTGATAATTTATTATGGTGAATGAATCGTTTACGGATACAAATATTTGTACGCCAAACAGCTATTTTATTTTTGTTTTAAAAACAAATTAAAGCCATATTACAATTTTAAATTGAATAGAACATATTTAAATTTAATCAATGATTAAAAAAATAAACTCATAGAAAAGTATTGTGTAATGTTTTTTACTGAACACAGCTAATGACTCATCCGATCAATTCAAACTGGTTTAAACCAGTATTTCTTTGTTTTTGTTTTTTACCTTTTAAATTGTTATTGAATAGATGACTAAAATTTCGTTTAAAAAATAACGTTTTGTACCATTATTGCCTGTAATACACGATCAGAATGCATGAAAGATACAATTAGATCAATCATAGGCAAGAATTATTTGATTATTTTTATCGTATGACTTTGAAATATCAATATAGAAGCATCATTTAAGACTTTGCTTGAAAAATCAACATTCTTTCGTTAATGTCTTAAAATCGTCTGCACTCTGAAATCTAGATTTTAGATTAATATTCGCGTTTGAAATGAAATAGACGCCCTCTCGCGGACAAAGTCTGAAAAACGAAATAGAACTGATACCGTGAGCATGAAATCAGTGTTTAAAAGGCCGATAAATAAATAAACAGTTCTATAACGCGTGCAACGTTGGGTTCTTTGTATTAAAATTATCTAAAATCAAAATTTTATACACAAAGTTTAGATCTATAATATAAAAAAATACATTTGACTTACTCATGACAAAATAGCATGACAGCAACACAATGCTTTCATGCTTCAGCTTCTCTAAAGCAATTATTAGATTTTCCAGCATCTACAAATTCTAAAATTGTCGATATTTGTAATTTATCTCCCATAATTAAATAAAAAAGATAAAAAACTGCACTTTAAATAGCTCTTTAAACTGGTTCTATGCTACAGTGCTACAGCATGGAACGTAAACAAACAAACGTAAACAAACGATTATCAGGTCTATTACAACGCCATCTTTCGGTCATTACAAACGCGAATTATTATTTAAGTGTTCATGCATGATTTTAAAAGAATCTTTTCATCACTATAGTTTATATATTGACATGGAATTATAAATATGTTGTTAAATCATAAACATTTTTCATCTACGTTATAAAGTATTAAAAATTTCTGAAAAAAAAGAGAAAACTTTTAGTAATACAATTTTTTACTTCAAATCATATGTTTTCAATATTTTATTTAATTTTGTTTTGACATTTAATTATTTTTAATTTTCCAATTTCAATTATTTTAAAAGCAAACATTTATTTTAATAAATAATATAATAGAAAAAAAATTTAAAAAAATTACGATTTCTTCGTAAAATATGCTTCAGCTGTAATTCATTTCTTCCAATCCGTCTTATTAATACAAAATTTCTTCCTCGTGCTTTATTTTGAAACATTAAAATTTCAGCGATAAATGGTTTAATCTTGCAAACCTTTCTTTTTTTCGGTTTACTTCGCCACCACCTATCTTTTTCCTCCATGGTGTGCAGCAGATGTGATAAAAAAAAAAATCCTCATTTAAACTGACAGTTTGCCAGTCTATGAATTTTAAAGGTCAGTCTCAGTTTTTAAAATTATTTCTGCGAAAATTTTATGCAACCAACCAACCATAAGAGAATTAAAAGGAAAAAGTTTTAAAAAAAAGCGATTTTTTATGAGAGTGAGGTTTGGAAATTAATTAATTACTCAGTTAATAAATAGAATTTTGAAATTCTGAGCGTCAGGTGCATCAGGAGAGATATTGGGCTACTCTCAGAAAAATTTTGAGCTTCGTACGTACCGTAGTTTTCGCTAACTATCGCAGACACACACACACACACACAGACAGAGCGATTTGTTATTTTATTAATATAGATTATGTGTTCATAAGCCTTTTTTTTATGTTTAAGTTATAAAAAATTCAAACATTTTTCTACGGTTTCTAGCTTCAATACCCATTTTCGTTTTTCTTTTGTTTATTTATTCTTATTATTTTAAACTTAATTCTTTCAAAATAATTATCCTTAAAGCAAATAAAACGTATTCTCTTTATCTAATACTGGATATTTTCAATCTGTTCCACTCCATTTTTGAAGATGAAATAAGGAATTTGAATGGTAATTTTATGTGATAAAATGAAAAGAGAAAAAACAAGATCTTAAAATATTTTTTTAAAAACAAAAATGCTAAAAAAATATTTTTTTTCCTAAATTATATAAGTCATATTTTTACCTTGTAAATTTCAAAAAGTCATATGCATATAAATTTTGCAAATTTTTGATTAGATTTAGAAAACACGAAGGTTAGGTCTAATATTCAAATTTAATAATATCATAATTAAGTATATTTTAAGTTTTGCATTAATACAAAACCAACTAAAATTGTTACATCGAAACGTAACATATATAACTACAGATTTTCTCGAATAAAATTTTTATTTCGCAGTAGTAGTAGTCCAATTCATCCATTAACTTTCTCTTTTCATATTCACCCGGAGCCCTCTCTACCAGATATTTAAATTAGATAGCCAAGCAAGCGATAAATAGCCAAATACAGTAACCCTACTGCGGGAGCTCTCTCTATATTGAGACGCTAGTCTTGGAGTTTACAATTGCAATCACAATTGGCAACACTATTCATTCAGGGCGTGCCGGTTTTTACTTGTAGTATTCCTGGTTGGGGTTATACATGACATTGTTTGGTATTCACTATTAAATTATAATACATTGAGAAAAATAGTTTTTACAATAATACAACAATACTTGATTATAATTACAGTGACAAAATGAGAAAAATACAATTATATATACATTAAAACAAATACTGCTTACTGTAGAATACTATGATACTATGAGATATTATATACATTTTATGGTGCTAACATTAAGAATTCACTAGTATTTACAATAAAATAAACATTACTTTGTATTATATACAGTGAAAAATGAGAAGAGTACAGTTCGTTTTAGCAGTCTATATGTGCGTAACTGTGTCAATGTTTGGTATGTGACTGTTTTTAAGATAGTGCATTTTATGCATTATTACTATTTTCATGTTACATTTAGGCACTCATAGGTACATCCATTTTACGTGAGAAATTTGTATTTTATGAAAGAGTATTTTTCATTTAGAATATTATAGTTTTGATAAAGTTGTCTTATTTTTGTTTGATCATTTATTATTGACATTATATCTTCATATACAGTGTCGTGCTTTCTTTTGAATTTGAATTTCATAAATTTACAGTTTCCAAAGATGTAGTGGAGCGGATCTCCCCTGACGCCACACTGACAGAGATTATTCTCTTTTTTCCCTATGCTGTGTACGAAGGTGGGGAAGCTAACGCGTCCTGACAGAAAGTACATTGAAACTTTGTCTTTGCATGTTAGAGAGGCTTGAACCTTTGGTACAATGGAGTGGGTAAATCTGCCGCTCCCTGAGTTATCCCAGTTGTATTGCCAATCATCCAGCATATTGTGCTTCAGGCATTTATTAAGATATGACCGAGGAAGTTTTATCCCTCGGTCTATTGGGAGATCGCAGTACTGAGCAGCGTCATTGGCCAGTTTGTCCGCCTGCTCATTGCCTTCTATGCCTATGTGTCCCTTTATCCATGTAATGTAAAATATTTTATGTTTATTCTGAGTTAGTGTTTTTTGTATGTTATAGATATCTGGGTTGTTTGGAAATAATTTTATTAAAGCTTTTACTGTTGACTGGCTGTCTAATAGGATTTGGAATTTAGTGTATTCTGTTGTTAGTGCCCAGTTTATCGATGTAATGACTGCATGTAGTTCTGCTTGAAAAATTGTATTATCTTCTTGGATTTTTACAGATTTTTCATAAATTTTATTTTTTGAGTTGAATGCTACTCATGCATATGCTGTGTTTTCCTCTCCCTTCGAACCGTCTGTGTATATTTTTATGATGTTATTTTGAGGTAGAATTTTATCTGTCGCTATTAGGTTATTAATGTGGATTTCTGGATTAATTTGATATTTAAGGATTTTGTCTTCTATGTCGGTGTGTGTTATTGTTTTACCATTGTGTATGAGAACGTTTGTTTTGTTTAATATGTCGTTTTTTAAATTTTTGTAGCTCAGCGTTAGAAAAATTGGGGGGATGCCTAATAGTGTTTGGAGCGTGTGTGTCGATACATTTTTATATGTTTTTGTTATTGATAACAGACAAGTTCTTTGTATGCTGTTAAGTTGCCTCTTGTCCGCGTATCTTAGGTTGTTAGCCCATACTTCCGAGCCATAGGCTATTATTTTTTCAAGTACTGTGATGTACCATGTTCTTAGGTAATCTCGGCTGACTCCCCATGTGGCAGAGAAGACCCTTTTAATTGATGTTGTTAGTTGGAGGACCTATCTTTGATGTTTTTGATGTGTAAATCCCATGTTAGTGTGCTTTGAAATATTACTCCTAAAACTTTTAAGTGATTAACGTGTTTGATTTTGTAGTCCCCTAGTTTAAAGCTTGGTAGTCGGTTTTCTAGTGTGTTCATACCCATCATCATAAATGTTGTTTTGTCGTGTGATATTGTGAGTTTTAAGTTATGACATATTTCTGCGAAGAGCTCGATCCTTTTATTCACTTCGTTTTCCAATTCCCTTCGGCTGTTAGCCTTCACCACCTGTTGAAATCGTCGCAGAATGCATATAGGTTTATATAGGACTGATAGAATTTATTAAGTATAAGGTTGGCTACAAGGAGCCACAGGAGCGGACCGAGGCACGACCCCTGAGGGCAACCTTGGTTGGTAGGGCGTTTGATGTTCGTATCTAGGTAGTCTGTAATTATTTCCCTGTCAGAAAGAAAGCTGAGTAAAATGTTTTTAAGATAGTTGGGAATGGGAAGTTGTTTAATGATATCTGCTAACGTGTTCCAGTTGATGTTATCGAAGACTCCAACTATGTCAAAGGATATTAGTGCGCAATATATGTTTTTGTTTAGGTATTTTATGATTGTGTTTTTTAGTTTCTTTAGTAGTTGTATTGTGTTTTTGCCCTCACGAAAGCCGAATTGTGAATCGTGGAAGTAGTGTTGTGTTTCTAGGTAATAATTTAGTCTGTGTTTGATTAGTCTTTCCATTATCTTTCCCAGCATTGGAAGGAGGCATATGGGACGATAAGATGATGGTTGTTTTGGATTTTTATTTCGTTTAGCGAAAAATACTACTTGAGCTATTTTCCAGGGTATAGGGAAATAATTTAAAGTTAGGCATTTATTGAAGAGGTTCCTGATTAAATGTTTAAAGTTTTTAAATAAGTTTTTGATTATGAAGGTGTCTATTTTATCATAACCAGGGGCTTTTAAGTTGTTCTGCTCTGTTAGTGCAGTTTTGATTTCCTTAAATGAGAAGAGAGGGGGTGTCCTCTTCCAGTGCTCGGTCCAACAGTGGAGGGTTTATTATGTCTGAGTTTGGAAAATGGTGATCAATTAGTTCTTTAAAGGTCTCAGTTTTGGTTGTGTAGGGCGTTGAATTTTCCATTGTAGTGTGTATGAAGTGTTTATTGGTGAGTCTTTTGTTTGTTGCTATTTTGAATGCTTGACCAAATTTATCTTTTGTATGTGTGCAGAATTTTTTCCAGGAGTTTAATTTTTCTGTTTTTATTTGTTTTTTGTAGATGGCTCTTTCTCTCTGGAGAAGGGATCTCCATCTTACGTCACCGGTGTTTTTGTAACGCTTTCTGAGAGCAGAAATTTTGTTTCTATGGGCTTTTAGGGAGTCGCTCCACCAATTAAATGTCGGATATAATTTTAGTTTTTTAGTTTTAAGTGATTTTTTGCATGTTTCGTTTATTTTTGTATTAAATTCTTGCATCCAGTTATTCAGTTCTATTTTGGTTTTTATATTTGTAAGTGTATTACTTAAGTTTGTTGTTTTGTTTTTAAAGATTTCGTTAAATTTTTTAAATGTGGTGTGTCTTGTTTTGAATCTATTGAGGGTGATGTTTTTTGTTCGTAGTGATAAAGAAAAATAGATATACCTATGGTCCGACATTGATTCTGACTTGGTGTCTACATACCATGAATCCACAAAGTCAGATAGGTCCTGGGAGCACAGAGTCACATCAGGGCTTGTACTGCATGGTCGGTTGGGTTGTCCTATAAATGATGGTGGAGCTTCTGTGTCGTTGATAAGTATGAGGTTTTTTGACAGAAGGAGATGGGTGAGCATTGTACCTCTGGCATCTTCGTTCTGGTATCCCAGTAGGGACAGGCGTGCGTTGAGGTCTGCCCCTAGTATAAGATGCTGGAGGGGGTTGAAGATGTTCAGCCATTCCATATCATGTGCGAAGTCACTTTTTGGAGCTGAATAGGCCGAACCCACTGTAATTTATCCAGTTGATGTCGTAATATTTACAAATACTGTGTTGTTATCTGTGTAAGTTTGTACTGCTTCAACGTCGGGTCTAGTGATGACTACCGCCGCTGTATTGTTAATTGATGTAAACGTCTGCCAGGTTGATGATGGAATTGCCCATATTTTATTTTCAGGATGATAGAAGTCCTGCATCAGTATTACTTCTATGTTATTCTTGTTTGCATAGCCCATTACATTTTCTGTCGCTGCTTTGCAGTTTTGCAAGTTTATTTGGAGGAAGTTTAGAGA
Organism: Maratus speculifer; assembly: GCA_964019185.1. Taxonomy (NCBI): domain Eukaryota; kingdom Metazoa; phylum Arthropoda; class Arachnida; order Araneae; family Salticidae; genus Maratus; species Maratus speculifer. Next base: position 285,242,410 of record OZ025289.1, read on the forward strand.
ATTTACTTTTATTTTCTGTATGTTATTGGTCGAGGAATTTTCTGCTTCTGTGTTTGGGATACCGTTAGAATTTGCTATTGTTGGGGTTGAGATCTCTGGGTTGCTGTTATTATTTAACGTGTTTGGGGTGAAGAATTGTTGATTACTATTGCCTTGATGATTTATGATTTGTAGGTGTTGATGATCTTCATTATTTTGAGTTTGTGTGCTATTAGCTTCTATATTGAATTTTGACTATTTCTTTTTATGGAGTTGTTTCTATCGTGTAAGTAAAATAGGTATACTGGGCATTTGCTTGAACTCGCAACGTGTGGGAAGTTTTCTCTGTTTCCCTGGCAGTTGATGCAGCTATGTTTGGATGGCCTGTCTTTGTACTTGCATGTTTCAGATTTGTGATTGCCCGTGCAATATGCACATGTTGGGTCATACCTGCACCTATCTTTAGTGTGACCGTATGACTGACAGTTGCCGCAACGAATTACAGGGCGGTAATCCTCAATTCTGCAAGTGTTGAAGCCTATAATAATTGAACCTTTTTGCTCTAGTTTACTGGCCATATTGGCTTCTATATTCAGGACAAGTTGATAGTTTCTGGAGCCTCTTCTCTGTATTTTCCTTTGTATAGTGAGGGGGACTTCTATAGCGCACTCTTCTTGTATCTTCGCTGTTATTTCTTCCATTTCTGCTGTTTCTGGGATTCCAAGGACAATAATTTTTTTCATGTTGGTAGATCTGTAAGAGAGCTCCGCTATGTCGTTTAGTGTATGTATATTTTCAAGGAAGTGAAGTACTTTGTCTGTTTCCGCATCTGTATCTGCTTGTATGATTAAGGTGTTCCTGTCCCTCGACGTGAAGCAGGATATTTTAGGTAGATTGATTGTCTTCTTCGCTTCTCTGTTTAGGAGGTCGCGGATTGTGTTTATTGACGTTCTTGTTGTTATTCTTCTTTTTAGTAGGATCGCTGCTCTTGAGATGGTGGGTTTTGGCGCTGTTTGGTGGTGTTTCTTCAGCGCATCCGCATACTGTTGATGTGTTGGTGTTTCTTGTACATGTTCTTGTTGAGGTTCTGTATCTGTTTGGTGATTTAGTCTTGTATTTATTTCTTCTGTGTATCTTTTGATCTGGGTGACTTTATCATTGATTTCTTGCAAGATGGTGTTATCTATAGCTGGATTTTCTCTGCATGGGTCCTTGATTCGTGATGTTTTTAGTTTACTTATCTCATCTTTAAGATTTTTATTTTCTATTTCTTTCTCTTCGATGGATTTTTCTAAATTCAGAAGTTCTTCTCTTTTGGCCTTCTGTTGGCTCTGCGTAATCCCCTCCGTCACTTCATCTTCTGCTGATTTGTTAGTTGAGTGATTTTTCTCTACTTCCTCTTGTAGTTTTATGTTGTTGGTTTGCATCTGTTTAATTCTATTTATGGCGTATGTCCAATATTTTTCACAGTTTTCTACATCTCCTTTTCTCCTCTTCCTGGAAAGATTTTTGTAGGTGTTCAACAGTTCTATATATCCATTTTCTGGGCTGTTTGGAGTTAAAATTTTTGAATTTCTGTTAGATTATATCTGTGGTGTTGTTCACCGGAGACTCTGTTATTTTTCACACGTCGAAAACCATTTTTCACATTATGAGTCTCCGATGTATAGCCATATTCTTCTTCTTCTGAGGCCGATAGCAAAATTTGAGATTGTGAGAATTGTGATTTCTCAGATACGTCGTTATTCACCACAGTTGAACTGAGTGATATTACTGAATTATTACTTTCCAAATCCTCCATTTTATGCTGTTTGTTAAAAATTTTCTTTGGTCAACAATATATAATTTTTCGGTTTTTAATATAATTTTTTGATGTACCAGGCATTGTCAGTGCCCCTCACATGTCTCGATGAAGGAAAAGGGATATAGAAAGTCTATAGCTAGATCCAGTGGACTTGTCCACTGTAAATGACTAAGATAAAAAGTTAAATTTATAATTTTACTTAAAAAAAGAAAAAATAAATAAAATAAAAAAAGATACATTAATTTTGAATAGTTTTTGGAATAGAGAAGGGGAAAGTATTAATGAATATGGTCTAAAAGAAGAGATTGATATATAAATGACAGCGTGTTTCTTGTAAAAGTAATGCTGCTGAGATAACGAAAAAACTGTAATTTAGCATTCTGTGCTTATTGTTGTCAATCCCTGCCCATGGCAGGTGAAACTTGATTATAGATACATTTTTATATACAGATATATACACAGATATTTACAATAATAATGTGTTTGAGTTTACTCTTCCCCATTTTAATACACGTTAATATTAGAGTGTTGTGCTGGTGTACCAAAAACAGAATATTGATCAATTAACAATATTGTACATAGCATTGTGTACATTAGTAATGTTTTGACTTTAGGAGAAGATCAAAGTTTGGAATTGAATAGGGATTTTCTATGGTCTTACCTGTGTGTGGGGATTCATGCCGCACTTGGAATGATAAGTCTCCCTTTACCTGCAGTGATTTTGCTCACTGGTGGGGTGGAGGCAGGGAATGAAAGTTATCTGGTAAAGTTGAGCTCTTTAAGACAAAAGTTTAAGGTGCAACATGCCTATATTTTGAGATAAATTTGGAAAAGTTCAGATTTTTAGCCCTTTATAGGGACGGGGCGTGGCCCAGGATGGAGGTAGAAATTAATTGATGATAGAATTGAGATATAGGGGTCATAAGCTTTCTATAGACATGTTACTTAAAAAAATGATGATTGCCCCCCTGCCCCCCCAGGGGCGGTCCCCTTGTAGTGACCGGAATGAAAGTGTTTGCAGAAAAATGTCTGTGCGGAGCCAGTTCAGCCAAAAAGTTTCTCCTCGCTGTAGCCCCCATAGAACCGGAGTTATAAGCATTTAAAGTTTGAAGTGAAGTGAAGAAATGACCCTTTTTGAGTGAGTGACCAACAGGGGGGGGGGGGTCCACAGCCCCGGGGGTGCAATTTAAATAGAATTTTTTAAATAAAGGTGATAGTCAAAAGTCCAAGCGAAATTTTAAGGGGTACATTTGGGGGGTGCAAGCCCCCTCCTCCCCAGGACAGGCTCTCAAAGACAACTCATTTTTGACTTTAAATAATTATACTCATTTCTTTACTTAACCGAGTTAAACTTATAATAATGAGGGCTGGAAGGCCCCAACAGTCCTGTAGGCCCCTATAGAACGTAATATACAGCTGAATGAAAGATAATAGTAAAATTTAGGTTGATATAAAATAATTAAAGCAAGGAAAAAAGAAATCAGGACATTTCATTATGATACCTTATAAAATAATGAACATTTTAATAACAAATACAATGGAAACGGTGTAAATTGACCACCAGTGGTGCAATCATTTTCTAGTAAACTTAAACAGGTAGGCAAGTTATGAAAATGAAAGTGCCAAAATCTAAAAAGGCATATTCATTGCAGTTTTATATGCTTCGGGACCAATAGGACCGAGAAATACACGAATTACATTTGTTTGGCACGTTTTTAAAAACAGTACCTTAAATTATACAATCTCGAAAATGCTTTAATAAATTAAAGCGAATATTGTTTTCCTCTAATACCGGTATAAAAAACAAATACAGTAAGCACCTTATGGAGGTGCATATAGGCACCCATGGTCTCAAAAAGTTTAAAGAATTTGCTAAGACAGTAGGACAACATATAAAGTTTTTATTGTATAAACAATTATTTATTAACTGTTATGTATGAATTACGGATTAAAGATAAGAAGCATCGTAGGTTTCTGGATCTTTAAGCGCAGATACAAGCCCTGATTACCGAATAGGTACCAGAAGCACAAGCTTCCCTTAGAAGATTTTGAAGGGGCCCAAAATTAAGAAAACAGGAAAGGAGGGGGCCCAACTTTTTTATTGAATTTATTGTAATAGCCAAATTGTTAAATTATGTTTTTTTTACATATTGAATATTAATATTTTTTCAATTTGGTTTGTATACTAACCAGTTTTGGTAGACTATTGCTAAAATGGGATGAATTATTTAAAAATATTAATATTTGATACATGCTAAATTCAAACATTTTATCCAACTTATGTTTTTAGGCGAATACTATGTAAAATCTTTTTTCAAAATTTTTCTTTATTGTATCCAATTATTGTGCATATATATATACACGTATAGGGTAGCATGAAAGAAAGTTCTTTAATAAAATACATGTGAACTGAACTGAGCTAAGCTTCGGAATAATATATGCAGCACCGGTAAGTTTCCAGGTATGTCGAACTTAGAAAACATATTCTTCAAATGAAAGGGGGCCTCAAAATGATTCTGTGCTTCTCATATTTTGAGAAATAATTCAGGACTTGCGCAGATACGGTATTTACAGAAATGTTTCTCAATACAGCCTTTCTACGCGCATTCAGGGGGGAAATGGGGGGGGGGGGTGCGTGTGCTAATTTTCAGTCTCAGACTGTAATGAAAATATTAGTACTTTGTAGAAATTATTGTCCTCTTTGAGGCGAGCTGGTTTTTTAAGTAAAATTTTGTAATTAATCGAAATTAAAACATTTTCCTCTTAAATGTGCTATTTTCTCAAAAGTATATATAAGGAAAACATTGCAAATTTTAACATTTAATATCTTTATAGATAAAAAACAAAAATATTGAGTAAATAATGAATACATGAAATATGAATATATGAAAGCAATATATGAATTATCTTTCCCATAAAATAGGACAGAAAAAATTGTGATACTAGTACAATAAAATATTATACATCATGATAAAAACTCAAGTTTGTTCTAAATTTTAAATCATAATTTTTGAATCGGTTTTTATTTAATAATATATATGTATATATATATATATATACATACATACATATATATATATATATATACATATATATATAACCCACCCCCTACAGCCATCACCATTTTTACGTAAGACGTTTTATCATTACAGTTTTCGAGAGGTTCCGTATTTTATTATAAAATGCTTTTGTATTTGTAACAATCTATGATGTTTATATGATTTTATTCGAAAATAACTAAAGAAAATTTAGGAGGTTTAGGGGATTTTAGAAAGGTGAAGATGGTTAGCCGACTAAGGTAATTTTAAAAAGCATACTAGATATTTTTTTATGTTAAAATTCTTCTTTAAAACATTTATAATTTTGGAGAAATGAAGAATAAAATCTCGAAATGAAAAAAAAATACAAGTAGCACAAATATTAAACACCCATTTGAACCGGCTTATTCTTTTAAAGGTGTATTTCGATTCAAACTGCTTGTTTTCCGATTTATTTTTGAATTCACTTTTGCTTTCAAACACATGAAACTCGCAGATTCTCTTATTTAGAAAGTGCACAAGGTGCCGTAAAGGTCAATTCTTTGATAAGTGTACAAAATATTGCAAAAAAAAGCAATCAAAAACGGCAATTTGAACCGATTTTTCCGAAGTGGGAGATAAGGGAACGAAAAAAAGGGTCTTCCAGAGAAGTTAATTGCTTATAAATCAAATTCTAATGAATTGAGCGTAAAAAGACTTTACTCGGCACCTCATACGTCCCTTCAAGAATCTCCTCAGCAAGTTTCATGATTCTACTTTTAAAAATATGTCTGAAATTGTATCGGAAAATTTCGAGCTGCTGAAGGTGGAAAAGCGTTTTTTCGAATACACCCTTAAGCCTTTCTAAATAGAAAACATTTCAATACCGTCGAAAAGAGTTTGTAACTTCTGTTCTTCTGCTTGTATGTCTACTGTCTATCCTTCTGCATTCTAACTTTCATACATATATTTCAATTGCCGCAAAATTTATGTATATTATTGAAGTTTATTGTAGCGTAAGATTGTACCTTCTTTAACTTCTTTTTTCAGCGTTCTCTTCTTGAAGGATGAATACTTTTTTTCTTAGTTTTCAAAATATTTCAAAATTTATGCATAATTTAATATGCAATGTTAAAGTTTTACTTCAAGCTCGTCATTTTTTAAAACATAAAATATTAAACTGAGCATAAATTTTAGAAATATTTTGACAACAAAGAAAGAAAAAAAAAAAAAAAAAAAAAAAAAAAAAAAGAAAAAAAAAAAGACATCCTTTAAGAAGAGAATGCTGAAAAAAAGAAGTTAAAAATATGAATTCCCTAAAGAGATATTTTGTATATAAGAATGCATGAAACGCCCATTGGCTTAACATTACCGAAGGGAATTCGACCATTGAAAGACCAGCCGCTTTAAGGGGTTAAATATGCTCGACTAAAACGGCCTCTTAGAAAAAGTTACAGCCAATTACTTATTTAAATAAAAAAATTATAAGCGAAACAAATATTTGTGCACAGTATAAATATTTCAATAGATATGTATGTTGATTTTGCATTACCGTATTAAAACATATCATATTTTTTTCAGAGTGCCAAGATGCGGGCTGTTATGAAGCAAAGCAAAAACCCACAGTTTCGCTTTCGCATGATTCTCCTAACTCTCTTCGCTCTCATCGTAACAATTGTTTCCTTTACATGGCATATGTACCAGAGACAGCTTTTGCAAATTGCCATTGGTGATAAAATACGATTTCACGAAGCCAAAAGGGTACTTCATTTGCTCAGAAAAGACGGCACTGAGTTGGTGGAAGCAACTTTGGGGAACGCGATACCAGCAGATCTCAAACCCTATCAGTGTGAAATTCGCCCTATTTTAGCAAGATCGAACATTTGCGAAGAGTGGAAATATCGAGCGAAGCTTCGTATAGACTTTTCTCATAGCTATAATCTCAGTTGTTATAATATCAACTGGCATAGTTTAGCACGAGACACTGTGTTGCGAGACTGCATTGCTTTGAAAAATGCTCATTGGTATGGCATGGGTCTACAGACTCAATTACAGTGGCCCTTGAAAGTTACGCCAGGAGATACTTCATATCCATTAGTAACAGGAAATGGTGTTGAGCAAATGTTCGGAGGAATTATAGACCGTTATTGGCTCTCCTCTGATGGAGTAGCTGTACAAGCCGATCCGAATGTACCCTTATATGTTTCGATCACAAAAGACTCTTTATGTTTAGAATCCAGAAATGATAGAGAACTTCCTTATCAAAAGATACATCCACTCGTTCTTAAATATACTATATGTACCGGAAAAGATATGCGATCTTTACACCAGGATATGATGCTCAACTACCGATCTCTTCTGACAGATACTAACGTAAAGGTGTTTTTATTTTCTCCTATTTGGTCTTATTCTCCAAGCAAGGAATTAACTCAAACATCGGTTCAAGAATTTGCTAATCGCATAATGGAACATACGTCAAAATTATCGGGATTTTTACTTTTAGATAGTAGATGGCAGCAGCAAGAAGGTACCTTAGACTTTAATAAGAAAACATTTCCAAATCCAAAAGAAATACTGAAGATATTGCGACATAAAGGTTTTAGAGTAATTCTCGCTATTCATCCATTTGTCTGTTTACCTTCCAGTACTTTCCAAAAAGCGACTGAAGGCTGGCATCTTCTCTCAGATGAATGGAAATACGTTCCACTATTAACAAGATTTCACGGAAAAGTATGTGGCCTCCTTGATCTAACAAATAATGTAACAACGAGTTGGTTTTTAGAACGATTATTGAATCTGAAAAAGAAATATGATATCGATGGATTTATATTTACTGGAGGGCAAACAACCTACCTTCCACGTCATTATTCTTATCATGCATCAACTATTAATCCAGATTCTTTTCTCATTCATTATTTATCAATTGCAGGTAAACTGAATTCAATATTAGGAACAGAAGCTGGCTTCCTTACTCAGAATTTTCCAGGATTCGTTCGACTAACACCTCGAACTGTTTCTTGGGACAGTTACAGCGGTCTTGGATCTGTTATTCCAGAAGTATTAACATTGGGTTTACTTGGTTATCCTCTAATTAATCCTGGATCTGTAGGTGGTGATGGTGGAGGTGAAATACCATCAAAAGAACTTTATCTCAGATGGATGCAATTAGTTGTCTTTTTGCCCATTGTACAATTCACTGTTGCTCCCGGAGATTACGATCAAGAAGTCATCGATACCGTTTACAAATTATACAAAATACGAGAAGATCTCGTTCTGCCAATATATCGAGAAGCTCTGGACCAATTTTTTGAAACTGCATCACCGCTTGTAAGACCTTTATGGTGGATAGCGCCAGATGATCCACATGCTCAAGTATCCGACTCACAGTTTCTTGTAGGGCAACAGATAATGGTTGCGCCCATCTTAGAAGATGGACGTAGATCCCGAGATATTTACTTACCTGCCGGTTGGTGGAAAGACCATTTATTAGGGGAGGTGAGAAGAGGTGGAAAATGGCTTCATAATTATCCAGTACCTCTCACAAAAATTGCTTACTTTAGTGTCACTGAAGAACCACTATCTTGAAAAATCTGTTATATTTAACTAGATTTTTTTTTCAAGAAGGATATTTATTTGAAAATAAATACACTCTAAAACATTGCGTTATACTTTGTTATCCTTGAAAGGAATTACGATGCTTTACTTCAAACACGTCATATGACAAAGTTAATATTGAGAAGGAAATTTTAACATATACAAATCTAACTAACAATTACAAAGACAACGTATATATATAGATATATGTATATGTATTAAGAAAAATGATTAAAAGTGAACGATATTTATTGTGGCTTGAAAAAGCAGTATGGAAGAAAAATTAAGGTAAGGGGAAAAAAAGTAGCTAGTGAAATACAAAGATACATTGGTAATTATAGAAGGAAGAAGAAGAAATTCAATATTAATTTTATAAGAAGAAGAAATTTAAATTTATAGAATGGAAAGAATTTAAAATGATGAATGTTATGTTGAGATACTAAAAAAAAAAAAAAACTAGTAAAAAAAAGAGCAAAAAAATTACAAATTGATAAAATCAGTTTTTAAAAAAAGAAGAGAAATTATTTAAGAAATAAATCTATTAAACAAATAGGCTTTGAAATATTAATCGAAAATAAAGAATGTACTACTGCTGCAGTAAAGATATTTATAAAGCAACATGTGTAAAGACAAGAAAGAAAAATCATGTTCCCAGCTTAAATTATAAAACACTTTCCAACATTTCCAAAATGCTTTACTAAAATTTAGCTGTTTAAGAAAGTCAAAAAGATGCGTAAGGCAAAACATTCCATAAAACATATAACATATTTGAAAACCAGATTTCAGTAATTACCGCCGATAGCTAGAAAATAATTTCAATTATTTTGTGCAACTGTATATATGATCTATATATTTTTTATATAGTCGATATAGAATGCTAAAATTTAGTATTTATGAAAATTAATAACACAGTTAAAAATTCAACTTCAACAATTTATATCATTATAGAGGTAACGTACTTGAAAGCTTTTGTATATCCCTATATATTGCCTATAGACTTTTATACACGTCACATATTAAAGTGAATTTTAATTCAGAAAAAAAAACACGCTTAAAACTATACTAAAATCATACTTCCAAAAATTATCATCTATATGCACAGCCATTTATTCTCTGTAATCTGTTCTTCCCTGTATATTTTACTTATATGCTACCAGCATTTTTTGGAATACTAATGTATTTGAGCTTAAAAATGAATGCATCAAATTAACAACACAATTTAAAATATTAATGAGCTACCACTAACTAATGTTAAATGTTTATATCAAAAATTTTAGTTATATTTATGTAAAAACTATCTGCTATGTCGATTCTGTGAATACAATGGTTTAAATTTCTGAGAATTTCATACTTTTACAGCTATTTTTTATAAATTAACATACAAAAAATATATGAACAATCATCTAAGTGATAACTGGAATGGATATGTGTGGTAATGTTTATTTCATGGCTTAGATTGTTTCTCATTACATTCATAATCATTCAAATTGTATATTTATTTGAAGAAAAGAAAAATATAATAAATGAGTGTTAGCTATTTTTGTCAAGAGGACATCTTTGATACGTATCAAGCATCGCATTATTTTCCACTAAAATTTTAATGGAAATTTTAAAACATAACATCCAAAAGAAATTTATAAAAATAACTTAATTAAGGTGTTCTGGTGTAATGACGGCCGGAGGGGTAATAACGCCAAGTGCTAATATTAAGCATAATTATGAAATATTCCGGAAAATGGCAGCTGTGGGCTCTGCGCAGAAGAGCTCTGAGTCATATAAAATAGAAACAACAGCTTAAAGTTAATTTGTTCCATTTATTGTCTTATTGCTTTTAGAAGCAACTAAAATTAATGCTTGATCTAAAATTTGTGATGTGAAGACTATATATTTACCAGGAAATATTTTGTTTGCTATTTAAATTTGCAGTGCATTTAATGTACTTTCAAAATGTTTTAGAAGATTTTGGATATGTTCGTGAGATAGTTTTTAGTTTAATATGAACTGTGCAATAAGTATATCGGGGTAATAACGCCATTCCTTGGGCCTTAACGCCATTCCGCCATACCCCGGTTGATTCCTTACAGGGGCGAACTACATCCGAAGGGGGTTTATTTTTTACTTTACGTATGAGACAGCATTATTATCATTGTTGAAATGGTTAGTTTAAAGGGGAGAGGGGGGGCCGATACCCATAACTGATCTTTCTTTTTTAATACTAATGTAAAAACTATTTTATACTCTTATAAATAAAACGATATCAAAATGTTTTCGATTTTCTAATTCATACATTTTCAAAATTAGGTTTCTATTAAATTCCCACTTTATTGTTCTATTGAATTCCAAATTTTAACTGTCCGCTTTCTTAGCGTTTTGTTTTTTTTAAATTTTCAAAATTTAACCTTTAACTGGTGTGATATAAATTGTAACGTAATTAATGTGAAGGGGTCTGTGAGACCATAAAATCAAAAAATGAATAAAAGGCATGATTAACTCATAGGATGGTATTTTGTACTAAATGTTTTGTACAAGGCAATTATAATTAATATTCATCTATTTAAAAGTGTCTGATAATAGTACTAAAGTTCAAAATGAAACAAAATTTCGATAGTGTTTGTAATTTAACTGAAAATTAAAAAATGAACTATACAAATTGCAAAAAGAAATGGTCTATGAGACCCGTAACATTAGTTAAAGGTTAAAAGGCGATCAATCATTAAAAGTTATAGAGTACTATTCATGCACTAAACTTTTTGTACAGGAATAAGTCTAATTAAATTTAATCTATTTAAATATAGCTAACAATAGTACGAGAACTTCAAACGAAAGAGTATTTCAGTTGTACCTATAGTTAAATTGGAAACTATAAGCTAAATCTAAAATTTGACCCCCCCCCCCCCCAAAAAAAAAAAAAAAAAAATAGCGTTTACTGACATTGCTAACAGCAGTTAAAGGTTAATTTTGTTGCAAATATAGAGATAATGAAATATAACCACATGAATCATGTGTAAAATTTAATAAGGAATCTCACAGGGATATTGATAATAGGGAAATTTAAAAGATTTCTATAACAGTGTTAACAAAAATATTTATTACACATAACTCTAGTTATTATAACATTTCACATGATAAAAATATTACATTATGATTACAAATAAGGTTAAATCCATGCAATGTTTTTATAATTATATTTAAGTGGAACTTTTTAAGTAAATAGAAGCTCAGGGTATTATATACTGTAGATGCTCCACCAATCTCCTTTTCCTTTCCTTTCACAAAAAATTGGATATTTTCTATCGCATAGAATGCATATATGAAAACATAAATACTGATTTATATAAACACAGTTAAAACCCTGCAATGTTTCGAATAATTTGTTTAAGCGGTCTTTTTTAGGCAAAAAAAAGCTCAGGGTCAATTTTTTGCCTCCCCCCACCCTCCTTTTCTTGCACTTTCACAAAAAATTAAACATTTTCTATCGCTTAGAAAATTTTTTGTCAACGATTTGTCAATTTCTAGGGCTGTAGAGTTTGCATTTTTAGAAATGGGCGATCTATACATGGGATTATTCCATCATATTTCATAGGTTTGTTTGCATGGCGTTATTACCCGTATAGGTGGGTAATAACACCAAATAGCATTGGTCAAGAAATTACGTCATTAAATTTTATGAATGCATATCTCTTAAATTATTTTTTTTCTATAGATAGACAATGAATTGCTGTATGAAATCCTATATTTATTTAAAAAATACAATCTAAAATTAAGCTGTGAAAATTAGTAGAACCTTAACGTGGCGTTATTACCCCAGGATACTTTATTAGTACCGAAAAGACAAACTCATTTAATGAATAATTTTGTGCTTTAGTACTAATTTATTAGAAAATATCAGTATTATATTCATTTTTGCTTCATTAAAAAAATAATAATAACAGATGAACACGTTCGCTGCCGCAGACGCGCCAATGTTAAGCGGCCACTCACGCGCCAGCACGTGATATGGGGTTATGTCCAATAATCAGTCAAGCGCTAGCGCGGGAAAATCTTTCACTGATTCTTTGTTATAAAAAGTAAATCGGCTTCTGGGAAAAATCAACTTCTACAGTGCGGCATTAACTATCATCACATCTTTTTTTATGTACTAATTTATTAGAAAAATCATCATTACGTTCATTTTTACTTAATTTAAAAAACATCAAACACAGTGGGATACTTTAATTCATGGTTTGATTGTTTTTCATTATATTCTTAATAACTCAAATAGTATATTTATTTATTTTTTAAATACTAATTCATCAATACATATCATGTAATTATGATATGTACTTTGCCATTTCATTTAAAAAAAAATACTAATTTATCAATGCATATTAATAATAATGAACGTCGAATGCTGTGGGATACTTTAATTCATAGTCTAGAATGTTTATCATTACATTCTTAATAACTCAAATAGTACATTTATTTATTAAGTACTAATTTATCATTACATATCATGTAATTATGTTATATGTATTTGTCAATACATTAAAAAAGTACTAATTTATCAATACATATCTATAATAATGGCCGTCGAATACTGTAGGATACTTTAATTCATGGTCTAGATTCTTTTTCATTACATTCTTAATGCTCAAATCATATACACTATATTGCTATTGATTATGGGACACTTGCGATTTTAGACATTTTACTAAATATCTAGAAAAATACATGAGGAATCATCTCGAAACTCTTAGTGTATAAATATAATAGTATAAGTCATACATCTCCGTGAAGATTTTTTCCCGAAACTCCAAAGGGGACCGTCAACAAATTAAAAAAGAATGAATATCTTTTGAATAACCCTGTCAAAACTAATGTAGCAAAAGCGCTCAAACTCTAGATTGTGATTGAATGCCTTATTGTAATAAGCCTTGTTCATTTTTATGCAAATAGCATGCATACTCGCAGAGTAATTAAGGTTTTTATAAAAATGATCCCAAATTTTTCCAAGTTTTTTTCCTTATAATTTTCAGAGTTCTTAATATAAAATATTATTTTTTTCAGAAAATATGACAAACAACATTGCACACAGTACCCTGTAATCAGAATTAAAAAATAATGAAAATTGTATAAAAAATGAGTTGGTTTACTAAATAATTTTTTACTGCGCATGCGTCAACGATATCAAAATTTCATTTGCATATTATGTTAGCTAAATGTATAGAGCAACTTTTGTGAAAGTCACAAAATCATAACTTGAAAATTCTGACAATAATCGTCAATTGAATAAGTCGAAAATCCGTTATTCTCAAAATGAAGCAAAAACAAGAGGGGTTGTATCCATATGTTCATTGATTAGTGTCAATATAGAATACACAATATGGGATGTACTACTGCATTTGGATAAAATCCCTCATTTTTTTGCTTCATTTTGGAAACAACGGATTTTGTCCTTTTTCTATAGACGATTACTTTCAGAATTTTCAAGCTATGATTTTGAGACTTTTACAAAAGTTGCTCTATACATTTAGCTAACATAATATGCAAATGAAATTTTGATATCTTTGACGCATGCGCAGTAAAAAATTATATTGTAAACCTACTCATTTTTCATACAATTTTTATTATTTTTTAATTATGATTACAGGGTACTGTGTGCAATGTTGTTTGTCATATTTTCTGAAAAAAATATTATTTTATATTAAGAACTCTGAAAATTATAATGGAAAAACTTGGACAAATTTGGGACCATTTTTATAAAAACCTTAATTACTCTGCGAGTGTGCATGCTATTTGGATAAAAATGAACACAGTGTATTACAATAATGCATTCAATCATAATCTAGAGTTTGAGCGCTTTTGCTACATTAGTTTTGACAGTGTTATTCAAAAGATATTCATTCTTTTTTAATTTGTTGACGGTCCCCTATGGCGTTTCGGTAAAAAATCTTCACGGAGATGTATGACGTATACTATTATATTTCTACACTAAGAGTTTCGAGACGATTCCTCGTGTATTTTTCTAGATATTTAGTAAAATGTCTAAAATCGCAAGTGTCCCATAATCAATGGCAATATAGTGTATTCATTTTATTTTTAAGTACTAATTTATGAACGCATATAATATATTTATGATATGCGTATTTATCAATATATTAAAAAAATACTAATTCATTAATACATGTCAAAATTTTATTCATTTTTGCTTACTTTTTACTGTAAAAAATTTAACTAATGTTGTCATCGCCGCTGTCAATGAATTTGTTGTGACCGAAAATCTTTCATGCTAATATTAAGAAAACTACCTTATACAAAGATATGAAAATGGGTATTATTATACAGAAATGATTGATAAACACGATGAAGTAGAAAGTTTTAAATCAAAGAACTATTTTAAGAGATACTTAATGTTAAATTTGGACAAAATCGTTCCATTAAAAAAGTTTTATACAAGCAAAAACCATACATCAAAATTTAATCTTTTTTTTTTTTTTTTTTTTTTTTTTTTTTTTTTTCTCTGAGGATAATTTAATAAAAAAAACTCGCGGTGTGCAGTCTGCATTTATTTTTTTTAATTTCTTAATTTTGGTGAGATTTATTTCAATTTTAATCATATTTCTAAATTTAGAATTTTTTAGCGATAGTTTTTTGACCGAATTTATATCTTATAAATTAGTAACTTGACAAATTTCAAGTTTCTAGTAATTTCAATATCACAAAAATACAATTTTAGAATGTTTTTCGCTTCTACACCTCTCTTTTTGTAATTTCACAGACAAAAAAAAAAAAAAAAAAAAAAAAAAAAAAAAAAAAAAGCATGTAAATGCAGCTTATGTTGAAACATGAACTGTCACCATCAATTTCCCAACAGCAGCTGTAAATTAATTTTAAGAGGGTTTTTTTTTTAATTATTGTGTTAATTATTGCTAATTCAATGCTATTTAAACAGCATTAAGTGCTATTGTTTACAAAAACTTTTAGCTTTTAACATTTAAAAAAAAAAAAAAAATATTAAATATAATTAAAGTAGATTTAAAATTGACAATCTTTTAACACTTGATGTTTTGTCTGTATTTATGAAGGAAAAATCAGGCTCAGAATATGAAGATAGACGTGAGATTTACTGAAGAACTAATGATAATAATTATGGAATTAAGATTCTTAAAAGCCTTAAGTCAAATTTAAAGAGTTTCATTGCTTAGTTGTTTATGGGTCATTTCATGGTCCCTTACGCTACATTTAGAACTATTTTCAGCAATTCCTGTAATATAACACACACACAAAAATAGCCAAGCTGTAAATTTGGCATGGTTTGCTAATTAAACTTATTCAAAATCCAATTTAAATGAAAATTACTTAATTTTAATGATATTTCTTAAATTTTGGTAGTTACATTTACTGTGTAATTGCCATTACTGAAAAAGGAATGTAAGTTATCATATAAAGCAGGGCTGTCAAACGCGGCGCCCGCTGGCGCCATGGCGCCCTTTGAGGGATTTCTTGGCGCCCTTTTGAAGGCTGCAAGTTATGAGCATTTTTTAAGAATTAAATTCCTATTTAAAGCATGCGTTATTAAAATTTCCTAAAATATGCTTGCGATATTTTTAAAACTTCTTTCTCGCATCAAAAATTAATGTTGTTTCGATGGTATATTGTCTGTTTTAAAGACGGGAAAAGGGCTTGTCATTTCCTCCCTCTGAACTTTCAGACATTAGGTATTTTTTTTTTTATCTATAAAATTGGGCGATATTATTTCCATTCTCTTTCAGGCTATCTTTAGAGCCACCCATTGATTGATTACTATGTGAAGCCTGCCTTTGTTTCTGTACTTTTTATACCAGCAGATTTACTCCTTCAAAATAAATCAAGGAATATTTTAGCGTCCTCAAAAAACCTAACAATATCGCTGGTTATCATTTTATTTTGATATAATAGGCAAGATTTCATTTTCTGGCTCCTTCCAATAACTTTATATATATATGTATATATATATATATATATATATATATATATATATATATATATATATATATACTTTTATAAATACATCCAAAGTTATTCAGACAATACCAATAAAAGAACCAATGAAACCAGTATTTTTACATTCATATTATTAAAAACAGTTGAAGTTTGAAGAGAAATAGAAGGCAGATTACCAAATTACTAAAAAATATGTGGATAAATGGACATTATATAACCAGAGTAATTCATATATTACCATACAATAAACCAATGAAACCAGTATTTTTACAATCATCTTATTGAAAACAGTTGAAGTTTGAAGTGAAATAGAAGGCAGATTACCAAAATAATGAAAGATAAATGGATAAAAAGGCAGTAGAAGGCTTTTCCATTAAACTACTTCATCAGGGGTGTATAGTTTAACAAAAAAGCAAAAACATCCAACCAGTTTCTGTTATGAGTCGTGCTGAAAGCTAAGAATTCGACTCACAATACACCCGACTGGCTGGAAGCTATTCAGATGACAGATTAGTAGAAAGATACACATAGAAGAAAATAAAATCAATATGACAAAATAACAATACATTATTCCATTATATAAAAAAAAAGGATATATATACTAAGATATTTACCATTGCCCATATCCTTGCAAGATTTATAGTGCAATCAGATACAAACTACATGTGACTTACTAACAGTCACGGTTATGGTCATAGTATAAATCGCATAGATAATAAAATAAAGTTGTAACAATAATTATAAAAATTAGTAAAACATATATTATACTATATAATTCATAATATATTTAGAAAAAAATAGATGCTACTATTAGAAATATAGATATATCCCTTCGCCGAAAAGCGCATAATTCGAAATTTACAATGATTTACGCAGTTATTTAAAAGAGTTTTTTTTTTTTTTTTTTTTTTTTTTTTTTTTACATAGTAGTACTTCAGATCCTTAGGGGGTCTTATGCTTCTATAGCGAAGTTAATTTGCATATGTGTATCCCTAGTAATACTCTTGGATAACTTTGTTGCATGTTTTGAGCAATGTTGATATTGGCGCCCTCCGATGTTTGTCAAAAGTTGAGATGCGCCCCTGCTGACTAAAAGGTTGGACAGGCCTGATATAAAGTGTAATTTTCATTATCATTTTTAGGTAATTTTCAACCAAATTGACCCTTAGATAAGTTTCATCAACAAATCATGTTAATTTTACATTTGAATATTCTTTAGTGTATACATAAAAATACATAAAAAAAAATACATAAGGGTCATTCCATGGTAACTTATTTACATTTAGAACAATTCACTGCAGTAATTTTAGTACAGTCGAACCTCGTTAACATAAACTTCAAGGGGAATCAAAATTGTATTCATGTTAACAGTATTTCATGTTATCAGTATCAAATCTTTGTATTCGTCTTTATAGGGGACTGTGAAAGCAATTCATGTTAAAAGTAATTCACGTTAAAAGTAATTCATCTGTTCATGTTAACGAGGTTTGACTGTACTAAAATTACTGCAGTGAATTGTTCTAAATGTAAATAAGTTACCATGGAATGACCCTTATGTATTTTTTTTTTAATCCATCCTAAAACACATAGAAAAAGTTTTTCATGCGAACCCTCAAGCTGGAATAATGACCTTGACTTGTTTTTATATTAAACTACTAATTATTGGTAAAGTGACCCTCTTTGACCGATGTGCCCTGGATCGTAGGGGGAAAGTGAAAGCCTTATCTACGACAATGAATGCAGAGAGAAAATTCCTTCAATAGAAATGATGTATTTCATTCAAACTGGTTTCCTAATATTCGGAGACAGGAAGAGAATGAATGCGTCAAAATTTACTCGTCAGTTCTTATCGTAAAATTCCGTACTACAATCCATAATAGTATTGCAGTTTTGATAGTCAAGAAAGAGAGAGAGATCACGTGTCCTACAAATACAGTCATATCTTAGTTATCCACGGTTAAACAAGGCTGCTTACAATTAAGTTGTTTACCCGTGGAATAGTGAGAAGAAAATATCTTATTTTCACAATTTGTCTTCCTGAAGTTTTTCCTAAAGGGTTTCAGTCTCAGGAATATAGGATTTATAAATTTATGTGGTAAGTAAAAACATTTGTTTAGTTCGATAAATATTACAAATTTTATCAAGGGTCGATGCAGATTTTTTTTTTTTTTTTTTTTTTTTTTTTTTTGAGCCTATTTTCTGAAAAATGACAATTATTTTTGTCAAATTTATTTCATTTTTGAAAAAAATAGCTTATTGTAACATAGTATGAAATCCAGGCACTGAAATTCGTAAAAGCATTTTATTTATTAATAATAACTTCTTTAAGTCCTGCTAAAGCTCAACTTTCTGGTAAATTTGTTTATTATTATTATTGCTATTATTATTTATTTATTCACTTTTTCAATTTACATATTTCAAAACTTTACACTTATTTTATTAAAAATATTTTGTGAAGTGGCCTGTTCTATAAAATAGATTTTTGTTGAGAGGCCGTAAATGGGCCCCAAATTTTGCTTGGATCGACCCCTGTTTATAAATAAAGTTATGATTTTGATTTATTTTGTATGATAAGCCAATACCTAATATATGTGTGTTCAATTAATTCACGACAATTTTTACCACAATTCTGCTGTTTATTATATTAGAGGTTTATTATATTAGTTTTATTAATTAATTAATTAATTTATTATTGATAAATTTAATTAGGTTTTTTATTTGATGAACAAAAAGTAGAAAACATGTTTTAGGAATTGTTTTGAATTGAAAATTATACTGAAATGAATTGATGATCTAATTCAGTTAAGGAACGTGCAATTAATTCTTCTCTAACAAATACTAAATACAAACATACTATACGGTACTCTAAAATATATACAGTATATGATGATGCTACTTTATCTTCATCATAGATGTAGAGATGTCTTCACCTTCAACAGCTCGAAATTTTTAATACAATTTCAGACACATTTTAAAAATTAGAAACAGGAAACTTTCTGAGGGGATTCTTGAAGAGACGTATAAGGTGCCGTGTGATGTCTTTTTACGCTTAATTCATTAGAATTTGATTTATAAACAATTATCTTCTTAGGATGGCCCTTTTTTTTCGTTCCCAGATCTCCCGCTACAGAAAAATCGGTTCAAAATGCCGTTTTTGATTACTTTTTTTTTCTTTTTCAATATTTTCTGCATTTATCAAAGAATTGACAATCACGGTACCTTGTGTACTTTCTAAATAAGCAATATTGCTAGTTTGATGCATATGAGAGCAACAATGAATTTAAAAATAAATCGGAAAATAAGCAATTTGAATCGAAATACACCCTTAATATAATAAATTTTCGTGCAAATTTTTTGCAATCCTTTTATATCTCAATATAAATACGAATTAAGAAAAAAATTCACATTAACGATATTTCCTTTCAATATATAATATTGGGTTAGAAAATTGATGCAATAATAAAAAGAAATTTAACAAATCGGAAATAAACATGGCAAATGAGTCGCGATCGTGCTATAGCTAGTTTTGTAAATATTCATAACTTGGTAGAAAGCTGTTGTACTTTTATACAAAAATCACAGGATACCATTGAAATGATTACATACGATAGAATTTAATAGAATGAAGAAAACTTTTATTGATACTTTTTTTAATGCAATTTTCATTTTGCAGCGATTATACATATTAAATTCCAAGCCGTTCGGTTGGTTAGTTTTTTACGCTGTCATATGTGAACAGACAGACGGACAAACCAGATGACGCTTCATCTGGTTTGTAAGTCTGAGTCGCGACGCCTAGAGGTGCTTACATATTTACATAATTATAAACACATCTAAAAAGAATGCCTTCATTTTAACCTAATTTTCTAAATTGGTAGCAATAAGCATATTTTTTGAAAAATATTTACAATATTTAGATCAAGAAAAAGCAACTATAGAATTTTTAAAATACAGTCGACTCTCGTTAATTCGAAATCGGATAATTCGAATCTTCACTTAATTCGAACTAAACATGAAGTCTCGAAATTTTTAATGGTAGAATAATGTTAAAAATTTTCATTAATTCGAACTCGTTTTCTCTTGACTTCGTTTAATTCGAACTAATTAGAATTCCGATTTTTCTTTTTTCTTTTCTTTTTCACAGATTTCAGATCATTTGAATAACTTTCTTTCTTTGATTTTCGTGAAAATTATTCCAAATGAGTATATATATAATCCAATGCATTTGATATCCACTTTTTTAGTGTCCGGTCTGTCCATCACTGACGCTTTAAAATTTTCTTTACATTGTAATTTAATATTAAGTCATATTCTAATGATAACAGACGAAATATGTAAAAACACTATAACATTAATTCCTTTGTAATAGCACCATATTAAGCATGTTTTCATTTCATATTTTCCATAATTCGAACTTCGGATAATTCGAATATATTTTGTGGTCCCGACGAGTTCGAATTAACGAGAGCCGACTGTATATCGATTTTTATTAAACAATAAAAGTAAATAAATTGTGTTTTTCATTGGGAAGTGAAAAATTGTTTTGAATGCAAAATTTTCCAGTACTAACCTTTCAACTGCATAAAAAATATCCATGTGCAAATTGATGAGAAAATATGCATTTTAAAAATATTTAGATTTGTAATATATTTTTTCTTTTTTAGTATGGTATAACTGTAAAGTGTTTTGGGCGAAATTAAAAAATATATATTGTCTAACTTCGATTTAGCGATTGCAAAGAGATTATAGAAAAAGTATATTAAATCGAGATTGTCGTAAACTAAAACTGTGTAAATGTTGCTTGCTAAATCTTCAGAAATTTCTTATCATTAACACGCATTTATAATTTCTCTTTGTTTCATTAAGTATATTATACTTAAATGTCTTTTTACTTTGAAGAAAAAATATATTGAAAATGTTTTTGATTTTTCCTTAAGCGAAGCCAGTGTCATAACTTTTGCAGTTGTTACAAAAACATTTCATAAGTGTCTATCAAAGACTTCTAAACCTCTTTATCCCTATCAAACTTCATAATGTAATTTTCTCTGAACTTGTTTCAATTCAAATAACTTTTAAATTTTCCAACGAATCAGAATGTAAATTGGGCTGATTTTGGCTAATTCGGTCACAAATTTCTCACAAACGGGAAGGCAAAAATCAACTTCAGATAATTTGTAATAAAATGAAGTATAATGGCTAGAGATGTCATTCTAACTTGGTGTTGCAAATCTCATTACATCAAAAGACCATACGTCAGTCAAAAGAAAGAGAGAGAAAAAAAAATAGTCTTTAATCTTGTAACTATAAAACTTTTCATAATATTTTAAATTCAATAAAATTATCTTTAAAACAAGTCGGAAATTGCATGTAAAGCGTAACAAAGGAAGTACTATAATGAAGATTTATAAAAATACTCAGATTTTGGTGTAATAGTATGTAGTACTTCGGATACAATCAGGGCTCGAAAAATAGCGTTCCCGGGATCCCGGGGAACCCAGAAATCATTTCTGGGAACGTATATTTTTTCACTCAGGTTCCCAGCTGGGAACCTAAAATATCACCATGATCGCTACCGATCCGCGCACGCATTATATAGCGTAAATTACACAAAAATATAACTCTTGAGCGGTCCGTGGGATGCGTAACTTCGTCAAAATATTACGGGAAAAGTCCGAACTTCGTTAAAAAGTCGCGAAAAAACAGTAAATTATGTTTAAAAAATCGCGAAAAAACGGAAAATTTCGTCAAAAAGTCGCGCTAAAACGGAAAATTTAGTCCGAAAATACCGAGAAAACAACAGATTTCGGCAAAAGATCGTAAAAATTTGGGAAGCAACGCAAATTTCATTAAAAGATCGCGAAAAAACGACAGATTTCGTAAAAAAATCGCAAATGTCGTTAAAAAAATATTGAAAAACGACAGGTTTTCTTAAAATATTGCGATAAATCGGCAGGTTTCGTTAAAACATCGCAATTAAATGGCAGATTTTGTCAAAAGATCGCGAAAAAAAGGCATATTTCGTCAAAATACTCTCACATAAATTTTATTGGGAACCTACATTTTTAATCTGGGAACCTGTACTGTTCATGTAGGTTCCCAGCTGGAAACCTCAAAATTTTTTGAATTTTCTAGCCCTGGATACAATATAATACCGAAATCGTTTATGTGCCCCTGTAAGTACTATATGTTTTGTACTATACAGGAAGCAGCTTATAGTAAACCTCAGCAATGCATATCTATTTCATGAAATATGAAATGGTTTAAAATAATTAAAACGGCCGCTAAACAATATTTCTCCTCTATACCATTAGGTATTGGAATCCTTTTGTGTGGACTTGCAAATTAATAACAAATATTCTTTGCACTACAGATTGTACAGAGTGTATATTTTAGTATATATACTTCATAAAATCATATCGATTTTATTATGTTAATTGTGTGACATCAGTAAAATGCACTTGAAATTATTTTTTCCTATTGGCCGAAATGGTAACAGAATACTTTTAATTGTCCCTGTAGTTAAATTATACATCTAATTTCCCTAAAATTTAAAATGACTCGCCAAAATTATGCAACAATTATTTATTTTAAATTTTAAAAGATTCAATTGGGTAGTTTTTGCTCAGTTATATATAGACGGACGGACTCAACGACGACTATAGGTGCTACTGATTTACATAATAATGAACGCACTTAAAAAGAGAGCCTAGTGTTAAAATTCAGATAATTTAACATAGAAATAAATATACTATAGTTCAGACCTTTATAATTTATCGTTAACTTGAATTTTTAATGTACAGTCGGCTCTCGTTAATTAAAACTCGTCGGGACCACAAGAAATGTTTGAATTATTGAAAACATGCTAAATAGGATGTTCTTACAAAGGAATTAATTCTATAGAGTTTTTTAAATTTATTTCGTCTGTTATCATTAGAGTATGACTAAATATTAAATTAGAATGTATAAGTATTTAAAGTAATTAAAAGATTAGAAACAAGCACAATGGAAGAAAAATTTAAAGCGTCACTGATGGGCAGAGGGGGCACTAAGAAAGTGGATATCAAATGCATTGGATTATATGTATGCTCGTTCAGAACAATTTTCACAAAAACCAAAGAAAGATAGTTATTCATATGATCTGAAATCCGCGAGAAAGAAAAGAAAAATGAAAATCGGAATTCTCGTTAGTTCGAATTAAACGAAGTCAAGAGAAAATGAATTCGAATTAATCAAAATTTTAAACGTTATTCTGCCATTGAAAATTTCGGGACTTCATGTTTAGTTCGAATTAAGCGAAGATTCGAATTATCAGATTTCGAATTAACGAGAGTCGACTGTATATTGTTATTAATAAACGCATTAAGGCAGTTCTCCAATTCCCTTCTCAACCTATGCGAAACTTTCTGACTCGTTTGAAACACAAAAACTTAAAATTGGCAGGCCTGATTATTAAAAGGTTTTGGAATCAAATAGCGTTTTACATTTTTTGATAAATAAATTATCGAGTTATAAGCTATTTTTGTTATGGGGCGACAAATTTTTCTCCTTTTTCTCGCCATCGCGTTTGGAAATTTGGCTCAAAATGCCTTCTTTGACAATATTTTCTAAAACATTTTTTGCTTTTCCCAACAAATGAAAAACGTTACTGTATTCATGCAGCGGAAAAAAAAAAAAATAGAATTATGTTTCACTAATTAAAATTATCTCGTATTCTTCAAGCGAAAATTACTAAATTTTTCTTTCTTTCTTTTCATTCTAGATGGTGGATTATGTAAAAGTAGATTGTGTAAAAATACTCGGGAATGTAAATTACCAGAATACAAGTTTAAATTCATTTCCAAATTTTCACGGATTAAAGTAATCTGGTATTACTCTTGCTAGTTCATTTAGTATATCACAATAGCTTTATCAGTATTTTGCTTATCAAATATGAAGTTTCTATTATTTGACCTTTAGCTTTCCAAGACGTGCCAGAACAATATTCTTTCTGGAGAATTGCAGTAACCAGTGTGGATTAGGGACACATTCAATCCCCTGGTACAACAACTAATCCCCTCGCTAATCTCTTACCTTCTATTGCAACAAATAGTCCCCCAATTGCTATAAAAGACTTCCAACTCCACTTATGATAAACCTGCCCGAGCATTATTATATGTTTATACTTTCTTTAGGATTTCATTCATCTGATGAAAGCCTTTTCATCTCTGTCCTCTGTCTGTCTGTCCGCCAGAGAGTCCGTACACAAAAACTGTATAAGTGAGAGACTTCAAATTTTCTGTACTTACAGCTGAATACCTCGTGCAACACGACAAATCATAATATTTTGTAAAAGTCTATTATTTTAACTAAATTAATTTTCTCAGTGTCACCCGTTCATTTTTGTGATTTAAATTTTAAAAAAGAAACTTAATTTCAACATTTTGTGTGCAGACATCATAGCTTGGAGGTAAAGTGTCTCGCTAGTAAACAGATATGTTCTTAGTCCAAGCCCCGCTTTTGGAAAGTGAAATTTTCATATTAAGATGGATTTAATTAAAAGAATTTATTTTATTTTATTTTATTTTAAATTTATTTATTTATTTATTTATTTATTTATTTGCCAATTTAAGGGTTTATATTATTAGGATTTTCTATGCTTCAGGGTTGACTTTTTCCCTTCCAAAACTTGTTTTTTCCACTCGAGGGGAAAAACTGGTAAATACCGGGAAAAAGTGGTAACTACTGGGAAAAAGTGATAAATACTGGGAAAAGACTTCCAAATGATAATATGTAAGAAATATTATCGCTTTCTGATTCTGATGCGTCAAATTAAAGTTAGAAATACATAGTTAGGCACAGATGTCATATACGCACCACATTTGCACGTTTTTTTTTTTCCTGCCAATTTGGCGAAAATTTTGTTTTTTAATATATGTTGGAAATTCCATGAAAAAACAGCATGTGATTTTTTATTGCGCTATAAAAATAAAATAAAGTTAAAAAAATAAAATAGATTCTAGTATTTTAAAAAGGAAATAAAATTAAATAAATTACAGTTTCATATAAATAATTATTGATGTGCATTATAATAAAAATAATTTAAAGAATTAAAATAAAAAATAACAGTAAACATTAATTCAACAAAAAAGGAAACGATAAATAAACAATGACAAATAATAAACTTAATAAGTAAGAAAACAGTAAACATAATTTTACAATGAATTGTAAATATTAATACTTATAGCCATATTGAATGCATGCAGTTGCATCATTTAATCAACACATTTCACTGAAATCTGTAATTTTTCCCATCTTATTTCGCTAACAATTTTATAAACTTATAACTAACGGATCTTCTGCTTGGCACAAATGTGCTATGCCAAATTGATGGGAGAAAAAACACGTGCAAATGTGGTGCGTATACGACATCTGTGCCCATAGTTATTACAAATTTCTCTTAGATTTAAAATTATTCTGAAGGAAAGGAATATAAATAAAAATTATTAAATAAAACTTAAAATTTGATCATAATTTTTTTAATAATAATTAATCTCCTAAATAAATATTTTAGAACACAAAATAAAAATTTTTATTTAAAAATATTAGCGTCATCACGATAAGCAATAAATAATTTGTATTATATTTTAATAAAAATGTTATTACTTTTAAAATAAATCTATTAAACTCAATTTTCACCTTAAATCTCTAATAAAGGAAAGTATTGGATTCATGAAAAATTTAGACTTCCTGTTTTCGTTAAATTTATATGTTTTAAAAGGTCTTAAATACAATTTGATATTTTTTAGAAAATGTCTGTATGTGACAAAAATTTGTGGGTACTATCTTAAGAACTAATACATGGAATTTAACAAAATTTTATTTTCAGTTAGACTTTGATATAAACTGTAGGTGGATAGATTTTGGTGTATATCGCTGAACAGGTGACGCTGTTATGCTGCATTATTCGCGATTATCACAATAGGTCTATCTCGTGAACTAAAGCACGAATTCTCATCAAACTTCAGATTCAATTAGTTAGATTAGCTTTGTTTCGTTTTCGGTTAAATTGCAGGTGGCACAGTTGTGCTACATTTTTCAGATTTCGTAATAACTGTATCTCAAGAACTAATGCATGGATTTTTATCAAATTTAAAATTTAGATAACTCTTTTTTGGGGGTAGGGGATGTACATTACCTAACGAGTAGTGCTGATATGCAGAGTTTTTTAATATTTCTGCAGTTGCTTTATCTCAAAGATTAATGCACGGATTTTCATCAAACTTCAGAGTCAGTTAGAATTTGATATAGGTGTAAATCATCTAATTGGCGGCATTGCTATTCTGCATTTTCAGGAAATATTAACATGATGAGATAGTAGAAAGGGACTACAACATCCAACTAGGTTTTTTTTTCTTTTTTTTAATTTTGCAATTTTGATTAGATGTAATATTTGTGCAAAATATTATTTTACAACCAGAAGTTCATCATATTTGTTCAAATTTTTTTGCTGTTACCAGATTCTTGTCTAGTCTACAATAAAATGCTTAAAAAATTCTTTAAAGTTATTTACTTAAGTAAATAACTTTGTCAAAATACTTTTGTATTTTGACATTTTTAAAAGTTGTTTTGAATTTATGCTTGTTTTTAATAATCAGTTTTTCCCATGTGGGATAAACTTAATATTTCACAGTACGGTAAATATCCGTTTTTACCACGGTATTTACCAGGGGGGGGGGGGAACCTGGCCAACCCTGATATGTTTACACTTTATTTGGGACTTTATTCAACTGACGAACCCTATTCGTCTCTGTCCTGTATAAGTCAAAGAATTCAAATTTTGTGTACCTACAGCTGAATTACTTCGTGTCACACGACAAATCATAATATTTTGTAAAAGTCTATTATTTTAATTAAATTAATTTTCTCAGTGTCATCCGTTCATTTTTGCGATTTAAATTTGAAAAGAGAACGTTGATTTCAACATTTTGTATGCAGACATCATAGCTTGGAGGTAAAGCATCTCGCTAGCATAAAAATATGTTCTTAATTCAAGTCCCGGTGTTAGAAAGTAAAATTTTCATACTAAAATGGACTTTTTTTTGGGGGGGAGGGGGCAATTTAATAGTTTATATTATTAGGATTTTGTATGTATGTTTATACTTTCTTTAGGATTTTATTCATCTGACGAACTTTATTCCTCTATGTCATCTATTTTGTCTGTTCCCTACACAGTCCATACACCAAAATTGTATAAGTAAAAGATTTCAAATTTTGTGTAATTACAGCTGAATACCTCCTGTCACACGACAAATCATAAAATTTTGAAAATGTCTATTACTTTAATTAAATTAATTTTCTCAGTGCCATCCGTTCATTTTTGCGATTTAAATTTTAAAAGCGAACGTTAATCTCAACATTTTGTGTGTAGACGTCATAGCTTGCAGATAAAGCGTCTACTAGTAAACAGAAGTTTTTAATTCAAGCCCCGGTGCTGGAAAGCGGAAATTTTATATTAAAATGGATTTGGTTAAAAAATGCTTTTTTTTTGGGGGGGGGGAGGGCAATTTAACGGTTTATGTATTAAAATTTTGTGCATAAGACATGTATAATATTTTTTGGAATTCAATTTTTATTCTATTTTAAAAACTATCGTGTTTTATTAAAAATTCAGCATTTTAAATTTCGCTTAAAAAATTTGTTTATTTTGTTTTTTGAAATATATCATATATATATATATATATATATATATATATATATATCTGCTAACTTTTTTTTATTTCTGCTTTTCAAAATATTGGAAATTTTGGATTTTATTTAAGTACAGTAAAACCTCGGTTATCCGAAAAGCATGGGACCAAAGAATTTTCGGTTAACCGGGGTTCGATAGCAATTTAGGATAACCAAGGTTCCATAGGAATTTTTAAATAACCGAAAGACTTATGGTGAAAACTTCTTTGATAAAAAGCTGTTATTGAAATTTAGAACATATAGTTGCAATAAAAATGTTGTGGTGCCGTATTCAAAGCACTCTGAAATTAACAACATAATTCGTTAAAAAAAGAAGTATCGTATTTGTTCATCTAATGAAGTGAGAAAATTACACAGTAGACCAAATAAGTAAGTTGATTTTGTTTATTTAATAAAGAATATGCTTTTTTTAAATATTATTTCTACGAGTGTGAAATAATACTCTTTCAAAGTTTTGACTTTTACTTTTTTTGCTTCTAATTATTAAAACTAATATGTATTAAAACAACTCTTCAATGTATTAAAAATGATTCAGAATTGTTTTGAGCTAAAACTTACAAGTAAAATTATAATCGTAAATCAAAATATGTTGAAAGGTATCATTTGACATCGGTAAAAATAGTACAGACAATAAATTTTTTCAGATTTAAAATGGGCTTTAAGAAATTTTAAGGTCTTTCGGATAACAGGAATTTGGATTCGGGGTTCTACTGTAATTTGATTTGAACATTTTTAATTTGATTAAAAAAAAAAAAAAAAAAAAAAAAAAAAAAAAAATAGGGAAACACGGTGTACACTGAAACATTACTTGTAAAATCAGTCAAATTTGTCACAGAAAGTTGCAGTTTATATACATGTTATATAACTATATGTCCCATTTACTGATGTTATTTGGTTATATTCACACTTCTAAAAAATTAGCAATAGAAGGTTATTGGTTTTACACCATTGAATGTATGTTTCTTCACCAAAAGGAATTTGTTTCTTTTTCCTTGTTATTAAAGAGGGAGCATCTAAAAAGGTTACCCCACTAACTGGAAATCACGCTATTTGCGTATATCTTTTTTTTCAAGACGAAAGGCAGAAGGAAGAGGCATGTCATACATGAAAATAGATCATTTTTCTCAAGAATTATTCAGCGGTTTGATAAGTTATTGGGATAAACTGAATGTTCGGCATAATGCATTTTGGATTAAATAAAATTAAAGCTGGCAATTATCAGGTAGTAACTGCTGTCGATTGTTATTTCCCTCTCAAAAAATTATTATAAGACTCTTATCTCGAGATATCCAAGTAATGAGAAAGCTTCTCACATATGATCTTAAATTTCTTTGGTTGCTAACTGCATACATGAACAGCTGTTGTTTTGATTATTTATTACATTTTTTCATTTTACAGGGTTATTACAAAATCGTCGGGTTTCCAAAGCCTTTATTTCGGAACATAATGGGCTACAACAATGCATGAAAAATAAACAGAAAATATACAAGACTGACGTGCATGGTCGCGAATGCAGTCTTTCAATTTCAATTCGTCGTCAGTTCAATTTCTTGAGACTGCGGATGAAACTTTCTCTAATTCGGTTCATTGTTTCTCCAGTAACGCTTGGTCTGCCGAAACTTTTGTCTTTACATAAACAACGAGTTTATTTGATTTTATGTCGATACCAACGCATAATGCTTTGTTGGGTTTCATTAGTATGCCTTCTGGAATGCTCTCATAATGGTTATAAGTGATATACACTTTGAAAATATATACTAGCACACAAAATGCTTTCTGATGTCCAGTCGACATTTTGAATATGTCGTTCGCGCAGCAACCAAGCAGACACACATGACACATACGCAGTGCGAAATGTAGTTAACACCCTCTCGTTTGAGTTGTCATGAAAACATATACGTATCCTAGTTCGCATATTATCAAAACCCGATGATTCATTTGTAATAACCGTGTATTATTTGTATGCATAGCAAATTTATTTATAAAGAGAAATGTATAAGATTTTTTTCCCTTTTCTCCACAGGGATTGCTTTCTATTTGATCAACTACTTCTTACTTCATATATTTCAGTGGAAACTAAGCTTTAGTCTTTTGTAAATGATGATGGAAGCTGTGAGTAATCCATCTCTAGTAAATTCTGTCTTAGCCGTTGAGGAAAATCATAGTTCTCTAAAGACATCTGAAGAAGATAGCGACAAAAATTCCTGTAATCCCACTGAAATTATTGTTGAAAAACCCTCTTCTTCAAAGACTGTACGATGGAACACACCACTAACAGAAGTGAAAATTTATCATCCTGAACCAGTACTATATTCAAAGAAATATAACAATGTAGACATTACACAGGGCATTTCACTGTTGTTTCATCAACATAGAACAGAAACCTGCTATAGGTTTTCGGAAGATGGGTCCCAAATTCATTTTTTGGATAAGACCTTTTTAAATCGATTTTTAAACTTTGCAAAATCCTCGTTGTATAAACATTACCCTGCGATAAACTCGCGAATTATTTTTGGTCTCATATTATCAGCAACCGTACTTTGCTTTTGTTATTTGTTGTGGTCAACATCTGATTCTCGCACTCACATAGGTTTTTAAATGGAATAATAATTTTTAATTTATAAATTTTCTCTTTCATTCGCTGTTCTTACGCTCGTATTCACCAACTACTTCGACTCCGAATAATACAGAAAATTTCGGTCGAACACTCAAATGGTATTCACTTTTAATCCTGATTGGACGTCTCCTTGATAATGTCCAATCAAATGTTATCATTAATTTCATTTTAACGCTTGACAGAAAATTTCTAGGTTGAGGTAGATGGTAAATACGAGCGGTAATGTTTTATAGAGCAGTTTGAAAATATCTCCAATGAGCATCTGTGTATAAAAAATGGCAGATATTTTTCTCTAAAAATTTATTTTTTAAAACGCTGTTCAAAATATTAGTTCAACGTATTGACAAAAATCACACCAAGTGAATTTTGTGAAACTTAATGAATATTATTTTTTTACGTCAAAACCAGTGTTGATTTCAGGGGGCTGGCATTTCCCCCAGGAGCAATGAAATGTCCTCCCCCCCCCGGAGCATTTGGGGTTCTATGGTTTTACTAGTCAAAAAGTCGATTAACCCACGTCCACCAGAACTCTATACTGTCCCCTCCGCAGCTACCAAAGTCTCTCCCGGAAATAAGTGTCTGAATTCAAAATTGGTCAAAACTTTGCGTCAAAAACTTTTTCTAAGATTTTTTTAATTCCCTGATTTTAAAAGAATTGGGTTTCATTTTTCATTATGCTTTTAATCGTGCAGGAAACACACTATGCATTTCAGTTATTTCATGATAGTATCAAGTTTTAATTAACTTACTTAACTGAATATTTATGTATAGTATTGAAAAATGAGTTATATGCCTCAGGAATATTTTATAAATAAAAATTTTGTGCACTCTGTTCATCTCATAAAAATCGTATATTCTTACATCGTATATTTTTAACTTAAGGTCATTTACTTCTGAAAGATTAGCCAAAATATGAAAAATTGCTTCATGTTGTACATATGTATGCTCTATCAATGTATTCAGTTTTTATTCATAATTGTTGTAAATAAATATAGTTTTAAATAAATCTTGACTGCATTTTTGTTAAATATTGTATTTATTTGTATTAAAAAAATATTAACACATCTTATTGAGACAAAACGAAAAAAAAAAAAAAAGTCTGTATAAAAATGTAGTATCTGTCTATTACGATTTCACAACTAACTTTTCTAAAAATAAAAATAAATTAAATTTTTTTTTTTTTTTTTTTTTTTTTTTTTTTTTTAAAGAAAAGAAAAACAACATTTGTAGGGATTCAAGAATATCATTTAACCCTCGAAATTTGGAAATTTAAATTATTTCATCATTATTTTGTTACTTTTAATAAAATGTCTGCAATGATGGTAATTACGAGGATGATATAAAAATTATTGTCCCAAGTGTATAAAAAATATTTGTTCTGCGATAGTTCATGTGGATTATCGAAACCTAATGTCTTAGATGCCTATATTTTGGAACCGTACCTTCTATATTAACATATTTTTTGGAGGAAGGGGTGAAATATTAAATACATATTTTTAAAGGGGAAGTGAGGGAGGATAGGCTGGTTGGGAGCTTATAAGGGACTAGATTTGTGACAGTGGGTGAGACATGGCAACATGGGTATGATCCCGAGTCCAAACAATAGCCGCGTCTCATCCATTGTCATAAATCTAGCCCAATAAATTCTAAACCAGGCATTCATCTCCCTCCTTTCACACCTTTCTCCAAAAATACGTTTATACAGCAGCTACAGTTCTGAAACTTTGCATATAGGCATTTAAAACATCAGGCTTCGATGTACCACATCAACCATTGCCATACAAATATTTTGTAGACAATAATTATTGAACCATCCTCATTATTCCCCTTCTACTGATAAAAGGAAACAAATAATAACTGTTAGATTATTATTAGACTCCGCTCTCCGATCGCGAAATCCCATATTAATCTATGAGAAAACTTTGCACGATTGCTCCTCACCTAATATAATTATTAAAATACCGTTTTCACAATCAGAAAATAGACGTCAAATGCCGATGGAGTGCGTTTCTAAAAATTATCTCTGTAAATTTTCACTTACGTAAAAAATCCCTATAAACTTTGAAATTTCCATTTGATTAAAATTTATCATCTTAAAAATACTTAAAGTTTAAGTAGACGATTTTTAGAAACGTGCATCATCCGCATATGCCGTCTACTTTTTGTTAATGAAAACGGTATTTTAATAATTACATTAGGCAAGGAGTAACCGTGCTTCAAAATCTTACCATTGTTTAACATGGGATTTCGTGATCGGGAAGTTTTAGTGCAACAGCCTCTTAAATCCATGTCCTTACAATGATTGAAAGAAAATATTCAATTAATTAAAAAAAAAAGAAAAAAATCTATAAATTTCCATAAACAGCAATACTTATTCATTTTTAATTGGACTATATCTTTTATATTAAACACAGTTATAGAAAAAGACGCCTTATTTTGTCATTTAAAAAGTTTTTTTTTTTTTTTTTTTTTTTTTTTTTTTTAACATTTATGTAAAAAACCTCTCAAACCTGTATGAGAGTCTTAATTTTGGTAGCTGAATATGAAGCATAAAACCGAATGATTGAAACATTATGGTGAAGCAACAAAGTACAATATTAAAACTATGGAACATTTTTCTGATCAAGGTTTTATCATTATTGTTTGAACAAATATTTGTAATAAACTCAAAGGCCTTAGGGAAAAACTTATCACTACTAAAGCATTTGCAGACAATTAAAATTGCTTTCCTCATAGTGCTTGTCTGAACAGTGTCCTTACTTGAATTAAGTGGAGGTTTTTTTTTTTTTTTTTTTTTTTTTTTAATCATTATTTATTTAACTAATCAGATGACACAATCTTAAAACTTTCTTCTATGTGAATACTTCCTGAAAAATGCAGTATAGCAGCGCCACGGTTAGGTGATTTACACCAAAATCCAGTCAGCAACAACGTATGTCAATTTCTAACTGAATTTGAAGTTTAATGAAAATAGTATTAGTTTTTGAAATAGAGCTATTATGAAATCGTAATAAAATGGAGCATAATAGAGCCATCTGTCGGATTATTTACACTAAAATTAGAAAATGCTACTTTACATCAGTGACTAATTGAATCTGAAGTTTGGTAAAAATTCGTGCATTAGTTCTCGAGATAAAGCTATTGTATGTTATTGCAATAATATAAAGCAGTATAGCAGTGCTATCTATAAGATGATGTACACCAAAAAGTAATCAGCACCAAATTTTATCAAGGACTAATTGAATTTGAAGTTTTATGAAAATCTGTGCATTTGTTCTTGCGATACAATTACTGTGGAAATTGCGAAAAAGGTAGCATAGCAGCGCCATCAGCTGAGCGATATACACTAAAAAATAATCAATACCAATTTATATTAGGGACTAACTAAATCCCTAAGTTATATTAAATTCCGTTCATTTGTTCTTGAGATAGAACGCCCATAAAATTTGTATCATGTGAAAGAAAGATAGACATTTTGCAAAAGCATGATTTTCCGGGTATCTCACGCCTAAAACATGCAAATCAGCCGAAAATCGAAATTCGAAAATTTTCACAAATTTAACGCTTTTTTCTTGTACAGATAGAATAAAGTAAAAATAGCAATATTACCTTTTTTTAAACTTTCTTTAAGTAAATAGAGAAGTAAATAAAAAGTAAATAAAGCTTTTTTTTATTATTTTTTTTTTATTTTGAAGTTTTTTGAAATTTTTCCATAGTGATTTACGGGCCGAAGTGTTATGTGATGTAAAACACCTTTCGGGCACATTTTAGAGATTAGAAAAAACAAAAAATAAACGAAATGAAACAGAGTATTATAAACTAGTGAAAAATGCTCCAAGGAGCAGTGCAAAAGCAGAATATGATTTTAATTGAGCATTAAAAAGTAATGGACAAGTGCTTCTGTTAATTACTGAGCATGAGGAAGGATAAGGGATCCCTTCTTGGCTACAACTCACTTCAATGTCAACTTTGAAAAAATCATATTTGCGCTTTTCCATATAAAAGAAATTTGCGGTTCTTTAGTAGAATTTTCCACCGTGCTTTAGATGTTAACCAGGGGTGTAGTCATAAAAATAACATAAAATATATGCTCTAAGCAGAGGGATATTCTAGAATGTGTATACTATAAGCTTTCTTGAAAAACAGAGGGTATATGGTGTTCTATTAAAAAGTCCAGAAGGTGTGCGGCGTATAGCCTGTACTACATCTCTGATGTTACCTGCACTGATCACTCTGCACTATACTACAAATCAATTTTCTGTGCAATTATACACTTAGGGTATGCTTGGTGGCAGTGCATGAATGTGATACCTGCAGGAACTAGGTATCTGGCATTATGTCGCCTTCCTTTACATTTATGTCTAATTAAGCTGCATCTTTAATGGTTACGTCTTTACACTATACATTTTTATAGTAACTGCGACTGATTTGTTTTCACGAAAAAAGCGCAAATATGATTTTTTCAAAGTTGGCATTGAAGTGAGTTGTAGCCAAGAAGGGATCCCTTATCCTTCCTCATGCTCAGTAATTAACAGAAGCACTTGTCCATTACTTTTTAATGCTCAATTAAAATCATATTCTGCTTTTGCACTGGCTCCTTGGAGCATTTTTCACTAGTCCTTCTATTTTTCCATATTCCATAGGGATACTGCACAACTTGTTTTGTATTTTATATATAGAAAACAAAATCTTATTTGTATTGAAATTAAAAAAGGCTTCATACTCTAATACTCTGGTGTTACAAATTAAAAAAAAATTTTAAACAGGTTTTTCTATACCAAAATTCTACGGTGGTTTTCAAAAAAAAAAAAAAAAAAATCAGTTTTTTACTAAAGTGAATAAAATAATAAATCCTTTCAAAGAATAGATTTTTCATTCAAATATCCATTATTTTTGCCAAAAACAGGAACTTTTTTTATGCAAGAGTAAAGTTTGATACAAAAACCATGCTTCTTTGTTTTCTTAATCCGTATTTATTACGGACTTATTAAAAACGTACTCCACCGCTTTTATAGGAAACGATTGCTTTACTGTGTTATGGAGCATTCTCATTGGCCATAAAGAGACATTCTATAAAAGCTGTGGAGTGACTCTGCAACAAATGGGTCAAATTTTTAACAGTGCACTGTTAAAAATCTGCTGCATTTTGCTGCAACGTCCTCCACCACTTGTATATATCTCTATTCCAACCAATGAGAAAGCGCCATTTCACGGCCAAGTAACCGTTTTCTATACAAGCAGGGGAGTGCGTTGCAGCAAAATGCAGCAGATTTTTAACAGTGTGCATATCCTTGGCGCTATAGTTTACAGGAGTGGTACATTGTTCAAAATTTGAAACTTTTGCTGCATCGCCACTCCATCGCTTTGATAGAATAACTCTATTTTGATCGATGAGAATCCTCGATAATGCATTTAAGTAATCATTTCCTACTTATCTACTATATCGTTTCCGTATATTTATTTTTTCAATCAGCACCAAGGTGCGCACTTTATTAGAAGACGCGTTCTATTAGAGGGCGCATTCTATTAGAATAAATACGGTATATACTTATAGTAAATACACTTTGTTAAAGTACAGGGCCCCAATATTTGACAGGTATGCCAGGCATTTTTGCCATTGATGCCATTGTGCTAAAAACAAAATAAAAATAAATGAAAAAAATGGATAAAATATAAATTTGGTATGGTGCAAAAAATTGCCTAATTTAAAATTAAAAATCAAATTTAACAGCCACCAGGGCTAGACACGGTGCATAATTATCATTGTGCGCGCGGCAGCGCGCTACAATAATATGATTGAGCGATGGTGCACACGGATTTTTCAATTTTTCTTTTTGCAATAACTAACTAAATACTTATCCAATTTTGATGATTTTTTTTTTTTAAATGTTCGTCTGACCAAGAAGCACAACATAGCACAAAAATTACTTTTTTTTATGGCATACTGTAGGTGTACTGTAGAGTATTCTGAAAATCGGACAAAAATTTTGTGTCACAGCACTTTTCTCGAAAACTACTAAAGATAAAAACTTAATTTTTTTTTAAACAAAAGACAAACTTTTTATCCCGGGGTAGTCATCGAGAAAACATTATTTCGCTGGGCGGTTTTTCTGAAATTGCGTATTTTCCAAACTTGGTCATAAATGGGTATATATAACGTTCTATTGCAAATAGAATGTTGCGGTAAAGTTTATTTTAAAGATTTTGCGATGCTAATTAATCCTGCAAAAATTCATAGCTTTACGTTAAACAGTTTTTTTACAAGATGAAATAAAAGAATGGCAGTCATCAATCTAAGGTACTTGTGATCATCGGAGAGAAAAACCAGTTACACCATTCGATTAAGCATAAAAAAATACAGAATGCTTTTTTTTTCTTTTTTTTTAACTTAATTTTTTAACGAATTATGAATTTTTTTGAAATTTTTGACATGCTGATTTTTGTCATTTTTTAACACTAGAACGCCCGGGTGGAGTCGATTCGACTCCAATCATGTAACTAAATTTCAATTCGAACAAGAAAAATTTTCTTGAAATAATTTAAATCTAATCCACGCAAATTTACGTTAAATAAATCAATTAAATAATTTTGAATAAAAATTCTGGTGAGAAATATTATTTTCAAACTTGAGTAGAATTTCTGGGCGTTCTAGTGTTAATGAATCATTTACTGAATAATTATGCACGGTGTCTAGCCCTGGTGGCAGTTAAATTTGATTTTTAATTTTAAATTAGGCAATTTTTTGCACCATACAAAATTTATATTTTATCCATTTTTTTCATTTATTTATATTTTGTTTTTAGCACAATGGCATCAATGGCAAAAATGCCTGGCATACCTATCAAATATTGGGGCCCTGTACTTTAACAAAGCGTATTTACTATAAGTATATACCGTATTTATTCTAATAGAATGCGCCCTCTAATAGAGCGCGTCTTCTAATAAAGTGCGCACCTTGGTGCTGATTGAAAAAATAAATATACGGAAACGATATAGTAGATAAGTAGAAAACGATTACTTAAATGCATTATCGAGGATTCTCATCTATCAAAATAGAGTTATTCTATCAAAGCGATGGAGTGGCGATGCAGCAAAAGTTTCAAATTTTGAACAATGTACCACTCCTGTAAACTTTAGCGCCAAGGATATGCACACTGTTAAAAATCTGCTGCATTTTGCTGCAACGCACTCCCCTGCTTGTATAGAAAACGGTTACTTGGCCGTGAAATAGGTCTTTCTCATTGGTTGGAATAGAGATATATACAAGTAGTGGAGGACGTTGCAGCAAAATGCAGCAGATTTTTAACAGTGCACTGTTAAAAATTTGACCCATTTGTTGCAGAGTCACTCCACAGCTTTTATAGAATGACTCTTTATGGCCAATGAGAATGCTCCATAACACAGTAAAGCAATCGTTTCCTATAAAAGCGGTGGAGTACGTTTTTAATAAGTCCTTAATAAATACGGATTAAGAAAACAAAGAAGCATGGTTTTTGTATCAAACTTTACTCTTGCATAAAAAAAGTTCCTGTTTTTGGCAAAAATA
Organism: Maratus speculifer; assembly: GCA_964019185.1. NCBI lineage: Eukaryota > Metazoa > Arthropoda > Arachnida > Araneae > Salticidae > Maratus > Maratus speculifer. The sequence goes on from OZ025289.1 coordinate 285,280,656, forward strand.
ATGGATATTTGAATGAAAAATCTATTCTTTGAAAGAATTTATTATTTTATTCACTTTAATAAAAAACTGATTTTTTTTTTTTTTTTTTTTTTTTTTTTTTGAAAACCACCGTAGAATTTTGGTATAGAAAAACCTGTTTAAAAATTTTTTTCAATTTGTAACACCAGAGTATTAGAGTATGTAGCCTTTTTTAATTTCAATACAAATAAGATTTTGTTTTCTATATATAAAACACAAAACAAGTTGTGCAGTATCCCTATGGAATATGGAAAAATAGAAGGACTAGTGAAAAATGCTCCAAGGAGCAGTGCAAAAGCAGAATATGATTTTAATTGAGCATTAAAAAGTAATGGACAAGTGCTTCTGTTAATTACTGAGCATGAGGAAGGATAAGGGATCCCTTCTTGGCTACAACTCACTTCAATGCCAACTTTGAAAAAATCATATTTGCGCTTTTTTCGTGAAAACAAATCAGTCGCAGTTACTACAAAAATGTATAGTGTAAAGACGTAACCATTAAAGATGCAGCTTAACCCTTTCAGGGGCGGTGTTTGCAGTCTGCAAACACTTAATATTACTGTTCCAATTTAGAACTGACACCAGTAAAATTTTAGTACAATTTCGATTTTATAATATGCGTGAAAAACAGCTCCTGATTATTTTCAAATAAATCTGTTCTTAAATTGTGGTGTGAATCAATTATTTGAACATTTTCGGAGCAGAAATACCTTGCCCCTGAAAGGGTTAATTAGACATAAATGTAAAGGAAGGCGACATAATGTCAGATACCTAGTTCCTGCAGGTATCACATTCATGCACTGCCACCAAGCATACTCTAAGTGTATAATTGCACAGAAAATTGATTTGTAGTATAGTGCAGAGTGAACAGTGCAGTTAACATCAGAGATGTAGTACAGGCTATACGCCGCATACCTTCTGGACTTTTTAATAGAACACCATATACCCTCTGTTTTTCAAGAAAGCTTATAGTATACACATTCTAGAATATCCCTCTGCTTAGAGCATATATCTTATGTTATTTTTATATCTACACCCCTGGTTAACATCTAAAGCACGGTGGAAAATTCTACTAAAGAACCGCAAATTTCTTTTATATGGAAAAAGCGCAAATATGATTTTTTCAAAGTTGGCATTGAAGTGAGTTGTAGCCAAGAAGGGATCCCTTATCCTTCCTCATGCTCAGTAATTAACAGAAGCACTTGTCCATTACTTTTTAATGCTCAATTAAAATCATATTCTGCTTTTGCACTGCTCCTTGGAGCATTTTTCACTAGTTCAGTAAATGATTCATTAACACTAGAATTCCCGGAAATTCTACTCAAGTTTGAAAATAATATTTCTCACCAGAATTTTTATTCAAAATTATTTAATTGATTTATTTAACGTAAATTTGCGTGGATTAGATTTAAATTATTTCAAGAAAATTTTTCTGGTTCGAATTGAAATTTAGTTACATGATTGGAGTCGAATCGACTCCATCCGGGCGTTCTAGTGTTAAAAAATGACAAAAATCAGCATGTCAAAAATTTCAAAAAAATTCATAATTCGTTAAAAAAATTAAGTTAAAAATAAAAGAAAAAAGAGCATTCTGTATTTTTTTATGCTTAATCGAATGGTGTAACTGGTTTTTCTCTCCGATGATCACAAGTACCTTAGATTGATGACTGCCATTCTTTTATTTCATCTTGTAAGAAAACTGTTTAACGTAAAGCTATGAATTTTTGCAGGATTAATTAGCATCGCAAAATCTTTAAAATAAACTTTACCGCAACATTCTATCTGCAATAGAACGTTAGATATACCCATTTATGACCAAGTTTGGAAAATACGCAATTTCAGAAAAACCACAAAGCGAAATAACGTTTTCTCGATGACTACCCCGGGATAAAAAGTTTGTCTTTTGTTTAAAAAAAAAATTAAGTTTTTATCTTTAGTAGTTTTCGAGAAAAGTGCTGTGAAACAAAATTTTTGTCCGATTTTCAGAATACTCTACAGTACACCTACAGTATGCCATAAAAAAAAAAATTTTGTGCTATGTTGTGCTTCTTGGTCAGACGAACATTTAAAAAAAAAATCATCAAAATTGGATAAGTATTTAGTTAGTTATTGCAAAAAGAAAAATTGAAAAATCCGTGTGCACCATCGCTCAATCATATTATTGTAGGCGCTGCCGCGCGCACAATGATCATAGCATTTATTAACCCTGTACTGCACAACGTGCCATACCTGGTAAATACCTAAAACAATATGATTTTTATTATGAGCAGTGAATTTGGCCAATGTTACCTCTGTTCGTGATCAGAAACAAGCTAAAGAGTGGAATAGCACTTATTTTGCCCGTGTCAAATTGCTGCACTAAACTAAGGAAAAAAAAAAAAAAAAAAAAAAAAAAAAACAGGATTTGTTTTCGAAAACAAAAGACATTTCGATCAAGCATATTAAAGTAAAATTTGCTTTCATTATTTTTTCTGCATACTTAAAAATGTTAATATAAAACTGTTACAGAGGGTTAAGCAAGCAAAATTAATTAATTTAAGCTTATTTAGTTACAAAATATAACAATACAAAATTTAACCCTTTGCACTCGAGAGGTGATTCTCACTTATCACCAGCGTCTCGCATAGATAGGTACTCCCAATGCTTTGGACACCAGTATTTTAAACTATTTTTTTTTCGCTATATCTAATGGCCGAATTATCTGAGATAAAAGATGACTAAAGATATTAGCGATGTCCAAAGTATTTGGCGTCCCGATTTAGGGGGGACACCAGACAACACTCGAGGTGATTGAGAGGGGTTAAAAACTATAATTGTGTACATATGGCACACACCATAAAACATTAAACCTTAGATAAAAATTTGAAATTCATTTTTTTACCCCATTACTAGGAGGTTATGCCCTCCTACGAGCTACGCTCGTCAACCCTGTCGCGCTCTAAAAAACAGTTAATTTGATCAGCCTTAAAAAAATTAGGGAAGACTGAATTATAATTTACAAACAGGTATTCATTCTTTTCCATTCTACGGAGGGAGTTTAAAGCCAAATGAGCTGTTTTTAATTGCTGTTTTTGCGTTTGATTAAATAAGACTAGTGAAAAATGCTCCAAGGAGCAGTGCAAAAGCAGAATATGATTTTAATTGAGCATTAAAAAGTAATGGACAAGTGCTTCTGTTAATTACTGAGCATGAGAAAGGATAAGGGATCCCTTCTTGGCTACAACTCACTTCAATGCCAACTTTGAAAAAATCATATTTGCGCTTTTTCCATATAAAAGAAATTTGCGGTTCTTTAGTAGAATTTTCCACCGTGCTTTAGATGTTAACCAGGGGTGTAGTCATAAAAATAACATAAGATATATGCTCTAAGCAGAGGGATATTCTAGAATGTGTATACTATAAGCTTTCTTGAAAAACAGAGGGTATATGGTGTTCTATTAAAAAGTCCAGAAGGTGTGCGGCGTATAGCCTGTACTACATCTCTGATGTTAACTGCACTGATCACTCTGCACTATACTACAAATCAATTTTCTGTGCAATTATACACTTAGGGTATGCTTGGTGGCAGTGCATGAATGTGATACCTGCAGGAACTAGGTATCTGGCATTATGTCGCCTTCCTTTACATTTATGTCTAATTAAGCTGCATCTTTAATGGTTACGTCTTTACACTATACATTTTTATAGTAACTGCGACTGATTTGTTTTCACGAAAAAAGCGCAAATATGATTTTTTCAAAGTTGGCATTGAAGTGAGTTGTAGCCAAGAAGGGATCCCTTATCCTTCCTCATGCTCAGTAATTAACAGAAGCACTTGTCCATTACTTTTTAATGCTCAATTAAAATCATATTCTGCTTTTGCACTGCTCCTTGGAGCATTTTTCACTAGTCCTTCTATTTTTCCATATTCCATAAGGATACTGCACAACTTGTTTTGTATTTTATATATAGAAAACAAAATCTTATTTGTATTGAAATTAAAAAATGCTACATACTCTAATACTCTGGTGTTACAAATTAAAAAAAAAAATTAAACAGGTTTTTCTATACCAAAATTCTACGGTGGTTTTCAAAAAAAAAAAAAAATCATTTTTTTACTAAAGTGAATAAAATAATAAATCCTTTCAAAGAATAGATTTTTCATTCAAATATCCATTATTTTTGCCAAAAACAGGAACTTTTTTTATGCAAGAGTAAAGTTTGATACAAAAACCATGCTTCTTTGTGTTTTCTTAATCCGTATTTATTACGGACTTATTAAAAACGTACTCCACCGCTTTTATAGGAAACGATTGCTTTACTGTGTTATGGAGCATTCTCATTGGCCATAAAGAGACATTCTATAAAAGCTGTGGAGTGACTCTGCAACAAATGGGTCAAATTTTTAACAGTGCACTGTTAAAAATCTGCTGCATTTTGCTGCAACGCCCTCCACCACTTGTATATAATATCTCTATTCCAACCAATGAGAAAGCGCCATTTCACGGCCAAGTAACCGTTTTCTATACAAGCAGGGGAGTGCGTTGCAGCAAAATGCAGCAGATTTTTAACAGTGTGCATATCCTTGGCGCTAAAGTTTACAGGAGTGGTACATTGTTCAAAATTTGAAACTTTTGCTGCATCGCCACTCCATCGCTTTGATAGAATATCTCTATTTTGATCGATGAGAATCCTCGATAATGCATTTAAGTAATCGTTTTCTACTTATCTACTGTATCGTTTCCGTATATTTATTTTTTCAATCAGCACCAAGGCGCGCACTTTATTAGAAGACGCGCTCTATTAGAGGGCGCATTCTATTAAAATAAATACGGTATATACTTATAGTAAATACACTTTGTTAAAGTACAGGGCCCCAATATTTGATAGGTATGCCAGGCATTTTTGCCATTGATGCCATTGTGCTAAAAACAAAATATAAATAAATGAAAAAAATGGATAAAATATAAATTTGGTATGGTGCAAAAAATTGCCTAATTTAAAATTAAAAATCAAATTTAACAGCCACCAGGGCTAGACACCGTGCATAATTATTCAGTAAATGATTCATTAAAAAATGACAAAAATCAGCATGTCTGGTCGCAAAAAAAATCATTGTAATTTTGTCAGCGGCTGTGACAGCGTTACTTTTTTTAGAATAGAGGTTAAACCGATAGATTTCAAAGAATTCTTTTTCTGAAAAATTCGTGCAGTAAAGCTAAAGGGTTAATGAAATTGTTCTCATTGTGTTAATCTTCAAACTGTCTGTATGACATTTCTGTTTACATTTTTAAATTGACTTTTACGCGTCACTTAATCTTTTTAAAAAGATTTTTAGCTGTGTTTTCGTTGAAAAATTGTAACTGAAAATGGAAACCCGGAAATAACAAGATGTTTACTTCAATGAAAATATTCGTTTGGTAATTACTAGTGAAGGTTGAGACCCGCCTCTCACTATCCTTCAACATTCGAAGTTGTTGATTCAGAATGCAGAAATGTTGGATTAAATATTAGTTCTGAAATTCTATTTAAAAAATATATATATATATATGGCGATTTTTAATTTGAATAATGAATGAATAAAAACACGTAAGTCACTCAGCCGATACTGAACATGAATTAGTTAATGAAAAAGACCATAATTACCATTATTCATTTTAACTTTCTGCGTAATCACACAATTGCCCAACTATGTTATTAAAGAATACAAAATGTTAGATATTTACCATAATGCTACATTTATTTTCAATTTACATGTGGACTGGTTTTGAGAGTAAGAAGGCTTAGGAGTTAAAGGGTTTTCCAATAATGTTACCAGTTCCGGTGTCCCAAAAAACGGGACACGGAGATAAATAAAGTGGGATAAAGGCTTCCAAATAGAAAGTGAAATCCAGTAAACCCTATTAAAACGTAATCAGTCTTAAACATAAAATTACAGTGTTTCTATTGTAAGAATACTGTGCAATTTTACCTAAGAAGACGGAAACATGTATAAAATGAAACTATTATGAGGTACCGTGTGACTTTTTAAAAATTTTATTATATTAAATAAACCCAACTATCTCATACTTTTAAACCCTCCCAAGCGAAATCACTACACTGTTAAAAATTTTGTGCTACTTTGAACCGAAATTTGGTGCTTAGTAACTGCCACCATAAGATGGTGAAATCTTGTTCCAAGATTTGGAACTTCGGTTGAACCATAGTACCATTTTTTCAAGTAATATGGTGTAAACTCGTTCCAAGATTTGGAGCTTCGATTGAACCATCCTATGGTGGCAGCTGGTAATAGCTGCGAGCATTAAATCTTGGTTCAAAGTAGCACGAAATTTTTAACAGTGTAAGACAATGAAAATGTTTACATTTGGAACAAATTCCGTTTTAAGCAGGTGCGTTTTCATGAGAATATTTCATAATTTTTTATTATGTTTAAGACATATTATGTTTTAATAGACTTTACTGATTTTTCATATCCCTATACGAAGAAATATTATTTAATATACGTTGTTTCTAATAATTTTAAGATAGTGTATAAAGAGATCTTTTATGAAGCCTTGATTTTAACTTTTTCTCATCATGTATTGTAAAATATTACACTTATGTACATAATACCCAAATATTTATATTTTTTACGAATTATAATGGCCAAAATCCTTACCAGATGAAACTTTTGTCAACATCTTTGCATATCCTTTCGTTTCTATGTTAACATGAAAATTTTCATTAAATTTTTAACGATCAAGAAATTCTATTAACCAAGTAATAATTGATGCATGAACTTTCAGCGTAAGCACTTGTTACCTACTAATAAACTAAAATTAATATATACATATAGATATTGAGTTAACCTCTTGAGCTCTGATGATAGAATTTTCTACCACATAATTTTAATTCCAAAATGTCACAATGGCAAAAAAAAAAAAAAAAAAAAAATCGACCAAATTTATATGAAAAAGGTTTAATGCATTTTTTTTTTTTTTTTTTTTTTTTTTTTTTTTCGTGTTTATCGTTAACCGATTTTTTTCTTTGCAAAATACTGGTGCCAATGTGACATTTGGAATTTTGAAGAAATTTACTCCTCAGCGCTCAAAGGGTTAATGCTGTTTCAGTACTTATGTGTGCAAATATTACTTTTTTATTGGAAAACTTTCATCATTATCCATTATGAGACTTCTAATTGAAAGTTTGATGCCGCCAGTTTTTTAAGGTTGAGTATGAAAGCGTTTACTTTAAGAGATAATCACTTTGGATTCACTGATTTAAAGCAAAAATTAGATAATTTTCTTTAAAGGTAAGCAAGCTATTTAAATTCTATCACAGTTGAAGGTGAGATTAGAATTAGAGCTGCACCGAGGTAAATACTCGGTACTCGGCCTACTCGACCAATTTGCCGAGTACTCGGCCAATACCGAGTAGTTGTAAGAATTTCATTTTTTAAGCATATGAATTTATAACTGATTGGTAAAAAGTTATTGGAATATCAATGTATAATATATGTAGTAATTCATAAAACTATTTACTCTCTATTTAACAATATGTCTGTAAAATATAGGAAAAGTTAAGAACAAAACCCTAATAAAGTTTCACATTTATATAAATAAAAATACTTTTTTGATACATAGGAAAACAGAAAAGACTATTATTTTGGATAAAAAAAACTGAAAATACAATAAATGCAATAAAAAATTAATAATTAAATTTATTGTATTTCAAATTATGATGCAAAATCACCAGATGTTCTACATTATCAGTAGACAGGGCATTTCTTTTACTACTATAAATTTGGCCTACCTCTGAAAATATACGTTCAGAATAAACAGTTGTTAAAGGTGCACATAAGAGTTTTTTGCAAAATTGCACATAATCGGAACAGTTTTTTCCCCCACCATGCAAATGGAGTGTCATTTTTACATAAATCTTCTGTTAAAAAAGCATGTATCTCTTTTTGTACCAATTCTTCATGAGGAGATTTTAAACTAGTACTAGTGCCACAATCTTTTTGCTCATTCGCAATTTCCTCAAAACATTGCCAGAAAATAGATGAACTTTTTGCTGGCATTTTCTCTTTTGGTTTGTCTACATTAGCATTCTTATGATGCATTTTTTGTTTCTTTTGTGGATTTTCAAATTCTAGATCATCTACACTCATCAATTCTAGAGCTTGTTTTTTAAGGTATTCTTAATTCACACATTTATAATTTTCATTGAAAAAGTTTAGTTTTTCACTGAGATATTTGAAAAATAACAAATTTAAAATAACATAAATTAATCGGTACACATGAAAAATGAAAAGAAACTGCAAAGCCTATATATATATATATATTAGGGATGCACCGAATATTCGGTATCTATTCAATATTCGGCCTATTCGGCCACGTTACCGAATATTCGGTTAGGCCGAATATCAAACTATTCGGTTCAGCCGAATATTCGGCTTGGCCGAATATCAAACTATTCGGCCTGCCGAATATTCGGTTTAATCGAATATCAAAGTATTCGGCCAAATCTTATATATTCAATGAAACCTTTTAAAACACATTTTTAAACTTTTCACAATTTCAGCTTATAACTGTCAATTTATAAATATATTTAAATAAAATATAATGTTTTTACATTATTTATTTGTTGTTTATAAAGTATAACTTAAGAAAATTAACCATGAGAAGGATTAAAATGGTGATTTATTAGGATTCTCCTTAAGAATAAATGATGTGCAAATGCAAGTTCCTAAATTTTGTTTAGTAAATATTCTGTTTCTTGCTTTTCCCAAATAAAAGACCTTAAACAAGAAAGAAAAACTTTTGAGAATAGTAATAGCTATCAAGGCAATTTTTGTTCATGAAACCATAATCAACTTATTGACTCATAAATACATTGTATTTCATCTCACTTTAGATCAAACTTATGTTTTCGTTTGTTGCATTAACAATAAATAAGATACCGTACTGTATTTTCAACTTGCATGCTTTGATTTCTGTAAAATATGATATGATGGGAGGGTGAAAAATGCCATCATTCATATGAAAAGAACTATGAGCTAGATATTCCTTTATTCAGAATTAAGTTGAAAGTATTTGTACTTTATATTAAAAAAAATCTGCCTTGCGTTATTGAAAAATGACAATTAAGAGACTGTAAAGTTTTACTTCATCCATGTTTTCATTATTTCGCTTTGATTTTAAAATGTTTGTTTTAATTCGTAGAAGAAACCATGAAATTTAAAATTTTATTAATTCAAAAAGTCTCATAATTGTGCTTCTTAAATAACTAAAGGCAGATTTTTTTTTTCAATACTAAATTTTCTTATAAAACACCCTTGTTTATCAAAATGTAAGTTTCTTTTATTAAATATTATGTAAAATTGTTTTTAAAAGTAACATTTTATACCTTTAAGCTTTGAAATATAAAAAGTATTTGGAAAGCCGAATATTCGGTATTCGGCCGAATAGTCAACTATTTGGTTGGCCGAATATTCGGTATTCGGCCCAACAATTACTATTCGGCCAGCCGAATATTTGGTATTCGGTTCACCTGTCGGCCGAATATTCGGCATTCGGTATTCGGCCAAAATCACTATTCGGTGCATCCCTAATATATATATATATATATATTTAATCAAAAGAAAATAAGGTACAGACAGTTACAAAATAAGTATGAAATGTTTTGCATTATTTAATGAATGGTTACAGTCAGTGACGGGTATGAACGCGCTCACTGAACGAAAACTCACGATTTTCGCTCACTATTTGTGAACTTTGAACTGAACTTCGCTCACAATTTTATAAACGAGTTTGAACTGAACGGAAACTCAAAAAATAGACGAGTTTGAACGAAATTTAAGTTCAAATTTACGTTCAATTTTTTCATAATTTATTTAAAATTTTTCCAGACCTTAGTACACTTTTTCCCTCTTTCAAATGCCATTTAGAGGCCTACACGAGCCTCGGGACGGGTTAAGTCTGGATATCGCTTCTCTGGGTAATACCCTAGTCTTACTTCTTCTGCAGACTCGGGTCGCGCCGAACCGGACATGGGCTGTATACAATTTCGACAAAAATAGATATATACAGTAAACTCTCTGTACAAGGTGGACTGTGTAAGGCGTAAATATGTCTAAATCGGAAAGGTTTTAAAGAAATCGGAAAGATTTTAAAAGAAAGCATAAACATCGCAGCCTACGGCACTTCTGCATAAATGGAGATTATAAACAGACTTAGGTAAGTTTTTTTTGGCCAGAACTCTTCCGTAAGGGTAAATATCAATGTCCTGTAGAAATGTACTCGGGGTCGGCCCGGGTTCGATGCGAAATTTCAACTTTTTTTTCCGTGCCGGGCCAAGCTCGGGCCTTGTTTTTAGCTATTATATCGGGCCGGGTCGGGCCTTGTTTTTAGCTATTATATCGGGCCGGGTCGGGCCGCTAAATTTTCTCTACGAGCCTGAAATCGTATTGGGCTCGGGCCGAAATTTTATTTTAATATCGGGCCGGACATTTTTTTTAAAAGGGCCTCGAAATTTCCGTCCGTGCATACCTCTATCTTACATATCGAATAATCAAATGATTAGTTCACAAAATTTTGTAAATTTAGACGATAATATCCAAACATTAAAAATAAGTGAACTTTTTAGTGAACTTCGTTCACTTTTACAAATGAGTTTGATTTGAACGAGTTCGTTTGAAAATTTTTGAATTTGAACGTGAACTTAAATCACTTTTCAGAAATTGAACGTGAGTTTGAGTTAGTTCGTTTATTTTGTGAACGTGCCCAACACTGGTTACAGTAACCAATGAACATTTTTATTTTTGATAGATAGATTTCAATGGTCGGAATAAATTGGAGGGTTAAAGAATGTTTTAAATTTATATTGGTTAATAATGGTACTTGTTATGTATCAAAACTCTTTTTTGTTGTGCAATCAAATAATAATAATTTAAAAAAAAAAACTTCAATAGGATTTTTTTATATTCTTTATCTAATGATGTTGGTGGATATCTTTAGAGGCTGTGCGTTCCGATCACGTTTTCAAAAATCTGCTACAAAAAAGTCATAACTTCTTTATGGCCTTTATTTTCGAATGGCCTTTATTTTCGGCCTTTATATCGAATTTGTTTGTTTAACAGCTAGAATTTTAAGCGTTCCATTTAGCCAGAATTTTATATTTTTCGAAAATGTTTAGAATATATGTTTCTTGTCTTGTCAAGATAAATAAAACTCTGTTTGTGAAAATAATTTTTATTTTTTAAGGAGTTACTTCAGTCACACGAAAAGACCCGCTCGCTAATGTTAATCCTATGAAAGAAATTTATAAAGATATTTCGTTTGAATTTCAATGTCTTTTATATTATTTACTTATTTATTTATTGAATTGAATAACTTAGTTCGATCTGTACAAAGGCCATTCTTTTTTGTTCAATTTCAATTTTAATTTCAGAATTTTTTTTCTTTTTTTTTAAGGTGTTTTTATTTTTAAAGCCGATTTCGAAAATGAAAGTGTCCTCATTAAAAATACTTGTAAAAAATCGAAAACGTTAAAAAACGGCATTTGTACAGATTTATCTCAGCTATAAAATGCAGAAAGAAAACAATTAAAAATATTGAAGTGCAAACGAGATATCTTTAAGAATTTTCATATTTCGTAGATCTTAAAAATTTATAAAATCTACTCACATTATGGAAATTCCTCTGTTAGAAACAATACATTAAAAAAAGGTATCGACACATAATTAACTCAAAAAGCAAATAAAACTCTTTAAGGAACGTCGGCAACATACCATTTTAAGTTTATTGCTCTGACACCATAATTCGCTGATTCATAATTTTACTATACATATATGTACTTCCATTTTTAAAAATTGCCTAAAATAAAAAGTAAAAAAATATTTCTTTTTAAATAAATCTGCAATAGTAGTGATATTAAAAAAAGAAATTATGCAACACAAAGAGAGTGAAATATTTATTGCATTATAATAAATAAAAAATCCCTATTTTCAACTTCTTCAATTTACTAGCAACAATTCTAAAAGTCCAAGAGCAGACCGCACAGAACCCTAAGTCATCGGGCACAAGAAAAATGGTCGATTCGTAGGCTTAGCATTGTCTTTTCCTGCATTCAATTTTCCATGTTTCATACTTTTCATTGTAGGACAACCACAATGCTAAAATTACGAATGAACCACTAGTGGTATTCATTTTTGGCTTATACACTACTTCACTTCCGGCAGACATGGATCATTAGATTCCACTATTACTACTCTTCCATAAAATAAAGGATTTTTTCTTGTGCTCCATGAGCCATGACATAGGATTTTGTGCGGTCGACCCGTGGAGTGTTATGAATCAGTTGGATCAATCCTATTTTGAAAATAACACCTTTATTTTGATGCAAATTTTTTTAACTGTATCATAAACAATCCTGGATCATTCTCAATAATTTGATGCCAATAAGTCGCGTAGTCTTGATTTTCGAAATTTTCTAAATCTGTTTTAAATTCTAAATTTCATCGGCAAGTGTCATGAAGAGCCGTAAAGTCGCTAAACTTATCGCGAAAACCATATCTGTAAGGTCGTCCAGCATGCAATATTTCTTCTTACATATGCCTGTAAAGCAACATTTACAGCGAAAAACGAAGTGAGTCTGCAGGAAAGTCCTTTTTAAGTGCGTTCGTAAAGCAAATTTTACAGCGAAGAAAGTAAGTATGCAGGAAAGTCCTTTTTAGGTGCGTTTGTAAAACAACTTTTACACTGAAGAAGAAAGGGGGTATGCAGGAAAGTCCTTTTTAGGTTCGTTCGTAAAGTGACGTTTACAGCTAAAAAGAAAGTGGGTATGACGGAAAGTCCTCCTCTAAGTGCGTTCGTAAAGCAACTTTTACAACGAAGAAGAAAGTGGGTGTGCAAGAAAGTCCTTTTTAAGTGCGTTCGTAAAGCAACTTTTACAGCGAAGAATAAAGTGGGTATGCAGGGAAGTCCTTTTAGGAGCGTTCGTAAAGCAACGTTTACAGCGAAAAAAAAAAGGCGGGTATGCAGGAAAGTCCTTCTTACGTGCGTTCGAAAAGCAACTTTTACAGCGAAAAAGAAAAGTGGGTATACAGGAAAGTCCTTTTTAGGTGCGTTTGTAAAACAACTTTTACAGCGAAAAAGAAAGTGGGTATGCAGGAAAGCAACCACAATGCTAAAATTACGAATGAACCACTAGTGGTATTCATTTTTGGCTTATACCACTACTTCACTTAAAGCAGACATGGATCATTAGATTCCCCTATTACTACTCTTCTATAAAATAAAGGATTTTTTCTTGTGCTCCATGAGATAGGCTTCTGCGCGGTCGACCCGTGGACTGTTATGAATCAGTTGGATCAATCCTACTTAGAAACTTACACCTTTATTTTGATGCAAACTTTTTTTAGCTGTATCATAAACAATCCTGGACCACTCTCAATAATTTGATACCAAAAAGTCGTGTAGTCTTGATTTTCGAAATTTTCGAATTTTTTTTTAAATTCTAAATTTTATCGGCAAGTGTCATGAAGAGCCGAAAAATCGCTAAACTAATCGCGAAAACCATATCTGTAAGGTCGTACTAGCATGCAATATTTCTTGTTATATATGCCTGTAAAGCAACATTTACAGAGAAAAAGGAAATGAGTATACAGGAAAGTGCTTTTTGCGAGCGTTCGTAAAGCAAATTTTACAGCTAAGAAGAAAGTGGGTATGCAGGAAAGTCCTTTTTAGGTGTGTTCGTAAAGCAATTTTTACAGCGAAAAATAAAGCGGGTATGCAGGAAAGTCCTTTTTAGGTGCGTTCGTAAAGCAACTTTTACAGCGAGAAAGAAAGTGAGTATGCAGGAAAGTTCTTTTTAGGTGCGTTCGTAAACCAACTTTTACAGCGAAAAAGAAAATGGGTATGCAAGAAAGTCCTTTCTAGGTGCATTCGTAAAGCAACTTTTACAGCGAAAAATACAGCAGGTATGCAGGAAAGTCGTTTTCAGGTGAGTTCGTAAAGCAACTTTTACAGCGAAGAAAAAAGTGGGTATGCAGGAAAGTGCATTTTAGGTGCGTTCGTAAAGCAACTTTTACAACGAAGAAGAAAGTGGGTATGGAGAAAATTCCTTTTTAGGTGCGTTCATAAAGTAACGTTTACAGCAAAAAAGAAAGTGGGTATGCAGGAAAGTTTTTCTCTAGGTGCATTCGTAAAGCAACTTTTACAACGAAGAAGAAAGTGGAAATGCAAAGGGACTTATGCAAGAAAGTCCCTTTTAGGTGCGTTCGTAAAGAACTTCAACAGCGAAAAAGAAAGTGAGTATGCAGAGAAGTCCTTTTTAGGTGCGTTCGTAAAGCAACGTTTACAGCGAAAAAGAAAGTGGCTATGCAAGAAAATCCTTTTAAGGTGGGTTCGTAAAGCAACTTTTACAGTGAAGGAGAAAGTGGGTATGCCGGAAAGTCCTTTTTAGGTGGGTTATTTCTAAAGCCATTTTTACAGCAAAATATAGTCTGTATGCAGGAAAGTCTGTTTTAGCAGGAGCATTCGTAAAGCAACTTTTACAGCGAAAAATAAACTGGGTATCCAGGAAAGTCCTTTTAAGGTGCGTTTCTAAAGCAACTTTTACAGCGAAAAATAAAATTGGTATGCAGGAATATCCTTTATAGGTACTTCGTAGAACAACTTTCACAGCGAAAAAGAAAGTGAGTATGCAGGAAAGTCTTTTTTAGGTGCGTTTTTAAAGCAACTTTTACAGCGAAAAATAAAGTGGGTATGCAGGAAAGTCGTTTTAGGTGCGTTTCTAAAGCTACTTTTACAGCGAAAAATAAAGCGGGTATTCCAGGAAATTCCTTTTTAGGTGCTTTTCTAAAGCAACTTTTACTGCGAAAAATAAAGTGGGTATTCAGGAAATTCCTTTTTAGGTGGGTTCGTAAAGCAACATTTACAGCGAAAAAAAAGTGAATGTGCAAGAAAATCCTTTTTAGGTTGTTTCGTAAAGCAACTTTTACAGCGTAGAAAAATGTGGTATGCAGGAAAATCCTTTTAGGTGCGTTCGTAAAGCAACTTTTACAGCGAAAAATAAAGCGGGTATGCAGCATTGTAATTTTTAAGTGCGTTTCTAAAGCAACTTTTACTGCGAAAAATAAAGTGGGTATGCAGGAAAGTCTTTTTTATGTGCGTTTCCAAAGCAACTTTTACAGCGAAAAATAAAGTGGGTATTGCAGGAAAGTCCTTTTTGGGTGCGATTCTAAAGCAAATTTTAAAGCGAAAAATAAAGTGGGTATGCAGGAAAGTCTTTTTAGGTGCGTTCGTAAAGTAACGTTTACAGCTAAAAAGAAAGTGGGTAAGCTGGAAAGTCCTTTTTAGGAGCGTTTCTGAAGCAACTTTTACTGCAGAAAATAAAGTGGGTACTCAGGAAAATCCTTTTAGGTGGGCTCGTAAAGCAAATTTTACAGCGAAGAAGAAAGTGAGTATGCAGGAAAGTCCTTTTTAGGTGGGTTCGTAAAGCAACTTTTACAGCGTAGAAGAAAGTGGTATGCAGGAAAGTCCTTTTTAGGTGCGTTCGTAAAGCAACTTTTACATTGAAAAAAAATGAGTATGCAGGAAAGTCCCTTGTAGGTGCGTTTCTAAAGCAAATTTTACAGCGAGAAAGGAAGTAAGTATGCGGAAGTCCTTTCTAGGTGCGTTTCTAATGCAACATTTACAGCGAAAAATAAAGTGGATATGCAGGAAAGTCCTTCTTAGGTGCTTATTTAAAGCAACTTTTACGGCGAAAAATAAAGTGTGTTTGCAGGAAAATTCTTTTTAGATGCGTTTTTAAAGCAACTCTTACAGCGAAAGAAAAGTTGGTATGCAGGAAAGTCCTTTTAGGCGCGTTTCTAAAGCAACTTTTACAGCTAAAAAGAAAGAGGGTATGCAGGAAAGTCCTTTTTATGTGTGTGTCTAAAGCAACTTTTACAACGAAAAATAAAGTGGATATACAGGAAAGTCCTTCTTAGGTGCGTTTCTAAAGCAACTTTTACAGCTAAGAAGAAAGAGGGTATGCAGGAAAGTCCTTTTTAGGTGCGTTTCTAAACAATTTTTACAGCGAAAAATAAAGTGGATATACAGGAAAGTCCTTTTTAGGTGCGTTTCTAAAGCAACTTTTACAGCGAAAGAAAAGTGAGTATGCAGGAAAATCCTCTTCTAGGTGCGTTCGTAAAGCAACTTTTACAGCGAAGAAGAAAGTGGGTATGCAGGAAAGTCCTTTTTAAGTGCTTTTTTAAGCATCTTTTACAGCGAAAAATAAAGTGGGTATGCAGGAAAGTCCTTTTTAGGTGCGTTTCTAAAGCAACTTTTACAGCGAAAAAAAAGTGGGTATGCAAGAAAGTCCTTTTTAGGTGCATTTCTAAATCAACTTTTACAGCGAAACATAAAGAGGGTATGCAGGAAAGTCCTTTTTAGGTGCATTTCTAAAGCAATTTTTTCAGCGAAACATAAAGCGGATATGCATGGAAGTCCTTTTTATGTGCGTTTCTAAAGCAACTTTTACAGCGAAACATAAAGCGGTTATGCAGGAAAGTTCTTTTTAGGTGCGTTTCTAAAGCCACTTTTACAGCGAAAAATAAAGCGGGCCTGCAGAAAAGTCCTTTTTGAGTGCGTTTCTAAAGCAACTTTTACAGCGAAAAAAAAAGTGAATATGCAGGAAAATCCTTTTTAGGTGCATTCGTAAAGCAAATTTTACAGCAAAGAAGAAAGTGGGTATGCAGGAAAGCCTTTTTTAGGTGCGTTCATAAACTAACTTTTACAGCAAAAATGAAAGTGGGTATGCAAGAAAGTCCTTTTTAGGTGCGTTCGTAAAGCAACTTTTGCAGCGAAGAAGAAAGTGGGTATGCAGGAAAGTCCATATTAGGTGCGTTTGTAAAGTAACGTTTACAACGAAAAAGAAAGTGGGTATGCAAGAAAGCCCTCCTCTAGGTGCGTTCGTAAAGCAACTTTTTACAACGAAGAAGAAAGTGGGTATGCAGGAAAGTTCTTTTTAGGTGCGTTCGTAAAGCAACTTTTACAGCGAAGAAGAAAGTGGGTATGCAGGAAAATCCTTTTTAGGTGCGTTCGTAAAATAACGTTTACAGCTAAAAAGAAAGTGGGTATGACGGAAAGTCCTCCTCTAAGTGCGTTCGTAAAGCAACTTTTACAATGAAAATTAAAGTGGGTATGCAGGAAAGTCCTTTTTAGGTACGTTTTAAAGCAACTTTTACAGCGAAAAATAAAGCGGGTATGCAAGAAAGTCCTTTTTAGGTGCGTTTCTAAAGCAACTTTTTCAGCGAAAAATAAAGCGGGTATGCAGGAAAGTCCTTTTTAGGTGCGTTTCTAAAGCGCCTTTTACAGCAAAATGTGGTCTGTAAGCAGGAAAGGTTTTGGACATAAGCGAAGAAGAAAGTGGGTATGCAGGAAAGTCCTTTATAGGTGCGTTCGTAAAGCAACTTTTACAGCGAAAAATAAAGTATGTATGCAGGAAAGTCCTTTTTAGATACTTCGTAAAGCAACTTTTACAGAGAAAAAGAAAGTGAATATGCAGGAAAGTTTTGTTTAAGATGCGTTCGTAATTATATAAAATCATGACACTTATAGTCGTCGTCTTGTAAGACTGTTTGCCCGCATATAACAAAGTAAAAACTAAATCACTGAATAATTTGAAAATTAATATATAGAATCGTAGCAGAATTTTGTTGACTGATTTCAAATTACATGAAAATTGAATCAAAACTTAAGGAGATATTAATAAAGGCTTTCTTTATTCTATTAAATTCTATCAAGCGTTAATTAATTCAAAGAAATCCCATGATAGGTAATTATTAGGTAGTTGATTACATCGTGCTTAACACTAGAAACGCCATTAGGGGTCAAAATGACCCCTGCCAGAATGATAATAGCCGATTCTAACCAGAATTTTCTTCATAAGATATGTTCAATATATGCAGCACAATAATAGACTAATTAAATAAGTTAAATAGTGTAAAATTAAAATTCTGGTGCGAAACACATTTTACAAAACTTTTGTAAAATACCCGGCTGTTTTAGTGTTAAGATGGAGTCATATTACTTCCGTATTACTGAATTTATTATCAATAATCATAATAAATTTTGAATTCTTGCATTTTTGCATAAGAGTGCAAAGTATTGCACCAAAATCTGAATATTTATAAAACTAGTTATAGTATGAAAGCACCTTATTTACAATAGTTGACTTAAATAAATATATAAATTATAAAGTTATATAAATAATAATTATATAAATATAAAAATATATATTCATAAATATATATATATTTACATATTGACTTATTTAAATATATAAATTCTTATGACGGTGTGTTATAATGACTAAATATGTGTAAATGTGCTGTAACGGGGTTCCCAGCATCATGGAAAGTCAGGGAAAAACTGGAAAGTCATGGAATGTCAAAGCAGTCATGGAAAATCTGGATAATTTCAAAATGTACATTAGTCAAAAAATTTACAAATATTTTCTAAATAGGCATGGAAAAATATTGCGGAAAAAATTTAAATGATGTAAAATTCATCAAATAATCTCTAGGGGAAAAATCACAAAACTCATCAAATAATTGCAAAATAAAAAAACAAATAAAAATGAATAATTTAAAGTAATTTTGATGAAAAAATTACTATTTTTGACAAAAGATCCCACATTGCTAAATGATTTCGAGCCGTCAGGATGCACTTTTACCTCTCCTAGGAGTTCTGAAACGTTTAACTGAATCACCCTGTATATTAATTAAAAAAAGTCTTATAAAACATCTTAGCAGCATTTTTTAAAATTATTATTCATTTAGATTATCAATACAGACATTCGAAAGAAACTTAAATTCGATTGCTCAATTAATCTTTAAATATAATAAAAAGAAAAAACACAAGTTTTTTGATAAATTTAATTGTATGTATTATGTAATTTGTTAAAAGGATCGAAAATTTCATTTAATAAATAAGTTTGAAAAATATATTTTTCTTTGAGACTTATTTTATTAACACAATATAAGTCATAAATGTGTCATCCAGTGCTTGATTTAAGGTAGGGCTTCGGGGCACGGGCCCAGGGCCCCCGATTTTCAGGGGACCCCAGATGCTGCTCAAGTTCTTTTAACTATATTGTACAAAATCAATACAAGTACTTACAAAATCTAATAGAATTTTACATTTCATTCTACATTCTACTGTGTTCATATTGTATTTTCTTAACATTGTATATTTTGGCTGATACATTCGTTTTTAATTATTTTATTATAATGAATTTTTTCTTTTAACTTTATCACTTTAAAAAATTATTGTACTTTTCTTTTCTTTCTTTTTTTTTTTTTTTAAATCATTTTTCTGTTTTTGTGAGATTATTTGAGATTGGTGAGTGCAGCTTACAGGCAGTAGAGTCCCATAATATTTTAAATAATTACAGTTTGGTATTGCGGAAAATTTATGATTAATAGTTGCTTATTTTATCATTCCAGGTATATAAACTTGCATAGGAAAAGATAACCATCTTTACACAATTTATTATATAACGTCTACTCATTTAAATTTCATGATTGTCAAATAGTTATTTAAAAGATAAATTAATGATTATCAAAGTTAATTTTATAATTACCATTTAAAAGTGATTATTAAAGTCAATAATGTTTATCTTAATAAGTAACTTTTTAATTTTTTTCTACCCTCTTCCTATAAACAACTTTGCAAGGAGGCTTCCTGTAAGCATCTGTGGCCTGTGCCCCTAAATTTGTATATCGGTCCCTGGTGTCATCCGATAAAAAAAGGTTAAAAAATACTAGTATAGATATTTAAAATTACGATAACGTTTAACTCTTTCAACTGGAAGCTTTCCAAATGATTGCATACTTTTTTCTTTCTTCTAAATATGAAGGAAAGCGTAACATGTTTATTTGAATCTTGACAGAATCAAACAGACATGAGAGAACAGCATTTGCTGAACTGAGCGGGAGGGAAAAAGAGGCGATGATTTTTCTTCATTTTTTTAATTATTATTTATTTACTTATTTAAAGAACACCAGTTCCGGTAATTCTCTTCTTCAATGCGTTGGATAGTTTGTAGATGCCCAAAACTACGGTATTATCATAATCGAAAGCATCCTTTCTTGCTTAAAACCGCGATATTGTCATAATTGTTCTTTTCTCTTGAAAACAAAACGAAAAACTTGGGAACTATTCCTGAATTATGTCAGCGTCTGTCATCTCTCGAAAGATCGATATCTGCCCGTTACGTCAGCACTTAGCGTATCTCTTCTTCGATGGGAAACATTTATAAAACGAAGAACAAGTTCCTTGCAGATTATTCATAGCTGAATTTTGAAACACTTTAATTGTATCGAGAGGTAAGTCAGTTTGAATATTTATTGTGTTTCTTTTTTATATACAATTATTTTAAAACCTACATATTAAAAACTTTGTTGAAAGAAAGCATTTTGAGCTCGACAACAATATTTTTCTAGTTGAAAACTGATTTGATTCATTCAATATAGAAGATTTGATTCATTCAATGCAAATCAAAGCATAAATATTGCTATTTTAGCTGTTGCGCATATTTTTAAAATATGGGATAATTTTCTATTTAATTTTAATGATTGAGTTTAATCATCGATACAACATTTCAAGACATTTCAGACAGATTTTTAACATTTTGAGATAGATTTAAATAATGATTTATAATTATTTCCAGCAGTGAAACGTTACATCTTTAACCTGTGATTGGCTACTGGTTAAATGATACTTTCTTCCGAAACCCCGCCTTATTTTTTATTTTTATATTTTGTAATGTTCAGATTTCATCACTCATTAAATAATAATAATAATAATAATAATAATAATAATAATAATAATAATAATAATAATAATAATAATAATAATAATAATAATAATAACAAAAATGTTATCAGAACAAATAGATTAAAAAATATATATATACTCCTAATCCAAATTGATAAATCATTAAATAAAACAAATATATGATAACAATAACAATAAAAGTTTAGTTTCTAAAAGTAAAAAAATAGAATATTAAAAATTCCTCAATTAACTGCTCTCTCATATTTTTTAAATTTTATTTTCTATTTAGAGATATTCAAATTTTATTTTGTGCTTTACTATTTATTACTTATAACAAATATTCATGTTTCCTTACGAGTATCGAAGATTTACTTTATTTTATGTTATCATTTATTTCTCTTCTTATATTGTATAAATACTTCCATTCTAATTTTCAAAGAGCATTTTAGAATTGACTATTAAAATTAATACAAAATACAAAATGTTGTAAATTTACTTATTAATTTGAATGAATAGGGGAAAGATGGTAGAATTCATTACTTACTATCCGATGCATAATTTTCAAAATAATTACAGTTATAAAATAACTTTGTTCTTTTATTACTCTTCCCATCTGGCCAGGGCCCACTTAAGTCTTAAAAGCAGTGTTTAATTTAGACGCTTTTCTCCGGGAGGGATTTCGATGGCTCCAGATGGGACATTGAAAAGGTGTAAGGGAATTGCACATTTTTGTCCATTGAAAACACAAAATAAATATTCCTGAGGAAATGCCCCCCGGGCCCCCCTTAAATAAATACTGATTAGAAGTAGTGGAAACCCAAGAACATAAAGGGGACCCCCTATTACTATATCAGTTTTTTTTATTATTATTATTAAATAAATTTTTCATATGTTTAAATAATTTGAAATTTTACCACCAAAGTTTTCAGTAAATAACACTTTAATATTAAACTAAAACTACCTTTATAGTTTATACATATGAAAAAGCATTAATCACTTATTTTTTTAGGTAGCTTTCATCATAAAAAGTAAAAAGCTATCTATTGCAGCCGTCCGGAGGAAAGCACGTCCAGAAAATTTTAGTATATTTTCACCGATCATGACCCCCAGACCCCAAAACCACCCTCCGTTCAAATGTTGACATATATATATATATATATATATATATCTGATTTTTGTCATGCGATAACTACCGTATTTATGAACCGATTTGAATGAAACTTGGTATGTACATAGTACATACAAATATCTCGACCGAGTTCGTTGGCCAGCATCAGCCGCCATCTTGTTTCAAAATGGCGGCCATTTAAAATTTAAAAAAAATTTAAATTTAAAATTAAATGCGAAAAAATTAAAAGTTAAAATTAAAAGTTGAAAAATATTTTTTTTATGTGTTAGGTCCTAAAACACCGATTCTAGAACACTTTTTACTTTGTCTATATCTTAAAAAGTGAATGAGTTATAGCACTTTGAATTTTTCTTATAGCTGACATTTTGAAACGATCTGATTTTTGTCACGTGATAACACTCGTATTTATAAATCGATTTGGATGTAACTCGGTGTGAACATAGTACTTAATAAAGCCTGGGTCGAGTTCGTTAACCAGTTCCATCTACCATCTTGTTTCAAAATGTCGGCCATTTAATTTTTTAAAAAAAATTTAAAATTTGAAATTAGGTACAAAAAAAGTGAGGATTTGAAAAAAATATTTCTTTTATGCATTTGACCTTGATATAAAGATTTCAAAGCATTTTTTGTTTCGTCTGTATCTTAAATAAGTCTGAGTTATAGTACTTTTAATTTCTAGTGTTGCTCACATTTTGAAATGATCTGGTTTTCGTCACGTGATAACACGGTATTTATATACCGATTTGGATGAAACTTGGTTCGTACATAGGACATACTGATGCCTGGACCGAGTTCGTTGGCCAGTTCCAACCCCGTCTTGTTTCAAAATGTCGGAATATTATTTTTTTATTTAAATTTTAAAATTAGGTGCAAAAAAGTAAGAAATTGACAAAGATTTTTCTATTGTGTTTTGACCTTGATACAAAGATTCCAGAGCATTTTTTGTTTCATCTGTATCTTGAAAAATGGCTGAGATGGCACTTTCAATTTGCAATGAGATTGACATTTTGAAACGGTCTGAAATTTGTCACGCGTTAATACGCATATTTTTAAACTGATTTCGATATAACTCCGTGTGTTCATGGTACATATCAATGTCTTTACCGAGTTCACGGGCCAACTTTATCCGCCATCTTCTTTCAAAAAGGCTGCCATTTAAATTTGTCAAAAATCTTTTAAATGTATATTGATGTATAAACAAAAAATTAGAAATTGAAAAAAGATTTTTTCTAAACTATTTATTATAATAATGAATTCAGGAGTATTTTTTGCTTTGTCTTTACCTTGAAAAACGCCTGGGATATAACAGTTTGAGTTTATAATGTGAGTTTTTTTTTTTTTTTTTTTTTTTTTTAAGTCAATTTGCTCGCGACAGCACTCGTATATATTAATCGATTTCGATGTGAGTGTGCATGTTCACATGAATTAAGATTTTGATCAATCTCATTGTTTTTTTTTTTTTTTTTTTTTTTTTTTTTTTATCCATCATGCTGCTTTAAAATGGATATCGTGGAATTTGGCGGACGCTTAAAATAAAACCAGGTTAAATAAAAGATGACTAATTTCTAAAAATTCCTATTAATATTTAGTATTAACAAAAACTAGTATTCAATCTTATATAATCGTGTTCCACTATTTTGAGTTTCGTATATTTCATATATATATATAACTTAATTTAAAATAAATTAATAAGTATATGAAAGCTACATCTTCCTCGCGGCATTGCCGGAAGGACTATTTAATTATAAATGTGGAACAATTGAGAATTACTGAATTTTAAAATATCGTTAGGGATTTAAAATTTGCCACAAAGTAAGAGAGAAATACTATTATTATTATTATTATTTCATAATTAAATATTTTTCTTCAAAAAAGAAAAAAAAAAAAAAAAAAAAGCTTTGAAAATAAATGTGGGAAGCCCCTTTGTATTTCAGTGGTTAAGCATGGAGCTTCACGGGACTATTCGGTAAACAGGCCCAGCATCTGTCTGCATTATTGTATAAAATACTTGTCTAACAGTCTAATTATAATATAATTATAATGTGGGGTGCAAAAAGTTTTAATATGATTAAATTTAAATAACTGAATTTTTAAAAAAATAGGGATCATCTATCTATATTATAAAGGACAAACGTGTCCGTCTGTAACGCTGGCGTCATTTTCACGATGACAACAGTAGACTACTAAATTTAACTTTTATTGGACTTTTTTGAAACTTCTAAATAATACATAGTTTTTATTTTTACACCGTCAAAAATTTATTTTCAAATACCACTTGTTTGTCAACTGCATCGCAATTAGTTTGAAAAACGTACCGCAATTTACTTAATTTTTATTGATGTTCAAATAATTTTTAATTTTTTTTTTCAAGATCATCTCTGTCGTGTGCAGACGATTATGAGAGGTAAATCCGTTTAAACTTAATATAAATAGCTTAGCATTTGTTTCCAGTTTCTATTCTATAACGAAGGTAAAACACGCATCAATCATTAAAAAAATCGCAAATTCAAGACATGTAATCGCATTACCCGCTCAAACCACTGAAATGGACAGATTCAAAAAGGCTGATTGTAATATGTGATTTTCCGTAATAATTTCTTCAGTTGTTAACTTCTGATGTAAGGACAATATGAAAGATTGCTTTTGAATAGTTTCGAAACTTTATTTGAACGCATTATTGCAATTTTTCACATAAATTTAATTTTAGCATAGTTAGTGGATATTCTATAAAAAAAAATATATTAAATACAAAAGATCTATCAAAATTATTAGTTTTAGCGAAAAAAAAAAAAAAAAAAGAAAGAAAGAAAGAAAGAAAGAAAGAAAAGAAACAGCAAATACATGTGATACTTTCTGGCAGCAATCTTCGATATTTTTTCTGTTACATTTCATTATTGATTTTTGATTAAATACATTTTTTAATCAAATGACGTGTTTTAACGATATGTAAGTATACTACGCCAAAAGCCACTCTCAGTACCTTTCGAAAAATACTTCATTCATCACTGTGCTAAAAAAAAAAAATGTTGACATTAAAAATAACAAGGTAGAACCCGTCAAATTTTGACGAAAGAAAATGTTTAAGGAGTTGTTTCATTAACATATAATAAACCTACAAAATAAATTATAGTAAAAAATGCATTTTATATTGGTACGTCTAACTTTAAAACAAACGATATTTATCGTCAAAATAACAAAATACTATTTCTATAAAACGCAGTTGTAGAAATTGTTAAAATTAAACTTTAATCGTATATGTGAGCAGTAAAAAATAATAAAGATATGTTATTATGATAAAGTTATCAATTAAGGTTCTTATGCTAGTATACCAAAATGATAAAAAGCAAAATTTATACAACTTTGACTCAATCATGGAGTTTTTTCCCATGAAATCTAAACCCAGCATCATTTTCACCATATCAAAATTTACAAATGTACATTTCACATCTGTATTCACGTTTAAAAAAAAATGGCATTTTAATTTAATAATTTTGATTCAAA
Organism: Maratus speculifer; assembly: GCA_964019185.1. NCBI lineage: Eukaryota > Metazoa > Arthropoda > Arachnida > Araneae > Salticidae > Maratus > Maratus speculifer. The sequence continues at coordinate 285,306,090 of OZ025289.1, forward strand.
ACTCTAAGTCTCAATACTATTATCTGAAATAGATATTAAACTGTGGTATTCTTTTACGTGTAAATCAAATTTTGAAAATGAAGTCAAAGTTCACCGGGTTTTATAACAGAAGATATTTAAATTTCCATTTTTTCCCTTTTAATGAGAAAATAATAACATAAGATACAGCAACATAACATAAGATACAGCAACATTTTTTACACGATGGTGTAAAAATTGAAAATGTGCGACATTAAGAAGTTTAAAAACTCTTAGTAGCAAAAATTGCAATACCGAAATTCATTTAAAATTTGAAAGTGTTGCCATGCGCAAAATGACGTATGCGTTACGCACAGATTACGTTTGGCCTTTATAATATATATAGATATATTTGATGGTTTACCTATATCTTGAAATGTCAGAAGCCCGCGTATGCGCCTTGAAATTATAATAGTCTAATTAAATGTAAATAGCCTTCTAAATGAGGCACAGACAAAACCTTGAATCATTTTCAATTTATCTCATCTTTGGAGAGTTTAAACTTTTCCGTGATAATATGCACTGAAGTGTCTAATATAATAGCTTTATCTTTTTTTTTTTTTTTTTTTTTTTTTTTTTTTTTTTTTTTTTTTTTTTTTTTAGTATCACAAAGAGATGCCAAGAGATTATTTTTTCATCTATGGCTTATAACTGTAATTTAATTAAAATTCTAATGCAAATAAATCATATTAATGGGGAGGAGGGGCTCTATTCGCAGCCTGCGTGAATAAAAAATAATTTTGCTGGAATTTTATCCTTCTTTCAAATTAACTGTACTTACAAGGAAGGTCTCCATAAGGGCCTGCTCCGAAAAATCTGAAAAAAATTACAGAATGTTCTTCCCATGAGGTACATACGTTTATAAAAAATTTTCGGCGGAACAACCGTCCCCTGTCCGTAAAAAAACAATAAAAATTTCGTTATTTGGCGATTTATCATCGGTTGGCAATAAAAAACAATTTCATTTTTTTTTTTTTTTTTTTTTTTTTTTGTTAAATGCATTTTAAAGGACAAAAGTTTCATGCTCAACTTGTTTAGATAAATTAAACATCTTTAGCTTTGTCAACTTTAGTTTGTTTTACGTTTAGTTTAGATATATTGATATTAATATGTATTTACTTTCAAATTTAACCTTTAAAATTTGAGATTTAAAACTAAATTTAAATTTAAATTAATTAAAATTGTTTCAAGTTCAGAGTCCAGTTAAGCATTGTCAATTCGATTTTTTTTTTTTTTTTTTTTTTTTTTTTTTTTTGCTATGGAAACATCTGGCTTTTATTTTTGAATACGCTTAAATGAATGAAAATAATTTTCCTGAATAAGAATCTTTTATATATGAAAATATTTTTTTTCCAGAGGTAAATTAAATAACTACAGCAACAAATTATATATATATATATATATATATATATATATATATATATATATATATATATATATATATATATATATATATATATATATATATATTAAACTCTCTCATAGTTTATGTTTAAATTCATAAAATATCATTTACACGTATTCTAAAAATTCAAAAGTTTCCAATTGCATTAAAATCGTTTGCTTTTGGCGGGGAATAATGCTGCTCGCCAAATCGTGAGACACTTTCGTCTTTTCAAGCCAGATATTCAAAAGTATTTTTTTACATGTTTTTTACTGCAATTCCGCCGCTAATTTTCACTGATCCTTTATTACATACATGAGTAGCTTAATTAGCATTTTGTTTTTCAAAAAAAGTCTAAGTATACCAAGTATGGAGACCTTCCTTGTTAGTTAAACTTTTGTGAAATAGGCGAGAGGAGGCAAGGAAACAACATTAATTTAACGTAAGGGAGTCCGAGACTCAAAAATCTTCAAATATTCTAAAATTTTCTCGTATATTTTTTTTCTGTTTAATATGACGTTGAAATCATGTTTCTATCTTAATTAGGACAGTAAACGTATATATTTTTTTCGTTTTGTTTTGTTTTCAAAATCTAGCTTTCAAGCAATGAATGAAAGTGTATTTTTCTTCATGATATGTTTTTACATCTTTTCTGGTATTTAAATTGTTATAAATCAAGTACCGTTAAACTTAGAACATGCTTTTTTCATTTGCCTTCATTTAATTTTAATTCCGTAAATTTGAAAAAAAAAATATTCATTTTTGAAAAATGATTTTTAAAAAAGGGTACATCATTTTTAAGTTTTTATTATTTTTTTTTTAATTAATATTTTTAAAAATGCTGAATCTAAATTTAAAAGTGTATATTTCTATACATTTAAATGAAAAAATATCAATTTCGAAAATTTTTAAGAATCCAATGCTTTTTTCTTGTAAAAATAAAAGAAAATAAAAATGATTTTAAAATGCATCACGAACCCTCTTTGACTAAAATGCTTATTACTTTCTTCTATCTATAGAAGAAGAAAGTATTGAAGTCGTGAAAATTTTCGAAATTAGCTTTTCGACAGATTTACATGTTTTCGGGATCAAAGAACCCGAAAAACATGTTTTTACAAAATGTCTGTCAGCCAGTATCTATGCGACAAAAATTTTGTGGGCGCTCTATCTCAAGAACTAATGTACGGAATTTCACAAAATTCATCCGTTAATTTTTATCTAAAAAAGTGAGATTTTTTAACTACTAACTGTCTTGCTGTAGTTTTTGTATTACAAGCTATACGTAACGATAGAATTGAACCAAACCTTATAGATCGGCAAACGGCAGCACAGAAACACGGTAGGTTTACCTCATCGAATTTACTGCTGAAATTCCAGAATTAGTTAAATTTCGATTCGCATATTTAATCGCAGTCAGTCTGCCAAGCTATGATGAAAAACATCTGAAAACGCAATTTTAGCGGCTGGTTCGTAGGTTTTACCATTACTATTGTGTCTTCCTGCACCCAAAGTATGAAAACATGAAGGACTGTAAGCAAGAAAACACAATGGTAAACCTGCGAGCCAACCGATAAAAATCGGGAATGGAACTTATTCACGCAGCCTGAGGTCGAAGTTAAAATTCGGTTGCTGGTCGTATTTACTGGCGGTGTTTAGCATAGCTGTCTATGGAGTGTGAGTTATTAATGCTTGTTTGTTAAAAATAACGGAAAAGGATTCTTTGTTATAGCAGCATATACTTGATATATTGTAATATGAAATCAAAATTTTTGATCTGCTTGCGAAAAAATTATCTAAATTTGTAAATTTTCCGTTAAAATGTATCCATTGAACATGGATCAAGGCTGGAAGTTGTCTGCTAGCGATGTTTGCGCCTGTTCATACTGGCATTCTGGCAGTGCAGTGGCTAGAATAACAGATTAGCATACCACCAGCTCTAGCGCCTCACGTCACGTGCATAAGGTCTTTCAGGTGTTTTCCTTCCAGCAAAATATGACTTGGAAGACCAATTGCGCTTTAATATGCTAATCGAATTTTAACTAATTCTCGAATTTCAGCCGTGAACTCGATGAGGTGATTGTTTGTGCTGCCGCTTCCCGTTCTTTTATATATATATATATATATATATATATATATATATATATATACATATAATAAAACAGTAGGACCCGGTGTGTCTGTACATTGAAGATAATTGACAAAAATGGAGTCAGGGCGATAAAAGAAAACCAATGAAACACAAAAAAAATTTTTTGAATTTTTTGTCTGTCTGTCTGTCTGTTTGTTCGAGGTTATCTTCGTAACTACTGAATGGATTTTTATGCGGTTTTCACTAATGAAGAATGCACACTCCCGGGCAGTGTATAGGCTTTGTTTCATCAAAATCGGACAACAGACAAAAAAGTAACAAAAAGAAACAAAAGAAACTATTAGGTGCGCTGCTCACGTTTTTTAGTACGTAACGTTTTTTAGTACATATAAAATCCAATAGATGTCACTGTGCGATTTTAAAACGCGCTATCGTTATGTTTTCGCCAGTCTACTTAAGTATGAGAAAGTTTCAAGCTGGCTGTCGTTCCATGTGGTTTAGTCGGTAGAACGTCAGTGCGCCATACTGATGGCCCGGGTTCGATTCCCAGCATGGAATTTTTTTTCACTATGTTGGCATTAACGCCTATAAGCAATTAAAAGAATTTGAAATATTGTATTCAAGGCGAATTTTCTCTCTGGGAAAATTTCCTTGCATTAATATGTCAGTGTAATTTTTTTTTCGATTTAATTTTTTTTTTCGAAACTTTGTTTTTCTTAAAAAATTACAGTAAATATTTGATATTTCCCAACGTTTTTTGAATGATCGACTTGCTTTTTTTTTTTTTTTAATGTATGTCTGAACCTTATCTAACTACTTCTTCAAGATTTCTTTAGATAAACCGACCAGCGTAGCGGGCGAAGGCCGCTAGTATATATATATATATATATATATATATATATATATATATATATATATATATATATATATATTTTTTTTTTTTTTTTTTTTTTTTTTTTTTTTTTTTTTTTTGCTATAACCAAAATAACTTTTATATGCGAATAGCCACCTAATCGCAAAACAGAAATGAAGGAATTTTTTAAAAATATACATTTCAATCAAAAATTAAAAAAAAAAAAAAAAAATTGCTATTTTGGTCAAATTGTGGGTTTATTGAAAAGGAGGAGGTGATGAAAAATTTGATTTCCTTTTGCATTAGAAAACATTATTAATTGTGTTTTAGAAAATTTTGGATTAAGAATGGGAGTATCGTTTCATGACTTTAAAAAGAGCGCTTGAAAGGTCGCTATTTAAGTTACCTCGGAAACTGTTGGTGAGAATTGAACATTTAATATATCTAATTGTCACAATTTAAATCGACAATCACTAAATCAGCGATAACTTACTTTGTTTGAAAAGATTTTCATTTAAAAATATATAATCATATAAATTCTAGGGTATACGCTGTCAAAGGCAAGGAAATTACCATCATTAGGTGCGTTCGAAAAGATTTTCCTTTAAAAATATGAAATCATTCAACACTGATTTTAGGAATATTTAAAAAGTTAATATCACCGGCCCATACAATGCCAGGCAGTTCATTTAGTCTTATATAAATGTGGCATTTTGTTATTCGCTCACTGAAAGAGGAAAGCCTTCCTAAATTTTCTTTAAATGGAGTCCGGAAGGCAAACGTAGGAGGGGCAGACCGAGGATGATTTGGAAAATTTCTATTCGGAAGACAATGAAATTCTATGATTTAACTGATACGATTACTCTAGATATAGAGGGATGGAAAGGATCTCTCCAAACTATTTTCATGGGTCAAAAAAACCCTCTATTTAGTGGAAACTCCTGAAGAAAAAGAAGAAATGTTAATGGAATTTAAAATGCTTGATTATGATTACATTTAAATGATATAAAAGGAAATACAAGCATGAAAATTATTTCACCTCACTACATTATACATGTATGGGGATACTTGACAAATCTGCGCCCCGTACCTTTAACTGGCGTTGAATTTAGACACGTTTCCTCGGGAGGGACTTCAGTGGCTCCGGGGGGACATTGTAGAGCTCCGGAGGGGAAATTGAGCTTTTTGACCATTGAAAACGCAAAATTTCAAATTTTCCGGGGGGGGGGGGTAGGAATGTCTCCCTCGGGCCACACCCTGAATTCAACACTGCCCTCAACTATCATAGTCTGGTCCTGGACATTTTTTAAAACTAGCTTACTGTTGCCTGTTTAACCTCCTCTTTTATTCAGACATTCCAAATACATACCAAAAATTCAAAAACAAGAATTTTTATGCAATCACTGTATGTTTATCATTAATTAAAGAAAAAATTACAATTTGTAATTTCTGGTAAGAATTCGGAATTATGAATTAAAAATAAAGTCAAACAGCAACCCTGAATTTGTTGATGAATTGCAAACACATGCTTCTACTTAAGGATCTCCCAGCAGATAAAGACAATTTTGTGTTTTTAGCAAGGGGGTTTCATACTGAGGTTTGATTGCAAACACCTTTAAATCATATTGGCCTATCCAGTAATTTCGCGCACTTTTTCTTATATTTTTCGGTCATTCTTCTTTGTTTGCTATATGAAGCCTTTATGCATCCTTATGGTAATTTTATTATTATTATTATTATTATTATTATTATTATTGCTTTTCTTAACTTTGTTATTTAAGCATAAAAAAACCAGCATTGCAAAGAGATTTTTATGGTTAACTTATGACTAATTCTCTATCTGCATTATATAGGTATTAAATAAAATAGAATTATGAACCCCAGTGATTTAAAGAAACCCAGTGTGTCTGAAGAATTCGCCATTGATTTAGCATTTCGTCTTTATTCTCTCAAAATAATTTCCATGAAAAGAATGGTGAGTTATGATGATCAGAATTTTCATATTCAGGTAAGAAAGTTTTATTTATTTATTTATTTATTTTTAGGCCAGTTTATTTATTTATTTGATAATCTGATTAAAAGAATATCTTCTTTGCGAAATACAGGTTTCAAGCGAACATCAAAACCCATATATAGACACCGTAGCAACATCTGGATACACTCTTAAAGTTACCAACACAGCAAAAAGTGCACTTCCGAATCATTTTGGTAAATAATAGTTCATCTGATATTTATTTAAAATATTTTTGCTTATTAATTTTCAAATGTTAAAAATCTTCATCTTTTGTAAATAACCATGAATTTTTACTGAAATAAATGCAATTTTATTCTCCGAATCTTCGGTACGTCGAGCTCGAAGAAGTATACTATTGAAAAAAATTGTGTAACAATAAAACATCAGATAGCATTATATTTTCAATTCAATATTTCTTCATTTCAAAATATAAATAAAGATATATAGAGTCTTAAATTATAAAATGATATAAATTTGAGATTAATTTAAGGATCATTGATCACTTGCCCAGAAAACATCGGGTCGGTCAACTTGTTTTAAACGATTTTTGTAATAGATTAATTTATGACACGATTTTTCAATCGATAAATTAATTATAACAGATGTAAATCATCCATGTGGGCGAGAAAAGTCCGGGCTGGATTCGAACCAGGGATGTATTGGGCTGAAGCCGCCAAAGTTCTTCCAAATGAGCCATCTCAGGCACGAACACTGAAAGACGATTTCAGATTATGTGATCCTTAAGGTTACTTGGATGAAATAATCCTCCAGTGTTCGCTTCCGGGATGGCTCAGTTGGAAGAGCATTGGCGGTTTCAGCCAATACATCCCTGGTTCGAATCCTGGCCCGGGCTTTTCTCACCCACATAGAAAATTTACATCTGTTGCGAAATTTATAATGTGCCGAGTTTTTAACTAATTTTTTGTTCTTTCAAATCCTTTATTTTTTCTCATAACATCTTTGCTACTTGTAATCTCAGTAATATGGGGAAATAGCTAACTAATAAATACATATTTTTATTCTTTAGCTTCTATGCATGCAGCTATGATTCACCTCCATAATAAAGGTGTTCAAGTTCCAGTGCCAGTACGAAATGTTGAAGGAAAGACGTGGAAGCTTGAAAAAGTACCTGTCTTGAATAATGGTACAGAACCTCTTCCCTTTTATGAACTCAATTTTTGATTTTGAAACCATATCATTCTTATAAAATTAGTATGCTGATGATTTATTATTATTAATGTTATTTGTTAGTTAATAAAAAAAAAGAAATCAGATTTTTTTTAAAATTTAAATCAGTTTTCTACATTTTCTAATTCAAAACATAACTTTTAAAACTATGTGTTTTACAGTAAAGTAGCCGTCTTTAAATCATTAAAACTAAAAATTAGAAAACTTTTTTTAAATGTATTTAAAGTTTAAAAAACATTCATTTGGTTAATTTGAAAATGTTCGATATTTAATCATGTAAATATTATATATATGCATATTTTATAAAACTAGGGGGGGCCCGCCCCCCTGCTCGCTATGCTCGCCAACCCCCCGCGTAATCGCTTCGCGATTCCAAATTATTGAATACCCCTGCTTGCTGCGCTCGCTAATACCCCATGGTATGAATAAGCAGTTGCAGACCTTTCAAATGATGTGTCATACGACTGGTGTTGTAAAGAAATTAAAAATGTGCCCCCCTGGGGGGCAGAGTGGGGGTGACACACAAGACATCCATAAAATGAATAAACAGTTGCGGACCTTTCAAATGATGTGTCACACAATTTGTGTTGTAATGAAATTACAAAATGCGCTCCCCCTGAGGGCAGAGGGGGGGGGGTTACACACAAGATATCCATAATATGAATAAGCAGTTGCAGACCTCTCAAATGATGTGTCACACAATTGGTGTTGTAAAGAAATTAAAAATGTGCCCCCCGGGGGGCAGAGTGGGGGATGACACACAACACATCCATAATATGAATAAGCAGTTGCAGACCTTTCAAATGATGTGTCACACAACTGGTGTTGTAAAGAAATTAAAAATGTGACCCCCCTGGGGAGAGCAGAGTGTGGGTGTGACACACAAGACATCCATAATATGAATAAGCAGTTGCAGACCTTTCAAATCTTGTGTAACACGACTGGTGTTGTAAAGAAATTAAAAATGTGTCCCCCCTGGGGAGCAGAATGGGGGATAACACACAAGACATCCATTATATGAATAAGCAGTTACAAACCTCTCAAATGAAGTATCAAACGACTGGTGTTGTAAAGAAATTAGAAATTTGGCGAAATATTACAGTTATCGCCAAGTTGGCGTCACTTTTGACAACTAATTTTGGTCGCCAAATTTGGCGATATATCGCCAAGTTGGCGACAAACTTGTCGATTGTTGGCGATGGTAACCTTTCCTCTCTTTATGGTAACCCATACGGCGATGCATAGACGGAGTCCTTTCCTGATTGGTCTATTCGACTCATGGAAGGAGTGGACAACCCGGATTCGTTAGTTCCGGAAATCTTCCACATCAGCATCATTCCAGGAGTCATTCTTTTTAAGGCTAGTTTTTTTACTATAGAAGGATAGAAAAATATAAACAGAGATTTAATTTGAAAATGTGAATTCCTTTTTACTTTTGAAAACATGAAACAAATAAAACAATTAGTCATATGCTGTATGAGAACTCACCTACACTAACTGCAATTTAACAAATATCCTATACTACACGGAAATGTTTTTTAATAATAAATAAAGCAAATATTTATCATGAAAAACAATTTTATTATTTTTCAAAATTTCTCTGTATTGTGATGATCGATACACTTTTGAATATGTTTATATCTATTTTCGGTACTTCTCTGTTATCCCGTCGACCAATTTCGCCAAATTATTAGCCAAATTATACATATTGACATAATTTTTATTTTAAATAACGAAAAAAAACAAATAATTAGTAGAATATTAATAAAAATACAAATAAAAAGTCGAAATAAAAATCGCTTAATGATATTTTAAACACATGAATCGTATTTAATTTCATTGAATGTGACATTCACGATCATCCATTATTGGCATTTAATCTTATAATAATTTGGCGATAATTTTTTGGTCGACGGGATAACCCAGAAGTACCCTATTTTCTCCGTTCCGATTGAAGTATCTTCAAAACATTAATTTTAAATGATCAACAGTTTCTTCTGGTGTCGGAAATCGTTGACCACGTAGTTCTTTCATCACGGAAAGGAACAAAAATAATGGACCTTATGCACGCAGCCTGAGGTCGAGGCTAAAATTCGGCTGCTGGCGGTATTTACTGGCGGTGTTCAGCATAGCAGTCTATGGAGTGCGAGTTATTAATGCTTGTTTGTTAAAAATACCGGAACAGAATTCTTTGTTGTATCAGCATATACTTGATATATTGTAATATGAAATAAAAACTGTTGTTCTGTTTGCGATAAAATTATCTAAATTTGTACATTTTCTGTTAAAATGTATCCATTGAACATGGATCAAGGCTAGTCATGTTTGCGCCTACGCATACTGACATTCTGGCGGTGCAGTGGCTAGAATAACAGATTAGCATACCGCCAGCTCTGGCGTCTGATGTCACGTGCATAAGATCCATTCATTGGGCGCCAAACCAGGACTGTGTGGCGAATGAACATCAATTTATTGATTTGTCTTACCCAGTGACGGATTCAAGGGGGAAGTCACGGGGGTCATGATTCCCCTATGAACGAAGAAAAAATTTAAAGGAAATTAAAAAAAATAAATACATATTGATTTTTTTTTAAATTTATCCCTTGCTTAACAATCAGAATCTTTCTGACTCTTTTAAAGCCGTAGTTAAACTCAAAGTAGGGAATTTCTGACATATCCATGAAATATTTTTTAATCTTAGATGCAAAATGCATTTACTCAGATCAAGTGTGACTGATTGACGTTTTCCAATTTTTCAATAAAAACAAAGAATCTTTCGCGAAATTTCCGTAAACTGTATAATTTTAAACTAAATTTAGGCCGTGATAACCAATTGCTCCCTCACGACGACTTTTTATAACTGTCAAATCCTAAAAATTTGCTTATAATGTTCAATTTCTTCAATAATTGTTTGATTTTATATAAAAACGGAAAATTCATTTTCTTGGCATCTGAATAAAATGTATACATTTATGTTTTTACGAATATTTATGTAACTTTTTTTTGTTAAGAATGAAAATAACTTCCCGGAAGTATCAGAGATTCAGCTATTTTGCATGTGGGGTTAAGTTTCAATATAAAAATTTCTTATTAAGAGACACGACCCCCCCCCCCCCCTCTAAAAGGATGTCTGAATCCGCCCTTGTTCTTACCAAATATTGAGTTTTTTGGGCCGATGTGCGAGAGCTCGCGTTGTCATCATCCTGCATTAGTGGTTATTTTTTTCTATTTCATCAAATACTGCAGAAAAATAAACAATTTTGTATCAAAAATGTGTATTAAAATAAATACAGATTGCTAAATGGTGCACTTAAGAACAATATATTAAAAATAGCGTATTTTAAATATATTGTTTTTAATTTAGCAGTCTCTATTTATTTTAATACATATTTTTAGTATAATTTATAGTGCAATTGTCCGATTCATAATTATTAATTTTCTACCATTTAGAATTGACTGTTCTACAATTCCCTAAAATCATTGTAGCTACGTGTACATTTATTCAAAAAAAAAAAAAAAAAAAAAAAAAAATTGTTGGCTATATGTTTCGAAGTGCTTCTTGCACGATCCTCATTTGTTAACATAACTCACTGTGAAAGGCACAATGTCGAGTGCTGTTTACTTTTGGGCTTGATTGATACAAGATTCCCCTTACCCCTGTAGATGATATACACGGCTTTTGACGCACCACAGTTGAATTTTGAAGCATTTCTTTATACCAATCGCTACGAGCATTTTGTTTGAGTGATTGTCGATTTACGTTTAGTCCAACGCGTATTAATATTTTTCACAGCTAAATCTTTATATATAAAAATCTTCTGTGCGTGTGTATGTAATTGAACTCCTCCTAAACGACTGAACCGATTTGGATGAAATTTTGTGTGTGCGTTCCAGTAGATACGAGAATGGTTTAGATTCACATTTCGTCGAAATTGATTCAGTACTTTTTTAGTAACTAGGCAAAAACTAATAGTTAATGAATTTTCGCTAATTAAAAGTGCTATATATATTAAAGAAAGTCAGGATTTCGTATTATTCATAGCACAAAAAAATCTACCGAACCAAAAATCTTGAAAATTTAGGTAAAAATACTTCTTATAACATAGAGTGCCGCTAAAAATGAATTTTCGAAAATTCCACCCCTACGATGAGTAGAAAAAAGAACGAACTTTTAAAAAATTCCTTAAAAATCGGCTTTTGTAGTTACTTTTCATCTGATAACATATTTTAGTGTATTTTTGCATGCTGAATCGAACGGTACTAAGCAAATTCGTTTAAATCCAGTATATCGTGAGATAATTCACATTTTCCTAATTTGGCGATGTCTTCGGCGCAAAAACCTGAAACTTTGAATGCTCATCTTTATATATAAAAATCTTCTGTGCGTGTGTATGTAATTGAACTCCTCCTAAACGACTGGACCGATTTGGATGAAATTTTGTGTGTGCGTTCCAGTAGATACGAGAATGGTTTAGATTCACATTTCGTCGAAATTGATTCAGTACTTTTTTAGTAACTAGGCAAAAACTAATAGTTAGTGAATTTTCGCTAATTAAAAGTGCTATATATATTAAAGAAAGTCAGGATTTCGTATTATTCATAGCACAAAAAAATCTACCGAACCAAAAATCTTGAAAATTTAGGTAAAAATACTTCTTATAACATCGAGTGCCGCTAAAAATGAATTTTCGAAAATTCCACCCCTACGATGAGTAAAAAAAAGAACGAACTTTTAAAAAATTCCTTAAAAATCGGCTTATGTAGTTATTTTTCATCTGATAACATATTTTAGTGTATTTTTGCATGCTGAATCGAACGGTACTAAGCAAATTCGTTTAAATCCAGTATATCGTGAGATAATTCACATTTTCCTAATTTGGCGATGTCTTCGGCGCAAAAACCTGAAACTTTGAATGCTCATCTTTATATATAAAAATCTTCTGTGCGTGTGTATGTAATTGAACTCCTCCTAAACGACAGGACCGATTTGGATGAAATTTTGTGTGTGCGTTCCAGTAGATTCGAGAATGGTTTAGATTCACATTTTGTCGAAATTGATTCAGTACTTTTTTAGTAACTAGGCAAAAACTAATAGTTAGTGAATTTTCGCTAATTAAAAGTGCTATATATATTAAAGAATGTCAGGATTTCGAATTATTCATAGCACAAAAAAATCTACCGAACCAAAAATCTTGAAAATTTAGGTAAAAATACTTCTTATAACATCGAGTGCCGCTAAAAATGAATTTTCGAAAATTCCACCCCTACGATGAGTAGAAAAAAGAACGAACTTTTAAAAAATTCCTTAAAAATCGGCTTTTGTAGTTATTTTTCATCTGATAACATATTTTAGTGTATTTTTGCATGCTGAATCGAACGGTACTAAGCAAATTCGTTTAAATCCAGTATATCGTGAGATAATTCACATTTTCCTAATTTGGCGATGTCTTCGGCGCAAAAACCTGAAACTTTGAATGCTCATCTTTATATATAAAAATCTTCTGTGCGTGTGTATGTAATTGAACTCCTCCTAAACGACTGAACCGATTTTGATGAAATTTTGTGTGTGCGTTCCAGTAGATTCGAGAATGGTTTAGATTCACATTTCGTCGAAATTGATTCAGTACTTTTTTAGTAATTAGGCAAAAACTAATAATTAGTGATTTTTCGCTAATTAAAAGTGCTATATATATTAAAGAAAGTCAGGATTTTGTATTAATCATAGCACAAAAAAGTCTACCGATCCAAAAATCTTGAAAATTGGGGTAAAAATATTTCTTATAACATCGAGTGCCGCTAAAAATGGATTTTCGAAAATTCCACCCCTACGATGTGTAGAAAAAAGAAGGAACTTTTAAAAAATTCCTTAAAAATCGGCTTTTGTAGTTATTTTTCATCTAATAACATATTTTAGTGTATTTTTTCATGCTGAATCGAACGGTACTAAGCAAATTTATTTAAGTCCAGTAGTTCGTGAGATAATTCACATTTTCCTAATTTGGCGATGTCTTCGGCGCAAAAACCTGAAATTTTCAATGCTCATCTTTATACATAAAAATTTTCTGTGCGTGTGTATTTAACTAAACTCCTCCTAAACGAGTGGACCGATTTTAATAAAATTTTGTGTGTGCGTTCCAATAGATTCGAGAATGGTTTAGATTCACATTTCATCGAAATTGAATCCGTACTTTTTTAGTAATTAGGCAAAAACTAATAGTTAGTGATTTTTCGCTAATTAAAAGTGCTATATATACTAAAGAAAGTCAGGATTTCTTATTAATCACAGCACAAAAAAATCTACCATACCGAAAATCTTGAAAATTGGAGTAAAAATATTTCTTATAACATCGAGTGCCGCTAAAAGTGGATTTTCGAAAATTCCACCCCTACGATGTGTAGAAAAAAGAACGAACTTTTAAAAAATTCCTTAAAAATCGGCTTTTGTAGTTATTTTTCATCTAATAACATATTTTAGTGTATTTTTTCATGCTGAATCGAACGGTACTAAGCAAGTTTATTTAAGTCCAGTAGTTCGTGAGATAATTCACATTTTCCTAATTTGGCGATGTCTTCGGCGCAAAAACCTGAAATTTTCAATGCTCATCTTTATATATAAAAATCTTCTGTGCGTGTGTATGTAATTGAACTCCTCCTAAACGACTAGACCGATTTTGATGAAATTTTGTGTGTGTGTTCCAGTGGATTTGAGAATAGTTTAGATTCACATTTCGTCGAAATTGATTCAGTACTTTTTTAGTAATTAGGCAAAAACTAATAGTTAGTGATTTTTCGCTAAGTAAAAGTGTTGAATAAGTTCAGCGAATAGAGTGCGGACGGAATGTCCGAGCGGTCTAAGGCGCCTGATTTAAGCTCAGCTTGTTGAAGAAAGAGATCGCGTGTTCGAACCCCACTGCTGACCAACGTATATGCTTTACAATAATATTTCCTGTATTATAATTTTGATTAACCGACTTCAGACAATCGTTAACTTTTAACTAAAAAGAGAAAAATAAACTTTTCTATCAAAAATTGAACCGACTTCAAAATCTAATGAATAGTAAAAAATAATTTCCTTACATAATTGTAATAAGAAATTAAATTAAGAGCGTAGTGTTTATTTTGCGTATTACTATATTTAAGTATACATTTATTTGATTTTCAGGTGTCGGTGCCAGGAAGGACAACGTCTGTTGGTGACAGGACAACGTCTGTCGGGTCCGCTAGTTTTTATGTAAAATATTGTATACGCTTGTCATACTGATTACATGGAATGTCTCAATCTTACAGTATGTTACATGGCAATTTTGCTTTATCAATTTGCACACATCAGCATCGGTAGTTTCTGGTTGGTACCATAATCAATTTTGGACAATCTTCTTTAAATTTGTCCTTAGGGCTGTTCTCAACTGTTCTGCTCAACAAGCGAAAAACGTTTTGTTACATTTACAAATTCATTTTTTAACGGAAAGACGTTGCAAAGGCTGACTATGGAAGCGATGACTAACTGAATTTCCCGTTATTTGATCAATAAATTACCTATTGAGTTATAAGTTTTTTTTATCACGTGGCAAGGCGTTTTTCCACACCAGTTTGACTGGATTTTTTCTGTCGCTTCAAAATGCCAACTTTGACACTATTTTCTAATAAATTTATTGTGTTTGCAAAAAAAAAAAAAAAAAAAAAAAAAAAAAAAAAAAGAGAGAAAATGAATACGATTTGATAGTTTCTAAACAACAACATCTGCTAGTTTCATGCATTTCCGAGCAAAAATAAATTAAAACTTATGTCATAAACTTTTGTCCTTTTAGATTTGAAAACAGCTTTAACCCCTTGGGGACGAGCGACACGTATACGTGCCGCAAAAAGGCTTAAGAAGCCTTGTTTATCCCCACCAGTAAAATTATACTGAAAAATTTGGCTTATTTAATTAGAGCATTTTCTCACTTTAATAAGATACAAATTTCTGCTTTTAAAAACCGGTGACAAAACATTAAAAATTTCGCAAAAAGCCCCCGTCGAGAAGGGGTTAAGCAAGCGTCCAGCCACGATTGAAGTGCTTAAATCAGTGATATGTGATGGTTTTAAACGGTGGTGTTTTATCAGCAACAACCGAAGTGAGTTGATCAATAACTGTTATTGAGGCAATACAAGTTGAAAGTCATAGAAAATCATCGCGCAAAAATTCTCATGAGTTAATTCCACTTTTTTGAACGAGATAAAATTTTACATTTATTAAACGACACAAAAAACTTTCGTATGACAAAATTTTCTGTGTATGAATATTGTCAACAACGTTAAAATTTACGATGCATATGTCAGATGTCACCTAGCAACACCACTGATGCCGATTCCGGATACAAAAATAGCAACCCTTGTATATAATATCCACAATTAAAAACATGTTAAAATAAAAACCATATGCATTTATCATTTCCAAAAGTTTAAATTAAAAAAATAACAGGAAGGAAGGGATAAGCATAGAAATAGCAACAATGATACATTTGTATGGCTAAATGTCTATTTTGCGCAGGCAAACATTATACTAAAATACATTAATTATTAGTAAAATGCAAACAAAGAAGTTAAAATTTGTCTTTAACTGTAGTGTTAAGTTTTTTAAAAAAAACTTTAATGAATGATAAAAAGAAAAAGAATGCACTTTGTGTTAAAAAGAGAGAAAATTTATTACCGAAATTACATAATTGTAAATTAAATTTCCTTCCCTTATTCGTATTATTTTCTTACTAGTTAGTCAGTCATTTATATAAAAAAACAAGTTATATTTTTAATTTTTTGTATATTTTTATTTAAGGTTCTTGTGGTGATTCCAGAGAACTGGATAAATGTGGCATTCATCTTCTAACGTTCATACCAGGACAACCCGTTTCAACTGTTACGTATAGTACAAGCCTTCTTTATCAATGGGGATCTTTGCTTGCCCGATTCCACAATGCAATAGAGGTAAGGTGAACAAGATTCATAAAACTTAGAATTTTACATGAACTAAATGCTGAACAGCTGAATGACCAAGAAAGCAGATAAATACGAGAGCAGATTGGAAAGTTAGCAGGATAAACACGAGATAAACAACGGTTAAGGAATATAAAGAAACTTCTTTAATTAAGATGAAAATATTATTTGAACTATTAAAAGCATTAAAGTGTCAGTAAAACTTGTAAATATAAGTTTATGCAAAATTTGTGGCAACACTATTTATGCGGATAAGAGATTGAATCTTCCAGAACATATCGCACGTTTGCTTCAAAAATGACATGACTCAAAAAACTTTCCTCTTCAAGAAATGCGAAACGCTGTTTCCGGGCTGTGGAAAGGTCAGTCCACCTTGCCAACACAAATGTTTCCTGGTGGCTGGATTTTCAGTGCACTATGTGATACTTTGGGTGATTGGTAGAAGCGTAAAAACCAAGCAGCATGCCACTTATAATTTAAAAACCTGATCTTTGTGCCATGTCACTTTTGAAGCAAGGGTACGATATCCTTGTTATCTGAACAACTATTTTAGGCGTAAAAAGTTACAAGCACTCACGATTTAAGAAATTTCCAACACAGTGTCATAGTTGGCGATCTTGAGATGGACCATATAATTTTGGAAATAAAGGCAAAATTTGAATTTTCACTGACGACCATTGCAAGGATGTATTCGCGATTCAAGTGCTCGAATTTTCCGTCTGGCGGAGCAAAGGAATAACTTCTTTCTTCAGAAAAATTCCATGCACGTATGTTGAATTATGCATTTTTAATTTGTTTAGAATGATTATTTTTTGCATAATTTTGGATCTTATTGTTATTTGTGTTTTATATTACGTGAGAAAGTAAAAATGATCCGAATTTGATATATTTTATATCCGAGTTTGATATTTGATTTGAATATCTGAATATTTCAAATGCATTTACAATAAATTATGATTTCAATGGCACTTCAGCATCAGTTGTTAAAGGGACGGTTTTCTACAGCCGAATTAAGCGCCTCTATTGCGCGTTTCAGTTTCAAATCCCAATTGTAATTAAACAAATTCTAGAAAACATCCGAATTTTCGATGACAGTAAGGCCGTAAAAAAGATTTTGGGGGGGGGGGGACCTAACCGCCGTTATCTTCTGTAAATATATATATCAAACTGGCAGTAATAAAGTATCAGTTTTGCTAACAGTAAATAAAAAAGAATATTGCCCAGTTATACTGATGGCATTGAGCTCACAGGCTACGCATACTAATTGCAGTGGCGTAGCTATGTTTTTTGATGTTTTTTGGCGCCCGGGGCCATCAAGAAATTTTGCGCCCCCACCCCAATATAGATATATAACAATTTCTCTCAATTTGGCGCCCCTAGGCCTCGGCGACCGGGGCGGACGCCCCCCTTGCCCCCCCTTAGCTATGCCACTGACTAATTGTACATTACAGCCTTATATTTTCAAGGGTTAATTCCGTTGGAAAAAAATTAAGAAAGGGAAACAGCTCTCTCCTTTCCTCTTTTTTATACTTAATCATTAAACCTCCAAAACTATCAAGAACATGCTTTATCATATAAAAAATCTATATCCAAAATTCAGAGCAAATCGTATAATTCTTAATAAAAACCCATTTAACATTTATGTAATTTAAGAGGAGCTATCCCCCTCTTTTATACTTAACCATTAAACTTCCAAAACTATTCAGAGATTTGAACGAAATCTGACAATTTTGCTTGAAAATCTCTTTTATATCAATTAAGGGGAGGGGCATTAGAACCCCTGTTCCCCCTTTTTATACTTATTCAATGAAGACCCGTACACCTAATAATAGTCACGAAATTGCCTCATCAAAATGATCCTATATCTAAATTTTTGAACGAAAACTGTTAATTCTGCATGAAAAACCCATTAAATCAATTAAGGGGAGGGGCATGAGCCCCCCGTTCCCCCTCTTATACATTTCGAATGAACACCAAAAACTAATCAGGGAAGCGAATTATCAGGATATACCTATATACAAAATTTCAAGTGGATCCGATATTTTTATCATGAGTTATCGCGTTACGCACGAACGTACATACAGAACGGGCGGGCACATAAGCTCTCAGGCTATGATAGCCTATGAGCTAAAAACTGTTTAATTTACAGAAAATGCCTGTATTTTTTATTAAAACGGTTTTTTTCTGTTTAAAAATATCTATTTTTCCTGTAAAAATTACAAAATTCAATTTTTTTGCAGAACAAAATTGTTTTTCTTTAAAACTTTTTTTTTTGTAAAAAATAGATTTATTATTATTATTATTATTATTATTATTATTATTATTATTATTATTATTATTATTATTTACTGTGTAAGTACTTTTTAATGCAATAGTACTGTTGCAGATATCATCAGAATTCAACGCTCGCTGGAGTCTCTACAGGTATCAACAGCAGAGCTGTTCAACATATTTTGCGAGACATGTATTAAATAAATTGTAAGCAGACATTTTTTCGTATTCGACGACGTAAAGATTAAAATGTGCGATGTTTAGAAGTTTCTAAAAATTGAATTTAATCGTTTGGTTTTGCCATCGTCAAAATGATACCCGGACATATTTACCCTTCATAACATACATTTGAATTTGAAGCAATTGTATTTTACGAAAAAACAATGAAAATAAAAATTTTCTTTAAAATCAAGATTACAGCATTTTTATATCAACTTTCTAGTATTTGTCTTTAAGTATGCTAGTTTTCATGTGAAGCCTTCTGATTTTTGCTGCAATTGATTTATTAGCTAATTTCCCCAAACTTTTTTGTCGGTAATAGAAAAAAAACAATTCATCTCATGAAATATTTTCCCCACATAATATACTTTTGTTACTAGCAAACCCCGCGGTTTGTCTCGCATAATAGTTTACATATGCCAAGTGATATTTTTATGTCTAATTCTTATTTGAAAAAAAAAATATACTTTTGAGAATAGTTAAAAAAATTATTAGTTTGACTAAATTTCATTATTCCACTGAATGAGGCCGAATTGGGACTTAAATTAATGATAAGAACTAAAGTTAATTCTAAATAAATGATAATTTATAGAAATGCCTTTAAAACCTTTGTGCTTAATCCATATGCTTATTTCAGTATTCATTTGAAGTTTTGTAGTTTTTAGAAACCATTTCTTAGTACGCATTTGCATATTAAAATTAACCATCATGTCAAATTTCAAACTTATTTTCTAACATCTGCCATCTCTTAAGTAGTAGTGGCACCAACATAAACTGCCTGTGTCGAAACAGGGATTGTTACCGTTAATTTGCTGAGACTTTTTAAAAAACTTTTATTATTACTGCCAACCACAGCTGATAATGTTGACTGCATAAAATATAACCTGTATAGTATCAGAGATTGTTACCATTGATTAACAATTGCTTTTATAATAAAATTATTGTTTTCTGAGATTGCATATAGAAATCGTATTTTAGGATTTTTTAGAACGCTTTTGACTTCATCCCGTCGCTTCTCAACTTTTAAATTTCGTACTTACTTTCAACTGTTATTATAGGACATTTATATTTTATAAGTAACTATTATGGCATGTTTAAAGTTTCTAGCCTCTTTAGTATCACGAAAATTGCAGTTTTAAATGTTTTTTGTTCCAACAACTCTCTGGTGGTAGCAGCACCAATATAAAATATAGCCTATGTTTGAGAATGCTCTATCCATAACTAATTTCTAACAATTACTTTTGAAATTGGCTTGGTAGTTCATGGGATTGCATAAAAATCACAATTTGGAACGTTTTTATAATGCTTTTTGCCCATTTAATCCGGCTTTAAATTTCGAATCTTATAGGAAACGTTTATAGAAATCATTTATGTCTTATAAGTAACTACAATGCAAAACTTCAATTTGTTAGCCCCTTCAGTTACACAGCATTTTTAGAATGTTTTTCAACCTGCATCCCGTTTGGGGTGTAGTGACACAGATATAGCCTATATTGGAGAAAGCAGAAAAGGCTGTCATCATCGTTTTGACAACATTATTTTTTAAATCGGTTCGTTATTTCCCGAGATTGCTTAAAAATTGTAATTTAAAACACTTTTCGAACATTTTTACCCCTTTTAAATCTCTCTTTTTTTTTCTTGAAATGTTCTTAGAGATCATTTATATAAGTAACGAGCATATACGAAGATTTGATTAAACGTTTCTATGCCATAAGTAATTTCTTGTAGCCATGTTATTTATTTGATAAATTTCGAAAAATTTCCCTTACAAATAGTTCGTAGATTTGAGCAGCACCCCTGATTCTATATGCTTACTTCAGTACACAAACTACTTATTAATGACAAAGAAATAACATTATTTTCATTACCACCAATTTGTCAAATGCCATAAGATACTCAAGAATCATGCAACAAACTGATCAAAAGGCATCGAGAAGATTTATCGCAAAGATGCAGTAGCGAGAAAAAAAAATATTTTTACGTCTTTTAATGTCATCAGATTCTTTCCTTTCCAGTTTAGGTAAATTATCGTAGAATAAATTAAAATCATTGATCCTAAGAGTCACAGGATCTTCCAATACCGCCAACAAGTTCTGCCAACTATTTCGACGCCTTGACCTCTGAAGAATCTTTTTATTATACTACAGTTGATTCTAAAGGTTAGTTTCTGGAATATATTTACGTTTTTATTTTAATAATATAAAAATTAAATAGTCTAATGTAATTAAATTTCGTTTAAATATGTCTTATTTTTTGAAAATTCCCTTTTAAATTTACCTCGAAATTTTAAATTTTATTTAAATTTTATTGTTTTTACTATTAATCTGTAATTTTATTTATTTATTTATTTTTAAAATTTAACTTTTAAATCCTAATTAGCATCCTGAAAAGTTTACGAAATTGCATATAAATTGAATAACTTTTGAGACATTTTAATTTTTATTCCACCATATTGTATCAGCCATTTTTTTTTTTTTAATTTAAATTTTGTATTCTTACTTAGCATCCTCAAAAACACCTGTATACGAATTTTCGTACAATTTGAATAACATTTTCATATTTTGGCCAGCTTTTCGGGAATTTGCCCCACTGTGCGCTGGTCAGTTTCGCTAAAATAATCTTGAATCAAACGAAATATATTTAAATAAACAATCTTAATATCGAAACAAATACCCACAATTTTTGTCTGATTTATGTAATCTTACATTGGTCAGTTCAAAGTTCGTTGTGGCGACAAAATACCTCTAAAATGATTAAATAACTGACAAATTACAAAAGTACTAAAGTAATTAAGAATTTTTTAGTAGGTTTTTTATCTTGAATCCCACTTCAATTTCTCTACCTGAATTTGCTTCTGAGGTATGGTGAAACATGTTATTATTTTAGACCATCCGATGAACTTCCTAAAGGACAGATTTTTATACACTATATTGCCATTGATTATGGGACACTTGCGATTTTAGACATTTTACTAAATATC
This sequence comes from Maratus speculifer, assembly GCA_964019185.1. Classification (NCBI taxonomy): domain Eukaryota; kingdom Metazoa; phylum Arthropoda; class Arachnida; order Araneae; family Salticidae; genus Maratus; species Maratus speculifer. Next base: position 285,328,076 of record OZ025289.1, read on the forward strand.
TAGAAAAATACATGAGGAATCATCTCGAAACTCTTAGTGTATAAATATAATAGTATACGTCATACATCTCCGTGAAGATTTTTTCCCGAAACTCCAAAGGGGGCCGTCAACAAATTAAAAAAGAATGAATATCTTTTGAATAACCCTGTCAAAACTAATGTAGCAAAAGAGCTCAAACTCTAGTTTGTAATTGAATGCCTTATTGTAATAAGCCTTGTTCATTTTTATGCAAATAGCATGCATACTCGCAGAGTAATTAAGGTTTTTATAAAAATGATCCCAAATTTTTCCAAGTTTTTTCCTTATAATTTTCAGAGTTCTTAATATAAAATATTATTTTTTTTCAGAAAATATGACAAACAACATTGCACACAGTATCCTGTAATCAGAATTAAAAAATAATGAAAACTGCATAAAAAATGAGTTGGTTTACTAAATAATTTTTTACTGCGCATGCGTCAACGATATCAAAATTTCATTTGCATATTATGTTAGCTAAATGTATAGAGCAACTTTTGTGAAAGTCACAAAATCATAACTTGAAAATTCTGACAATAATCGTTAATAGAATAAGTCGAAAATCCGTTATTCTGAAAATGAAGCAAAAACAAGAGGGGTTGTATCCATATATTCATTGATTAGTGTCAATATAGAATACACAATATGGGATGTACTACTGCATTTGGATAAAATCCCTCATTTTTTAGCTTCATTTTGGAAACAACGGATTTTGTCCTTTTTCTATAGACGATTACTTTCAGAATTTTCAAGCTATGATTTTGAGACTTTTATAAAAGTTGCTCTATACATTTAGCTAACATAATATGCAAATGAAATTTTGATATCTTTGACGCATGCGCAGTAAAAAATTATATAGTAAACCTACTCATTTTTTATACAATTTTTATTATTTTTTTATTCTGATTACAGGGTACTGTGTGCAATGTTGTTTGTCATATTTTCTGAAAAAAATATTATTTTATATTAAGAACTCTGAAAATTATAATGGAAAAACTTGGAAAAATTTGGGACCATTTTTATAAAAACCTTAATTACTCTGCGAGTGTGCATGCTATTTGCATAAAAATGAACACAGTGTATTACAATAAGGCATTCAATCATAATCTAGAGTTTGAGCTCTTTTGTTACATTAGTTTTGACAGGGTTATTCAAAAGATATTCATTCTTTTTTAATTTGTTGACGGTCCCCTATGGCGTTTCGGTAAAAAATCTTCACGGAGATGTATGACGTATACTATTATATTTATACACTAAGAGTTTCAAGATGATTCCTCATGTATTTTTCTAGATATTTAGTAAAATGTCTAAAATCGCAAGTGTCCCATAATCAATGGCAATATAGTGTATATATAATATAGATAAGGATTCAAAATTTCAGGTTTTTGCGTCGAAGACATCGCCAAATTAGGAAAATGTGAAGTATCTCACCAAGTACTGGATTTAAAAGAATTTGCTTAGTACCATTCAATTAAGCATGAAAAAATGCACTAAAAAACAAATAATTAGTAAAATATTAAGAAAAATATTAAGAAAAAGTCGAAATAAAAATCATTTAATGACATTTTAAACACGTGAATCGTATTTAATGTCATCGAATGCGACATTCACGATCATCCATTATTAGCATCTAATCTGATAGTTTGGCGATAATTTTTTGGTCGACGGGTTAACTTAGTAGTACCGTTTTTTTTTAAATAGAATGAATTATAAATTGCAAATATTTTTTCATGATAATGATTTTTCCTCCACATTCAAAATATTTCTTTTTTAGTGATGGTAAAATAACTGCAGATGAAAAAAATATAATAGTAAGGCTAAAACACAGATTTAATGACTGCTTGGCATATGACTTGGCGGAGACTCGATAAGTACGCTAATTCTATCAACCTAAATATCCAGATAGAGTGTAAACAAACAATTGGTACCATTTGATTATTCCGTTGATCAATTTCGCCAAATTGTACAAATGGATATAATTTAGATTTTAAATAACCAAAGAATTAATAAATTACTAAAATATTAATAGAAATAGAGATAAAACATCGAATTAAAATTAGTTGACGACGTAACAATTATGCTAAATATATTTAATGTTAAAAGAATGTGACATTTACGATCATCCATTATTGACATTTAACCTTATACTTTGGCGACAGTTTTTTGGTCGATAGGAGATCAAGTATTGCCAAATAATGTAATATTGCCAAATAATGTAAACAAATTATATAAACAATAATATTTAGATGCAGATATCATCTACGGATCACGTTGGCACGATTACAACAAAATTGCGATTTTATGCCTCACGTGGTAATCCAGTAATAGTCGTTTATTTATCAGTAAATTATTTCATTATTTTTCTTTTCTATTTTAAAATTATACAAATTGTTTTGTTCCATAATTACTAATTGAATTAATTTATTATTAATATTATTCCAGATTACATTTTCTTGGCAACGGGAAAGAAAAATGGTTATTTTTTATCGGAAAAATTTTAATTGATTCTGTATGAAAAATAATGAAATATTGAATTATTAAGAAAAATATTTGAATAAATCAATTAAAAAATAGCCTTTGTTCAGCGGAAATAGTGTAGCTTTCCAACGGTGAAAGAATTTTTCAAATCCGTCAAGTAGTTTCGGAGCCTATTCAATTCAAACAAACAAACAATCAAATCTTTCCTCTTTATAATATTAGTATAGATTAACAAGACAAATTTCATGTTTCCAGGCTCATCAGCAACACAAAAGTTGCGTTTTTAAAACGTTTATTGCTCCTGCGCCCTCTTTGGAATAGTGACATCGACATAAGGTATAGCCTATATTGGAGCAAGGGCTGTCACTATCATTTGACACCTTTATTTTAAAAATCGGTTCGTTGTTTTTCGAGATTGCTTAAAGATCGCAATTTCGATCGATTTTCGCGCATTTTCACCCCATTTAAATTTTGTAATCTTTTGGAAATGTTCTTGGAGATCATTTATGTCTTATAAGTAATTAACATGACAAATTCTATGTTTCCAGGTGCTTTAGTAACACAAAAGTTGCATTTTTAAAACGTTTTCTGCTCCTGTACCTGGGGTAGTGACATAGGCATAAGATATAACCTAATGTGACTGTCACCATCATTTTGACTTTTTTTTTGCCAGTTATTTACTTCTTGAGATTGCTTAAAGATCACCATGAAAAACCAAAGAGTGTGGAAAATAGAATTACAAATATATCGGCAATTAATTATCCGACTGACTTTATTCTTTATGAAAAATTTATGATTTTTATTGTGTTTAAAATAAACAATTTCGAAAAATTTTATATATCTTTCAACAGAACGAATATTGCAAGAGTCCGAAAAAATAGTTCCAGATAATTGAGGTTACTTATATTAAATAGGCTTCTTTCCATTATTACATACGAAATAAAGTGGCCTGGTGTAATAAAGCCAGGCGGGGTAATAACGCCAAGTGCTAATATTATGCATAATTATGAACTAATCCGGTAAATGACACCCATGTGCTCTGCGCAGAAGGGTTTTAAATCATATAAATCGCAAAAACAGCTTAAAGTTCATTTGTTCCATTTGTAGGTCTTATTGCATCTACAGGCAACTAAAATTTACACTTGATTTAAAATTTGCGAGATAAGTTTTGTGATGTGAAGACTATTTTTTTTAATCCAGAAATACTTTGTTTATTACATAAATTTGTAATGCATTTCAAGTGCTTTCAAAATGTTGTAGAATATTTCGGATATCTTCTCGAGATAATTTGTAGTTTAAAATGTACTGCTCATTAACTATACTGGGGTAATAACGCCAATCCTTGGCATTAATACCCCTGTTGATTCCCAACAGTGGCCAAACTACATCCTAAATACTGATTCAAATAAACACAGTTAAAACCGTACAATGTTTCTAATAATTTTATTTAAACGGTCCTTTTTAAGCAAAAAGAAGCTCACGGTCTGATATTCTTTTGCCTCCTCCCTCACACATACCACACCTTTATTTTTCTTACACTTTCACAAAAAAAATTAACATTTTCAATAGCTTAGAATGCAATTTGTCAATTTCTAAGTTTGTAGAATTTGTATTTTTTAGAATTGGGCAATCTACATGCCATATTCCATCTTATTTCATAGTTTTGTTTGCATGGCGTTATTACCCATATAGGTGGGTAATAACGCCAAATAGCATCATTGGTCAAGAAATCAGGCCATTACATTTTATGAATACATATCTGTTAAATTATTTTTTTTTTATATATAGATAGTCAATGAGTTGCTGTATCAAATCCTATATTTGTTTGAAAAATACAATCTTGAAACTAAGCCGTGAAAATTAGTAGAACCTTAACGTGGCGTTATAACCCCAGGGTACCTTACATACAAAGTTTCGAGTTTCTATCTCAGTTTGTTCGGGAGTTAAAAAGTGTACAAAAACAAGCAAACGGGCGTCATTTTTTTTTTTTTTTTTTTTTTTTTTTTTTTTTTTTTTTTACGTGTGTAAAAATATGTTTTTCAGAATCTCCAGTGTCTAAAACGTGTAGATCCATCATTTTTTTTTCTTTCTATTTTTAAAACGTCTAGATGGAACCCGTCAAAACTTGACAGCACCAAAAAAAAAAAAAAAAAAAAAGGTACTTTTTAGCTATTAAAAGATTTTTTAACGACTAATCTTCAGCAGAAATTTCAATAAATAAAAGAAAAACCTACATTTTACATCCAGACAAATGACCCGCAATTGGCAGAGTTATATCCAAACATGCAGTCATAGATTTAGAGTCTCTCTCATCTGATGCTTTTCCATTTACAAATGTAACACTAATAAATCGTACATGACATGAATAATCATAAATTACTGTCATTATTCATTACTAATTCAGTGTGGCTACAGATTCTGGAAATCATGGAATCAGGGAAGTTTATCAATCTGGAAAAATCAGGGAAATGTCAGGGAACTTTACAAAAAATACTCAACAATCAGGGAAATTTTTCTCTCTGCGAAAATATTTCTCTTTTCATATTACCAACAACACTGATTCATTGCCAAACAGGCTACGTTTAAACCAATAATAAGATGGGATAAAGAGATATTAAGCCGTACTGCTGCCAGGCGATATTTGTCTGCATGAAATCTAAATTGTCCCATAAACCCAAATTTTCAAAAGTTAGTTCATCTGCGATCTTTTCACGAAATTCGTCAATTTTAGCATCTTTTGACGAAATTTGTATGTTTTTCGCGATTTCTTGACAAAATATGCACTTTTTAGCAAATTCTTGACAAAATGTGAATGTTTTTCGCGATCTTTTGTCAAAATTAGCACATTTTTTGACGCATTTTGTATATTTTTTGCGATTTTTAGACAGATCTGAACGTTTATCATGATATTAAAATGAAATTTGCAGGTTTTTATGATCTTTTCACTAAATTCTTGTTTTTACCGAAACCTTTCATAAAATTTGCATTTTTTTTACACAAGTTTTGGATGAAATTTGCATTTTTCACGCGATCATTAGGACTAATTTAGCATTTTTCCATAATCTTTTGACTAAATTTGTGCTTTTTTTATTGCAAAACTTTGAAGAAATGAGTGATTTTTTATACAATCTTTTGACAAAATTCAGTTTTTTTTTCTGCAATCCTATGTCGAAATTCACGTTATTTCAAGCAATCCTTTGACAAAATTAGCAATTTTTTTATCCAATGCCCGTAACGCCGTAAATATTTGTTGCGTATCCGTAATAATTATGAATAAATCGTAATTCTTGTCACCTCAGCTAATTAAAAACTGTGCAATTTTTGTTCTTTTTTCATCCAAAAGAGATATTTGCAAGCCTAAATGTGTTATATGAAAAAGCAGCATATGTTAAAAAAATACCGTATATGTTCTTTGATAATAAAAATTAGGGAAATCTGATACAGATAATCAGGGAAAAATTAGGGAACTTTTTTTCATCATTTCTGTAGCCCCCCTGTAATTTCATTCAAAATATATATACTTCACTTACTTGGGAGCAAAATGAGGCTGAATTTATAGTTTGCCATTTAGCAACAACTATAACAATGATCCTCTCAGTGGTTAATTTATTGTCACATTACCCAATCCATTCAACAAATAAACATTTGCATTTTCAACGAACTTTTTCATTACCATTTTATGCATAAAAAAAAACATGTACATTTCAGTGATTAATGATAATATTTATTCATTCTAGAGCTGATGTAAATAATGGTGACCAAGCGAAGCGACTGCAGTTTCAATGTAAATTGTGTATGAATCCACCGGCGTAGAGCCGTCCTTAGGGGTGTGTGACAAGGTCTCGCTTAGAGAGGCCTTGCACCTGGACAAAAAATATTTTTTCTTTAATAAAAAGAAAGTATAATAGAAAATCTTTAAAATAAATCTATGATTTTAGTTAAGAAATATAATGATTTTGACATAAAATATAGCCTATCTTGGGAGAGGAACTTTCACTATCAGTTTGCCACTATTACTTTTAAAATTGATTCAGTTATTACAGAAATCACCCCTACAAATGCTATTCCTTTAATAGCTAGGGGACTGAACCATGACTCCCCACGTCAGAGTATATAAGATGAAATCCATTCTTTTTAATTGATAGTATAGTGGGTAAGATTATGTTACGAGTCTTAAAGAAAAGGGCCTCGTCACAGGGCCTCGCTAAAAGCCATCCTCCATAAGGACGGCTCTGCACCGGCTTTGGCGTGCGGGGGCTGAGATCCCAAACTGAGCCACTCGGCGTTGCCCGGAAACGTACATATTTTTAAAGAAATTGTGAATATTTAATATCTTGAATCACACTTTTCATACTTTATGTCACTCCCAAAATAAAATAATTTATTAATGTAGAGATATTAGGATCAAATATAAACAAAAGAAAATAAATAAAACAACATCATTTTGATTTGAGTGGTAAATTTAAAAATAAAATTCAAAATTCACATAAGCTTCTGTTTTTATTATTTTGTTTGTATAAAAGGATTTAAACATGTAAAATACTGAACAAAACTCAAATAGAGACCTACATATGTAAGTATTTAACAGTTAAGTTGCATTTTTAGAAAACACAATATCAGACGCTTCAATATTTTTTGATTTTTTGAACAATTATTATTAATCCTGTGAAAATATTTTCAAATTCATATAAAAGGCAGCATTTTTTTATGCTTCATTTCACTTACAAAATAAAATTATTCATTGATGTAGAGATATTACGATCATACATAAATAAAAGAAAATAAATAAAACAACAATCATTTTGATTTGAGCGGTAAATTCAAAAATAAAGTTAAAAAATCTATCATATAAGCATCTTATCATATAAGCTTCTGTTTTTATTATTTTGTTTGTACAAAAGGATTTAAACATGTAAAATACTGAAAAAAACTCAAATAGGGACCTACATTTATAAGTATTTAACAATTAAGTATTACTTTTAGAAAACAAAATATCAGACGTTTCAATATTTTTCACACAGTGAATCGTTCACTTCAATGGGTGAGACTTCTGTCTTCCATGAATGAGATAGTACCGCCTGGAATAGGATTTGACGCATGCGTAGACATTGCTTTTTAGTGAACAACTGAAAATTTTATCATTCTGTTTTAATCATAAGATTTACCCTATCCTATGTATGATAGGTAAGTAATAGTAGAAAAGAAATTCACCACTTTAATCAGATTTATAAAAATCAGAATCACTCTTGTGTATGTAGCAATTTTGATCGTCTATTTTGAAGCATTATTTAAAGGAACTAGAACTATAATTTATTAGGTGCCTTCGTAATTATGTAAATACGTAGCACCTACAATCGTCGTTCAGTCCGCCCGTCTATCCGTCAGTTCGCATATAACAGAGCCAAAACTATCCAGCCAAATCATATGAAAATTAAATACATAATTGTTGCATAATTTTTTGAGTCATTTCAAATTTTTTGAAAATTGGATGTACTATTTAATTACACGGACAATCAAAAGTATTCCGTTGCATTGCGGCCAATCGGAAAACATAGTTTCAAGTGCATTTTTATGGTGTTACACTCTTTCGAAGATAATAAAATTGATATACATCTATGAAATATATACTAAAATATACATTCGGTATAATCTGTGGTGTAAAGAATATTTGTTATTAATTTTCTGGGCTACACAAAAGTATTCCATTACATAATAATATAGAACGAACCATTTTAATAATATTAAACTATTTCACATTTTATGAAATTGGTACACGTTGCTGAAGTTTATTACTAGTTACTTCCTGTATAATAGAAAGCAGATAGTATTTACAGGTATACACAAAAGATTTTGGATGCTCTTGTATCGAAAGTACTATATATTATTACATCAAGATCTGAATTTTTTTACAAAATTTTATAGTACGAACTCACTACATCTGCTACGCTTGACATAAAAGTTCCAACTTGTTATTTTCCAATGTCTTTTTTTTAAATCCTACGTAGAATATCCGATTTTATTCAATGAGGATCGCAAAAGAAGTCATAAAATTTCTCCTATAGATTCTAGCAATCGGGGCCGTAGCTAAGGGGGTATACACAAAAGATTTTGGATGCTCTTGTATCGAAAGTACTATATATTATTACATCAAGATCTGAATTTTTTTACAAAATTTTATAGTACGAACTCACAACATCTGCTACGCTTGACATAAAAGTTCCAACTTGTTATTTTCCAATGTCTTTTTTTTAAATCCTACGTAGAATATCCGATTTTATTCAATGAGGATCGCAAAAGAAGTCATAAAATTTCTCCTATAGATCCTAGCAATCGGGGCCGTAGCTAAGGGGGTATACACAAAAGATTTTGGATGCTCTTGTATCGAAAGTACTATATATTATTACATCAAGATCTGAATTTTTTTAAAAAATTTTATAGTACGAACTCACTACATCTGCTACACTTGACATAAAAGTTCCAACTTGTTATTTTCCAATGTCTTTTTTTAAAATCCTACGTAGAATATCTGATTTTATTCAATGAGGATCGCAAAAGAAGTCATAAAATTTCTCCTATAGATCCTAGCAATCGGGGCCGTAGCTAAGGGGGTATACACAAAAGATTTTGGATGCTCTTCTATCGAAAGTACTATATATTATTACATCAAGATCTGAATTTTTTTACAAAATTTTATAGTACGAACTCACTACATCTGCTACGCTTGACATAAAAGTTCCAACTTGTTATTTTCCAATTTCTTTTTTTAAAATCCTACGTAGAATATCCGATTTTATTCAGTGAGGATCGCAAAAGAAGTCATAAAATTTCTCCTATAGATCCTAGCAATCGGGGCCGTAGCTAAGGGGGTACACACAAAAGATTTTGGATGCTCTTGTATTGAAAGTACTATATATTATTACATCAAGATCTGAATTTTTTTACAAAATTTTATAGTACGAACTCACTACATCTGCTGCGCTTGACATAAAAGTTCCAACTTGTTATTTTCCAATGTCTTTTTTTTTAAATTCTACGTAGAATATCCGATTTTATTCAATGAGGATTGCAAAAGAAGTCATAAAATTTCTCCCATTGATCCTAGCAATCAGGGCCGTAGCTAAGGGGGCGCTATGGGCGGCTCAGCCCCCCCCTAAAATATTTTGAGCCCCCCTTGAAAAAAATTCCAAGGTCACTGTCAGGTTCTGAGACCGCCTCTGTTGAAGATTGGAATTTCCGATATTTCTCTATCTTAATCCTTTGTGTATTGTATGGCTGTGTACTAGAATTTCCAAGGTGACATTCCTTCTTTGTTGAAGGGAGAAGTGACAGGTAATCCTATGCAGGTGATGTGTGAGAAAGAGGTGATTGCTGAGAAACATGTTCATCCGTCAATGAGGTATGTGGATGATCAGCAGACAAGGAACATGTCACTAATCAAGAAAGGTATGTGGGATGTGTCCAATGGAGAAGCTCCACAGGGGGTGTACATGGGGGAAGCAGTGATTTGAGAAGAGCAAGTCTTGTCTCAGATTAGTTCAGTTCGTTCCTGGATTTCGTACCAAGAAGGTGTGTGTAGGACCGAGGTCCTGATAGAGTGTGCTCTGTGTTGTAAAGCGGAAGCAGTGCGTATTTGGAGAGCAAAGGACACAGACGTCCTGGTGTTTAGTGCTCTGGGCCGAGAAGTGCAGACCGAGTATCCTTGTGTTGGGAGATTCGAGGTTGATCTCCGATAAAGTGAATCTAACGTGCATGAGTGTGAGGTGGAAGGTGTAATTTGAATAGTACACAGCCAACCTTTATTGTATTTAATTTAATGTTGAACCGGATCACCTATATCCGAGTTGTAATTGTATATAATTGTAAATAGCGTATTTAGTGTGTACATATATTCTAAATAAACTGCGTCCGCCCCGGGCTCCGAGTCCTAGGGGCGCCAAATTGAGAGAAATTGTTATATATCTATATTGGGGTGGGGGCGCAAAATTTCTTGTTGGCCCCGGGCGCCGAAAAACATAGCTACGCTACTGGATGTGGAGTCTAGTTGTAAAAAGTCTATGGACTGTACCTTTTTTTTTTCTCTATTTTTTTTTTTTTTTTTTTTTTTTAATTGTTAGTTATGGTTAAAGCTCCTATCCCCGCAAGTGAAGAAACTCACGAGCTAATGACATTCTTATGCTATGGGGAAGTTTTTTTTTTTTTTTCTTATAAATCATTGGCTTTTGTAATTTTTTTTTTCATTGGATATTTAAGGTTCCTCTTAACGTCACTCATACTTTTTCTATTAGGGTTATATATATATATATTTAAATTACTTTCATTTTCAAAACCAGTTTCAAAAATGAAAGTAACTTTATAAAAAATATCTTAAACCGAAAGCGAAAAATTAGAGATGTCGAGTCGGATCTTAACTATTCTATGCAAAATGCATTATTTAAAAATGTCGAAATGCAAAACGAGTTATTTGAAAACAACCTTCTCATAGAAATAGCAGTTGCTCACCAGAGTCTTAGCTTGCAGAGACAGGAGCCTTAACCCTTTCGGGACCGAATTTCTTTTCAGTTTTTAGAGAAAATTACTTTTACGTTAATAACTTTAACACTAGCGATTCAGATAGATTATTTAATGTTTAGCAAATATATCATTGTCTGAAAGATAACGAATGTTGTTATTTTGCGTACTATTCAATTAATATTCATATGACAATAGTCTAAGGAAGATTTTTGGAGATATTTAGAAAATATTGTATCACAGTAAGATTTAAATGATATTACAACTTTCCAATACTTTTTGCGCGTTATTGAACATGATTCTTTCAGGAAAGTAACTTTTGCTTTAAATTTAAAGATTAAAACATATGCTTAAGATGAAAGAACCGCAAGCGATGCAAGGAAATTAAGCGAATCATAATAATAATAATTACTACTAAATACTTACTACTCTAAACAGCAACAAAATTATGTGTTAAAACAAAATAATACTTCATTAAAATACATATATTATTAATAGTACACCCGAAAGGGTTAAGTATCAGACAAAAGAAAAAAACTTTATTTTCATTATTTATTAACCATTGAAAAATGGTTGTTGTTTTCGGTGGAGGATTGACAAAATGACGTGGTCACTTTTGAATTTAAATTAAATTCTTTACTTTTAGAAGAATTTTTATTTGAATAGGAAATTAAAATGTTTAAAATCATTGTAATAAAGGAGAAAACTAACAAATTTAAAAATGGGTAGACGGAAATTAACAGATACGGAAAAAGCCGAAGCCAAAGAAATGAATGACCGTGAATGTCGCATTCAATGACATTAAACACAATACACGTACTTAAACAATCATAAAGGGATTTTTATTTCGACTTTTTATTAATGTTTTACTAATTTATTTGTTCTTTTGTTATTTAAAATAAAAATTTAGTCAACATGCATAAGTTGCTTATTAGTTTTGCGATTCGTATCATTTGGCGAAATTGGTCGACGGGATAACTAAGTAGTACTGTATTTGGTTTGGCGCAAAAACGTCTTTCAATGCAGAAAACGAGAAAATCAAAAGATTATCGAGCCGCTGAAAACCAATTACGTGTTGAAAGGCGATCACGAAAAAGGAAGCAATTTAATGCCGAACCGATTAATTGTAAAAAATCATGTCTCGAGGGCGACCAATCCACTATCCATGGCGTTTTACAATCGGTCGGTTCTAACCAGGAAAATTTGAGTGCCAAGAGTGATTCTAACAAGCCGGAAAATGTTATAGCTATTACTCTTGATTTTCCACCACCTAAAAAGAAAACTGAAAAGCAATCGGCTTGGGAAAAACTGGAAAAAAAAAACTTTTTTGATTCAATATCTGATGGACCCTTATCACAGATGCATGTGCTGCGATCGACTTTGGTTTAAAACCTCCATCACCAAAATTCTGCTCTGTAAAATCAAACAGTATATGCCAAAGTCTTACAAGTATAACAGTATATGCCAAAGCTGTATTTTATCAATGATTACTTTCGCACCAACAATGTTACATAGTTTGAAATGTTTCTTTCGTCGCCAACTTTTATGCTTGGCGACAACAGAGTGATGTAACTTAAACGAACCGTACCTTCAAATTGCAGCATGTATAAAGTCATTTATAGCAGTGGCACGGATAATGCATAATAAAACAACTGGTATTTAGCTTAAAATGATAGATGAATGTTTCGAGTGAAACATTTTTCAAATAATTGGTGTAATTTCTTAAATTACAATTTTTTTATTTTTTATTTATTTATTTATTTATTTCTGCAGGATTTTGACTTTCCATATCTTAAAACAAAGAGTATATTTTGGGATTTGGATCATGTGCCCGAAATAAAATCTTTTATGGGCCCATTAGACGCTGAGAAGGCGAAACTGGTGCAGAGTGTTCTAGATGCATACGAAGAACAAATTGAAAAAAAGATGCCGAATCTAAGAAAAGGTAAACAAAAATTTATAAAGATTTAAATTTTCATTCCATGTATAGTAAACAAAGAGGCGACTTGTCATATCATCGCCTCATCAAGTTGATCGCTGAAACTCCATGGTTAGACAGAACCCTATTAAAATGCAATGGAGGATATCATGGAAGACGGTAGTCTTCGAGTGACGCAGCTTTAAGCCTACCATCGTTCCATCTACAATGTGATCACGTGGTCAAGGCAAAAACTTCTAGCGTAAAGAAGAGAAAGCTTCATTAGACAAGACGCAATGTTATCCCCACCAGCCAATAAAACAGTTCATAGGGAAAGTAATAGCAGCCACTTTGCTTATAAGGAAAGAGCGTGTTTACAAACAAGCACTTCTGTCAACCAATTTATTACTACATTTTTGTCGTCACGATTATCGTAGGATTCATCTTTGTGTTTACAAACAAGCACTTTTGTCAACCAATTTATTACTACATTTTTGTCGTCACGATTATCGTAGGATTCATCTTTGTGATGCAGGCCAATCACATCATAGATGGTCGATTGCAGACCAATCAAATTGCTCTAACTCATGTGAACATTAAGAGTTGTGACGAACGAACAGGTGTTTCTTGCTTATCCATATTTATTCGACCCACAGTGACGTCAGCTGACCTTTCTTTTATCAGTTGAGGGTTCTTTGTGTAAATTACCGGTACCACGTGACCTTTTACAGCCTTGAACGCAGATTTGGAATGTTCTTCATAGGTCTTTTATGTCATATCAGGGTGGAAACTAACTTAAAACCCGATTTTAGTGGTTGATCGGTAAGTTTATCATGTTGTTTTCTAGCATTCAAAGGTATGAAAATATGAAGGATTGTGAGCAGGAAAATACAATGATAATCCTAGCAGTTTTCCACTAAAATCGGGTTGGATTCGTTGATGTTTTCCATTAAGATATGAGTTGGCAGATAATTGAATTTTAATATGCTAATCGAGTTTTAATTAGCCATGGAATATCATCCGTCCACTCGATGAGATACTAGATAGTGGTTTGTGTAGCTGCCTCTCAGTCTATGTAGAATATACATAAGTATTGGCAACATGACAACTGTGCAAAAGGAACTAAGTATTAAATAAAATGATCACTTGTTTAGAGGATCATAAGAATAGGTTACACCATAAAAATTCTGTTTTATTTGGGTATATTAATCCGAATTTATCGTGGAAAAATTTATTTCGCTTTTTCTTTTGTAGTCTCTGATATGTCTTCGGTAATCACTTGGAAAGGCTGGTGGCGTGAAAATCAAGTTGTTGCGTATTCAAACATCAATGTATATCAACTATTCGCTTGGTGGTCCATAGACGTACTCTAATGCAGAATAGTCCATCATTTAACAAGAATTTCTTAACAGAAGATACATTGACCTGTAAATGAATTCTTAGATACATCAGTTATTGTTGATGGCTATTAACCTTTTATTTTCTGGCGGTGCTTTTAAGAGGATTAAAAAATATTCAATGTAAAATTTATTTAATTTATCTACTAATAAAAGTAGGTTTCACTCATCGTGCAAAATAATTTGCTGCGTCCTATTTAGAAAGCACGGTGAAACAGTCGAAGCTAAATGTTTTTAATATGATTATTTTCTAAATCATTCACTTAGGTGTAGATTTTATTCTATTAAAAAAATATTATACAAAAAATTTGCAACTACAAAACATTTTTTTTTTGTTTGTTTGTTTGTTTCAGATGGGATCGCAATATGTTTATTTACACTGTTCTTATAATAATTTATTTATATTTATTTTATTTTTTATATAATGTTTTGCTTATTTATATATTTTTTTTTCAGAAATCCTCAACCCATCCACCATAATAGAGTTTCGATTTTTTTTTTTTTTTTTTTACATTTTTTAATACATATTATGTGCCTATACTGGTAAAAAGTTTTAAAAAAATAATAAGATTTGATCCGAGCTGAAGTAAAGGAAACAAGATAATTATAAGACAACGATAACTGCTTTAATTTAAATAGGGACATGAGGACGCATGAAATGGGAGGAGCATAAACGTTTGATTTGGTGAATACGATTAAGTAGAATATTTCAATAAATTGCGATATGCAAACAGGAGAAGTTAGAAAATTAATTAAACGAAAAGTCTTTACGTTTATCATATATGTTGAATGTGAGGATTTTATTAGGAAAAATATTAATATCCTAAAATTAGTACTAGAATTATTTGAATAAATTGCACTAAGCTCTAGATTAGAAGGATACGTTACAGGAAGAGATATAAAATTATGATCATTAACAGAAAGAATAATTACATCATCTATGTATCTGTATAACAATATGTTGTTCTTAATAAAATTTCTTTCATAGAAATGATTATATAAATCTGATAACATGCTTGATGAAGGTATGCCTGATGAAGGTATTTCCTGAGGTATGCCATAAATTTGTAAAAAAAAAAAAAAAAAAAAAAAAAAAAAAAAACCATTGCTTTAAAAAATATATTTATGAAATAATAGAAAAGTAATCAAAGTAATGAAGTAGTCAGAATCAATATTCACAGGTAAATTTAATAAAGGGAAATATTCTATAAATAATGCATTAATAGAACAGTATAAATATGTGAGAATGATATTATTAAATAGGTCTTTGGAATCTAATATTATAATATTGCTAACATTTATTAACGGGTTTATTTTATCCACCAATTCAAAACTATTTATATATATAATGTAAAACGATAAAATCTAACAAATTTTTGTGTACTTTTATTTTTAAAAAATTCTAAAGTCTAATTTTGTGCACAGATTTATCACATGCATAATAAAGAATATGTAGAAAAAAGTTTAAATCTTCATCACAAATACAAAAAAAAAAGGCCTTGGCATTTCTAAAACTTGAAAGTGAAGAAAATATGAACATGGAGAACATGGTCATTTAAAATTTTAATTTGTGTGGATAATTGCGTTGGGTATATTAACAAATTTACAATATCTTGAGATGCAACTGCCGTGTAGGTAAAAATGAGGCGTCAAAATATTCAAAATTAAACAAACTTTCGTTTAACATGTTTTAAAAATTGATTTTTGATTAATTTTAAGATAAACTGACTCCTTAATATGTTCTGTTTTCGATATTTTGTCCAAATTAAACAGTCTCCCAAATAATCATATTACAGGTATACATTTACAAACGTGTATGTGTTCCTTCTGGTTGTTTGTAAATGTTAGATTTCTTGTATTCTCGATCAATTTTAACCATTGATATCCATCTTGAATTTTAAAATATTGCACAGGGAAAAAATTATCATTTTAAATTTTTTGATTATTATTAATTCGAATGATTCTTTTCATTACACGCATAATATTTGTAAGAATAAAAATGACTTTCCTTTCAGCTTTCATCCATGGTGATTTCAATGAAAATAACATACTTTGCCATGTCTCTGAAAAATCAACGGCAAATGATAACGAATACATTGTAGATGGGGTGTTAGACTTCGAAGACATACACTATGGTACTTATGCTTGGGATGTAGGTGTAATGTTAGCCTACACTTTATTGGATTGTAATTCAATGGATCCACTAGTGGGTGCAGGCCATGCTCTCGCAGGTTACCTGAAATATCGATCGTTGGAGGAATTGGAATATAATTCATTAAAAGTAAGTTAAGTTCCTTTAAAAATCTATATTAAAAAAAGTTACGCTCTGCCTGTATGTATGCGTGTGTGCCTGTGTGTGATGACAGCGAAAATCCACGGTACGTACTAGGTCGAAAAAATTGTGTGAGGTTAGTCCAAGATCTATCCTGTAGCCCTTGAGACTCAGAATTTTCAAATTTCAATAATTGAGTTATTAATTAAAAATTACATAGAAATCGTATTAAAAAATCTCTCAGTTCTTCCGTGAGGGAAAAGGGTGTTAAGCATATGTGCAGTGCAGTGGAGATGCCTAATTTATGCATTCAGCAGAAAATGAAGTTCGGAAAGAAGGAAGTTTCGGAGGTATTGTCTCATTGTTTACTAACTTCCATCGGGCAAGCAGCTTAGTAAAGTTAAAAACGGAAGATAGATTGTAAAAGATCGTATTCTTACATCTCCAATGTCGCAATCAATTAAAAAAAATTACAGTTAATCGTTTAAAAAATTCAAAAAGAGTTTTGGAAAACGTTTCCCCTGGTTATGACAACGCCCCTCCAGACGTATTCATTAATCATCAGAAAGATTCTCGGTATTCCTTTTAGACCGGGAGGCAGTCGAACAAACAATCACCTCATCGAGTTCACAGCGGAAATCCCAAAATTAGTTAAAACGCGATTCGCATATTAAAGCGCAATTGGTCTGCAAAGTCGTACCTTGGTGGAAAACATTTGACTCGTAGATTTACTAATGTGTTTTCTTGTACCCAAAGGTATGAAAACATGAAGGACTGGGAGCAGGAAAACACAATGATAAACCTGCGAGTCAACTGCTGTTACGGATTTTCAGGTATTTTCCATTAATTTATGACTTGGCAGACTAATTACGTTTTAATATGCAAATCAAACTAATTCTCAAATTTTAGCCGTGGACTCGATGAGGTGATTGTCTGTGCCGCTGACTCCAGATCTATTTGTGTTATAAGAGCCTCGGTGCGATAGAGAAAATATCGAGGTTGAATTGGGCAAAATTAAAAAAAAAAAAAAAAAAAAAAAAAAATCTGACAATTTTTACTTATAATTTAGAATTTCTTCAGATTGTTATAATCTATAAAATAACTATCAATGTATAAAACTCACAAGCAATTTGTTCATTATTTTTACCTCTGATGGAGAGCCAATTTATTTAATATATACTTAAATAAGATAAAAAATAAAATTTTCTACGAAATATGTTACACATATCTACACAAAATAACTATATGCCCATTTAGCAATGCATATATATGTAAATTATGCAGAAATTGCACCTAAGATACACTATTGTAGCAGAATTCCCTCAGTGTTTGTTTTTTCGTTTTACGAAGATGGGTTCGCCGATTTTCACGATTTTATTTGGTCTTCCTTTTTCTATTAGTTGCAGTTGCATTTTCGCGGTTATTTGTGTTATTTTTTTACAAAATTTTAGGTTTTTAAGATTGAGTTATGAAGGTCTCTATATCATAGAAATAACGTTTGTCTTGTATAAAATGGGATAAAATGCTTCCCACACAACACAGATTCGTCCAGTTTATGCATAAAGTACGTAATTTGGATTATGGACGTGTCCAATTGAAGTCTAAAAGTTCACCAGACTTCGTCAATATTTCGTAAAAAATACATCCAAATGTCACCCCCTCTTTACGTAAAAAGGACGTCTTTTGGGACGCAAAATGAGCATAGAATGAACATAAAATTTACGTAAACTGGACGTCCAAAATTTGTTCTTATTACGTCCAGACTTCGTCAAAATTACGTCCAAATGTCAACCCTCTTTACGTAACAAGTACGTCTTTTGGGCCAGAAAATGAGCATAGAATGAACATAAAATTTACGTAAACTGGACGTCCAAAATTTGTTGTTATTACGTCTAGACTTCATCAATATTTTGTCAAATTTACGTCCAAATGTCACCCCTCTTTACGTAAAAAGTACGTCCTTTGGGCTGCAAAATGAGCATAGAATGAACATTAAATTTACGTAAACTAGACGTCCAAACTTTTTTTTTATTACGTCTATACTACGTACTAAATTTGTTCACATTACACCCAAAAATATCGACATCCGAACAAAATATAGACACCTTTTAGCAGCAATATGAGTATTTATATAGATAAAAAACACGTACTTTAAACAAAAACGAGACGAATATGCGTTATCTTCTCTTAAAAAAAGATGACATCATAAAATAAGTCCATTTTTTTTTTTTTTTTCATTTCATGTTAGAAAAAAAAAAAATAAATAAAGATAACTAAAATTTAAATTTTTTTCTATTGCCAACGCCAATGTATAATTTTTTTCACATCCATTGACTTTAGATAAGTAAAAAAATTTTTTAATTGATTAACACGTTTATTTTTTTATTTTATTTTATTTTATTTATTTTTCTTTTTGTCAAATAATAACTGAAATTATTTAAAGGATAGTAAATTTTCTTGTGGCTTTTCAAACATTTATATTAAAAAATATTATTGTTAATGAAACTTATTTTTAGCTTTTTAAAACTTTCATTTCAGTAAAATCTTAAAAAAAAAAAAAAAAAAAAAAAAAAAAAAAAAAAACTATTGCTTTTTATTTCTACACAAAATAGGAAATACAAAATGCAAGATACCAGTTTTCTTTTTGTGCATTTCTAGATATCTATGCATTTCTGCTTTTCTTCACATTTTTATTTTATAAACAGTCAATCAGGGTAACATTGCTATCCATTCTGCCATGGTGGAATCTTGATGAATTATTTCCAATGAGTTGTCAAATTCACACTAGTGCAAATATTTATATTTTGAGACCAAAACTTTGTCATTAATTCAAATAATGTAGAACATTTAATCTTTTTTTCTCTCTCGGTCAAAGTTACTCTGATTGACTGTACTATTTCTCCTGAAAAAAAAATTCTCTGTTTTCATTTATATTATCATTCATAATGATAATTCTTCTAAAAAGATACTATTTGCATAGCAGACAACAGCTACGATTTTTAGCTTCCACTAATTTTTAATAGAAATCTTCGCTTTATGTAACTCCTTGACGGCGAGAGCTTTTTAATTTTTAATATTGTACCATAAGTATTTAAAAAAAAGAAGAAAAAAAAAGAAAAAAAAAAGAAAAAAAATCTATAATTGAATATTGAGAATACTCTGATTATATAAGGTAATTTTTACAATAAAAAGTAACTGGTAAGAATACTGCAAGATTCTGAGCAACTTAAGAGGCGTATATACAATGATCAATCATCTCCAAGAAGTTAATAACAGATATCTGATATTAAATAAGGAGAAGATTTTTAAAAGAAATTAGTGATGACTAAAACTCTCATAATTTTGCAGTTGTATTTAGAAAATTTATTATATTATCCATTAGCATACAGTATGAACAACTAAAAGATTTCACATTTGGTGAATACTAGACTTTTCTTTTAAATTCTAAATAAAGTTACTAATTTTATACTTCATTTTACAATGTATCATTGACTGAAGCTGCCTAAATGCAAAGTTCAGTGTCAGACATTGGTGTCTGATGTGACACTCAACATGTTAATTAATATCAAAGTTCTTTATTTTAAACATAACTGAATGAGAAAAAAAATCTTGTGAATTATAAAATTAAGTTTCTTATTTAATGTCATATATTCCAGTTAAATCCGAAAAAAGAGTAATACAAAAAGTTTTATTAAATAAAAACAACTATTAACTATTTAAATTATTTTAGATAAATTTTGAAAAAATATAATGCCATAGTCAAATTGTGTGCAACATAATTAGTTACAAATCTAAATTATGAACAAAATGAGGATAAATCTAATTTATTATAAAATATATTTAATAATTTCCTCAATGTTATAAAAAAAAATATCAAGGAATATTGAAAGAGTTACTGTGTAAGATCATTCAGATTTAAAGTAAAACATACAATAAAAATGTGATCTAAAAAATGCTTTATTTATTTTTATTTTCCAATCAGCGTTTTGCATGCCGCAAACAATTTTCAATAACTTTTCCAATCTGATGTTCCACTTCACAAAACATGATTCTTAACAGTACCTAGGAGAAAAAGATAAAAGTAACTATAAAACACATGCTTAATAATATATAAATGGAAATAGAAGACTTTATATGAAGAAAAAAGTACTCATATAAGAAATTTATTATTTCTGCTTTAATTCAGACTTGGCAGCTTCGAAAGAAGAGCAGAAATTTTCCTATTTTTTCCTTTATTAATCATTTTTGTTTTTCATAGTTTTGATTTAATATTTTCGAAAAGGTCCATTATGACAATGCACTTCTAAGGCATAACTTCAAAGAAATCAACAAGCCAACATATATTTTTAAATTTAAAACCTTTTAACTCATGGCATATATATATATATATATATATTTTTTTTTAATATGATTTTTAACTTTTTGAAATACACTAGCAAATGTAGGTGATGAGTAGGTCTGAGTTATTTTTTACAAAATTTATAAACTTTCTGATTCCCAGAATCTACAGACACCCTGTATCTTGGCATTAAAATAAAGCTGTCAGAAACTTCTTGCGACAGTTTTAAAATATACTTAGAAGTATCATGCTTATCACTTAGTGGCAGGATTATTGAAAAGATTTGTAATTAAACCTGACACCTGTCAATTTAAACCAATTTTTCAACAATCATAAAATGATATACTTTTACTTGCAAAAATTTAAAATTGTCTAAAATTAAAATTTTGTTTCAGTCTCTCATAGTTTCAGTTTAGCAGTTTTTATTGTACTGTATTCAAAGTACATATATATATGGTTAATATCAGGGATGATAAATTTTCAGAAATCCTTACAAATCAGCAAGTTTCAACATACAGTTAAAAATCATTATGACAAAATTTCCATGACAGACAAAATTGAATGCATATTATTACAGTATTTCTATAATGTATTCTAATACTTTTTCTGTAAAATTAATTAGTATATATAACAAGATTAGTATAGCACAGAGCTTAATGTCATGTTTACATCACAATAATTTAGAAAATTACAAAATGTACCTAATTGGGGGGGAAAAAAAGTTTTGGCAATTTCTTCTAATGCTTACAATTTTTTAAACAACAATTAAAAATTCACTTGACCTGTTAAAAAATTACTAATGCAAGTAATGTATGATATATTTTTATGTCTGGTTAAAGGGAAAAAAAAAGTTTTATAACAACAATAACATTACATAAAGCAAAGGGACTATTTCACTATACTTATCAGTTTCCATAAAATTTGCACTGCCTTTTTTTTTTTTTTTTTTTTTTTTTTTTTTTTTTTAGTATTCAACATTTTTATTTCCTCATTTTGAAAACATTCTAAAATTTAAACAATTTAATATTTCATTTTCATATAATAATGAGCTTACATTTTGTACTTTTGCAATTGAAAGTGAATTACAGCATAAAGCCAGGAACAAATTTTTGGTTATTTCCCAAAATTTGATTTTACTCGGATAAGGTGAGTTTTTAAAGTTGAATCCTTATATGTTGTGCTTTACATTATTGCATATATATATATATATTTTTTACTATAGTCAAGCTGTTTAACCCTTTCCAGCATGGACAAATTCTATTAGTAAAAAGAGAAATTATCGACTGACCCTGGAATTCACAAACAATTTCTTTAGAAATTAAATCTCCTTGATTTAAGTTTTAATTGTAAAAGAAAAATTTTAATAAAATATTTTGGGCACTATTAGTAAATTTGGAATTAAAATTAGATATCTTGGGCTGGGCATGATGTGCCTGGAAAGGGTTCAAAAATAGAAAACATGCTTTATTGTTTTTTTTATTTTTGAACAACATTTCCCTCGCCATTCATCCAGAAATTTTCAAAATACATTTCTTTTATCACTATTGAGCAAATAAATAAATAATAAAATAAATTCATAATTAGTATAATTGTGTAATTTTTTTTTTCTGAGATCAATGGACAAAATTTCAGAACTTTTTTTAATTTATAGGAATTATAGGAGTGCTGCTAAATTTTTTACATGTATTATTTTTGAAAAAAAAAAATATGTTTGTTACTTCAATGATTGGCTTTTATCTAATGTCTATTTATTTATACAAGACCTAAAAGATATTTTTTTCCGAATAAAAAATTCTGTATTTCAACATTTTTAAAAAATTACGAATATCAGGAAAATGATCACAGGAAAAATAGTAGTATGCTGGGTAAATGTGTCCTGAAAAATCACATAGGGCACTATTACCCCTGCAATATACTATAGTTTTTAAGAGGCTTCAATAATTAGTAAGAAATTTTCTATTATTATTATTTTTTTTTTATTATTAAAACATTTTATTCTTAAGGTTTACTAAAGATAAAAACTAATTTTTTTAAATCTAATAATAAAATCAAAGAACAAATACAGCACTATATATTTATGTTGCATTAGTATGTTTGACCAGTTAAGTAATGCTTTCTTATTTATCTATTTTGAAATTGCCTTTTATAATGTTCATTCCTTTTGACAGCATTTTATTTTTAGTTCTTATGTATCAAACAAATACATTTCCTGAAAAACATTCTCTTACATCTACTCTAGCTTCACAAACTTTTATCTTTATTGAAACCAAAACAAATAAATATTCAACTTAGGGAAACTCTCCATTCTCTTAGTTTTTTTCCCCCAACCATTCATTTTTTATAATCTTTCACACCATTTCAAATTTCTTGACAACAATGAGAAAACAGCAACTTAATAAAATTCAAATTAATAAAATTACTTGAAATTTTTAAATAAATTTATTTTTGATGTATGGAAATTTGGTACTACTCTGTTATCCTGTCGACCAAAATACTATTGCCAAATTATAAGATTAAATGCCAATAATGGATGATCGTGAATGTCAATTCAATGACATTAAATACCATATACGTGTTTAAAATGTCATTAGGTGATATTTGTTTCGACTTTTTATTTGTATTTTTATTAATATTGTACTAATTATTTGTTTTTTTATTATTTAAAATAAAAATTACATTAATATGTATAATTTGGCTATTAGTTTGGTGATTTGTATAATTTGGTGAAATTGGTCGACAGGATAACAGAATAGTACCGGAAATTCAAAAAATTCTTAAATTTATATTTCATATTTGATAAAATTGTATTATAAATTTAATAAACATTTAAATTTCTTTAATGTGTAACACATAAACTTATAGATATGTTATTTAAAATACATCAATTGATATTGTTTATTCTAAATATAAATGATTTTCTTTCAGCATTCGGCTGAACTGTTAAACCAAATACTATATTATTCAAGAGCAAATACTACACTATATCATCTTTACATATGTCCATTTTATGAGAAAATATGTACATAAAATAAAAAATATGGCAGTGAGAAAGAGCATTTCTATCAAAATGTCCTGGTTGTGAAAAAAAAAAATAATAAATTAAAAAAAATGTTTTAATAAGACTTAATGGGAATATTGTTTAAAATATGGTAACACAGGGGACACTTTTCATTTAGTGTTCAATGTTTCTAAGTATAGTAAATAATATATATTTTTTTAAAGTCTGCTGATGATATTCAATTTTAATAAGGGATTTATTACTTCATCTTTCGTAAAAAGAAAAAAAAAATCCTCAAAATTGACGATCCAATTATAAATTCATCATAATACAAAATTAACTTACCAAATATCCTCATTATTTGCAAAGGATACAAGTCCCATGCTCCAGATACTGTAATCCTTTTATCGACCTGGATCAGTATGATCTTACTTAAATGTTTGGGTGACTATATATATTTCTTGCACATTGGTTGATGGAACTACAGCTACTTCTTGAGTCGATTTGAATGTTACACCAAAAAACTCATCTGAAAAATAAATATCAAATATAACTTTATGAACTATCATTAAAATTTGTTACTTTAATACTTGAAAACAGAATAAAACCAATTATGAATAATAAGTACATATTTGTTTTTAGGAATCCTTCTATAGTAAAAAAAACTAGCCTTAAAAGGAATGACTCTTGGAATGATGCTGATGTGGAAGATTTCCGGAACTAACGAATCCGGGTTGTCCACTCCTTCCATGAGTCGAATAGACCAATCAGGAAAGGGCTCCGTCTATGCATCGCCATATGGGTTACCATAAAGAGAGGAAAGGTTACCATCGCCAACAATCGCCAAGTTTGTCGCCAACTTGGCGATATATCGCCAAATTTGGCGACCAAAATTAGTTGTCAAAAGGGACGCCAACTTGGCGATAATTGTAATATTTCGCCAAATTTTTAATTTCTTTACAACATCAGTCATTTGATACATCATTTGTGAGGTTTGCAACTGCTTATTCATTTAAAGGATGTCTTGTGTGTTATCCCCCATTCTGCTCCCCAGGGGGGACACATTTTTAATTTCTTTACAACACCAGTCGTGTTACACAAGATTTGAAAGGTCTGCAACTGCTTATTTATATTATGGATGTCTTGTGTGTCACCCCCACACTCTGCTCTCCCCAGGGGGGGGTCACATTTTTAATTTCTTTACAACACCAGTTGTGTGACACATCATTGGAAAGGTCTGCAACTGCTTATTCATATTATGGATGTGTTGTGTGTCATCCCCCACTCTGCCCCCCAGCGGGGCACATTTTTAATTTCTTTACAACACCAATTGTGTGACACATCATTTGAGAGGTCTGCAACTGCTTATTCATATTATGGATATGTTGTGTGTAACCCCTCCCCCCCCTCTGCCCTCAGAGGGGGCGCATTTTGTAATTTCTTTACAACACCAATTGTGTGACACATCATTAGAAAGGTCTGCAACTGTTTATTCATTTTATGGATATCTTGTGTGTCACCCCCACTTTGCCCCCCAAAGGGCACATTTTTAATTTCTTTACAACACCAGTCGTGTGACATCATTTGAGAGATCTGCAGCTGCTTATTCATATTATGGATGTCTTTTGTGTCGCCTCCCCCTTTGCCCCCCAGGGGGGCACATTTTTAATTTCTTTACAATACCAGTCGTGTGACATATCATTTGAAAGGTCTGCAACTGCTTATTCATACCATGGGATATTGGCGAGCGCAGCAAGCAGGGGTAGCCAATAATTTGGAATCGCGAAGCGATTACGCGGGGGGTTGGCGAGCATAGCGAGCAGGGGGGCGGGGCCCCCCTAGTCTTTATACAAAAATGATTGTTTTTTTCCTTTTACTTATATATTGTAATAATATGCTAATAAAGAGCAATCTTGTTGTTTGCATGCGAATAAAAAAATGACGTCCAAAAATGAGCAAAAAAAAAAAACACAAAAAATGGCATCAAAAATCAGCAGGCAACAAGGAAATCAAAAGATAACTGCGTACCCATGCAAACAACAAGATTGCTCTTTATTGGCACATTAGCGCAATTTCTGCTCGGTCATTCCATGGTAACTTATGTTACATTTAGTACAATTTACTGCAGTAATTTTAGTAATATAACACTAAAAAATATTCAAATATACATGACAAAACTAACATGATTTGTCAATGAAACCTATATAAGGGTCAATCTGGATGAAAATTTCCTAAAAAATGATGATGAAAATTACACTTTATATGATAACTTACATTCCTTTTTCAATAATGGCAATTACCATAGTAAATAAAACTACCAAAATTTGAAAAATAACATTAAAATTAGGTAATTTTCATCTATATTGTGCTTTGAATAAGTTTAATTAGGAAAGCAACCATGTCAAATTTACATTTTAAATAATCTTTGTGTGTGTGTTATATTACTAAAATTACTGAAAGTAGTACAAAATGTAACATAAGTTAACATGTAATGACCTTGCTGTGGTGATGTTAATATGTAAGTACCCAACTAAATATTGTTTAAACTCTTAATTTCATATACCAGACTTTTTTAAATTCCTGAGTAGACAATATACAAAAATTCAAATAGACGATAATTAAAGAAAAGCAAAAATATGTTTTTAATGAATAGCTTACATATATTTTTTTTTTACAACATAAATTCTGAAAATATTGCCTAAAATAAGAAAAAACATATATTGATAAAACATGCAAGCAAGTGCTATGTGTTAGCACAAAAATTTTAAATTAATAAAAACAATGAAAATGTCAACACAAAGCAAAATTTTGTCAAAAAATGTACTTTGAGTTCCCATGTATCATAAAATTTTACATACAAAAAATAAAATTTGTTTTTGCTTGTCAATCTTTCTTAGTCATCAGTTAATACATAACTAAAATTTAAAAAATACATAAATAAAATGGAGTCTGAAGAGATTAAGTGTTTTACTCAGGCTTTTTTGGTTATGTTATTATAAATTGTCATTAAATGTTAAATAAAACATCCTTAATTTATGATTTTCGTATGAATTAATAGGATAAATTTTAAAAGAAAAGTTTCTTTAAATAATTCAAGAAAAATGTACTATCTGTATATGCAAATAAATTAAATATTGTTATTATTAATTTCTTTTCTCAAGTTAAAATATTGAAATCTATATTTTTGAGTAAGCGACACAAAATATTTGACTGCTTGAAGTATGCGCCTGCCTTCTGGAAGCTTTTTTTTTTTTTTTTTTTTTTTTTTTTTTTTTTTTTTTTTTTAAATAAGAAACAATTATCAAAGACGTGTTTTAGATTAAAAAAGAGAATTAATCTCAATATCAATATCAGTAGTTATTATTCTTGTCTCAGAAACATTAGTTTAATGTTGAATAAGCTTGTTGAGGAGAATAGTTTATAGAATAAAATTAAGACTAATTTTCAGTTAGCCAAAGAACATTAATTTAACAATAACTTAAAGTTTATTACTATATATATATTTTTTTTTTTTCAGTTAAAGTATAATTTAGCACATTTTAGACACATACTACATTTTTGAATTAGAGATACAAAATATTTGACTGCTTAAAGTATGTGCCTGCTTTTGGGGCGCTTTAAAAAAAAAAAAAAAAAAAAAAATTGTAATTTAAGAAATTACCCCAACCATTTGAAAAATGTTTCACTCGATACATTCATCTATCATTTTAAGCTAAATACCAGTTGTTTTATTGTGTATTATCCGTGCCACTGCTATAAATGACTTTATACATGCTGCAATTTGAAGGTACGGTTCGTTTAAGTTATATCACTCTATTGTCGCCAAGCATAAAAGTTGGCGACGAAAGAAACATTTCAAACTATTTAACATTGTTGGTGCAAAAGTAATCATTATTAAAATACAGCTTTGGCATATACTGTTATACTTGTAAGACTTTGGCATATATTGTTTGATTTTACAGAGCAGAATTTTGGTGATGGAGGTTTTAAACCAAAATCGATCGCAGCACATGCATCTGTGAATGGGTCCATCAGACATCGAATCAAAAAAGTTTTTTCCCAGTTTTTCCCAAGCCGATTGCTTTTTAGTTTTCTTTTTAGGTGGTGGAAAATCAAGAGTAATAGCTATAACATTTTCCGGCTTGTTAGAATCACTATTGGCACTCAAATTTTCCTGGTTAGAACCGACCGATAGTAAAACGCCATGGCTAGTGGATTGGTCTCCCTGGCGACATGATGTTTTACAATTAATCGGTTCGGCATTAAATTGCTTCCTTTTTCGTGATCGCCTTTCAACACGTAATTGGTTTTCAGCGGCTCAATAATCTTTTGATTTTATCATTTTCTGCATTGAAAGACGTTTTTGCGCCAAACCAAATACAGTATTACTCAGTTATCCCGTCGACCAATTTCGCCAAATGATACGAATCGCCAAACTAATAAGCAACTTATACATGTTGACTAAATTTTTATTTTAAATAGCAAAAGAAGAAATAAAAATCACTTTATGATTGTTTAAGTACGCGTATTGTGTTTAATATCATTGAATGCGATATTCACGTTCATTCATTTCTTTGGCTTCGGCTTTTTCCGTATCTGTTAATTTCCGTCTACCCATTTTTAAATTTGTTAGTTTTCTCCTTTATTACAATGATTTTAACCATTTTAATTTACTATTCAAATAAAAATTCTTCTAAAAGTAAAGAATTTAATTTAAATTCAAATAAAAATTCTTCTAAAAATAAAGAATTTAATTTAAATTCAAAAGTGGTAACATCATTCAAAAGTGGTAACATCATTCAAAAGTGGTAACATCATTCAAAAGTGGTAACATCATCGGGTCCATTCTCCCGAAAACAACAACCATTTTTCAAATGGTTAAAAAAAAAAAAAATGAAAATTTTATCAAAGACATGTGTTTTTCGTTTAAAAAAATAATAAAACTATGTGAATTCATATAAATTTTAATGGGGATTTAATTTTCAAATTTATACAATATTTAGTAAAATTTCAGTAAAGAAGTTGTTTATATGCCAAACATTTTCAACATAATTTACTTAACATATTTTTAAATAATATTTTAGCAAACCACTTACATGTGTTATGAAATGAAAGATTTACAATACTTCTTAAATTTAACTAACATGTTGAAAAATTTTGAGACAAAACGTAACTAAGAAGAAAAAATGTGTATTTTTTAATAAAATTGACTGTTATCTTAATATAAACAAACTTATTTAGCTATACAAAAATTTTTTGCAATACTTGATTTGTCAATACTTGAACCGAAGATTTATTTTGCATTTTTATAAAGAGTTTAAACAAACCGACAAACAAATAAGCTTGCTATTTCATTTATATTCAAGAATAAATTATTCTTTTGTCAATTGTGCAAATAACCCAGATTATGAAAATTCTTCAATGATTTATAAGTTTAGCTGCTAGGATGTGCGTCAGATCAATGTGCTTTATAATCCCAAAATTTGAGCTAACTTCATACTGTCTTGGCTAAAATGATAAGTCGACTCACATTTTTCTATTTCCCACCATTGGAAATTGGAATCATAAAATATTTTCCCTCCATTGAAAGTATTGTTTTTATTTTTTATGAGAGTAAAATAATTTGAGAAAAAAAAATAATAATAGCTATTATTATAGCTAATTCACAATTTTTCAAGGCCCAATCAACAAGCATTTTGTAGGGGTCTGATCAATGAAATTTCCAATATTTCCCATAAATGAATTGCAAAAGATCACAATCTTTTCTCATAATAAACAGACCAAACATGCCATTTTTCTACAGCTGCATTTTTCTCTTATTTTCCACTATCTTTCTTCAAAAAACATGTATTTTCCGCTACCTTTTGACAAAATACTTCTATTTTCTTCGATCTTACGACAAAATTCTCATATTTTCCATGATCTTTTGGAAAAATTCTGGTATTTTCTGCAATATTTCGTAAAAATTTGTGTATTTTCCATGATCTTTCGGCAAAATTCGCATATTTCCCCTTCTGATCTTTCAACAAAATATGCATATTTCCCTTGATTTTTCGACAAAATTAGAACATTTCTTCGATCTTTCGAGTATTTTCCATGATTTTTTGACAAAAATTAAAAGTATTTTTCACAATTATCTTACGAAATTCAAGCATTTTTCATAGTCCTTTAACAAAAGCCACGTCTTTTTCCATAATCCTTTGACCGAAATCGACCTTTTTCCGAAATCCTATGACGGAAATAGTGCTACCTCCCGCGATCCTTTGAAGAAAATACCTTTTTCCCGAGATCGTTTGACAAATTTATAGGTTTTTGCGATCATTTGGAGAAATTTGTGTTTTTTCCTGCAGTCCTTTTAAGAAATTTTATCAATTTGGCACGGTTAGTACACGTGTTTTTGTTGTATTTACCACTACCCCAACCCCCCAATAAGAAGGGCAACAAATTTTAATGCAGATTTGCATTGATCCCAGGTATGATAAAATTAATCGCCGAAAAAGTGTAATTCAGCGTTTCTGCGGAAAAGAAACATGTATGCAATGCATGCATAATCAACAAAATTGGCGATTTTTACTTGCCCAATCAACAAAATTTGCCATTTTTTTACCACTGATTGAAAAAATTCACTAGTTTTCTGTATTCGATCAATTGTATTTGAGAATTTTCCTTGTCTGATCAATGAAAATCAAAATTTTTACAAGGCTCAAAGATAAAATTTTTTATTCTTCTGTACTCAATTGAAAAAACTCACAATTTTTCCATCAATAATCAATGGGATTTCCAAATTTTAAATGATTGGCAAAATTCACAATTTTTTAGTAGTAATAGTATTTCCTCTAAGCCATTATTCAAGGGTGAAGCACCCTGCTTCATCTAAAATCAACAAAATGCATTCTGCCCTTTGTGAAGTTTATGAAATGAACCCTCACTTGTATCTGTGACATTTTAGTAAAAAAATTGCTCATACCATGGTGTTTTTAACCTGGGAGAACTCGCTCTGAGAATTTCTCTCATAGTGCCCAATTCTTTTCTTTTACTTTAATCAATTTTTTTGTTTGGCTTAGTATTTTTATTCAAAAAAGACGTAAAGTAATCGAAATCACATTTTTAAATTTTATTAAAATGAAAAATAGCCTTAAAAAGGGTACGATGGAAAAATATGCACAATAATTATTGTGTATATTTTTAATTATCATAAGTGAAATGTTTTTGTTTAATTAGAGTATCATTTTTTTTTAAATGTTACGTGAACGACGTCAAGAGTAACAGATAGGTATTACTATATTTTTCAGAATGATTAGAGGTAAATCAGTTTTATAGTTATTTAAAATCTAGAAGATGAAATGTTTTTTCTCGTTTGTTTTCTCACCAACATCCATTATTTAGTAGAGTGCTTGAAAATATTTTGTGGTGCTTAATTTTTCTTTAAATGTTTCTTATTATGTCTAGATGTGCATTGCCTGTCGTCTATGCCAATCTTTAGTCTTAGGAGCATACAGTTACAGTCTGGATCCGTCCAACTCGTATTTGATCATTTCTGCTAGGTCTGGATGGCAACGACTTAGCCAAGTGTGGAATACAAAGAATGAGGATCTTCTCAAACTCTGGAAAGATATACAGAATTCATATCACTGTTCAAAATGATATAGCAATATTTTAATAAGAAATAAAATTTCTATTTTTGTAAAATTTATCTTATTACTCTTTCATTTTACATTTGATGGCCATAGGCTGATTAAAACATGGATTAATGGAACCATTTCCCTCCCCTCTGTCTAATTTGATTGGCGTTGCAATGTCGCCACTCATAAAAGATTCACTAAAACCTTTAATGGAATTAAATTAAAAAGCAATTCGATATGATAACATAACAAGTTTAATGAAAAAACAAAAACCAATTTAACTTGTTCGCGACGGCACGCGCATCTCAGGACGGAGCGGGGAAATTTGATTTCGCGTTCAGGGCCGAAGGATTTTTCGAAGCTAAGCCTAACTCTTGTAAAGTCTCTCTTGTAAAGTAACTCTTGTAAATTTGAAAATACCAAAATTACATTTAAATATATTATCAATGATAAAATATCTTTTAAATAAAAAGTATTTAATAATAATAAGTAGAATTATACTTCATAATAAACATTTCTAAAAAGTTATTAAATGTAAAATTATTTCTGAAAATAAAAGAACAATACATAGTAATGCATCATAAATGAAATATCAAATAAAGGGTATTTGATAACAATGAGTAGGCTCCAATATATATATATATATATATATATATATATATATATATATATATATAATACCATTAAAAGTAGACAAGATTCACCAACGGATTTTATCAATAAAACAATAAATCAAAACGAAGAATTAAATTATATATATATATATATATATATTATAAAGACCAAACGTATCTGTGCGTAACGCATACGTCATTTTACGAATGGCAACACTTTCACATGCAACATGGTTTTGTAATTTTCGGTATTGTAAGTTTTATACTTTTAAACATCGCACATTTTCAATATTTACATTGTCGTATATGGGGAAAAATCTACTTTCAAATGCAATTTATTTAAAAACTGTATCTTTATTAATTTTTTTAATTAAATTTTTTTTGAAGTTTTAATAGCGTTTTTCTAAACGTGGCAATAGAAGTACTCCATGTCTATTAAATCAAAAGGAAAAAAAAGCCGAAAAAAGCAGTTTACTGTATCTTTATGTTGCCATTTTCTTATTAAAACTGAAAAAAATTAAATTAATTAAAGTACATACTGTGTCAAAAAATATTGTCTATTAGAAAACCCAGTGAATTTCGGTTTCATTTACAAAATTTTCAATTATAAATTTTCATTTATACTTTTAAAAAAATAAATAGTTTAGTATCTGTTTCAATTAATAGTATTGAGAGTTCAAGTTTTGAATTAAAATGATTTAAAATGATCAAATTAAAATACCGATTTTTAAAAAAAGATGAATACATATATGAAAAGTTCATATTTAAATTTCGATACGGTGAAAATGGTGTCGGTTTTAGATTTCACGGGGGAAATATTCCATGATTGAGTCAAAGTGGAATAAATTCTCCTTTTTATCATCTTGGAATACTAGCATAAGAACTTTAATTGATAATTTTTTCATAGAAATAGTGTTTTGTTATTGTTAGGTTAAATATAATTTTTCTAAGAGTTAGACTTAGCAATATAAAGTGCATTTTTTACTGTAACTAATTTTGTAGGTTTATTATAAGTCAGTGAAACAGTCATTTTTAAACATTTTCTTTCGTCGAAATTCGACGGGTTCTACCTTGTATATGTAATAAATAAAAAAAAAAATTGCGCCATTTTGCCCGCCCTGAGTTTTAATTCTAACGTTTATGGAACATACTTTTATTCTCAGTTTTCGTAATGTATTAATATTTTAACAGCTAAAGTTCTTTTATCTTATTTTATTTAACTTAGTAATAATCTATTGATTATTTTCTTAAAAAGAGCGGGAGTGTTATTGCGAAATCTTTCTTTCAGTACACAGGTTCATTTTTCTTTTTGGAATATTTATCGAGACTTTAATTTTGTTTTATTATTTAATTAAATCGTCTGCTGGAGAATGTCCATGAGCCTTTGCGTGTGAGCTGGC
This sequence comes from Maratus speculifer, assembly GCA_964019185.1. Classification (NCBI taxonomy): domain Eukaryota; kingdom Metazoa; phylum Arthropoda; class Arachnida; order Araneae; family Salticidae; genus Maratus; species Maratus speculifer. The sequence continues at coordinate 285,361,640 of OZ025289.1, forward strand.
TGTGCTATTGCGCGGTTAGTTAGTAAGTTCTTACAAGGAATCACACCCAACTACCAATAGGAGATGGTGATTTGGGTTGTCTTTGCGTTGAAAATAATCCTAATGGGTCTTTAAATTTCTTACGTGGAAAAAGGGACGGGCTAGTTTTGGCTTGGATTTTGGGAGACTCATTTTACGAGACTAGAGCGTCAGAATGCAGCTAATCTTTCAAATGTTAGGAAGTCCGTCTCTTTTTAGCATAATTTAGAACATCGAGATGATACAGTCTTAACCCTTTGCGGCGCAGGGCAAAGTCATTGCTTAAGTGTTGAAATTAATGACTGACACCGGAATTTGAAAACAACCTTATTTATAAATAAGAAAATGCTATATTTCACGCATTCAATAAACAGTACTTTTTTTAAACAAGATTCCGGTGCGAATGTGGCGTTTAGGAATTAAAATTAAGTGGTATATCTATTAAACCACTGCGCCGCAAAGGGTTAAGAGCGAATGGTCCAGTGTTAATTTGTGTGGAATGGTGACCTGTGGAATAACTTTATGTCGTGCTCTAAATAATAAAGGATTAGAAACTGATTGACTTGCCTTTTATTGCGAGAAACACCTAAAGGGAACAAATCTATTGCTCATCATGACGACTGCTAACCCTGTTTATTATTTTCAAGTGAATAGACTTATTCTACAGCAAAGATGGTATTCCACGAGAACTGATACATTATTACAAAAAAGCGTCTTATTATAACAAAAAGACGGCTAGGATTTAAATGAACCGGCGTAAGATTTTTGAGAAAAAGAATTATCGTAGCTTAACAACTACCGACTGACCATTTGTTTGAGAGTTTCTTCACAACAACGCTGATTGTGTACGCGCCATTTTCGCCGAGTTTGAAACTAATTATTAGAGCTTCTGCCTTGTTTATCTTCACCATAAACAAACATGAATTTAGGAGATGAACCACAGGACTTTTCGTCAGAGAAAAAAAAACTTGAATGTGCACCTTCTCTTGCATACGGACGAGAGATCTTTTAGTTGTGAGATATACAAGAAATTTTTTTCTCAAAAAGGAATCTTTAAAACGATCTTCATCAGAGCTTAATGATAACTGCAAAATTTGAAATATTAACCCTTTGCGGCGCAGGGCAAAGTCATTGCTTAAGTGTTGAAATTAATGACTGACACCGGAATTTGAAAACAACCTTATTTATAAATAAGAAAATGCTATATTTCACGCATTCAATAAACAGTACTTTTTTTAAACAAGATTCCGGTGCGAATGTGGCGTTTAGGAATTAAAATTAAGTGGTATATCTATTAAACCACTGCGCCGCAAAGGGTTAACTGTTTGTGTATACCGGCGTTTCACTCACTTTTAAACTATTGTTCTTGGATTTCTATTTCGTCAAGAATCTCAAGTTCATGTCTAAGAAGAATACATTTGCTAAAATTCCTTAATTATAATACGTCCAATTATGGCAATAAAATCTCCCGATTTAAAACTGCAGTCACCTTAGAATTTCAAATTGTTATACTCATCTATTTTTAAAGATAGATGGGAAAACAGAAAAAGGATCTTGAATAATCTTTATAATAGATCAAGATGTCCGACGAATTTGTTCGAGATCTTATTAAAATCTTAAGATATGATCAATACAAATCTGTTTATAAACACAAGCGTATAGGTGCCAACATCTTCCGCTTTTTCAGCCCGGAAAAAATTTATAATAAATGTTACCATTTCAATTCGCCGTAATCTGCTGATTAAATAAGGCAAAATTTTCTATAAAATCTTTCCGGGCCAAAAAATCAGAAGAGTTGGCAGCTATGCAAGCGCAGTCGCATGTCAATGATCATATTTCTATGTAGTGAGATACATATTATATAAATAATGCGTTAAGAAATTATAAGACCACTTTGATTTTGAAAATTATGAAGTAAATAAAGGTTCTAATTATAGGTTAAACATATGAGATATAAAACTATAACATATTTATTAAAGTTAATTCGGAATAGTTCTGAATAACGCAATAAATGAGTATATTAACAAAAATATAAGCAATGATTAAAAAATACACTGTTAACAAATTAAAACTACTTGTCTCAAAAAACAAAATTAATATATATATCAATGTGATGTTGGTCCTCCATTTTTTTCTTATAATCTCAAGCACTCTGTTTAACATAGAAGTGACCAGATGATTAAGTACAGATTCAAAAATATTGTGTCATTCTTTTACCATGGCTACTTCTAGTTCGTTGGCAGATAAAAACTGTTATTAGCATAAACTTTGTGACTTAATATCCCCCAAAGATTTTCCATAGGGACTTCAACCTGGCCTTGACAAAACATCATTTTTTTCTTTAACTTTTTCTGAGTGAATTTAGACACATGGCAAGAAGCATTGTCCTGTTCAACATCCAGTTAGCACCAATTTAAAAAGGTCCAAACGGTACCAGATGATCATATAACATAGCTTGATATTGCGCAAAACTCATACGTCTCGCAATTCGGATTAAATCGCATAATCCATGATGACTAAAAGCTCCCTAAACCATTGCTGATCGTCCTCCCGTTTGTCGACTAAAGCATTGTTTTGGTTCCTTCCTCAAATATTATAAATAGTGCTATAACCATTCAGATCATAAAGATCATTTTTTTTCTTCTGAAAATATCATTTGTTTCTATTTATTGTCCCATGATAACATTTTTAATTTCAGTCTTTATTCTTTATGATGTTTCATTAATCTCGTTTTTTTTTTTTTTTTTTTTTTTTTTTTCTTCAACAGTTTCATACATTTTGCTGTAGTATTTGATTTCTGACTCTTCCAAACTATTATGTATGAGGCTCTATTGCTGAAACGACGCGAAATTTACAGAGTTGAAATCCTTTTTTGAGTTGATAATTGAAACATTTGCCTATCGTCCCGTGCTGTCAAAATCTTTCTTGTTCCAAATTGTTTAATTTTAATCCTTTTTTTTTTCTAATTAATTCACTGTGAAGTTTCACTAGAACGTTTCATTAACCGAGCTATTTCTCGTTGAGATTTACCAACACCCTTATGCAACAAATTTTTTTCTACTTCGGTCACAGACAACGAAAGGCCGTAGCTAGAAATGAACAGTAGGGGCGGGGGGATTCAAGAGAATGTAGGGGAGCTCAGAAAGATAAATTAGTGCATATTCACATTGTAGGTATTATGTTTCTTATTAAACTGTTGTAATAACTTTATTTTATACTAAGAAAAGTATAAGATGATGAAGTTTTTGAGTGTATAACTGGGGCAAAATTAAACATCATGTTATCTTCATATGTATAAATAGTATGAGGATGCGTTGAAACACTAATTTTAGATACAATTTAGTAAATCTGCAAAAATGTGAAAGGGTCTCAAAACTAAATTAGATTTTTGAACAGAATTCCATTTGAATTTTCGGAACAGTAGTTCATTTAGTGACCTTGGAATCTTTTCTAGTGGGAGCTCAAAATATTTTAGGGGGGGGGGGGGCTGAGCCGCCCATAGCGCCCCTTTAGATATGACCATGCAGACAACCGTTTATCCCGCGGCATCTTGAAATATATCGTAAATAACACTATAGACCTTCACGTATGCTTCTCGTGAATACTTTCACGATATAACGAGTATGTTTTATAATGATTTTAAAATGACGTATAATACGCTAATTTGCTCAGGGGGTCTTATAATTTCTTAACAATCAGCTTATTTACGTTAAAAAAATTAGAAGATTTTAATAAAATGAAACTTAAATTTTAATGTAACAATTATAAGAGAAAACGTTTTACGATAAATTTTAAATACCTATGCTAAAAAAATTGCTCATTGTGTCTTCTTCAGAAGTGCACCAATTAGTTAGAAATCTTGATAAGAACTAAAATCCATCTGAAATTCACAAATTAAAATTAAAATCCTTAAATTGTTTTTATTTAAATCCAGTTTATTCCTTGAACATTTTTTTCAGCATCACATTTATTAAGTTCTTCATTAAAATTAGAGAGTAACTTAAGATGGAAAAAAAAGACAATTCTTTTTCGTTTGTGTTTAAATCTTTGTGCGTCCCAGATTCCAGGAATTGTGCGGGTCTAGACTATGTGTCAATCAAGAGCTAATTAATCAATTACATCAAATGTTCATCGCAAATTTATATCTTCGTCCCTTACTGGAAAATAATACAAGCCTCAACATATTCGCAAGACCTGGAACAAAAAAGTTTAGAATTTGCAATTCTCATAGGCCTGCATAACCTACGACCATGTAGGTCCCGAAATTTGCTTAAATAAGTCGTAAGATCTCTGATCGGATTCACGAAGATTATTCTAAAATGCAAAGACGAAATAAACGAGCTCGGTCAGAAGAGGTTCCAGTGTCAAGTCAAATTCTTTTGTCGCATAATCTCTCAGTTATTATTTGCCTTTATAAATGTAGTTTTCTCTACTGCATATACGTTGAATTTAAGTATATGTGAAAAAAAAAATTAACTTTTAAAATGACGAAAAAAATCGTTTATACTGGTCGTACTAGGAAGAATGAAAACTCCTACTTTGTTTTTTTATGCGATTTAAGTAGGGTAAATTTGTGGTAGATCGCCCACATTTTATTTGTTTTTCTTAATGACAATTTAACGAAAAAATAGAATTTCCAATAAAGAAGTAATAATATCTTTATTTGTTGTTCCTCCAGCTAAATATTTTTTGCATTGGTTCATCTAAGCTCTTATTTTTAAATTTTTATACGGAATGCATATGAGATTCAGAATTCTTTTTTTTTTCTTTTTTCTTATTATCGAGAATATCAATTAAAAACTCATCAAAAATGCTATTTTTTTTCACAAAATGGCGAAAATCGCATGCTCATCTGAACTTGATTCCGCAATCGAAAGAAATTAAACATTTTTACTAATCAGCGAAAAAAGAAAAATAACTAATTAAGATTTAGATTTGAAAACTTCAGACCAAACGCACACATACACACACACACACAAATATATGTATAATTATTTCAAAATCGGTAGGTATATTTTTTCTACGGTTGCAGTATACAAAAGAGAGATCCCATACGCAAAAGCTGCCACAGTCGTCTATTTTGTATTATGTTCGTTACAGTATTTTTCTAATATAAATTTGATGTTTATTTCTAATGCAAATATTATTAGTGTTTGTTAATGATTTCTGTTTTGAGAAAGTGGTGCCAGTTAGAATTTTAAAAAAAATTCTCCTGTTGCAGCCCTGCATACGAGAAATACAGGGGCGAACATCCATTAAAAACAGAACTAAAAAGATAATTTTTTCTGTCCGACCAATCCACTAATTTCCGAAAACTGATTTATTAAAAATTATATAACATGCAGGCAATCGACTTAATTATTAAACGCTATCAAATGCTAAAAGGATAATTTTAAAAGTATTTTATCAGTTTAATCGAAGATTACTAGTGTGTTCTGTAGACAGAGTGAGGTGATATGATTTAACCTTTTTCGGCATACTGTGTCTTGTCTGGAATAACTAATTTTAATTCCAAACTTGCAAACGGCACCAATAATATTTCAGTAAAATTTTGCTTTTACAGTAAAAGCTTAAATTAAGGATTTCAAAATATCTAAAAAAATCGTTTGTGAATTCTGGTGTACGACGATAATTTCTTATTTTACTTTTTTGTCCGTGCCGGAAAAGATTAAGAGTTCGTCCGCAAGAGTCCACCCTCTCCCCCCCCTTTATTTACATTTTAAGGCAGGATTTTTAAAATATACACTTTTTATCACCACTATTTAACTTTTAAGTCCCTTTTTTGACGGATTCTCACGATTTTCTTGAAATTTTTAGCTCCATCATCTTCAGCTCCATGCAGAGATGCGTGCGTACTACACCCATTCTTCGCTGCCGAAGACACTGGAGACCCATCCCAGGGGGTCATTTTGAATGATATTTTATTTAAATTTGAATAGAGGTTTTAATCATTCGCGGTTCATTTGGAAAAATTGATGGTCGTGTCAGCTAGATACAAATGAAAAATATTCCTGATACCAGAAATGTGTTTGAAGTCGCCAATAGGATTTTTGATTTATTTACTTTAAGCTAGACAGTTAAAAGCCTCCATTAGCAATTGACTATTATAGATCTCTAATCGTCGCTCCTCTCCTATTCGCTATTCCTCCCACCTTCACCGAAAATCAGACACACGCACACACACAAAAGAAACAGCCAACAATTCGTACTCATTTTCAAAATATGAAATAATTTCGGTTTAAAGCTCCTCTGAATTTGGCGCTCTGAATTTTGCGCCTCTATTCAAAATTTTTAATGTTATTTTTATGTTATTTTATCTACTCGAGGGATATAGGACCATTGGGGAAGTCCTCTTCGCCGGGGTCTTTCTAAGGGAACCTAACCCGTATTTACGCAAGATTCGAAGAAAACCACGAAAACTCCGAATGGTTAGCCGAAGGCCGCGATTGGGCTCGAACCCAGCACCTGCAGTCTACCAGTTGAGAGGTCAGAACCTCTCGGCCACTGATGGAGGCTGCGCCTCAATTCAGAAACAATTATCTTCGGTACTGATTGTGTTGAGCCATTCCTAGAAATATTTACAGAAATTGTTCCTATTTTTATTATTTAGATACAACAAAATATTATATTAAAGAAAACATTAGCACAAAGAAAAAGAAAATAAAAGTCAGCAATTTTTGTTTATTATCAAAATATGTAAAATAGTTTCGGATTAAACTTCTCTCAGTTTGGCGCCCGGGGTGGACGCCCCCCCCCCCCCGTAGCTACACCACTGTAAGGAGAACAATGACGGTGCTTTCACTTTTGCCCCTAAAGTCTTTCCAAGTCTGGCTGGCATTTCCGGCGGTTTGGGAGAAGATGAAATCAAGGCAACACTAGATACCGGGCTTGCTCATTCCTTTCATGACGTCACAAAAGGTGGCTGAATGATGTCTAGCGATTGGCACAAAACGATGGGTGCGTCACTTTGAGCCCTATTTTTACCAATCACAGATAGCGGCCAGCCACCTTTTGTGACGTCGTGATAAGGAATGAGTAAGCCCGGTATCTAGTGTAGCCCTGATGAAATCTGGCTCTCCCTACGTCCCGCTAGCAGACTGGTCGAGAGGCTAGTCAAACAGGTCAAATGATCGAAAGTCAGTCCAGCACCACTACCGCCACGCCATGCACCGGGCAATAGACCCCGATGAATTGCCCTATAGACGTCACAACAGCGGCTGTTCCGCTTATCTGGTACACATGACGCCATAATCTGGAGCCCAAACAAATCATCATAACTCCTCGTTTGCCGTTTAAAGCAACTGTGGTTTTTCTGTTTAATTTTGATTTTTCTTATTCTTGCATTATTTTTCTAAATACTTAAAAAATGAAGCGCAAATTACTATTTTTATAAATGTGAAAACACCACATTTGCCTTATGTTTGGGCGCCAGATGAAGCATGTGACGTCACGTCTCCTTTTACTAATCTCCATGATGCGCATGCTCAATACGATTGCTCTTAAAATACTTTGCCTAGATGTACGGAGGGCTTATGAATGATTCAAAAATGACTTTTGTTTGCGAATAATGTTTATACGGTTTATCCTTCGATCTTGTACATTATCTGTATTCATTTTTTAATTGTAATCTATATAAGGATGAATTTCTTACCTAATATGACAAACTATGCTCGTCGAATGACTCGGTTGAGTGCTAGAATATTTGGAGAAGTTGCTCGTCCAACAAATCCAAAATCTATGAAAGTTGTTCGCATCCTTAGTAAGAGACCACACGATCTTGATCCATACATTGTTGATCATTATCCCCCTCACGTCGAATATTCAAATTTAATAAGAGTTCTTCGAGATCATGGTTTATACAGGTATACATATTATTTAATTATGAAAATGTGTAATATTTTATGACTACTTTTCTCCCACAGATTATTTACGGCATAATAGATACGATATTAAGAAGTATTGATATATGCATACAGATAATAATATAAAATAGCATTTATATTTAATATATTATGTTCATTGTACAGTATATTTAAAATACATAAATAATTATATTCATTCTGATGGACTTAACAAATCATTGGAAATAACTCTACAAACGTTAATTGCTAAAATTTGTTTATTTAATATTACACACAGTGTCATAAAACCAAAAACTTTCCGTGCACATAAATATTGGGTCAAAAATTTTCTACGAATTTATTTATTATTTAATAAAATTGCATGATATATTATTTTGACAATGTAACCATGATAAAAAAAAAAAAAAAAAAAAAAAAAACCTGTTATATAAGTTTTAAATCAGGGCTGGGGTTTGGATACCCAAAACAAGTTTTGGGCAGGTCATGGGTTTTAGTGGCCGAAATTGTACTAAAGCGTCCAAAATTTTACTAAAGTGTTCAAAAGCTTAAAGAAAGCAACATTCCATGTGTAACCACTGCACATTTATTAAGTAACAGAATCAGAATATATCCTTCATAAAATCGTTAGTATTTCTATTATATTAACAACACTATTATTTAAATAAATAACATTAATATTATTTTACACAATTAAATTTAATATATTTTTAATGTAATTATTTTGTTATGTAGGGCAATTAGGTTGTTACTACTAAAGTGTTAGGTAGTATAATGTAGGGTGATTAGGTTGTTAATACTAAATTGATATTTTTGTAGTGTAATCTTTTTGTCAATTTTTTAAACTTTTAGCATTGTTCTGATAAATACCATTTTACTACAAAATACAGTTTTGGACTGTTTTGAATGGTACGGTTTAATCCATGGATTTTATTGTGTTTTTACAATTGTATCCAAAACCTTGCCAACCCTGTTAAAAATTGATTAATATTAATTAAAGAATAACTATTTTAATTTAAAAAAATAATATTAAGCAAAAATCTATGATATTATGGAATGAATTCTTTTCAATTATTTTGTTAATATATTTAGAAAAAGACTATTCCTTCATATTGCAAGCTTTTCACACCAAAAAAAAAAAAAAATGCTAGTCACTCTTATAACACTACGAAATTATTTTATTCGTTGCCGGGCTAAAAAATCCAGGGCTTCCGGCATTTTCTGGTTTAAACCACTTGTAAAAGACTGGCTTTTATTAGAAAAAACCGGCCTTTTGCTATTTTTTTTTTCTACAAAAACTGTTCTTAAAATGAAATGTATACTGACTTTTTATTTACTGTTGCCATGAAAATACTTTTTCCAATACTTTTACCAATTTTTCTGCTTTTTCAGCACCTAAGCTGTTTTTGATTTTATTCCAGAAAAAAACATATGTTGAAAAAATTCTCTCAATAGATGGAGAGCTTGGCGGACAGCTGTGTAATTTAAATTTAAAAAAATCACAGAAACCATTAGGTAGTGAACTATCCTTTTTCGATGTCTTCACTTTAGCAAGATTCCACCAAGATTTTTTGCTGGAAATTGCTCTATAACTTTTTCAGAGAAAAGTAAATGTGGGTATGCTTCAGAATCTTTTATCTTTAATTTTAGCACACCAGGTTAAAATTCAAGATAATTTTCTTCAAGCCACGTTTCAGCTTCATTTTCTGGTGCATTTGTCAATTTTTCAACAAAGTATTTGGGATGTGTCATGTAGGATAAAAAATGGAAGAGTTCCATGTTTTGATGAAATCTTTTTTTCCATTTTTCTTTTTCTAAAGATGAGTCTTCTAACACATCTAACCATGTTACCACTGCGTTTGACAAGGTAGCTGTATCACTTATTTTTATTCATAATACTAATACATTCATATATGCTAGGAGACATTTTCCAGATGCATTATATTATAGACAGTTTCATTTTGTACAGTATTTATTTGAATGTAGTCCTTATCCATGGCATGAAAATATCTTTAATAAACAGAGAAAGTGCTGCTGAACCTATAGTAAAGGGTTTTTTTTAATCATTTTGTCTATTTATGATGCTTTTCTGGTATATCAGTTATTAATTGGCTATAAAAATGAATTTCTGAACATGATTTTAAAACAATTTCATAATATTTAATTTGAATTTATAGAAAATAGCTATTAGTAAAATTAATTAACATGTATAGTTGTAAAAAATAAATAATAAGATATGCCTTGGGAAAAAAGCCAATAAAACCGTTTTTTTCTAATAAAAGCCGGCCGGCCTGGCCTTTTGTAGAAAAGGCCGGCTTTTTTGCAGCCCTGAAAAAATCACTGCTGCTGTTGATGGAAAACCAATTGCTGCAAGTTTTAATTTGTGAAAAATAGAAATAAAAGGTATTTACTGTAATTTCCGGCCTATAATCCACGGATTATCTGTTAAAAAACCTGAAAAATTCTAATTGCGGATTATCTACTGATGCAGATTATCTGCTGAAATTTTTTTTAAGCAGAATTTCACCGAAGATATCTAGTTTTTACCGGCTGTTATAAAACCAAAATGTAAATAGATAACACACAACTGTCTGTTATCGACCGTTAATTGAGTTGCTCTTGATTGGTTCACATATGACGTATATGTACTTGTAGGAGTGGCTTCTGATTTTTATGTTACATTTTCTTAGCCTTTTGACAATATGTATCTATAAACAACAAACTTTCCTCAATTCATCTCATTCAAAAATTGCAATCTTAATCCTTTAACTGAAACAAAGAACTATGAAACAATAATTTTATACAGTGAAGTGGCCAACGATACGATAATGATTATTCGATTAAATATCGATCATCATAATCAATAAAACTGATGTAGATTGCAAACTCATTTCATAACTTGCAGGGATACGAAATCATAATAATGTCTGAGAAAAAACATATTATTTAACACTGCAGAATTAAACAGCCATCGAAAATTATATTAGGCTGCAATAACGATACGATAAAGATTAATTCAATTAAATATCGATCATCATAATCAGTAAAACTGATGCAGATCGGACATTCATTTCATAACTTGCAGGGATACGAAATCATAATAATCAGGGCCGTAACTATAAACTTGGGGGCCCCGGGGCAAAACCTCTGGGGGGGGGCCCAGGGAGGGCAAATTGAAACTTTGCCCCGGGTATAGTTTCTTTTTTTGCACACCGTTGTTTAAATGTACATAGTATGATAAGCCCAAAAAGGACTAAAAAATGTAGAATTGAACAACTCTACTCGGCAGGCACTTGGCGGCGACGCCATTTTTGCCGATCCCACTGAAGTTAGCATAGGGAAGAAAATACAGACTTCTGATTGGTTCAATACTTTAAAGAGCATTTTATTTAGGTTCATTTTCGAGTATATGTAACTTAATCATGCGTTTCTGTTTAAAATCTTTTTGAAAGATGGATTGTGATAATTTTTTTTTCGATTTTATGTATTTGTTAATAGACTAGTTGACCCATCCGGCATTGCCCGGGACATGTTACGATAACCTTAAGCAAACAATTAACACTTTAGATCTACAATTAGTCAAAATTAAGCATAGGATATGAATTATTCATTAAATAATATTTTAAAGAAATGCATAAAAAATGAGTAAATGCTTTTAAAAAGGCCTTTGGACCTCAATAAAAACATCAGGTCCTGAAATAAGAGTCCAAAATTCAACTTTAAATTTATGCATTGAGAAGGTTTGATAATAAGTGGGTGAATGAAATATGCATGAACAAAAATTTCAAGGCATCTGAGCCGAGACCATAGGAAGTCTCAGGCTTTTAAATGGAATGTAAGAACATGGGAATAACTAAGTGAAAAAATAGTTCCAAAAATGAAGATTGGATTAAGAGAGGGCAGTTTAATAACAATTTATGGTACAAAATCTTCAAGGGGCCAGGAAATTATTTCGCATGTAGTTGGGTATAAAATATTTTTTGTAGTTATTAAAGTAATGGGAGGACGCTAAAGCAATGTGAAAGAAAATTGCAAGCAATCTGGATCATTTTTAAAGAAATTGCACCAACGGCCCCAAGAACGCGATTAATATTCAAAATTGGTGGTAGCTAGACTATGGCGGTTTCTTAGTACAGGGATGAGATTCTTCCGCAGATCCGCGGTTTTAAGCTTTTTTGTCATTTTTCAATTTCCGCTTTTTTTAGATTTTCCGATTTTTTTTTAAATTTTCACTTTTTTATAATTTTTTTTACTTTTTAAGTTTTTAAGAATTTATTTCGTGCAGACTTCCGTTTTTTATTCGTTTAAATAAAAAAAGAATTGTAAAATAATTTTAATCCACATCAAAATATGCCTCTATTTCAACACTTCAAATACTAGAGGTCCTTTATCGCATGCGGTGGTTATCTTATTTCATCGCGATCGCCGAATGCTCATTGAAAAACATAACAGCATTGTCTTAAAACAGAAGAGTTCAACATGGGCGATTGTGTTCCGTGTATACCTCGGATTTCCGGATTTTTCGATCGATTTTTCTGAGTTTATGAGATTATTATATTTAGTGGAAAATTCGAATTTTAAAATACCATGAATTTCGATATATGGTCGCCAAAAATAAAAATCAATTTGTTGATTGTTCGCAGAAAAAAATTGACAATTTCGTCAAACGATTGCGAAAAAAAGCAGAAATTTCACAAAGGATCGTGGGAAAAAAATTCTTTAAATGTTAAATGTGATTTTTGTCCAAAAATCGCCGTAAAACGGATATTTTGACACAAGATCACAGGTAAAACAGAAATATCGTCAAAGAGTCATGGAAAAACATAAATTAGTTAATAGGTCACGCAAAAAAAATCCCTCGAATTTAATTAAAGAATCGTGCAAAAAACTAATTTCTTCATAGAATCGCAGGGTAAAAACGCAAATTTCTTAATAAAAAGATTTAAATTTCCTCAAAAAATTTTGAAAAACGATTAATTTCGTCAAAAAATGATCAAATTAGTAAAAAAATTGCAGAAAAACAATCAATTTCGTCACAAAAATCTCGGGAAAATGATCAATTTCGTCTAAAAAAATCGCAAAAGAACGGTCAATTTTGTCTAAAAAAATTGCGATAAAACGATCAATTTCATCAAATAAACGCAAATAAACTGCAAATTTTGTCATAAAAGTGCAAAAAAACAGCAAATTATATGAAAAAACTTCAAATTTCATTTTAAAAAATCACGTAAAAACAGGGTTGGCAAGTTTTTGACGCATGACGGTTTTTACCGGATTTTACCATGGTTTTTACCGTCATGTCAAAAACCTCCTTGTCAAAAATGTCAAAAACTACATTGAAAAAAAAAAGCATTTAAGAATCTCTGTAAATGTAATAAAAATTTAAGAATAATTTTAAAGGTAAAAGATTTTTACTTATATAGTCAAATTTATGTTATAAAAATATGCTACATGTTATTTTTTTTAATTTACTTTAAATAATAACCAAGTAATTTAAAATAAAATGTAAACAAGACATAAATGGTCTGACATGGTAGTTTTAAGAAATTTTGATTAAAAAAATATTTCATGACTTTTTAGATAAAAGTATGGGTGCTTGAATGATCTTTAAATTCATATATATTTGCACAAAAGTTAACAAATAAAAACTATGGTATATAAATGTATAAATTATTATTTTATTCTGATTTTTCTTAATTTTTTTTTTTTCTATTCATTAAATTTTAAGTATGAAAGCTTCCAAATAAAATTGGCCTTAAAAGTATCAAAATTTTATAATATAAAAATTTTAAGATTCCGCCTATTGAATTGGGGGAAAAAATCACTGTTTAATTACATTAATGAAATGCATAAGACAAGCATTTTGAAATATTATATATAATAATATTCGGTAGTACTTGATTATCCTGTCGACCAAAAAGCTATCACCAAACTATAAGATTAAATGCCAATAAAGGATGATCGTGAATGTCACATTCATTCACGCTAGATAAGATACATGTGTTTAAAACGTCATTAGATGATTTTTAATCTCACTTTTTATTTGTATTTTTATTAAAGGTATACTAATTTATGTCTTCTTTTGCTTTTTAAAATAAAAATTATGTAAACATGTAAAATTCGGCTATTAATTTGACGAAATTGGTCGACAGGATAACCAAGTAGTACCTAATATTCAAATTTATTCAATGACCAGTCCTTGACATCTATTGTCATACCATATAATAGCATTTTTGAATCTCTGAAATGATTTTAATACATTTTTGAAATGAAATGTTATTTAATGATTATAATAACCTTTTATCATCATTTAATATTAATTTTCATAGCAGGTAGTAGAATGTATATTAATGGAGATTATGACAAATATTGTTTTTTCCATTTTTTACACTTGTATTTTTAAATGTTTCCCATTTAAGAAATCTTTCTTTTAAATACATTTAACCAATGTAATTGAAATTAATAATAATAATAAGAACAATAAAGAAAAATCAATTAGAAATGAATTGTAAGCTGTACTTGCACTATAAATTGGCAAAAAATCGAAAATGATAGGTTTTTGACGGAATAAACCGGTAAAAACACGGTTTTTACCACTGTCATGTCGAAAACCAGTTTTTGACGTCAAAAACCCAACCCTGCGTAAAAACAGTAACTTTCATCAAATAAGTGTGAAAAAACATCCAATTTCGTAAAAAAGATCGCAAAAAACCGACCGATTTCGTCAAAAGATTGTGAAAGAAAGGGGTTATTGCTGGATTGGAATTTTCTGTTCCAAAAACTTTTTTGCTGCTTTAAAAACTAATTTTGTCATCACTTTTTTTTTTCTGCTCCAAATCTTTTTGATTGAATGGGACCTTTGAAATTGGTATATTTTGCATTTGATAATTTTCAGGGTTTTCTACTTTGTATCACTTAATTTTCAGGATTTTTCATTCCGAGTCACAATCACCCCTGATATTTGTAAAATAAATTTTCATTATTCTAATCAAATACTTTCTGCCTATTTCATGTTAATAATTCCTTTTTTATTTATGCAAAGTTAAATTGTATGTAATTTATATTTATTAATAGCAATTGTATTTGTTGCGATTGGAATTCCTGGCATTGCTCAAACGTCGTTCGCGCAGTTTTCAGCTTTTTTGCTTTTTGGTCAATCTCATCCCTGTTAGTAGCTGATGGATTTAAGAAGTTGTTTTTTAAAAAAAAAAGGAGTTAATTGAACCATTTTAAAGGGATTTATAATAAGGGCCCAAAAAGGACAACTGACAGTTAAAAAGAGGGCCCTAACAGAAAAACATGTTAAAATATCTTAGTACTTAGCTCTTTAGATCTACAATTAGTCAAAATTAATCATAGTGTATGAATTATTCATTTTAATAATATTTTATCGAAATGCACAAGTTGATTCGGAAAATGTTTAAAAAAGGGTCCTAGCCGCGGATGAAAATATGAGAATCTTGTTCCTGAAAGAAGAATCCAAGACTCAAATTTAAAAATTTTGCACTGAGAAGGGGATAAATTTAAAGAGTGAACTATGTTTGCCACACAAAATGTTCAGGGGCCCTAGACTGAGCCCTGTGATTCCATAGGAGGCCAAAGTGTCTTATATGGAATGTCAAAACATTAAAATATCTAAATGAATAAAGAATCCTAAAAATGAAGATTGGATTAAAAGGAAACAATTTATTAACAATTTATTATTACAAAAACTTCAAAGGGCCAGGAATTTATTTTGCATGTAGTTGAGTATAGAGATATTTTTTGTAGTTATTAAAATGATGAAAAGACGCTATAACTATGTTAAATAAAATTGAAAGCAATTTGGTTCATGTTTAACCCTTTAACGTTCATTGGTTTCGCCACGAAACCACAAAATTTTAATTCCGATACGCAACACTGACACCGGTATTTTTTATCTAAAAATATCCCTTTTATTTTGCATGTGAAAAATCACGTTTTCTTATTTAGAAATAGATTTGTTCTTAATTACCGGTGTCATTCATTTATTTCGACATCTTAGCAATGAAAATGCTATGATCGTTAAAGAGTTAAAGAAGCTGCATCAAGGGCCTCAAGAAAGCAATTAACAAACAAAATTAATGGTAGCTGAAGTCTGAGAAATTCTTTTGTCGTTCATGTAATAGGTAGAGAGAGGACATAAAAATTGATAGAAAAAAAAGCTAGTGAATTGGACCATTTTTAAGGGAGCTATAATATGGGGCCCTGTAGGAACCAACTGACAGTTAAAACCAGGGCCCTAATATGAAACCATGCTAAAATATTTTGGTACATAGAGCTTTAGATCTTTAATTAGTCAAAATTAAGCATATAGTAGGAACTATTCTTTGGAATGATATAATTTTTTAAATGCAGCAATTGAATTAGGCAAATGTTTAAAAAGGGGCCCTAGGGTCCGAATAAAAACATCAGGTTTTCTGGACTTGTCCTAAAAGAAGAGTCCCAGGCAACTTTAAAATTTTGCACTACGAAGATCAGAAATATAGGAAGTGAAATATGTTTATTTCACAAAATGTTGAGGGGCCCTGGGCTGGACCCTATGATTCCACAGGGGAACACAGTGTCTTGTATAGAATGTCAAAACATTAAAATATCTAAATGAATAAAGAATCCTAAAAATGAAGATCAGATTAAAAGGAAGTAATTTATTATTACAAAAACTTCAAGGGGGTCTGTACCGGGCCCCAAAGGGCCAGGAAATTATTTCGCATGTAGTTGGGTATAAAAATATTTGTGTAGTTATTAAAATAATGGGAAGACGCTAAAACTATGTTGAATAAAATTGAAAGCAATTTGGATCATTTTTAAAGAAGCTGCACCAAGGGCTCCAAGAAAGCGATTAATATTCATAAATAGTGGTAGCTGAAGTCTAAAAAAATTTTTTTGTTGTTCATGTCGTAGTTGGAGGACCGAAAAAGTTGTTAAAAAAAGCTAGTGAATCCAACCATTTTTAAGGGAGCTATGATAGAGGGCCCATTAGGGGCCAACTGACAAATACAATCAGGGCCCTAACATGAAAACATGTTAAAATGTTTTAGTGCATAACGCTTTAGACCTTTAATTAGTCAAAATTAAGCATAGAGTATGAATTATTTGCAAGAATAATATTTTTTTAAAATGCACCAATTGTTTGGGTAAGCATTAAAAAAAGGGCCCCAGGACCCAAATAAAAATATCAGGGTGTTGGTCCTGACATAAGAGTCCAAGATTCAGCTTTAAAAATTTGCACTAAGGTGAGAAATTTAGGGAGAGAAAAATGTTTAGCGCACAAAAAGATCAAGGGGCCCTGGGTCGGCCCTATGATTATCTAGGGGCCCCAGTGTCTTATATGGAATGTAAAAATTTGAAAATATCTAAATGGAACAGGTATCCCAAAAATGAAGATCAAAATTAATGGAAGCAATTCATTAACAATTTACTATCACAAAGACTAAAAGCGACTCTAAAACGGGCCCCAAGAGTCCAATGTCATAACTGAAGAGTAAAAAGGCGAAAATATCTAAAAGGAGAAAGGTACCTCAAAACGGAAAAGATTAGATAAAAATGAGTCAAGCTATTAACAATTTGGCGCATAAAAATTGTAAGGGGCCCGGGGCCCAGGCCCTTCAAATATTAAAAGTCTGATCCTCAGGTGCATCAGGACCTATCTTGGACTATCTTCACCTAAAATATCAGCCTTCTATGTGCGGTAGATTTTGCTAACCATCGCACTTTCACACACATACGCAGACATACACAAACAGAGCGTTTTGTATAGTATAGATAAGAAGAAAGATTTTCTAGAATTGTTTAGATGCTTTTTATATTATTCAGTCGATTAGAAGTCCATATTTTCTTCCTTATACTAGCTTCAGTGGGATCAGCAAACATGCTGGCGCAACATGACACATTCGACTCGACATTTTGCTGTCTGCGGTAGAACTCCTTTTGCATGCGAAGCGTAAGGAGTGTATTGACAGACAAGCAAAAACATCTATTCTAGCACTTTGATTTTTTTTAATTACTAACTTTTAGGTATGTGCTGGGCATTTTATAGGAACTTGGACTAGAAACTAAAATCAATAGTTTTTTTAACCATCAGTTTGGGGCCCCTCAGGCTTGGGAGCCCTGGGGCAGTGCCCCGGCGGTAGTTACAGCCCTGATAATAATGTCTGAAAGAAAACATTATTTAACACTGCAGAATTTAATTTCAATATTATTTTTAAAAAAATAAGGAAGATGTTGAAAATGATTTAAAAACAGCAATGTTATAGAATTATTTGTATTCACAAGACATTCAACGTTTTAAATATAAGATTCAATGAATAAAAATATTTGTATTTTAAAATTGCAGTTATTTTATCACAATTATCATTTGAATACAGCAATCAAATAAATAGGGTGGTTTATTAGTACTACTTCGAATGCTGAAAACAATAATTAATCCTCGTATAGTCCGCCGTATAATCCGCGGATTATATGCCGGGGCGGATTATCTGCAAAAATTATTTTTTAAAGGCTAAAAATTGCGGAGTTGCGGATTATACGCCGCCGCAGATTATAGGCCGGAAATTACGGTAGTGATATTTTAAGTCTTTAAACTTTGAATTGTGAACAAACAATATATAAATCATACATAAAATTGGGGTATCAGGGTTGGTAAAAAACACATTAAAAAAAAAGAAAGGGAAAAAAAAGAAACCTTGGTTTATTTGATTTAAATTATGTTTTATTTTTTTAAATATGTTTTCTTATTACATATACATGTGCTTATTTATCAACAAATATAAACATTTTTGGATATATAAGTAATATAATTTGATTAAAAGTAATTTTAATCAATTAAATTATTTGGTACTTACATATTAACGCCACTACAGTTGGGTCATTCTTCAAAAAAAGGCATATTTCAGATTTTTTTTTTTTTTTTTTTTTTTTTTAATTTAAAAACTTTTATTTTTCACTTAATTTTTTTTCACGGTTTTATAAGGAAGTGAGGAACACTAATAAAGCTATGGTCTTGTTCAATTAATTTTATTTATTTAATTAAAAAAATATTTAAAAAAATTAGTGGTAATGGAGGTGAGACTTCGGTAACAGAGTGAAGATGCATATTCTTATTAATGTATATACTTATTAAAAGTAACTAAAAATTTTTAAATAGAAAGGAATATAACACATTGAAATAAAAACAAATGCATATACTACTCCAAAATCTTATAATTTGAAAATTATCAAAAATAAAGTTTATTTATTGCACACATAATGGCCTCTGTTAAAAGTGAGTTCATTTAGAATTTCTAATATCTGTTTCAGATTAATAAAGTCTGTGTCATCATTCTCTGGAAAAATAAAAACCACCCCAATCTTTGATTTCTTCAGAAAGTTCACCTTATACATCTCATTCATTTCTATGGACATGATTTTACAAATGAATTGATACTTTTTCGTTTTCACAAATACTCAACCTTTACCCATGCACTAACATTGGGAATTTCGAAAAAAATTGCTTGAAACAGATTGTGGAAGTACCAATTATGAGAGTGAAGGAAAAAAAAAGAAGGTTTATGTGCATTTTATGAATTATACAGCATAAGACATATGTCAGAAAAATTAATATATTTAAAATTTATTAATGCTCATTAAACTCATCAATTTTTGCCAAGTTCAGACAATTTGTATTTTCTCACAATCTATTCTGCTAAACCTGATATCACTTTTCTATATTTTGTCTTTTGTTTTAAATTGTCTTTTAGTTGCTTTTTTAAGACTTCACCATACAATATATTTTTTTTTAAATTGCTAGTGAAATATGCTGACCTTTAACAAATTCTTTTACAATTTTTTTTTTATTTATTTTTTTTTTTTTTATTGCTGGAGTATCCAACTTTGCTATTTGAGATCTTTGTGCTCTTTTTTTATACTTTTCCATCTTATTAGATTCTTTAAGCTTGGCTTTTAACTTTAGATTCTCATTCTTCTGATCACGTATATTTTTTTCTTCGTCTGTTTCTAAATACAGGCTTTCTCTACTTGTTGAAGGCACATTTTGTACCAATATTGGTAAACCTAAAGATGGGCTTG